>CM065727.1:61232042-61349542 GCA_033310375.1 Conus canariensis
GAAAAGTTCTTGATAACGCACTGCCAAGAAACGTAGACAAATAAACGTAGACAGACATTCAACGCCTATCTTGCGCCGAATTGGACGAAGATAAGTGATTGCTCGTTTGTTTCCGTTGTTCTGAGTGTTGTGTATCTTTTGCCTGAAGAAGACCTAAGAGGTCGAAACGCGTCGTGTTTTGTCTTGTGATTCGTTTGTCTACGTTTCTTGGCGGTATGTTATCAAAAACGTTTCAATTTTTTTTCCAGTGTCTGTCACACTTTCTGTCTGACTCGTCTCCACCGTACATGTCTGTTCTGCTCCACATCTCCACGTCCAGACAGCTTCGTTCATCTGCCGACAACAGACGCCTTGTCAACCCGAACACTCACAAGTCGTTTAAGCAAAGCATTTCCTTTGGCTAGACTACACGACCGTGTGGAATAGTCTGCTTGTCACTGTCTGTAACATGCAGTCATCTACTGCTGTTGAATGATCTCAAAAATTCATCTTTTTATAACTGTATCCCTTGCCTGATTCATTATTCTCTGCTGCTGAATCTTGAGTGAGTGCGTGCGCGCGCGCGTGTAAATATACGATTTTGTCTTGTCTTGTCTTGTCTTCTCTCTCTCTCTCTCTCTCTCTCAACAGCGACTACATTCCCAATGAAAACTCAAAGTCTCTCTCTCTCTCTCTCTCTCTCTCTCTCTCTCTGATCCGTAAGATACAATGTCACCATTTGATTGAGTGGATGGTCGAGTCAGTCTTACGATTTTTTTAAAACCTTACTGCATTACTCCTGTGCGTGAGGACATAAGGAAATGTTACAAATTTATTTGTTTTGTTAACCTTTGATTTGATACACACTAGGAATGAATGTGTAGGCCTACTATTTGTTTGCAGGAAAGGAAGAGAGAAATGTTATTGTTCTGTTACCCCCTCCCCCCTTGTCAAAAGACCTCTTTGGTAATGACAATAAAATATCAAAGTGACAAAGTCTGTGTGTGTGTGTGTGTGTGTGTGTGTGTGGTGTAGGCAATTTTCTTCTTTCGTGTGTAGACCTCATGAATACGGAGAGAAGTTGGTAGCAATTAGTCCAATGAATGTCTCCTATCTTTTTGGTCAAAGAGAACATCAAGGTGTGAGTCAGACGCACATTAGCTCGAGAGAAAGGTTTCGAGGTCGCAGATGAGAAATACTGTGTGTGTGTGTGTGTGTGTGTGTGTGTGTGTGTGTGTGTGTGTGTGTGTAAACACACCCTTCCTCCATACACCGAAAGGGACAAAAGGAATATTGTATTGTATTGTATTGTACTGTATTGTATCGTAGCGTGCGAGTGTGCGTGCGTGCGGTGTGTGTGTGTGTGTGTGTGTGTGTGTGTGTGTGTGTGTGCGTGTGTGTGTGTGGGGGGGGGGGGGGCGTGCGTGTGTGTGTGTGAGTGAAATCACTTTGTCCAAAGGTGTGTTTTTGAGGATAGGCGCTATTTACGTATTCATAATAATGATAATAATAATGATAATGATAATAATAATAATAATCTGCAACAATTCTTTTGTTTTTATGACCACAGAAAACAATGGTGACGATGATGATGCTATGGAAATCGCTTTTTGTTTGAGAAAGCAAGACAGAGTTGCGCCTTACGCTTCCTGTAATTCACTATGTAACACGGCATCACTCACTTCTGAGCGCTACAATCACCTGCAGTGGTGGTTAGAAATTGAGCCACTCTCACATCGCATCCTCGAAGAGGATGACAGCTGTCGGTAGTCCCCGGTTTTCCAAACATTACAACAGCTTATTAAACTCTAAGCTCAAGAGAAAGGAAAATGCGATGTTCACACAGGCGTTTCTTTACATTGTTGTGGTTTCACATCAATTATTTTTCACTTGAACTGCTCCAGTGCCCCTTACTGATAGGGGTGACACAAATTATTAAGCAATCAAATGCATTATAAGAATTTTTTTTTGGCTCTATAAAGTAACTACATCTTTGCAAGTTCAGCTAAAGCAAGGCTCTTGTTAAAAATGAATACAAAGAAATCAGTATGTATTGATGCATTTATATGATATGCATTAGCTTCAGACTTCAAGTCCTGCTCTCAGAACATGCCACTTACTCTTCTTTCCTTAAAACACTGTAATTGTTTACACACGCACACACACACACACACACACGCACACACACACACACTCACACACGCACAAACACACACACACACTCACACACACACACACACACACACACGCACACACACACACACACACACACACACTCACACACGCACACACACACATACTCATTCACTCACTCACACATAAGAGAGAGAAAGAGAAAATGAGCATATGCATGTGTGTATATGATAAGGTTGAGTGAAACAGGTAGAAACTGAGAGAAATGTGTACAATAGTAAAGAGAGATGCTTATGTGTGTGCAGGTTTTTCATTTGCTTTTTGTCAAACTTTTCACACAACCACACACACACACACACACACACACAGATATTCCCATCCAGGCACAAATTTCAAAGCATTTATTGCTCCTTACATTTCAGATTCACATCAATCATGATTTCAACTGACATCAACAGATTCAATCTTTGAGGAGCACAACCCCATTCACGCACACGCATGTGTGTGTGTGTGTGTGTGTGTGTGTGTGTGTGTGTGTGTGTATGTGTGTATGTGTGTGTGTGTAGGTGTGTGTGTGTGTGTGTGTGTGTACGCGTGCATTTGTGTGGTTTGTGTATGTTTGAGCTGAGACGAGTCCATGGTGAGTAACAGCATGCTTGCATTGCTGGAGTACGCACATGCAAGCATGTACATGACTTTGTGTATGTGTATGTTCTGTATGTGTGAGCATGCATGTATATATCTATCTCATATTATTCCATTCTCCCCACATTACATGACACATCTTTACATTTCACCCATGCTTCCACATATAGTATTAAAAACTCTTAAAACAGTGTTTCACATAATTGTTCACTCCCGTTCACTCTGTCAGTTTCAGTCTCATCCAACCACACAGAAACCTTCCAGACCTGTCTTCACACACAGAAAACATGTCCTGTCCTCAAAAACAACACAGTGATCTACACCATATGTACAATAATAACACACCCATTTTTTAACTCTCATGTTAAAAAAAAAGTAATAAATAACAAATTTAACAACATCACAAAAAATATACACAAAATGACCATAAAGGTTAAAGTACAAAAGCAAACAAAAAAAACAAAAAAAAGGAAAAAAATCCAGTGGACACCAGTAATCAAAGTTACAATTATTCATTTTTAAATGCAGTCAAAGAGAGTGATGGAGAGGAATCTAAGCAGGTGTACTGAAAGAGGCCCCCCAAAGAATCACCACAGTTGTTCAACCTGCCAAAGGTAACAACACCAACACACCACATTCCTCGTCTTATCATTTCACAAAGTAACTAAATAGCTGGCTGTAAATGTGCGCATGCACATGTGCATGTGCGCATGCGCACAAGCACACACACACACACACACACACACACACACATCTGTCATAAAAAAAAAACTGTTCCCTTTTCATCAAGGCACATGTGCAAGCACACATTTTCTACATCAACACTTTCAGGTCATTTTGGTTTTTCTTTTTTTGTTTTCTTTTACTTTTTAATGTTTGCTCATTTACAGCAGTGTGCATGCTGTACATCTCAAATGAGTGACATAGTGCTGCCTCCAACATGAACATTCACACTAACAGTGAAATCCCTCCCCACAAAATATGTAACACAGATGACAAACAAAACATTCTGCAAAAAACAATCAGCAAATCCATCAAATATATAGCAAAGATGACAAACACAACAGACATCTGCAAGAAAACAATAGGTCCATCTTTCATGAGCACCCAATAAGGACAAACAATTACTTGTCATCTTCACCGCTGGAGCAAATCCAAAGCCAAAACTCTACTCTCCTTGAAATGTTGAAGATTCAAACTGAAAGCTGATTCTTGTTCATATCAAAAACGGTAAAACAGTACCTTTAAATAATCGGCTATTCCTTGCATTTGAAATACAAGACATAAAACAGAGACAGCACGCTTGCTGACAAAGACTTAAATGATGCCTAAATCAATATGCTGTGCCTTGCATTTCAACAATGGACAGTGTGTCTTTGGACAATTACAGAAAAACAGTACACACCAAAAATTATCTTGCCATTCCTCGTGACAAAACAAAGATAGCCAACAGTCATCATCACTGTTGTGGTCCACCAATACACATGTCACAAAGATACATTACAAGCACCAGGCAAATTTCCCTCGTGCTGCGTCATTTTGGTCATGCTGATTATCAAAAGATTTTCGACATGCTGAATTCACTTCAGTATTTAAGTACCCTATGTATCATCTCCCACACAGTAACTAACAGATTTACAAAGGAGAAAAAAAAACCCAGGGTGTAAGAGA
This sequence comes from Conus canariensis, assembly GCA_033310375.1. Classification (NCBI taxonomy): domain Eukaryota; kingdom Metazoa; phylum Mollusca; class Gastropoda; order Neogastropoda; family Conidae; genus Conus; species Conus canariensis. The sequence goes on from CM065727.1 coordinate 61,236,471, forward strand.
ACATTTTAGCACTGAAAAAGTGATTCTGTATACAATCTGATGAAGAAAAAAAAAACAGAAAAAAAATCACAGAAACAAGGACAGGCACAAAGTGTTAGTTGAAACACTGTCTCTGTGATGTAAAGGCAAGATTTTTACAATATAAACATGGAAGTACAGCATAATCATTCACTGGTCGACTCTATGGTGAAAATGAAGAGGAGGATCGAAAAGTAAAAACCGTTTATCCTTTTTTTCTTTATAACTTTGAAAAACTTTCTCACCTGAGTGACTGGGAACAGACCACAATTATAAAGTCCATCATCACAAAGCATACACACAACATAAAGCACCTGATCAAATTATCAAGTACATCATCATACAAAAATCAATGACTGTCGTCATCAGCAAGCTTTGCAGCTGGAGTCACGTATGTGTGCGTAGTAAGAACAGACACTACTAAGCGAATGACTCAGCAGCATGGTGGCAGTTCCTGGCAGTCACAGGTGGAGCTGCTAGTGTGTATAGTCTGTATGAGCAAGTCAATGTATGTTGAGGTGGCACCAGCAGATTAGAAGTTATGACAATTACATTTAAGGTAAAAAAAAACAAATAAATAAATAGAATACCCCGTAAATCATAACTGGGTACATTGTGGAACGTTTGCATCACCTGTGGATGGAATTGCAAGACTCCAGTATCTCATGACCTGACACTGATAGCACCCTGTGGAATGAATACACTGGGTCGGCAAAAAAACTGCACCTAGTTGTGGCTATGTATGGGAGACATGGGAAAAACATCATGAGAACATCACTGACAGTGCACAGAGAAACCAAGAGGGAGAACAAGTGAGCAAACTGACCCCTTGACCACTGCTGAAGCGTATGGGTAGTCATGAGGAACTGAAGCATCCTTGAGAAAAGACAGGACAGAAGGATCAAGTCACTGTCACTGTCACTGTCTGCATCTGCCTTATCTGCTTTAAACAGAGAAGTTACTGCCATCGACACAGATCCTCCAGTCACTCCAAGTGCACTAGGTATCAGCAAAGAGACTGTCTCAGGACGCCATTTCCGCCCGTTTTTATTGGTTTTCTCAGAAAAGCTGAAGCAGAGAGTGAATTCATTTGTGTACAGTGATTGGAGTAATCGTCCTGACCATATTTGTTTCAAAAGTCAGAGTAATTACATCATGTTTCTTTGGTAGAGTTACAAGTGGTCTACTTTGCGAAAAATAAGAATTCTGGATATGGATCAGACTATCCGCTATCAAACCCTTCATTTACAGGGGAATGTCAACAATAAAATTGTCATCCTCAGTGCTCTCATCACTGATCTTTCTTCATCTGAACCTTGTTGGAAAAGCACACTTTCCTGCTAAACACAGCTAATACCTTGAAATAACGCCATCATGTTTAGAACAGAGCTTCAGTACTTGAACTGAGGCATGTTTTAGCTGCCCTTTCTTAAAATTAAACCGTGCTATTGACTGTCACAGGTTTTGCCGTTCCTGTGATAGTAACTTCGAAAGGACTGACTACAGATTCTAAGACATCACAGGAAAATTCAGTCACAGTTAGTTTCAGTTTCATCAAGGAGGCGTCACTGCGTGCGGACTAGTCCATATACGCTACACCACATCTGCTAAGTTTTGAGACCACACTATGCATGATTTGAAGCTGACAGACAGTTAGGTTTAGACTGACAACTGTCATCATTCTCGAACTGTATCTTATCCGACCAAGGGCCTTCTGCTGATACTGTTGCAGCTGCCCACTAAGAGGTAAGTCACCCGCTGCAAGAGCTGTCGCAGTGTGCTGCAAATAAGGTATGGTCATTCTAAAGCAGGGTGAAACCTTGACCATGTTCTAAACAGTAACCTGAATGCAAGAATCAGAGTCTACTGACTTCTCTTCTTCCCTTATCCATGAATCAAGAGATTTTGTTTAGACTCTCAGATTTATGCAAGAAAAACTCAAAAACAAACAAAATACTCAAACTCATAAAACAGTGCAGTCAAACCTTTGGCCAGTTTCATCTTCATTCTGTTTTCAGTTCATGCTTCCAATATTGTATGGATTTCAAGAAAGAGGATGATGAACCAGTCTGTTCCACATACCACAGGACACACATCACGCATGGGCCAACAGACTGATGACCCCACATGTTCAGCAAATCTCCACTGTTCATTACGTGTGGTTCAGCATGTGTCTGCCTCCTGACATTTGTCACAAACGTCATACCCCTGACAGAGTTCTCTGCCTCCTGACATTTGTCACAAACGTCATACCCCTGACAGAGTTCTCTGCCTCTTGACATTTGTCACAAACGTCATACCCCTGACAGAGTTCTTTGCCTCCTGACATTTGTCACAAACTCATACCCTGACAGAGTTCTCTGCCTCCTGACATTTGTCACAAACTCATACCCTGACAGAGTTCTCTGCCTCCTGACATTTGTCACAAACTCATACCCCTGACAGAGTTCTCTGCCTCCTGACATTTGTCAGAAACTCATATCCCTGACAGAGTTCTTCTGTGGTGGCGCCATGTTTTCACTGCCGATTGGCGTTGTTGCTGGAGGGTAGATGAGGGTTGGCCGGAAAACGTTTGGCGTTTTTGCGAAACGCTTCCACCTGAGCCTTCAGGTCAGCATGGTATTTCATCAGGCTCTCCTGCAAAGAAAGGACACAATCAACAAATCAATCCATTCATCCAATGAATCACAGAAAGAACAAATGAATAATAATAATAATAATAATGAATACTTATATAGCGCCTATTCTCGGCTAGAGACCAAGCTCTAAGCGCTTTACAATCAACACTCACTTACACAACGGGCTGCCTACCTGGGCAGTGAATGAATAATGAAAGAACAAGAGAAAAAAAACTGAAAGAAAGAAACACAAATGAGCATGTAAGAAAAAGATACAGCTGAATACAAAAGAAGCAAAATAAGTAAGTAAATGAAATAAAATACATAAACAAACACAGACAAGTGAACTTTAAACAAAATGAAAAACTCATTCGTTTCCCATCATCCATACTTTACTTCCTGCATGCAATTAGCGCACCTTAATGAGCGAAACAAATTTGTCCACAACCTGACCTCACTGGCAAACACTTGTATCCATTCAAACGTAACAACAACAGTAGCTGTAACAGGAACAGTAACAGCAACACTGGTAGTAGAAAGAGTAGCATAAGCAGCTGTAATAGCTGGAACTGCACCAGCAATTGCAGCAGAAATAGGAGCAGTAGCAGCTACAGTAGTAGTAGTAGGAGGAGGAGGAGGAGGAGGAGGTGCAACAGTAGTAATAAAAATTGTAGCAGCAGCAGGAGTAAGAACAATAGCAGCAGCAGCAGTAGAAGTTGCAGCAGCAGTAGCAACAGTGGTAGAATCAGAAATAGTGGTAGCACCAACATTTGAATAGTAGCTGCAGCAGAAGTAAGTAATAACAGCAGGAATTCTAGCAACTGCAGTAGTAATAACTGAAGAGCAGTAGCAACAACAACACACAAATCAATTTTAGAATCAGATGCAGTAGGACTTCTATCATAATTTTTTTTTTTTTGACTGAGAGGCATTTTGCAAAAATATGACAACTCATCACCTGGTGTGGCAAAATGATTAGCGTCATGGACTCCCGGCTGCCAGGTTGTGGGTTTGGTTCCCTTTACAGCCATTTACTTGTGGGATTTTTCTGCCTGGACAACTCCTAACCAGAGTTTAGTTTGCTACGGGCTCAAATGAGAAGTCTGGCATCCACTTAAGAGATGCGTCTCTAACGGTGTTGCTTGAATTACCTGACCAACACTACAAGTGTCTGTATCTCTCTGGATTGGTTGAAATATTATGAAAGAAAGCATAGAGTACAATCCTGTCATTTTGTCTCAGACAAACATGGAAAGGAAACTTACTACTAAAAGTAGTTTTATGACATACTTACCTGTCCAAACAAATGCCTTTTCCCCACCTGGTAAGGAACATCACCGCACATCAGGATGCCCATAAAATTTTTTCTTTTTTAATGGAGAACGGGAGCTAACTCTATTCTACCACCAAGCTAGCACCAGTGATTGCCCTTAGTAAACTTTGACAATGCAATCGCATCAACTGAGTTCAGTTTTTGCCTTTTTCTGCCAAGCAGGGAGGGTGGAAGGTATGACAGTTTTTGGGACAGGTGAGTATTTCATAAAACTACATTTAGTAGTAACGTTCCTTTTCTCCATACTTACCTTCCAAACAAATGCCCGAATATTGAAAAGGATGGTGAGAACAAGCTCACCTGAGACCCAAACAACATTTTGGAGCCACAAGCACATGGCTGACCGTGACTCCACCAAGAGCCCAGCGTCAAATGGCCAGAAAGGGCCGTAAAGGACTCAGCCCACATCTGGATGATCAAGCCCAGCCCCCACTCTCTCGCAAGTGCTTCATAACACAGACTTCAATTTAAAAAAATCAAGTCCCCCTTGATCAGGAAAAGAAGAAGGCCAGAGCCAGTAAGGTCAAATGGGCCCCAAAAAGACCAATTGGATTAAGATGGGATTTAAGAACCCAACCAAAAAAATGGGCTAATATATACATAGTTAGTTAGTTAGTTAATCAGTTAGAAATAATGCTCTCTTGTTGTCCTGAGCTCTGCACCTTGTAGAATGAACTGATGTAAAACGGAGACGGTAAAACAAAATAATGAAAACAACAGTCTTCTGAGACATGCAAAGACTGTTGTTTTTATTCTTTTATATATATATATATATAAACAAGTAGGGTAACTCTTGCTCCCATAAGAAAACCTAACACAGAGTAACTTTCATTCAAGACTGGCACAGCCTTTTAAACTTGAATAAAGTCAGACAAATACAAAGACGAACAATCCAATAGTGGGGGGAAAAAACAAGCACAGGCCAACAACCTCTCCATCATCACAGTAATGACTTGGCAAAGATCTGAACTTTAGGCAGGGGGAGGGGGGGGGGGTTGGAGATGAAGAAAATGGGAACATAAAATTAAGAAAATATATTATGAATATGAAAACCCTTCACTAGCTGCATGAGGGAACCATCATTATCCCTCTCGAAGGCAGATCTATTTGTATTGCCTGCTCCTACGCCTTTCGTCCGCTGGGTCGGACTCATCAGGGAGCCACAGCTAATAGTGTCTGTGCTCCTGGCGTCAAATAGAGACACACCACAGTCCATAATACCGTGGTGTTCTCACCACCAAGGGTTCGAAAAAAAAAATCCAACAGCACCCCCAAAGCATCCAGCAAAGGGTAGTAAATGAAATAAAACAATAGTGTGGGGAGGAAAAAAGTTGCTGAAAAACTACAGACATCATGTAAACAGTATAAAATGCAGGGGACAATCTTTGAGCCTACGCCTGAGGATCCACCCAAGGATGCAAGGGGATCAAAAGACAAACACAAAGACAGACAGAAACAAATACAAGTAACCTCGATTTAATTGAAATGAAGTCGAAAATAAAATGAGGCAGGGAACAGTAAACAATAAACAAGTAGGGTAACTCAGAACGTTCAGTGCTTTCCAACATGCAGTATTTAATTAAGTATTGGATGTGGCTTTTAAAGTTCAGTTTTTTATTAAAAAGAAAGAAATAACACCAAGAAATTTGGCTTCTTTCACAGCTGGAATGAAGGATTTGTCCAGACAAATTTCAGGATCATCAAAGAACTGACAAAAATTGTGAAAATAAATACACTGTTCTGATGCTCAAAAAGATAAACCTGTTTCTCTCGTCCCACTGTTGGATCTTATCCACACAACGTTGGAGCTGATGCTGTACACTGGCTGGGAGGCTCAAACTATGTAGAGCGCAAAGTCATCAACATACAGAGAGGACTCTGAACTCTGGTTCACAGAATTGACGATCATAATAATTTTCATACTGAACAGAGCAGAAGACAGAATGCTCCCTTGGGGTACACTCAGCTCCTGCCCATGGATGACAGACAGCAAGAATTCCATATTTCCATGTGGTATCTTCTGATCGAAAAGGATAGCATCCACATTAGTTCTGCTTTAAAAACAGAAAAGCATCTGGAAAGTGAAATCCCTGGGAATGAAAGAAACTTGAAATTTATGAACAGTCTCCACTGAGAACTTTGGTTGGGAAAAAACCCGCTCAGATCTATAACAAGATACCACTTTCCGTTCTTCTACAGAACCAGACAAGGAGCACAAAGAAACCCTGGGAAAAGAACAGACATCTCTGAAATTGCACCCCACTTGAACATAAGACAGTAGAACCTCCGGTTTGGCAGGATCAGCTGGAATTTCGGTCCAAACCAGCAACGTCATCAAAAGAGGGAGGTAAGAGAAGGAAATATTTGGATTTTCCCACTCGTCTGAAATCATCTTTTCCCATAGCTGAAAGAAGGTCGAGAGAAGTTTTACAAGGAGAGACAGAGGGACCCCTGAAAGGAAGATCAACAAAACATACCATGGGACAATGCAAAAAATGGCTGGCGAAACAGCGGCCGAACCATCAGCCAGGTAAAGAGACTTCAGAAAAAGTCATCCTCAGAAATCATTCTCTACTAAAGAAGTGGCCAGGACTGAAGATAAGTACCTAACATCTGGATAACCGCATCTGATGTGGAATGCCAAGTTAGCGTCATTAACAACTGGAACTCTATTGGAAAAAAAATAGTGTTCACAGAAGGAAAACCAGAACAAGCAAAGCAAACATCAGGAAAGGCCTTGTTGAATGCACAGCGAACAGAGCAACTTTGTATGAAGTACAGAGAAAAATCCGGCTCGAAGGAAATTGACTCCTCATAAAAAGAGGTTTAATGCATACATCGAGTGGACAAATCAAGACTGAATCGGCGAGCAACTCCAAGACAACAATCCAAGCTTCTTTTGTATTTTTTTTTTCGTTCCTTCTTTGGCTGCTGCTTTAACAAGAGAAAAATCTTAACTTGGTGAAGGTCCTTCATGAGCAACACTTTCACCAACATCAACAAGAGCAAAATCAACATTGTGTCTGGTTCCCAACCTCCCACATGCACATTGAACATGCCCTTGAACACAGGATCACAGTCCACCCTGTCCTCCCTGCCGCTGTCACCCAGGGTTCACCCTTTTGCTCACAGACTCCCCTTGGGGTTGCACCATCATGGTCGCTCCCCAACAGTGAGCAGCATCACAGAGGCAAACTCAAAGGATGCACTACCATCACACTTGTAGAATCCAACTGTTACCTTACTTTACAAGGCGCTCAGGAGAAGACTGTATGGAATGACCTTGAGGGTGACGTTGGTCGTCTCCATACACATGGTGTGGCAGAAAGCATCAGACACGGTTCTCGCCAAAACTGGTGGATTGTCAAAAAATTCTAGAGCAAATGGACAGCAAAAACCAAGCGCCAAGTCAAACTAGTCTAACCCTCCCCAAGTCATACTACTTGGGCTGTCAAAGACAACAAAATTATCTCCTTCAAACAAAAAAGCTGAAATCACAGGGCGCTTTTGAGAATCTTTAACATGAGTCCAATGGAACCCTGTCAAAGACAACAAAATTATCTCCTTCAAACAAAAAAGCTGAAATCACAGGGCGCTTTTGAGAATCTTTAACATGAGTCCAATGGAACACAAGAATAAGAGTCAAGAGGGGAGTGTTCTCTCGCCGAAGAAAAGGAGAAAACTGAAGTCAGTCAATCAGAATGCAATGTTGTAAGTTTACTAAAGGTGATCACTCGTGCAGACTTTGTGGCTGAACATAGTCAGCTCCCGCTCTCCATTTTTCTTTCTTTTTCTTTTTTTAATGAGAATCCTGACGTGTGGCAATGTTCCTAGCCAAGTGGTGATAAGGCATTTGTTTGGACTGGTAAGTATGAAGAAAATCCATAGCATCATCTCCATCATCCTCATCCTCATCGATCAACATTGAAAAAGAAAAGTCTCAAATCATGTGGTCCTTCATGCCCTGCTGTCATGGTGACCTCAATTTCGGTTGCCCCTCCACATCTATGGCGTGGGAACTGGTACTGGCAAAACCAAGAGAACTGTCATTGAACTGACTTTATGGTGCACTCCAGGGGGAGAGTTCACTAGCACCGGCTTCGAGGCAAATTCATTCTTGTCATCAGTGGTGGGCTTAGTAGGTGGTGTCCTGCGTATGTTGGATCAGAAAAGGCACCACTGAACACCACGAAAGTGACTGAATTGAATAGCAATGCAGTGTCTCTTCTGGTGGGTTTCCTCCTGACAGTCTGACACTGACTGCTCCCTGTGGATTGCCAGTGCCGGGGCTGCAGTAGGACAGGCTGTGAGGGGTCAGTATGAGCAGAGCACCTGCAATGCCACTGTGGTGGTGCAAATGATGGGACTGCACAAAAAAAAAAAAGACAAATCCCTTCGTGTTTGAGGAAAAAATATCTGCTTAATGGATAACTAATGCAGTTTGGAATTAAGGATTCATTAATTTCAATGATATTAAAAAATAAAAAAAACAGTTTGCAGCTGTATGCCTGATATATCAGATCATGACAATGTGATCGAACTTCAGCACACAGTGCTGACAGATGCTTTAAAATATCTGCCAACTGAGATCAATGCTTTGAGCAGTGCAGATACACCAAACATGACTGCAGATTTTATGTACAAGCTGGCAAGCACAGGTGGGTGCCATAGCTGATTTAACCACACACGGTGCTGCATATCATTAGATGCCCTGGTCAAATCTTTTTCTTAAAAAAAAGGTCTCACTGTAAAGCCTAAACATTACCCACATAGCAATTCTAAGTACCAGTGCCAAAAGGAAGATAGATCAGCATACAGCCTGGGGAAACAAGACTCACATTTTCAGCTGACAAGCGAGTGAATTCCTCAATGTCCACCAATCGTGATGATGTCTTTTGGGACTCCTGCACCATTTCTTGGTCCAGGTCATGTCTGGTCAAATAAAACATCATGGCATTCCTCAGTAACAACATTGAAAAATTCCTTTAAAACTGGGTCTTCAAAGGGAGTGGTGTCAGTTTGAGGTCACTTCCAGGCTGTCATCACACAGAGAAACCAGAAGGTCACTAAGGAGAGCACAGACAACTGCCGAGGTTGAACAGTTTTCGCTTCAAGACTGCATTATTTCTGGTAGCGTTTACATAAATGCACAAAAATTACCCTGTTTCACAATGTTCAAAAAACAAAAGAAAAACAATTCCTAGATTTGCCCTTTGCTCCAGACCCACACCAAAATGTAACAGGTTCATTCTCCGGCCACATGCCATCATTCCACCAAGTTTCATTAACATCAGTTTGGCAGTCTCTGTGCAGTCTTTCTGACAGACAAACGAAGCAACATTTGCATATAAACTAATAAAATGATGGCTAAACTACTGTGTGATGTGTGTGTGTGTGTGTGTGTGGGGGGGTGGGGGGGGGGGTTATGTGTGGGAAGAGTGTTTGGGCTTGCATGAAGATATTTTACTGATGTCTGTGTATTGTCCTTGTATATGGTTGCTGTGCTGTCGAAAATGAATTTTCCACCTTTTGAACTAATAAAATTGTTATCCATTATCCGTTATCCATGACATCCTTGATAAGGCAGATAAAGCTCGGTCATCTTGACTGTATAATCAACATTAAGTAATAATATGATAGCTAAATCACTGACATCTTAAGACATGTAATACCAGTCATGATGGGGGCATCAGCCATTCTCTTTGACTCATCGTCCACACTTTACAAAATATGACAATAACCAATTAACGAAAACCTAATGGTGACCCAAATACATTTTACAAAAGCCATGGGGAAACAGACGCTGCAGACTGGAAAGCTAGCGTCCACTGCAGACAGTGTATACAGTCTGTGACCTAGTTGCTAGATCACAACAAAAAGCATGGCATGCTTATCAATTGTAGCTAGAGGAAAAATAAAAGGATAGACTCTATAGACCACACAGGCTGAAGAGCCACACAAAGGCAGTAAAACAGTGGATGGCTGTAAAGAATGACTGAAAACAAATGACTGCCATTTCCATGTGAATGACATGAAAAAAGCAGATTGAAAGAGACTGAAAGAAAAGGGGAAATTACAAACACAGAATTTTCAGAAGATGGGGATACAGTTTGTACTAGAAGCGCCCCCAGGCATTCCTACAGGGGTTCCTCAAACTAATTCTGCTACCCCTTTTTTCTTTCCAGTTCTTGACCTGCAGCGGCACAAAATGTCCAATCACATGAGCCTTGGAACAGGTCTACAGATGATAAAATATCATGTACTTCACCAAGGAAAGTTCAATATACCATTGGAAAGTTCATGATTTTGTCACAACAGTTAGTAGCATTGACTCCACATTGGGAGGTCATATGTTCGAGTCCCACTGGAGGCACTGGATTTATTGGTTGGCATTTTCAACTTCAGAACACCTAATACTCAGAGCTGAATGAAAAATGGGCTCAAACAGGAAGGTTGGGACAACAGATATGAGTTTTATCCAAATAATGAGGGCATCTTCAAATAGCCTCACATCCAATACATACATGCGTGTGCACTCATATATACAGGCACACATACATACACACACATAAACGCACACATGTGCGTATGTACATGCATGCAGAATCATGCTCATACAAGGCCACAGATCACACACATGTATACACATGCACAGGCATAGACATGCATGCACACATGCACACACACACACACTCATACACACATGCAACGCATACACAGGCACATAGACACACACATACATACACATGGGCCTGTACACATATAAACACATGCGTGTAAACTCACCACATACAAACATACAATGATAGTAATGGCACAGGCAATGTCAAGTAGGATCTATGTGAAAAAGAAGTAATTTTACAAAACAGACCAGTTTCCGGTTTTGACCGGTTGAGTAATCCACTACATAGGTTAGGAAAGCACACATACACGCAGGCACACATGTGTGCGCATACACACACACACACACGCATATGCATGCATGCATGCACAGATATGCACATGGGCTCATATATGGAAAACACTTGCATACAAAAACAAAAAACTTACTTTCTCTGAGTAAGAACAGCAATCTCCGCCTGTATTCTCATGTATTCTTGAGCCAGCTGCAACCAAGCACCAGAATGTAAATCAGTAAACAAACAGAACACATAAATGAAAAACAAATAATCCTGTCCATGAAACCCAAGACAACCTGAAAGCATGTGCTACTGAATCCTGTGAAATCAAACTGAACGCAGGTTGAGAGCAAGATGAGATTATCTGATCTCAGAACAAGAAAATCTTTTATTCCTCATTCAGACAGTCCCCCAAAATGGAAAGAAAAAAAGAACATGCACAGATAACTGATTCGTAAATTTTCTTTCAATTTAAAGAAGAAGAAAAAAATACAATTGATGCTGCAAAGAGCTAATCTTTTTTGTCCATTTAAACCTGACCTTGTTTGCCATGGAAATAATATCTCTGTGTTTTCAGAAGCAAGTAAAACACTTGACTCGCAAGCAACTGCTAGGATGGAAAGAAAACAAGCGAAAAAGAAAAAAATAATTATGCTACACTCACACTGCAAAACGCTGTTCTTTTTTTATTATACTGAAATCTGAACTTGTATTCACTGGAAATAAAGAATTTCGCATTATAATTACAAACTGGAGGGCAGAGGTAATGTGCGTCTAGCAAGCGACTGCAAGGACAATTACTGATCCAGGTCCTAGGCTCAAATCCTACAAGGGTCAAACTGTTCCTTCTCCTACAACCTTTGGAAACATGGAGAGGAGAAAGGCACTGCCAATTTTCCCCACTGCTGACTGAAATGTTACGATGGACACTCATTTAGAAAGCAATACATCAGATTGGAGGAGGCCTGCAGTACCACTGGCCAGGTGGAAGTGGCACGTAAGCAACTAAATTCCTGTGAGTTTGTCATGGAATATCCTAGGGCTGGCTAAAGTGAGTGCAAAGGCTTTGGAAAAATTCCTAAAGATGGAAGGTCACCAAAGGATCTGCATCAGCAGAAATGATCCCAAATACCAGCATAGTTTAGGCCTCGCTGTCATCAATGGAACACCAGTTTTCAGCTGAGTTGTTTCCATATAGCAAGCGCGGTTTTTTTCAGATATATCACTCACAAACAGTAACCTCAGTGTGTGCACGCGTGTGTGTGTGTGTGTGTGTGTGTATGTGTGTGTGTGTGTGTGCAGTATATGTGTGTTGTGTGTGTGTGTGTGTGTGTGTGTGTGTGTGTGCAGTATATGTGTGTGTGTAGGATGGTGCGTGTGGGTGTGTGTGCATGTATGTGTGTGTGCGTGCGTGGGCGCGTGTGTGTGCATGCATGTGTGTGCATGCATGTGTGTGCTTGAGTGCGTGCATGCGTACATGCATGCGAGCACGTGGTGTGTGTGTGTGTGTGTGTGTGTGTGTGTGTGTGTGTGTGTGTGTGTGTGTGTGTGAGTCTGTGTGTGTGTGTCTGTGTGTCTGTGTGAGTGTGTGGATGGGTGTGTGTGGGTGTGTGTGCATGTGTGTGTGTGTGTGTGTGTGTGTGTGTGTGCATGTGTGTGTGGTGTGTGTTTGTGCTATGTATATGTGCATGTGTGTGTGTGTGTGCGTGTGTGTGTGTGTGTGTGTGAGAGAGAGAGAGAGAGAGAGAGAGAGAGAGAGAGAGAGAGAGAGAGAGAGAGAGCGTACATTGCGTGTGCATGTCAGAATATGTGATGTGCATATGTGTGCATGTCTTTGTGTGTGTATGAATGTGTGTGTGTGTGTGTGTGTGTGTGTGTGTGTGTGTGTGTGTGTGTGTGTGTGTATACATGTTTTGTGTGTAGGGGTAGGTGCATGCATTTCTATGTGTGTGCACGTATAGATGTATGTATGTATGCTTGAGTGTACGTGTGCATGTGTGTGTGTGAGTGTGTCACTGTGTGTGTGTCTGTGTGTGTATATGTCTGTGTGTTTATAAACGATAGTGAAGAGGAAGAAAAGAGTGTGTCCTCATTTCCTTCTTTTCTTTTCAACCATTAAAATAATCTTTTCAAGAAAATGTCTTTTTACACAAGACAAAGATTCTTTCCCGTACGCACTGTTTGACTAGTTGTTGCAAGCTATTCAGCGTATTTTGGGAGTTGACAGACCAAGCGAATTAGGAAAACAGGCTCTGCAGAGAATCATATTTTTTTCTATTATTAATATTTGACAGAGTGTGTAAAACATTTCTTATGTTTATAAAAACAATTCAGTTGCTTGAATGATACAGCTCTGTTCAGAGCATAAACATCATTCTTCCCTGTTCTAACCCAACTACATCACTTATGGCCTTATGCGTATGTGCATGCTTGCGCATGTGCACACAACATACAAACACGTACAAATGTGCGCTTGCAAGCACGCGCACACGCGCACACACACACACACACACACACACACGGATGTGAGCACACGTGCACACACACACACACACACACACACACACACACATGCACACACACACATATACATGTCCATACAACAACAGAGGAATATGCACATAAATCTGCACATGCTCATTTATCTCATACTCAAGTGTGCAAAAGGAGAGGACTGAACATGAACAATTAACAATCTTAACCATTTGCACACATGTACCTTCATCTGTCCACACACGCACACACATATGCGTGAGCATGTGCCCACACATGTACACACGCACATACAATTTCAGACGCTCCCCCCCCCCCCCCCACACCCATCCATCTATACAGCCAGCAACCTGACCTGTGACCCTTCACCCTATCCCCCACCCTAAACATCACATAACACAGAAGAGGAATTATATTTCACCTGACAATGTTGCTCAAAGATCCGCATCGATTCCGGGTTTGTCGGGTATGGAGCAAGAGGCTGCAAAACAAACAAGAAAAAAAAAAAATTCAAATAACCTTAGCAGCACTATAAAACTTCATGACCTTTGTTCTACCTCAGATCACCACACAAAAAAAAAAGTTCAGAAATTCTACGGAAAATATTTCTTTGGAAAAAAACAAAAACAAAAAAAAAACCCACACATTAAATGTTAAAGAAAAAAAGATGACAGAAACATAAAAACAAAACAACCTTGCACACACATGCACATTCCAAAACAAAACAAAAACCACACAGGAAAAAAAAGTAACGAAAGACTGAAAGAAAGGGAGGCTGAAAAAAAAACACAAAGCTACAGGTCCCTATGAATCTGTGTGTTATTTGTTGAACACAGACACTGTGCATGTGTCTGAGTTACATTCTGAAGACAATCAAGCTTATTGTGCACTGTACATTATATAGGCTGACAACTGGTCAGAAAAAGCAGATACATTTCACAATGCGCTTGACTTGAAACTTTTGTTCCGTTTTTTTTTTTTTTTCAAGCTGCAGGGTACGTAACACAACTGACTTCCACACGACAACGGAGACTGGAGTTGAAGAAAAGCAAAGTTTCCGATTGATTCTACAATATCACATCACTGGCTATATAGACAGCAGCTGTGCAGACTTGCAGGTCTATGTAAATAAACGTGACTCTAGGTCTCGCTTTTTTTTTCTCAGAAAAATCTTTATACGAGGAAAAAATGGCCGAATGAACAGCAGCCATGCAGCACAAATTCTGCTAAAGAAAAACAAACAAACAAAAAAACAGTTGGCAGGTTTAAATCACACAAGTATGATCAGACACTAACACATATGTAGGTGGAAGCATATGCATACAGACACACTGAAATGTACCACAAATGCAATATGTCCACACACACACACACACACACACACACACACACACACACACCTTCAAAAATAATTTTATAACAAATAAAAGAAAACTCAGAAACAAGAACAAAAAGCTAACATAAAGTCAGATCAAGCTCCCCACATTTTTACAAACACTGGCGCTGGTTATGAGGCAGAGAGAAAAAGTTTGGCAACAAGTGGCCACTGAAACCTCAAGTTTGTTTTGCGCAAAGACACCATTTCCAAGACATTCACAGCGTCTGTCAACTTGCATGCATGCACAAAAATGTGTGCAAGCGCATAAACTCACACGCAAGCACATGCACACAAAATCTTACCTACTTGCACAACCATGCACGCGCGCACGCACGCGCACACACACACACACACACACACACACATACATGAAGAAAAAGGAGGATTTAAAGTGACAGTCAGGTACTGGAGTCCTGAAACACACACACACACACACACACACACCCACACACACACACACAACATTCCCCATCCACCTCCTCATTCCATATACATACATCTCCCTCACTAAATCCTCTAGTCTCGTGGAAAAAAAAAAAGTAAACAAAGTAGGAATTGTTGTATATATAGCTAACTGACTAACTGGTATCACACACACACAATTAACGTAATAAATTACTAGGACAACACATATCCACACCCACACACACAGAGCAGGATGGAAAATAAAATTGGGGAAAGAGAAAAAAAAAAAGATGATTTTCTTTTTTCAATAAAATCTGCAAGAAAAAAGACTTCAGGACACCAATATACACTCATATGACACCACCAAGCCCCCCCCCCCTACCCCCCCCCTCTCTCTCTCTCTCTCTTTCTCTCTCTCAATCAAAGCAAGGTTTATTGTTTGTCACCTTACATTCCACACTCAGTATCTTACATGCTCCCCATCCCCCTATTTTTCTGTACACTCTGCTACAATCCCAAACCCATCACTGTCACTGTAAAAAAAAAAATCTCTGCGGGGCACATGGATGCAAGATGATTTTTTTTTTTTTTAATGTATGACATGACAGATTCTACCTCATGGAAATAAGAGGAAACCGGATCAGACTTTGTTGCAACTGTCAGCAGCTTCAGACACAACACTACCATGAGGCAAACGAAGGATGCACTCTAATTTCTTTGACAAGATGAGTTGCTGACACAGCACACACTAAACACTGGAATCTCTGCATTCTCTCATAAGAAACAAGACCAGTAACAATGCCTTCACAGGCTTTGCTTCTCAGGTAATCTGCATCAGAAGGATTTGTATACTTTTGAAAGACAAAAAAATATTTTTATAACATTACATACACTCAAAAACAACAACAACAACAAAAAGAGAACACAGGTGTTTTTTTCTGTGCTACAAACCTCTGACACAACAGTATGAATCCAGGTGTGCTTGTATACGGCATGGAATGAGTGAGGAGAAGGAACAGCGATGGACAGAATGAGAATAACACCACAAGAGTTCTATGGGAAAAGCAGGCTGCAAGAACACTCATGTCAAAACTAACAAAAAAAACAAACAACAAACAAACAAACAGTGGTCTTGTTTGTCAGAGCCATTACACTGTCTGAAAAATTGATGATCTTTATGGAGTTACTTTCTTTCAGAAATTAAGAAAATTCCTGTTCCATTACAAAGTTCCAGAAAAACAAACAAACAAAATCTTTGAAGTGAAAACTATGCTGGAAAACAGACAAACAAACAAAAAACAGCTCTGTAAAGCAGAACGTAGAGATAAAGCTTGTTAAATCCTTTACATGGTGCTCCAGCCCAGGGGTCTTTCAATACAAACTCAGTAATTACATATACACATGGGTGAAGAACTGTAAACAAATTACACAAATAACTGTAAAAACTCAGACCAATAGCAAGATTCAAAAAGAAAGAAAATATATTTGAAAAACCTACATGTCCACTGCTTCATATTCTATGCGTAACTGACAGTAACTGCCTTATTTGTTTGTTAAAAATTGATGGGATGCTTATGCGCAAAGCTATTCTGATGGTATACAAACAAAAACAAAGCGCTATGTTGACCATTCCAGAATGAGGCCCTTGTTACCTGCAGGTGGGGCTCCAACGCAATATACAGGTCGTTGTTGAGGGCAGCACCCATCACATTGGCATCCGCTGAAACAATATTGACATTAAATGCTAGAAATATTCGAAACAAAACAATCTCATTTCATTCAAGAGAGTGAAGGTGAGAAAGGGTGAGGGATGGGGGAAGAGACATAACAGGATAACAAACATGGTGGGTGGGAGGGGAGTTGGGTGTGGGAAGAGTGTTTGTGCTTGCATGAAGATATTTTACTGATGGGTTTACTATGGATTCTTACACAGGCAGTTTACGTGTGTGTGTGTGTGTGTGTGTGTGTGTGTGTGTGTGTGTGTGTGTGTGTGTGTGTGTGTATGTGTGTGTGTGAGTTGTCCTGGTATATGGTTGCTGTGCTGTCGAAAATGAATTTTCCATCTTTTGGAAAAATAAAATTGTTATCCTGTTATCCTGTTAATTTGAAGGCCATGGCTGGCCATTGAAAAATGAAAAACCACCAGGTAAGCATGATGAAGAAAATGAAAGGGGAAAAAAAAAAAAGAAAGATAAACATTCTTCAGACAATGATATGATAATTGATATTTTCTTCTTTTTTAAGGAACTACAAGTCAGAATACGGCCATAGTCTTTTGTTGAGAGGGACACAAGCACGTTTGTGGTTTGTTTATAGAGACGACCAGAGGTCACAGAATTTGAGATTGTTGAAGAATTGTTATAGATCTGAGAACCAGAAAAGTTTGTTGATTAAAATAATCATCTTTTGTGAGTGTGGCACTGTGGGTGCAAACTTTAAAGGAAAAGGTCGTTTTTTTTCCTATGAGGACCTGTTGATGTAGTGGCACTCATTTCCTATGTATTTATGAACATTCCATTCTTTATTTTAAACCAAAGTGACAACCCGTCCTCCAGCACACTGTCTTGTTTGAATTCTACTTAGTTCGTCAAATACAACTAGATGAAGAAAATGGTGAAGAGGATTAAGATCGAGATGTTGGCCATGACAAAGGTCACTAGAAAAGCACGAAAAAAAAGAACTCAAGGACAAAAACAATTACAACAACAAAACAAGAAGAACAAACAAAAACAATGATAGTATGTGTGTGTGTGTGTGTGTGTGTGTGTGTGTGTGTGTGTGTGTGTGTGTGTGTGTGTGTGTGTGTGTGCACGTGTATGTGTGTGTGTGTGTGTGTGTGTGTGTGTGTGTGTGTGTGTGTGCGCGCGCGCGCGCGGTGCATGCGTGCGTGCGTGCATGCATGCGTGTGTGTGTGTGTGTGTGTGTGCGCGCGCGCATGTGTGTGCATGAGTGTGTGCATCCATACTTGTGTGTGTGCATGCATGTGGGCATGCCTGCCCGCACACATGTGTGAGCATCTGCATATATATATTTATATATCAGCATGCATGTAAGCAAGCGTGTTTGTGTGTCTGTGTCTGTGTTTGTATGTAATTTATTTTCTGCTCATCTTTTTGTCTTCATTCACATTTTCAGTGCTTCAGGACATAAACTATGATAGAGTAACGCATTAAAGAAATGTATCATTACCATTGTCATTACAAGAAGAGAATGACAAAAAAGAATTGTAAGAACAAAAACAAACAAACAGGAACGATGACGAAAAAGAAAAAAAAAAAGCAGAAACCATGACAGGGAATTTTTCTTTTCTTTAATTATGAAGAACAACACTTTTTCCACCCCTGCACAACTAATACCCAACTAACAATTCACAAAACTGGACCATATTATTTTCCTCATACATACCAGTCAAAACAAATGCCTTATTCCCTCTTGGCGTAAACAATGATCTTGATAATAAAGATGCTCAAATAAACAAACACGTAAAAAAAAAATAGAAACGGGAGGGTGGAGGCAGTCAAATCCCCATCCACACATGGTTATGTGTCCATATTGCTCCAGAATGATCTCCCCAGATCTTATCAACATCCTGCATGTGGGATTTAAAATTCATGCTGACCCTTTCCACTTTATACCCACATCACAACATGAAACCACTGATCACCACAGAACATTACACTCCTTCACAGGGATCTCAATTCGCATGACAGCAAGACACTACACCACAATTCTCATTGGCGCATGATCAACTTTCTTTAAGATATATCAAAATAAACAAACAAACAAAAACGAACAACAAACTAATGCTCACCATCATTATGCCCTTGTTGAACGATGGCACTGGACCCGTGCCCGGACTGCTCCGAGGAGGTGGAAAAAGACCGCGGGGACACCGACACCTGCTCTCTCTGTTGAGGAGGCTGATAGGAGATGGAGCGGGACGGCGGGGACCCAGCAGTATTGATTCCCGTGGTCTGGGAACTGAGCTCCCCCGGGTATGTAGGGCAATGCTGCATGGACTGGGGGGTCCTCTCCTGCGCTAGAATGTGAAGGCTGGGCCCTGACGAGTTGGCTGCTGCGATGCGAGCGTACTCATCAGACCCTATCCTCCGATGGCCGTAGCCTGCTGCTGCTGCAAAAATGTACCTACTTAACAGTGGAACTTCACAACAGTTATCACTTTGAATAGGAAGATTTCCTTTCATACCCTACTACTCCAGCACAAGAGTTTCTATCCATTATATATTAGAGGTGATTTATTTATAACTAATGACACTGCATGTTCCCCTGGCTCATTACAGTACTTTTTTTTTATTTTTGCAACTGACTTGACCTTCATCTTTCTCAGACAGAAGCTCTTGTATGGGAGAAGGGAGCAGGGGAGGGGTATGAAGGGAACTCTTTCACTATGAACTTTTCAAACCTGAATCCTTAATCCTTAACTGGAGGGTAAACACAGCTACAGAAAAAGTGAAGTATATTCCACAGACAAGGCCTACACCCACTGACATATCAGTGGTAGAAGCCCTTTTGGAGGTTTCACGGTATGTGTGAATAAATCAATAATAAAAAAAAATGTTTTAAGCTTTTTCTTTATATTAGAAGTATGGATATTCAGGTGTTCAGATCCTGGATCTGCTCTTCGATCCAGATACACATCACAGATCTGCAACAAAATTTAATGGGTCGGCCTCTGGGCCATATTCTATCTATCTACCCAGTTTCATGAAAGCTAACTCTCGTGGTTTTTGAGTAATATTGCTAAATGGGTCCTGAATCTATTCTGTGATCTGTGTCCACTCTATAGATCAACACAAAAATAATAAGGGTTTGTCTTTGAGTCATGTTCCACCTTTCCACCACACTGCATTGAAATCAGTTTGCCTGTTTTTGAGTCATCATGCTGACAGACGCACACAAGCATGCTCACTAACAGATACAGGCGAAAAACCAAACTCCCTGATGGAGGTAATCATACCTTCATTGGCCTTAAACAAATCCTGTTGCTTTACATATCAATAACCTTGTATCACAACTTTCACCGACACATTGCGGTCCACAAAGGTTTAGAAACCTCTCCTACACTTTCATCCCAGTGATGCTGAACAGTCCTGCTTACATCAGATGCTAAGGAAAACAAACACTGGTGAAAATGGAATGACCCCTGTGATCACATGACACACATGATGTTTCCCTCATGATCACATGACATTCAAGGTTTACACATGTGTTATGGAATTCAAACACGCATGTCTGCAAACTGATATTTGATGAGGATACTTAACTTTATGTCTGGTACATCTCTCTATGAAAACTGTATGAACATCATCTAATATCACCTAACTCTCAACAACAGGCAACAGAATTTATCACCAAGTTCTGACTCTTTTTCAACTTTTACACATCCTTGTAACGAACCTTTGCTTGAAAGCTAAACATTTTACGATTTTCATTAGCAGTTTTAGAAGGGCATGAATTCAAATAGATCTTTTGAACATTAGATCTGGAACACAAATATTACATTTGTGAACATTTTAATCAGACAAAATGCAATCTAAAAAAAAAAGATGTCAGCTTATGTTTCAGTCTCTCTCTTTCTCTGTCATGAGCATGCACACATATCAACAATAATAAGCATACCGACTGTGACACACATATGAAAGCATGCATATAAGGATGCACCCACACACAAAACTGCATAAATTTCAGGCAAAAGAGAACACACACACACACACACACACACACACACACACACACACACACACACACATACACACACACACACACACACACACACACACACACACACATACACACACGAATCACATCATAAACTAATGACCATCATTTCTGGAACTCACAGATACACACTTTTAAATATTTTGTTTTAAATCACATCACTTGTCTCTGGTAATAAAGTTGCATCTTATCAACAACACACAAAACTAAGTTTGTCACCTCAAACTTCCACAGCAAGAATGAAACCTCATAAACATTTTCCACTAAAGAAAATCAGCTTTGGTGGCATAACACTATCATCAGCAGCTTTAGTTATCATTACATCTTCCCATTCACATTAACTTTTTTTTTTCACTTATATTTAAATCAAATCATGTTTTCTGTCACAATTTCATGTACCACTTTTCATTACTCAATAGCATGTAGCAAATATATATGTGTAATCAAACAATATGTTCAAGTTTTCTCCACAAAAATTCTACATAAATTTACTCTAGATCCTGCAAACTATACATATCTTGATTTAAGCCTTTTCATCCAGAAAATTTCTGCTCAAACCTACAAAACCAACATAAGAATTTAAGAAAGCGATACATCAAAGCTGTGCTCTCTCAGCTCTCTAAAGATGTTTACAGGATACATGATTAAATCTTATCATAATGACACAGACATCCTTTCAGGATACATAACTATACAGACTGGTATGAGAAAAAAAATATCACTCACCATTGAAGAGTATACATATATACATCTACTTTACATTACTGAAGAGAAAAAATTCTTTATAAGGCAAAAAAAAAAGCACATTCTGTTGTATCAGAACACAATCTAATGTATAATCTAAATGTGTGCGCACCTGTGTGTAATGGTCACATGACTGTGCAAACACGTGTATGTTTCAAACTGACAGTCAAAGAGACAGACAGAAAAGCCAGTCTGAGGCACAGACAGAATAAGCCAGTCTGAGGCACAGACAGAATAAGCCAGTCTGAGGCACAGACAGAATAAGCCAGTCTGAGGCACAGACAGAATAAGCCAGTCTGAGGCACAGACATAATAAGCCAGTCTGAGGCACAGACAGAATAAGCCAGTCTGAGGCACAGACAGAATAAGCCAGTCTGAGGCACAGACAGAATAAGCCAGTCTGAGGCACAGACAGAATAAGCCAGTCTGAGGCACAGACAGAATAAGCCAGTCTGAGGCACAGACAGAATAAGCCAGTCTGAGGCACAGACAGAATAAGCCAGTCTGAAGCACAGACAGAATAAGCCAGTCTGAGGCACAGACAGAATAAGCCAGTCTGAGGCACAAACTGGGATGAAATTAAAAGCTATTTCATCGACACTACAATGTAAATGTTACATTGGCCTGATGAACTTTGACCGGGCAGACATAAATGCAAACATAAAAACAACTCCATCCCACCGCAAATCAGCAAAATGTTATGCGTGCATGACAAAAGGAGTATGCTTAGATTACAGCAGTTCTTTCAAAATGAATTAAGAGTATACAACCCATGGCTGCCTGACAATATTCATGCAATAATTAGTGATGTTGTTTTTAAAAATTGACAAACAGATTCTATATAAAATGATTGCTATATAAACAGTATTAACAGCTGCTCAAAGTTTTAAAAG
This sequence comes from Conus canariensis, assembly GCA_033310375.1. Taxonomy (NCBI): domain Eukaryota; kingdom Metazoa; phylum Mollusca; class Gastropoda; order Neogastropoda; family Conidae; genus Conus; species Conus canariensis. The sequence goes on from CM065727.1 coordinate 61,258,991, forward strand.
GTTACACAGAAACTAAGTGAGTAAGAAACAACTACTATAATCCTGAAAATGTCATGAAAAAATTATCACAAATGATTGGCTGGTAATGTTTATTTCTACACAGCTAAAAACCATTTGTGGTAGAGTAGCTGATAAAAGAAACAACGAAAGTAACACAAGGAAGCATGGAAGGGAAGAGATGTAAATAAAAAGAAGGAAAGGACACCACACACACACACACACACACACACACACACACACACACACACACACACCACTGGAGGTTACAACATCAATTGAGAGCTTTTTTTTCTTAAGTTGAACAACTAAATCACACTTCAGATGATCAAACAGTCAGACTCTCTCTCTCTTCCTCTCCCTCCCTCGGGGTGCACGTTCAAGATGGTGACTGTGTAGGATGTCATGTGCCACCAGTGAAGAAAATTTAAGTTGTTTATAAGTTCTGGACCGGAGTGTGTACAATTCTGTGTTACAAGTAGGTTTCTGTGGTATTTTGTGTCTTGAATATCAAGCAGAATGGTCTCTTTGGAGCTGTGAAGGGCTAAAATAGGACATTTTTGTGTTCAAATTTGTGCTGGAAAACAGAGAATCTGTAAGCCATTTTCTGATGCAAACTCTTTCGCACACATGAAAAATTGTATCTACAAGAAATGTGTCGCTGGCCTGCCTCTGCATGTTGTTTTCCCGAATTCCAGAATTGTTCAACTGCCTGGCAACAGCCAACCTTTCAACCTACTGTTTGTTTGGGAACTTTTTCTTTACCTTCTATTTCTGTGCTTGAAAACCATGAAGCACCTTTAGCTGCTTACCTACCTGGGTATTGCACTGCTGCCCTCACCTTTGTCAATTACCTGTTTGGATTCAGGAAAGTCCCACTCTTGAACGATCTACACCAGAACCCTGGCGCAGGATCCATGGAAGAGAAAACTGACTTGATCCTGGGAAAATTTCTTCTTTACAGAAAAAGTTAGAAAGTCAGTATTCAGAGATCCTCCAGACACTGCCATGGAAACAGTCTGAAGAAAATAGAGGACAGGCAGACTGCAATGAAGTAAAGTATTTCACGCCTAGTTGTAGAGTCAACAGAGACTGGTCAACCAGTGAAACAGTATAATGAAGACATTGACCATCTGAGGAAAGAACAGAAGGAGCTACGTGAGACAATAACTGGTTTGCAAGAGGAGATCGACATGTAAAAACGTTTCTCAAGGCGCAACAATGTAAAGTTCTTTGGGATTCCAGAATCAAAAGATGAGGGGTCTGAATCGTGTGCAACAAACATTTTATGCACATACATGCCAACCCGATGGTGGTCTGATAATGTCACAGAACGTGCTCATAGACTTGGAAAACCCTGAAGTGCCAATGCTTAACCATGCCCTGTAGTCGCCAAGTTCAAAGATGGGGGGACCTCACGCGTCTGATGTCGAATCGTGAGGCTCGGACAGAGATGAAACACGATCAGCTGACTTTGGCACAGTACCTGACCTGTAGACGATCAGCACAGCTGAGAGAGCTGAGAGAGGAGGGGAAATTCGGATTTTTCTTGAAGAGAAAACTATATGTGAAGCCACATCATGAAGCTTCTACACTTCAAAGAAGCACAGAGGGAGGCTGAAGAGTGTCATGACATCAGGAGTATCCCACAGCCCTGCTCCTCCTGGTGATCATCACTCTGCCAGAAACGAAGGAGTTTCCCCTGTTCCTGCCTCTCCCCAGAAATCCTCAAAACCTATCAACTAAGGGAATCTCCCTACCTCTGCCACGCCTTCTCAAAGGAAGTCAGTCACAATTGAAGGGAATTCCCCTCGAACCACACAGCACAGCCACTCCCCTTACCCCCTTCCCACTCTTCCCCACCCCCTGTCAGCAGTAGTGGACAGAAGGGGAAGGCAAACACTGGGCAAGCCAGTCTACATGATGCATGGGGCACCAACAATACATGTGCTTCTCGCTTTTCCTCAGCAAGGAACAGAAAGAAATGAAGATTAGGCCAAGGCCCAGGTTCATGTTCCTTCACACACAACACAAACACACGCGCTCACATGCCTACATGTAACAGTCATGCTGAAAATCAAAGTAATCATGATTATCTTTCTGGTATTTCTTGGAATGTTGATGTACTTCTTTCAAAGTAGGCAGACCCATTTTTCATTCATTATATTACATCTTTTGATCTTGTGTGTCTTGTCGAAATATTTACATTTCCTAATTTTGATTTTTCAACACACTTCAAAGATTTTGTTGTTGTTCATAGTCCTGGTATAAAGTTGTCTAAGATGGGTCGAAGATCCGTAGAGACTGTATTATTAGTAAAGAAATCATTGGAGCAGTTTGTACAAGCTATTGATTCTGGGATGGATATTGTTTGTGTACAACTTTGCAAAACACTTTTTAGTACTGACAAGAATGTGTTGTTTCTTGGCTTGTATAACCACCAAATGAATAGTGATTATTACAAACAAAAAGAATTTAAGAACAATTTAGAAATGTTGGAACAGTTTATTCTTGAAAAATATGAAAAAAGAGAGGATGTTCATCTTGCTTTAGCCAGTGATTTTAATGCCCGAATTGGAGACTGAGTCTGGAAGTCAGTGAAATGAATGCGATGTCTGCGGGTGAAAGTAATGAATGTTATGTGAGAAAGTCTATGGACAATACTACTAACTGTTTTGGCATGTCATTGATGGATTCATGTTCTACGTTTGAGTTAACATCTCTGAATGGCTTAGGTGATGGAGACAGAAATGGTCATTTTACTTTTCTGTCTGAACGCGGACACAGCATCATAGATTATTTTTTGTGGTCTGTGAATTTTGTTGCCCAGTGTTAAATCCTTTAATGCAGAGAAACTGGTGGAATCCCAACGTATGCCTCTTGTTTTTTCTTTGTGGTGTAAATGTGTAAAAAAAATGATAATGAAAGAAATCAGTACTCTTTCCAGAGAATTAAGTGGGATGCAAACAAAGCCAGCAAGTTTGTTGATTTTTTAAGCTACAAAGAAGCTGCTGCTATCCTTGCGGACTGCACAAGAGACTGAAAGTAATGTGGACATGGCCATTGAAAAATTCATGTGTTTGTTGGTAAGTGCTGGGCAATTCATGCAAAAAACAGTTAGGCCTGTGACAAGTTCGCGGAAAACTAAGCCGTGGTTTGACAAAGTGTGTCTACATAAGAAACGCTTAGCTGGCAGAATACTTGCTCGGTGCACACGTACCAAGTGCGCTACAGACCAGAGTTCATATACACGGAAAAGAACAGATTATCAAAATACTTTTTTTGAAAAAATAAAAAAAAATTGGTCTTTAATACTTTAATAAACAATAAAAATGATCCATGTACGTTTTAATCAACAATACGAAATGTTAAAAGAAAAATGCTGATTGGCCTTCTATTCCTATTGACACATGGAAAACACATTTTGAAGATTCTTTTCCCTGATTATAGTGAAGCAAGCAGAGCCACAAGAGAGAACAAGGAATTGGACAAAAATCTACAAGAAAAGTTTGTTTGCGTTCCCGACTTGGATAATATGATAACAGAATGTGAAGTGCGCCATGCGATAAACAAATTGAAACATGATAAACCATCAGGATTAAATGATATATGTGGTGAATTCTTGAAGAATTCTTGAAGACAACTGAGTCTGTTATAACACCTTTTCTAACAAAACTGTTTAACCAGATGTATGAGAACGGTTATTTCCCTTTGTCTTGAACTAGATCAGTTATTTTGCCATTACTTAAAAAAAGGAGATATTTTAAGTCCTGAAAACTACAGAGGTATCTCTCTCCTATTGTTAGTAAGGTGTTTACATCTGTGTTGAACCAAAGACTGTGTAAGTGGGCACAGGAGGAAGGAAAAATAAGGGAAGAACAGGCTGGTTTCCGTAAACAATACTCCACTGTAGATCATATTTTTACGCTTGTTTCAATGATTAAGTTTTATTCGTATGGTCATAAAAGCAGAAAACTATATGTGGCTTTTACTAATTACCTGAAAGCTTTCAATGCTTGATCATGACATGCTCTGGAAAGTACTTCAAAACAAAGTTACTGACATTTTTAAAATGATGTGAGTTTGGGGAACATGGATATGTCAATATTTTAAAAATTGTTTGATTGTCAGGTAAAGCCCATGTTCTTATATGCTGCTGAGCTCTGGGGCTTAACGAAATACAAGTCTATAGAAGCAGTTATTTCCCTTTGCAATTGTCTGCTTGTGTGTTTCTGAAAACAAGTTACCTCCTTTTGTTGATCACCCATACTTATTCTTTTATTTCATTCTCAGCAAACGTGTACCCATTGTATACAGGTCGGTGGCCTTACAATTAAAATTTTCAAAGTTCAGAGTTCAGAGTTCCTCTCTCTCTCTCTCTCTCTCTCTCTCTCTTAGCTGGCTCTTACTCCAAAACAGTACATACATACACCACTGTTTGTAAATCTACAGATTATAAGTATCACCAGAACAACAGTTTACATTAGAATGGAAAAAGAGAATAGACAACACCCACAATATTAAAAAGGATCACATAGAATGTATCAAAACATACACAGGACTGGGATTGTTAGCTGCAGTGGACACAACTAGCATGGAAGACAAAGGTCATAGTTTACATGTTAATGCTACAAAATAAAGCATAATCTAGGCAAACACACAGGAAATATCAGTTCCAGAAGCCATATTTCTGTCCATAAGAATAATTTGATTAACAAGGACAAATTCAAAGACAGCACACATAAGACAATGTGTGTAACATTACAGATGCAATATAATATCATGCTAGCGCTGAGACTGGCATTAAATGAGAAAGGTGATGGAAAAATGCACAAACACATCAGAGGAAGACAAAAAATTTAAGATATTTGAGACAGTGCCAGACACTGGGAATAAAGAACTGATAAAAGCGATCACAATTATTTCCTAAATGTTTATCATATGGAGTCCAATGATTTTTCTTTTCAACAAAGTTTGTCTTAAAACATGAATCAATTACAGAAAAATTCATACAGTAACAGAATTGCACCAGGTAGCAATTTGCTTCCTTAAGAATTGGAAAAATACACAAAATATTAGCACGTTAAACAAGATCTGAACTGAGATACAAGACTATCACACATAATTTGTTTTTCACAATATAATTCATCATTAACGGTCATATAGAAGACTATTACACATAATTTGTTTTTCACAATATAATTCATCATTAATGGTCATACATCTGCTTATGCACTGAACAAAGAAGCAAGCAAATTGTGCAATAAGAAAGGGGCATATGTATGCCAAGACAACTCGCCACTGTCCATTGCAACTACTGCTACAAACTTTGTGTGGCTTAGCGCAATATTGGTAAAGAGAATTCAGCTTCTACACCATTGTATGTCTACATCAGGAATTGTTTATTTAATACTCAATCCGCAAAGGCCTTACATTTAACTTGTCATCACTGACATGCTAAGTAGTACCTGCCCACACACTGAGAACTTTCCATTTTTCTTTCGTAAAATTTCATGAAACTACTGAGTATGAAACCCACAGTTACGGAGGATGGGGGACATATTGTCCCTTTTCCCTACCCCATACCTCTCTTCTCTTCTCCTTTCCTGTCCCACTTTCTCCGCCCCCCCCCCCCCCCCCCCTCCACACCCTCCCGCCCCTCATCCCCCTTTTGATCTCATGCTCCCTTTGTTTTGGGGCTGAGGGGAGAAGGGGGAGGGGGTGATCGACAGTGGTAGGAGATAGTGTGGGAAGAGAAGGGAGCTGGGTTAGTAGAAGGAGAGGTATGGAGAGGGGGGGGGGGGGGTGTGATGGGGGATTATTGGAGACATTCTTCTGAAGGGGGTTGGTTATTAACCCCTTCAGAATAACCACATTCAGCAGGTACGTTCCCTCCTTCTGTGAGTCAAGCTACACTTTCAAGTGCCAGATTCAATACTGGCTGCTCTACTTCTACAGCCTCTTGCAGTGAAACATCTATTGCATGCAACTAATACCACATCAATATACTAACTAACTAAGGCCAACCTTCTTCACTAATGCTTAGAGCTTTCCAACAGATCAAGGCATACTCTCAACAACTATGTCTCTTTATCAAGGGGAAAGCTGGCATGACAATTTTCCTTCAGAAGTCATGATTAGGGTAACTTTCCTCTTCTGCATGAACCAAAGCCACAGCCAAGTGGTTAGACCATCTAATTCAAACTGAGGGTTGTGTGTTTCAGCCCCAACAGTATCCCACTGTGAAATGTCACAGAATGTTTCTCCAATCGTCCAGTGAACATTATGTGCAGGACTGGATGTGACTATAGCCCCTTCATGTGTACACACACTGACATGCATGATCAGTCACTAGCATTATAGATACTGCAACCCAAGCCAGCTTACAGTGGGTAATGGAAACACAAACATGCCCAGCTTGAAACAGAACTTTGTCCATTTTTGAAGAATAGAATATCTTTTAACATAAAAAAAAATCTGTAGCATACCACTAAAACAAAAATGGTAAATCAAAAATGCATTAATTTGTTAATTTCGTGTCAATTTATAAAAAAAAAAAAAAAAAGGAAAGAAAAGTTGGTTGAGGCCCTGACAATGCAACTCTGAGTTCAGTGTAGTTATTCACAGTTTGTACTCAGAACTAAAAGAAATGTTGGAGCGATGTTTATCAACATCATGACAAACTCTGTGATGATGTTGCCCGATGAAGCAAGAGAACCTGTGTCTGAATATATCCATTGTCCTGTGAATTAAACCAATATATCAGGTAATCTTTCTGGAAGAATGGACTGATGCTAGATACTTAAGATTAGTGACTTGATGGAGAGAGATAGAACCTTTACACTTTGTGATGATTTTAAGCAAAAGTACAAATTGATTGCATAACATTCTTGTTGTATGGCAGAAATTATTAGAGCAATAAGAAAAGATTTTAAAAGTTTACCCCATTGTTTACTTAATCTTAAAAGGAATTTGAAATAACTCCGACAGTTAACATGGACAAACAGTTTACAAGACAAAATACAATGCTTCTCAACCTCTTCGGTCTTCTTCAGGCAAGATAAACCATGCTCAGGACAACGAAAATGAAGAACGAGCAATCATTTTTCTTCTCAAATTCGGCGCAAGAAGGGCACTGAATCTTTCATTTTTAAGGTTCAATGTTGAATGTGATAACAATCAAGTAAATAGATCATTTTTTAGAATACTAAAGAGGAAATCTACAGTCAAATATATTGTTCTGACTCTATTCCTACAGCTACATTAAAATAGATTTCACTCCACACGGATCTGAAGTGGAAAAATATCTTTTCAAAACCCTATAGAACAACTGCTAATACTCAGCTAGTATGGTAAAGTAAGGTAATGTTGCTTATAGCCCAGCCGACCGCAAAGGGCCATATCTGGGCTGAAATGGTTCCAGATGAGACCTCTGCACTATCAACTCAAAAATATCTTTATATGTGCAGACTTGCTGATTCTCCAATGTGTAGTTTTTGTGGTCAAGATACCCAAACTCTTCAGCATTTTGGGAGGAAACCGTCAAATTGTACCATAATTTTAGTGAGAACTCTTATCCTTGCTGCTTTTTTTTTATCAATCTACTTCATAGTCTATGGTTGATTTCAGGAGAGCAGCTTAGTTTATTTGGATGCCTTGAAAGGATTAAAACAGATCAAACGATATATTTCATACCACAGTTAACTATATTTATAAGTGTGCAAACCCCACAGTAAATAATTTTATTAGCCTTCTAATAGTAACATTCAGAATAGAAAAGTCTCTGTCAACTATCACAGGTAAATTAACCCAATCTGACAAGTCATGGCAGCCATATTTGTTTCTGATTACATGAAAACTAACACTGCAAATAACTGACTGGTGAGGAAAAGATGGCTTAGAACAGCTGAAAAACATACAGCATATGATTCCTGCACAGTCTCCTCACACAGAGTTCACTTTTGATTCCTAGACAGTCAGTAATGTCTAAAATGTACTCTGATCAGAAGTTCACTTTTGGTTCTTAGATGGTTGGTATTGTCTAAACTGTACTCTGACGCACAAGTTCACTTTTGGTTCTTAGATAGTCAGTATTGTCTAAAATTAGTCAGAACGGTTTAAAATGTAATCTGATGCAAACATGAGGTGCAGGCTGTTGAAACATTTTCTCCTAACAGTAACTTGTCTTTTATCATGTTGTATACCCTGTATCATACTTTTATCATTGCCCTTGAAAAAAAAATTATACCCAGTTTGACCCGGGAGAGGACAGTTACTGTCTTGCATCCCTTACATCTTACTGGAAGGTTGTGATGAACACTAAAAAGTATCGGCTTCATCACTGCTGATGCTTCTGTCATGTCACTTTGAACACCTGCACGGCTCAGAATGACACTGTGTTGAAGCTGTAAGTACTCCCGGTTTTGTTCATTTGGGCATTCTTACTAAGAAAACAAGATGATGTTATGGTTATGAGCTTAAATTCTTTGTTGCGTAGTTCTTTGGTTTTCGCAACCTCCTTCTCTCTCTCCCCCCCCCCCCCCCCCCCCCCCTTTAAATCATGTTTGCATTTTCCATCAGCACTAATACGATGAACATATAAGTAGTCAAGCTAGACTTTCTTTTTTACTGTGATCAGCAGAGCCTTCTGCATGCAATTATGTTAACTTCTACGTTAGCAGCGAGCATCATTTGTTCTTCAGGATCAAAATGTCAAGAAGACATCAGAACTGAAAATCATAAGATACATCATACGTAACTGACTGCTATGAAAAATTCAGACACTTGACATAATTGCACAAATGTACCTCAACAGAATGAAGAAAAAAAAAAAGATTGAAGAGGCTATCTTGTCTGTTGTTTGTAATTTGTTCCAATTGTGTTAAAATTACCACTGTTTTTCTTTTTCTACCCAATTCATCCTGTGTTGTAAAATAAAAAGCTTTAAAATCATCACACAAAAAAACAAACCAAAAAACCACTTCCAAGTTAATCAGTAAAAAGATCTCATTACTGATTCAAAAATCTTAAAACAAACACTTTGAAATGATCATGCCAGCTTTCCCCTTCAACATGGAATAATCAGACTTCAGGTCAAGAGAAAGGGATCAAACAAGTTATTACTATTCGCATGGTGTTGCTCACCACTGAACAAGGACTTTCTTTTTCATCAATATGGAAACTCTCTCCTTGTAAGCATAATGTAAATATACATATATTTCAATTTTGTTGGTAAAATATCAAGAACAACCCCACACCATTTACATTTGTTTTAGCAAACTGAACCACTCATGGATAAGCACCAAATACATAAAGCAACCCAAGCTATAATTTCCAGACACATCAACATAAGATCCCCAAGTGGGTGAAGATCACCTTGTAATGAACCAGATATCACCTTGTAATGAACCAGTTATCCAAAGAACCAAAGCATTATTTCTTTTTTTTCTTATCCTGATCTCATTTGCTGGACCCAATCCAAGTATAATTTCCATGCATCATGCAAACAAATTGTTCTCCTGTTCCAGTCATAATAATAATGATGATGATAACAACAACAATAATAATGATAATAATGACAATAATAATAACAATAACAATAATAATAATGATGATGATGATGATAATACAATACTATCATTACTGTTAATAATCAATAGCAGTTGCATAGCATACTTGACATGGCAAACTACTCATTGCACAAAAGTGATAACGTAGCAGTGGTGCAAGCAACGCTCACAGTGCTGACAAAGATACAGTGTTCAGAAGGAAAAAAAATCCCAAACAGAGTGGCGACAGAATCGGCTGCTGGCAGCATGCTACAAACACACCCAAAACAGCAAACAGCAGAAAACTACCGTGGGTGGAGGTGATGGGCGAGGAATTGCCCGAGGAAGGGGTGACAATGATACTAGGGGGAACAGGGCCGGTTCCGGAAGGCATCAACGCATCATATGATGCATAACGCCCCAGACCTGTGCGAGACAAGATGGTGACACACACACCACACCACACCATTAACTACCAGTCATCACATGCCACCATGCTCATTCCTGACACAATGCCACAAATACAAGAGTTGCACAAAGAAGCTAATTAAAGATCTGGTACTGTCACACAACACCAGTACAACATGCTACATTCCTGGGTCTGTTGTCAGATATGTTACCTCTCCCCCACCATCCTCCCCAACCAATACAATCTTAAGTCTGTTACGGATTTTGGTTTTTTGTCTTTTTGTTTTGTTTTTTGCAAATATAAGACATGAATAAACAGAAACCAATTTAATTATTCATGTGCTACCTGAATGGACTGCGCAAGCAGCACAGATTTTATGGCAAGTGCTTTAAACTGTTTCAGATGGGAGCAGAAGTTATGACGATTCTTTTATAATTTCTCCACATGATTTCCTAAACATCACACTACATGTGAAACAGCCCCGTGCATGGTTAAGGGCTCCCTATGCAGTTTTCACGATAGTTCTTCTTTCCTGTCGCCAACGTGGGCAGCTAGGTAAAAAATAAAGTCTCGTCAATGTAGTTTCTTCTTCATAGCCTGCAGAGTCCACTATTTTAATGTTAACAACCATTGGTACACACCACAATGACACACAACAGAGTAAGAGTGAGAGAGACAGCATATGCAAGAACCTTTACCATGATAGCTATTTTATTCAGACACTGCCTTACGCAATGAACTGAAAGCTCAGTCCCAGAAATGTCAACCTCTCTGACGTCTTTTTTAAGAAACAATTTGGAAATTTCATGGGCTCTGAACTATTTGGGGGGAAACAAAATCGGAAATTTCATGGGAATATTTCAAACGTTATGGGAACATTCAAACCCTCAGTTCCATCAGCAAGCATATAGCGTTTACCTACATGGCATACATAAAATGTTTGCCAGCAACTTGTGGGCAAGTTCCCTAGGATGAACGGTACCATGCATGGATACTTTTCAGTGTAACACCACCAACATTTTTTTTCTCTCCTGCTGCTGCTTCTTAACATCCATAGCAAAATCTACAGCACTAGGTCATTTAACAAATACAGAACCTCCTCCATTGCAATTAATAATACAGTGAACCTGATGCCAGAGACAGCTTGATTAAGAATAAAGCAACATCCTTTCCTACTTGGAAAAAGAGATCCACTGACTGGTCCACCTGATACAGGTCTGACTGGCCTTGGAAAAAGAGATCCACTGGTCCACCTAATACAGGTCTGACTGGCCTTGGAAAAAGAGATCCACTGGTCCACCTAATATAAGCCTGACTGGCCTTGGAAAAAGAGATCCACTGACTGGTCCACCTGATACAGGTCTGACTGGCCTTGGAAAAAGAGATCCACTGGTCCACCTAATACATGTCTGACTGGCCTTGGAAAAAGAGATCCACTGGTCCACCTAATACAGGTCTGACTGGCCTTGGAAAAAGAGATCCACTGACTGGTCCACCTAATACAGGTCTGACTGGCCTTGGAAAAAGAGATCCACTGACTGGTCCACCTAATACAGGTCTGACTGGCCTTGGAAAAAGAGATCCACTGGTCCACCTAATACAGGTCTGACTGGCCTTGGAAAAAGAGATCCACTGACTGGTCCACCTAATACAGGTCTGACTGGCCTTGGAAAAAGAGATCCACTGGTCCACCTAATACACGTCTGACTGGCCTTGGAAAAAAAGATCCACTGGTCCACCTGATACTGGTCTGACTGGCCTTGGAAAAAGAGATCCACTGACTGGTCCACCTAATACAGGTCTGACTGGCCTTGGAAAAAGAGATCCACTGACTGGTCCACCTAATACAGGTCTGACTGGCCTTGGAAAAAGAGATCCACTGACTGGTCCACCTAATACAGGTCTGACTGGCCTTGGAAAAAGAGATCCACCGACTGGTCCACCTAATACAGGTCTGACTGGCCTTGGCTCGGCTTCATCCCCTGTCACTAGTAGAGTGACCCACAATCCAAACCCATGCACAGGACACCATGGGTGTCACAAAACGTCACCACTCTGCTTACAAAAAGAAAGCAAGCAAATAACCGTCCCTAGCAGACAACAATGGCCTCATCAGATCAGTTTTGACTTTGGCATGATATCAGAGTAAATTGTGACCAGTAGTAACAAAACACAACCAAACCAGGACAGTTGACATCTCACCAGGTTTATCAGAATCAAGCACTGAGCATGCATGAACCTGCATTATCTTTTTTTTCTGTCTCATTTCATGTGCCAGATTGGTGGCATTGTCCCTCACACAGCCATTCTCAGGCTTCTCCCATCATGGGCCGAGCACTGTCCATCCTCAGGAAGCAATCAATATCACATCTTCATCAGGTAAGCAGACACTGCCCTGACATCAAGTCACTTTGATAATACATAACCTTATGACAGTGCCCGACTGTCAATTGGCCCCTTTAATGCATCAGCCCATATATATACATATATATATATATATATATTTGCAAATACATCAGCCCATATATATATATATATATATATATATATATATAAATATATATACATATATTTCATACATGCATATATACAGAACAACAGCTTTCTCACTAACACAGCTTTTAGCTAATGCAACACAGCTCCTAAACCACTGTGCTCTCTCCCGACTACCAGTACACAGCATGAACACAACTCTTTCATTAAAGCAGTGAAAACTATAGAGCAAGCAGAACTCTAACAAACAGAAAATAAGATGAAGCAGTTTTTAAACTGAAAGCACAGCCAACAGTAACCCATGAATTCCACCATCACCAGTATTATCTATTTCATCACCAACCTCATATCTAAAAATAAGTAAATAAACAATCATTTTTCTTAATGAAGATGATACATAATCTAAACAGAAGATGGAGAACGGCAGAGTAAGTAAGTGATTTAACAATCAATCATCTAATACCTTAACATCAACTTTTGCACAGTCATTTCTTCTTGTCTTCCATACACATCAGTTTTTTAGGCTGTCATTTCTTTTACAAACATCAGTTTTTACATGGTCATTTCTTCCATATACATCAGTTTCCCACTGCCATCTCTACATACACATCAGCTTCAACTTCATCATACACTACCTCAACATAAGCGTTTAGTAGGATGAAACTTGAGGGAAAGCAAAAGATCCTCAGAGAAGAAGCCCCCCTCAGACAAGCACTTTGGCCCACCCGAATTCCTTTATCCTTTGGGAGACACAGAAGTACCCAGCGTGCCCTAGATTCTTGGAGATAAGATGGCTGCCACCCAGCATTTTTTCATTGCCCACAGAAAAAAAACAACCACTGACACAGCAACAGCCCTTTTGCTGACATCTAGGAACAATGTCATGCAAGGCCAATTCTATCACTTACTTGGTAATGGAATAAACTATGATAACAATCTACCACCGCAAACACTTTTTATGCTGCTACTTCTCTGTTCTCTACCTACTGACTCCTAACCACCACCAATTCACCTTTTTCAGTTTCATCATGGAAGTGTACCCGACCGTGCGTTAGTCCATTTGCCCTACACTTCATCTGCTGAGTCATACTACCATGGTGCACAAGGGTTAGAGTGAAAACATGCGCAAGGGTTAGAGTGAATAAATACGGTAAGATGAAGACATATAAATATGGTGAGACGACTACATATAAATACAGTCAGATGAAGACATAAATATGGTGAGATGACAACGTATAAATAGAGTAAGATTTGGGAAGAAAGTCTGATGCTCAAGACTTTGCTGATTCCTGATCTACGAATGAACTTAATATGCCGGTGAGTTCTTAGCAATATGAAATAGTGATGTCAATTTATAGACCTGATACATTGTTCCATTATTTAATCTGATGCAATGCCAAGTTGACTGCAATCATTGCTGTTTGCAGAAAGATACACAACCTACATTACTGAGACATTTTACATGTGTATTCAACCTGAGACAATAAAAACTTCATTCAGAAAAGTTGGCTTTCAGACATAGCCAAAAAGCAAAACTTCAAAACTAATGCAGTTAACATGTTCTGCACAAGCACACAGCACAGCGCTATGGTCTCATTTTGTTCTCATTCCTTTCACCCTACCGAGTTCAAACTCAAAACAGGAGCACAAAATTTTTTAATGTTTTACATACTTTTAAGACCTAGCTGGGCTAAATTTCCAAACTCAGTATATATCAAATATTCGCATGGCACAATTAGCTCACAAAGGCCACTTATTCTGTTCACTGCTTTATGCTTTTTGATTTCATGATTACACTGGGCAGTAGAAGTTAGACCTGACTAGGTGCCAGTGAAAACATGCACCATCCTTTCAAATGAGAGGAAGGAATATAGTCACTTGAGACGTTTCAAGGTGAAACTTGAAGCTCATGAGTATGTGTCCAGCTCTGTCAAGCTGCTACGTGTGTTGGTTCTCTACACTGGGAAAGCTCCACAGTCATGTCAGCAGAGACTGACTTCAATCTGTTCATAAAACTTATTGAATCACCAGCACATGAATAATTCATTGCAAATCTGGTAAACATTTTCATCCTAATTTGTTTTTATTTCTATTCCTTCTTTCTTAACTTAGATGCTTATTTTACGGTAGGATAACTGAGACAAATTAATCTTAATAAATTCTAGTTTACCATTCATTAAAGTGAAGGAACTGATAAACATTTTCAAACTCAAGAGGAAGCAGACAAGGCTGCTTATGAAAAATTATCTTTAACCCTTTGTCTGATGACAGATTTTTTTTTTTCATAGGTTTAAATCTATATCAGCTAGACCCATAAAAGTACATATAAAAGATAAACAAAATCTGAACTGTTTACAACTTAACCCTTGTCCATGTTAAGCTTGCAAAAGATGGTCATCCATATCACTGGAATCATATCTGCCAGTTTGGGGTTGTTTGCATTCAGCTCTCTTTGCATTCAGCTCTCTCAGTTTGATATCACCAGCTGCATCAAAATGTGCATCTCTACTGTCTTAATCGAGCAGTTCTTGCAAAGTTTGCATAGGTTGATCAAGAGTGAAAAAGCATCAAGCAGGATTCTGTGTTTCATTACAGCAATTTCTTGACTTGGAAGCCTAACTCAAGTTGAGAAACTCACTGTCAAATCATCTATTTCAAGCATACACTACAAAGTTAATGGCTTCTCAGGTTAAGATGAAAGACAGCTCCAAAGAGAAGCAATTCTCATTATGAATCAGCTAGATATATCAGTACTTGTGATGAAAGAGAGAGAGCATATGCTCAGCATGTACCCTCCCATGTTGCCACAGCAAAGTGATCTAAACTGAGTGCATGCACTTTGTATAGGTACATTGCAGGCTAAAGGTTGAATATGTGTACATGCAGATCCATGCATTTTTCAATGTATCTATGCACACACAAGATTGTTGCTCTCTGTGGTTACGCTTGAGAATTTGATGCTTTACTGAAAATGAGTTCACAGGTTATCTAACTAATACGGGATTATATTAAAGTGTAGTTTCAAATTAATTCAAACAAAATACACCAAAGAGAGTCATTGGAGTAACAGTGATTCTACTCAGGAAAAGGCATGTTGTGCAGAAATAATGTTAAAAGGAAGAGTTAACTGCTTCAGTTTTCCCCCCACAGGCAATGTATTGATAAAACCTCCAAATTGCTTACTTAACAATGCTAACTGAATGGCAAAATCTGAAAGACAGTCTGAAAATGTTTTGACACTGTAAGATAACATTTTCTGAGAAAAATTTATTCTTTTGGCAAACAAGGCAAAATGGAATGCTCCAAATTTCCAATGGAACTGATGATCAGTGTGATGAAAACTACTAGTATAAACGTGTATCACAGCTGACAGTTGGTGACAGACAAGATACATGGCACAAAAGTTCTACCAGACACTGATTGCGCACAAACATTTTGGATCTCTGACATCTGAACATAAGACATCTGCGGTCGATTGCATGAAATCTGACTAATGTTCAGTTATCAACTAAACTCAAGTTGCCAACTAAAATCAAACGGTTTGATAGCATGAGTCCTTACTTCCGGATGTTTTGTAAGAAGTTGGTCCCTAAATTTGTACCTCTTCCAAGGTGGTGTAAATTCGGTAGTTGGCTACTGAATATCTTGAAACAAGATGGCTGTCGACTTTGCGTTGAAGCGACAGTGGAGCATGTGCATACACACCCACTTGAAGACCTTTACCACTGACAGATTTTGATGAAGTTTTAGCTTTCTTTGAATCTGTAGGCCACTCTAACTGACAGACAGACAAGGCGACCTTGACATTTAAAGAGAAGGAAGTAGTAGTAAACAGTATTTCCTTATGTCTGCTGACACTTCTATTTTCAAACTCGTGTTGGTATGTCGTTGAGGTTTTCAGTGGAGTTAACATGCTACAGCACTTCAGCTTTCCCATAGTTGTCAACTATTTTAGTAAGGTTTCATGCAAGAGACCGCTGACACCTAACGGTACCCATTTTATGAACCTATAATGCATCACCAGTTAGCAGTTTTGATAAGAATGATTTACACATGCTTCCACACATCATATGTCTAACAAACTGTTTTGATTCTTCCTAAATTATCATACTTTGAATGAAAATAAAGACACTCATTTTTGTACAGCACATGAAATAAAAAACACAACATTTCAAACCAAAATAATGGTAGTAAGTATGAAACCTTAGACTGTGTTATGTACACACAAAAGAACAACAGGTCACCAAAATGAAAAATAAAGAAAGAAAACCTCCTCACAAAACCAAACAGAAATCAAAGCTAAAGCAGAAACAAAACTGAAAATTTAAAAAAAAAAAAAAAAAAAAAAAAAAAAAGCCAGTTGGAAATGGATGGGAGCTGAAGCTCAGCTGGGATGGGACAGGGGGTGGAATGGGTGGCAAAACAAGAGAAATATGACTGCAGTGACTCCTTACAAATCAAAGGTGCAATGTTATATTTACTGCACAAAAAATATATACACTGACACACTGTCCTTCAATAGAATACTCAACTGCACATACACACACACACACACACACACACACAAATAGCCTCACCCCTTCGAAAAACTGTAGAATTATCAGAGCAGATTAGCACACACACACAGCATCATGCAAAGAGACATGTGCACAAAGACCTATCGTTTGCCTTTAGTTAACCTTAGATTTTCTTCCTTTGTGTGGATCAACTGATAACTGAACTGAAAGGATAAAAGTAGATGATGCATAAAAGAAAAAAGATGTCATACTGAAATGATTTTAGCACCATAAAAAATGGAAATCTATATTCTGAAAAAGGCAAATACGAAAATCAACTTTAGCATGATCCATAGGATGAATAGATGTCCTTGAGGAAAGTGAATGTCTAGTTCAATTCTTTATTGTCCAAGTGCACCCCAAAACAGTATAAAATAAAACTCCTACAGGCACTAAAATGACCATGATAGAAGAGTTATAAGCAAAGAAAACCTGAATGAAAAACATTTGGAAAAAAGTAGAAACCTGAGATAGATGGGGACAGTATGTGTGAGTGTGTATATGTATAAGTGTGCGTGTGTGTGTGTGTGTGAGTGTGCATGTGTGTGTGTGTATGGGTGTGTATGTGTTTGCATTTTGTGTGTGTGTGTGTATGTGTTTGCATTTTGTGTGTGTGTGTATGTGTTTGCATTGTGTGTGTGTGTGTGTGTGTGTGTGTGTGTGTGTGTGTGTGTGCGTGTGTGTGTGTGTGTGTGTGTGCAAGTGTGTGTGTGTGTGTGTGTGTGTGTGTGTGTGTGTGTGTGTGTGTGTGTGTGTGCGTGTGTGTGTGTGTTTCATCTGACTGTTCTTTAGTGATGTTCGGCGGCAGAAATACAGGGTCACACTATATGACAACGGAATGAAGGGCAGCAGAAGGGTTTGGATACAGAGGGAAAGATAGGCAGGTGGGGGTCAGTGGGGTCACAATCAGGGATACGAGAGGGATCATGGGAAAACGGCTTTCTGTAGCTGGGATTCTGGGGTCATGGTGATTCACACTCCCCACAGACAACAAAATATAACCCAGCCCGATTGGTCAAAGCTGGCCAATCAAAACGAACCTTACAAAAACCAAGCCAAGTGGACGCACAGCACACAAACAGCTTTCCCTTCACACTCTTACATGGTTGCTGCCACGTCAATGCAAAGCTGAAGCATGACATTTTTTTTTTTTAATGAAAAAAAAGCATTTACTCCTTTCTGCATAATTTCCACATCCTTGCAGAATGATGGCAGGGGGAAAGGTGCAAATGGTTCCAAAAAAAAGAAAGTACAGGAGTGGGGGTAAAACTCTGTGTGTGTGTGTGTGTGTGTGTGTGTGTGTGTGTGTGTGTGTGTGTGCGTGCGTGCGTGTGTGTGTGCGTGCGAGTGTGTGTGTGTGTGCGTGCGTGTGAGCGAGCGAGCGAGCGAGCGAGCGAGTGTGTGAGTGTGTGAGTGTGTGTGTGTGTGTGTGTGTGTGTGTGCTTATGTGTATGACTCTATGTGTGTGAGGAAAGTGGAGGCGGGTGTCAGGTAGAGTCAATCCCTCGCACGAACAAATTGTGAACTTCAAAAAGCTGGAGAACAAATCCAAAGAACCAACACCACAACATACCTGGGTTTGGGGCAAGGGGCGGTCCAGTAGAGACAAAAATGGGAGTGGTTCCATACGAGCCTGACCTACGATGACCTTGTACTGGCGGAAGAATGATAGCACACAGTATGATCACTGAAAGCCTATAACGATTCCAATTTTGGGGCTCTATTTTGGAAGCTGTTGTAACAGATGTCAAGTGAAACATAATAATTAAGAGACTTGCTAACACAGTATCACTAACGGTCTTGTCACAGATTACCTATGATCAGCCTAATTTTTTTTTTCTATAGCTCATCTCTGAGGCACACCTCTCTTAATGAAATGACTGACCAGTGAAATTATAGATTTACTACTAAAACTAACATTAATGGTCAAAAATCTATTGTATTATACTGTATTGCTCTGCATTGAATGGCAACGCACTGCATTGGATAGCACTGCATGTATTTTAGTGTACTGTAACATATTGTATGGGGGGGTGGGGGGCAACATTCTATCTTTCCACCTTGTTTGGTTTAAATAGGTTTAAACTGGTTTTTCGTAATATTGCTGACAGACAAACAAACAAACAAACAAATGGACATGGATGAAATTATAAGTTCTTTGCAGAGGTAACCAAGCTCATTTCCTTCCAAATCATCCGCAGAATGAAACAAAGTACCACAGATTTCAATCACATTATGGTAAACAAAAAAAAAAGAAAAAACAGAAACAACAAATCTTGACACGAGCAGACCTATGTTCATCCTCCACAGTTAGAGAACTTGACAAGAAAAGTGTGTATCACACAGTGAAGACCATGTGACATGACCCAAAATAGACACCTGATGACCGAGGGTCACTTGTGTCAAGACTGTAAATGCCTTTCTACTTCTTTGCACCGTACCTGGAGGAGGGGCCTGGGGTGGTCCCGTGGAGACAAATATTGGAGTGGTTCCATAGGAGCCTGATCTACGATGGCCTAGAACTGACCAACAGAGCAACAACAGAGAGACTGACATGAGGCAGTTATCCATGCAACAGACCTGCTTCTGGCATAGTCACTGACTGCCCTGCAGGTATCACAGAACAAGATTGTGTGAAAAAAAAAATCTGCCCCAGAGAAGCCAAAGTGTACTTTGGATTCCTGACAAGTTTTAGAACTACTGCTAGTAGTATGTGACTTATCACACACAAAATGCATAGATTCTTTTTATACACAATTAAAGCTAAGCTATTGTTTTCTAGTCATTCACACAGCTCTTAACTTAAGGAAAAATGAACAGTCAAATGAATGACAAACTGGCCAAATTTACTCATAATGTCCGGTGAACGGTTCTTAGTTTGACAGAAAGCCCGCTTGTGAGAACCTCTCAATTGTCAAACTTAAATCATTGTAAAATCCATGTATTTCGGGCTAATAACAAAATAAATACAACTGTTTTCTGAATGGGAGTTTCCAGCTTTCCTTTTTTTTCCTAATAAAATTAGAATATAAACTACTTTTGAACCTGAATATCCTGGTTTGATGGACGTTAAGCATAAACTTGATTTCCATGGCATACTAATCCGGTGAGAATACATATTTGTGCTTCTAAGCTTAGTTACATTGTACAGATGTAGATGAATCAGCTTGGGTGTACACAAAGGGTTCACTATTTCCTCAATGTAAAGAAGAGTAAGCGGAAGTGACAGCCACATGCCAGCACCTTGGGTGAACAGTAAAACAGCAACAAAGAGATATGATTCACATGTAAGCACTTCAGTAATAGTGTTGGCTCATGAGACCTCTCTGGTTTTACACTGTCTTGATGGTCTGACTACACGCTACACTGTAAATGTTTTTTGGACATTTTAGTCATGAGAAACAACAGAACGGCCCTGTTCAAAATGCACTAATCCTCACTGTATGTGTCACTCGGTCAACTAAGGCCAATTT
This sequence comes from Conus canariensis, assembly GCA_033310375.1. Taxonomy (NCBI): domain Eukaryota; kingdom Metazoa; phylum Mollusca; class Gastropoda; order Neogastropoda; family Conidae; genus Conus; species Conus canariensis. Next base: position 61,279,467 of record CM065727.1, read on the forward strand.
CCAATGGCAATACCTTTCATGGCATCTCTCTGTGGCCTATGACAAGTCAAATGCAGCTGTGTACTGGTGTTGCTAAAATGATCATTCATTCAACATATTCTTAAAAGTCTTTAACTGACAGCTCATGTGTTTTGACACATTTATTGTTTCTTATCATTTTGTGGTTGTTGCCAATTAGCTGCAGCAAAATTACATATGACTGCAAAATAGAGTGTTATTATTATTAAAGTAAGGCTAATCAATATCAACTCACAGTTAAGTTTGTTCTTAGAATACATAAACACAACAGATACTACATACCAAATGGTGTATACAAACACACCGAATGGCAGAGATTGCATGTTTTGGGTCATATCCTCAGCTTCCTACACCAAAGGGTGATTTTTAGAAACTGAACCCTGTTAAGCCATGGCAATCAATATCATACAAATATGACTGACATGTTCTGTTTGTTTCAGAGCATTTTATAGTGATCAGAGTCTTAACTGCCCAATAAAAACATCATTCTCTGCAAAAAGTGCATTTTACAATTTACACATTAACAAAAGTGCATCTTTCAAATTCAGGTAGCAAATTTTTGCAAGTTTTACTTCAAAAAGAATACATAGGGGCAGGTAGGTACACGGCAAAAGACTTAGGGGTTGCTATTTAGACTTTTTTTTTACATCAAAATGTCTTTCAGTTTACTCTGCTAATAACGGATCATTTTGTAATTGCATGCATCTGTGAGTCTGTTTCTGCGTCTAAAGTCAACAAATTTCACCCCATGGACACCCCTTCAACTACATCAATCCATTTCAGTTTCATCTGTCTAAACCTTGTCCCTCTTCCCAAAGGTCTTTACCATGCACACACTCACAATGGGAAAAGGTGTGACCATCGTATGAACAGCTACAGCAGAGAGGTCTCATCTTTTCTTTGGAGCCGTAAATTCTGTTTAGTGATGACTAGAGCATCTAGGTTAGAGACGTAGCAGTATTTCTTACAGCACTGTATTCAGGGCAAAAGTAAGAATACATTGCCTTGTGCATAATGCTGCATATATACAGGGTAACCCACACAGGTTTATCTGAACATACAGATGTATGCTCATCAAGAAGCATCTTGGCTGAAATACAGTTCCACAACAAGAAAGCCACTTGAAATGAACACAGCTCTCACAGACAAAGAAATGCAAAACAGCTGAACTGCTGCTCACTCCCACTGATTTCACCTCACAAGCACACAGCAGAGACATGCAATCACCATGGTTAACAGAATAATCACTTATCATAACATACATTCCAATACATGCAATCACACATCAACACACTCTCAAAGGGTACAGTCACACATCACAACACTCATAATCACAGCATTTCTACAAAGAAACAAGACGACTGATATTCACGATGACAATCACCCAATCACGTACCTCGTTGTGCAGTGGCCACTCCCTGACTTACACCTGTTTCATGCTCATCCAGCTGTGACAGGTCAGCAGAGTACCGCTTGGAGGAGTCAACAGGGGTGCCCGACCTTGACCTTGGGTCATGAAGGCTTTCACGACTCGCAGCTAGTGAAGGTGGAGCACTCATCTGTCCTCTGCGCTTTTCCTGCAAATAAAGTGTGTGCTTGAATTTTATGTAAGATACAGCAAAAGCGTAGGAATGACATCATCAAAACAAGCATAAAAATGAACATGTCATAAACATAAATTACAGTAAGCAAATATAAATGAATGACTTGGTATTAGTTTGTAAATACAGCAATATGTTTCCAATACTGATTAGTCTATGTAGTTTGATGAAAACATATATATATATATGTATGTACATGTATATATACATATATATGTGTGTGTGTGTGAGTGTGTGTGTTTGTGTAGTGTGTGTGTATGTGTGTGTGTGTGTGTGTGGTGTGTAGTGTGTGTGTGAGTGTGTGGTGTGTGTGTGTGTGTGTGTGTGTGTGTGTGTGTGTGTGTGTGTGTGTGTGTACACTTTTCTTTTTTTTTAAGTGAGAGACATCATTTTTTAGTACAACAGAAGAAAGAATAAATGTTGTTCAAGAAAATACAAAACATTTAACTTCTGTCCTATATTTAATTTTAGCACGCTTAATCCCTTTCTGACAGGGCCCTAAAGGTCTCAGCCCACTTCTGGATGATCAAACCCAGCCCCCACTCCTCTCTCAAGAGCTCCAAAACACTAGAGTCCAGCTGAAAAATTGAAGTCCCTCAGGATGAGGAAAAGGAGAAGACCAGAGCCAGTAGGGTCAGATGGGCCCCAAAAAGACCAACTGGAATAAGACACGATTTAAAAACCCAACTACAGAAAGGGGCTAAAAAAAAAAAGAAAACTATGTAGAAACATACTGTTTTTCATGTTAAACTTATAAAAATTGTAAGTGTAAGCAAAAACTGCAAAAAGAATTAATAGTATTTTTCATGCCAAATATGGAAAAAATGTAAGTGTACAGAAAAACTGAGAATAAACAGTGAATTTTTTCATGTCAAAAATATGAAAACGGTTCAGTACATAATCCACTCTCAGCCCATTCTAATTCAAATTTTAACTGCCTTTCCACTCTGTTCCACTAACCTACCAATCTGCTCTACTCCCCGTTGAGGGTGACCCTACATTCAACCCCACATGAAATATATAGGAAGATTTGAATGTTAAGACTCAGTTTAAACCTATCACTTTTGTCGCCAGGCGACAGCTGGTGGAAATCTAAACAAATCACATTTGTTTGTTTTTTAATTTGACCACATTTCTGTCAATACTCTTTCTATTGCTCTCCCTGAGTTATGTATGTTTGAGGAGTATTATTTTAAAAGAATTTGACCACATTTCTGTCAATACTCTTTCTATTGCTCTCCCAGAGGTATGTTTGAGTAGTTTGATGAATGTGCACGACGGTGTATGTATTGTGTTGTGGTGTGTGTGTGTGTGTGTGTGTGTGTGTGTGTGTGTGTGTGTGTGTGCATGCATACATGCATGCATGTCTGCGTTTATGCGTGCATGTGTAGGTGAGGAGTGGGTGAATGTGATATTGGAACTTTTTCTGAGTTTAGTTGTGCTTTTAGTTTAGTTATGCTTTCATTTGTCTGCATATTTGTTCTAATGTAGTGGAATGATTGTCTCTGTTTTGTTCATACTATCACATATTTGTTCATAGATCAGTTATTTTGATCATTTATAACTTTGCTTTTGTAAGCACTGTGAGCACGGTTCTGTAGTAGCAGTAGTAGTAGTAGTAGTAGCAGTAGTAGTAGTAGTAGCAGTAGTAGTAGTAGTAGTAGCAGTAGTAGTAGTAGTAGCAGCAGCAGCAGCAGCAGCAGTTGTTGTTGTTGTTGTTGTTGTAGTAGTAGTAGGACGCACTTTTTGAAGACAACAGTGTTTGCTGAAGTGGCATTTATTTTAACACTGTTCTGATTTTCCTCTAGTCTAAAAAACAAAAATCAACATTTTTGAGCGTGTGTTAAAAGAAAGCGCGAGTGAAAGTGGCAGGTAACTGTCCATTCAAGATAACTGTGGATAATTTAGCCATCCAAACGCCACTGAACTGATAACCACAGCCTAGAAAACCATGAAGGCTATACCGGTGCACTTGCACTTGCTTCAAACATCAGTGGCAGTATATGTGACAAAAAATCAGCCTCATGATGACATACTGGTTCTGCATTTACCAGAAAGAGATAAAAGACCATGACAGTCACCCATAAACAAGGCCAATAACAAAAGCAAAACAGACACATTCACAGCAAAGTACATCCACTGTTGTTGGGTTTTTTTCATTCAAAATTTGGCATAGTTTCAGATTTTTTCTGACTTTTCCTTAAAAACAAAAAACAAAAAGTGACCATCTTTCCACATCTAAATTGACGCTCAGACATAAACTTTGTACTTGCAGAAACATTACATTTTAAACTTGGCAGTTAAACGGGTAAAACCTCTCTACTGTGCACACAGGTTGACTCACCTCCACAACCACAGGAGGCGTGCCACGAGGTGGGGGTGGACGGAACACTGGTGGGGAGGGAGTGGCGTCTGTCTCTTGATTGTAGCGTACAGTGTCGCTGTAGGTGCCGGCACGTGACTCGCCCCCCAGGGGTGGACTGGCCAGGTGCACATTGTTTGTTGGGGTGGCGATGTTGGACCTACGAATGCTGCTTAGACCTGTTGTTAGCCAAGAATGTATAACAGTAGAAATCTTTACAAGTTTCTAATGATATGCATGCTACATAGACCTGCTGATAGCCAAGAATGTATCACACTACTCAACACTCGCTAAAGATCAGATGTTGAACACAATGCTGTGAGAAATTGAAATAAATCATTGAAAACAAAATGGCTAAATCGTATTCCTTGTTCATTTTTAAAGACAAAGAAATTTTATTCCTGAAAATGTGCTTGCAATTAGAGCAACAACAATCGCATAATAAAGGTTAACCCCTGAAATCAAGCATGAACAGGGCATGGAAGAAAAATGCCATCTCATTCAGTTAACATTGGCATGAGTGGAAACATGACAAAATGAAGTCAGTTATGAGTGTGACCCCCGCGAGCTTCGCAGACCGCCCTGCAGCGCCTCCTCATGCTGCAGATGAGGTTTCTTCTCTGCTGCTGGGGAACTCTGTCCCACTCCTCATGGAGAGCGATCCCAAGGTCAGCGAATGTCCGAGGCTGGTGATGTCGTGCTTGTACAGCACGTCCAATGATGTCCTTAACATGTTCAATGGGATTAAGATCCGGAGAGCGAGCAGGCCAATCCCATTTGTTTAATCTCCTCATCGTCCAGGTACTGATTGATGATACGAGCACAGTAGGAGCGGGCATTGTCATCCATTAAAAATGAAGCCTTCACCTATTGCACCAGCATAGGGTCGCACAATGGGGTAGAGGATCTCGTCACAGTACCTGACTGCATTCATGGTGCCGTTCTGCAGCACTGACAGGTCAGTTTTGCCCTGCATGGAAATGCCATCCCAAACCATGATTGAGCCTCCACCATAGGTCATGTTGAGCTACATGAGCACTATGAAATTTTTCTCCTGGTTGTCGCCACACCCTCCACGTCGATCTGTCACATCCAGACAAAATCTGGACTCGTCACTGAACAAAACAGGGGTCCAGTCAGCTGCAGTCCAATGATGGTGATCTTCAGCCCATTGCAGTCTGGCTTGCTGATGGTTTGGGGTCAAAGGAATGCCAATAGCTGGTGCTCTGGTGGCAAGTCCAGCCTCGTGAAGCCTTCTTCTCACTGTTTGAGTAGAAATTCGATTGCCTGTCGCATGCTTAGGTCGTTACGCAGCTCTGTAGCATTAATGAATGGCTGACGTTGAGCCTGAACACAGAGAAATCTGTCAGAATGTCACATGGTGACTGTCCCTGTGTCCTGATATCGATTCCACATCCGAGAAACACCGCTCTGTGACACACCCAAAGCAGCTGCTACCTAGCGCTGGGAAGACCCAGATGCCAGCATTCCGACCCCTCTGGCCATATCCGCGTCATGAGGACGTCTTCTCATAGCTTGATGGCGCATTGTACGGCATTCTGCAGCACTGAACTTGAACTGAATCGCTGTTGTGCACTGAACAGAGCAAACTTCAAAACCTAAGCTGAACACTGTTTACCTCTAATTTAGGGGGTCACTCTTTGCACATGCCTTTAGCACTTGAGTTCTCTTGCCAACTCACTGAATTCGAGTTCACTGACCTCAAGTAGTGTGCCATGTTACAGTACAACATAATTTCTTCAAGCACATTTCAATATTTGCTATTTCTCATGATGTTCTACAACTGATCCCTCGCGAGTGTTAAGTAGTATACATTCTCAGTTCAAGCTGTTAAAAGCCAAGCCAACCACATGGGACCATGCCAAGGCTCACTCATCAAAGTCATTTACTTTAAAAAAATTGTAAAAAAAAAACAAAAACCTTAATAAACACCAGAGTTTCAATGCACACAAAACCTCCATAAAAATCGTTCTTCCCACAGAATCTTAGATCAATTAACACAAAAAAAATTTTCAGGAACTAAAAAACCACATTCGGTGGAACACGTCTGCAAGGGATTTCTTCAGTCTACTTTTAAATGTTGATGTCTGCCATGAAAGAAGCTCTAACAAAAGTCAATAGAAACATGTTTGATACAGACTGGTACGTCACATGGAATGCACCACAGAGCTTCCTCACCTTTCAAAAGATACAAGTGGGTGTGAAAAAGAGTGGCCTTGTTTACCTGAGCTAGGGGGGATGGTTGCATAATTTGTGTTTGAGCTAATGGCTCAGGTCAGTTTGTTTCAGAGTCAATGTTGCCAGGCTTCCAAACTTACTGCATTCTTCATCACTGCCCACACTGCTGTTTCTAGGTATGGTCAATGGCTGGTCAGCTCCAGTGAAAAACTGCACATAATGACACAAAGCAGCTCACACATTTTTTTTCAAAATCATTCCCATTACAGCCATCAAATAAAATCAAACAACACTACCATCAGCAACAGCAGTATGACCAGCAGCAAAAGGAGCACTTCACTCAATGAATCTGATGTGCAGCCTAAGTTGTATAATTACAGCTTCAAACACACACACACATGCGCCCCTACACACACACACACACACACACCACACACACACACACACACACACAGAATTAACAAAGATCTACATATTCATACGTGCACTTATATGTATGAATGCTTTAGAGAAGAGATAAGAGGGAAATGTGTATATGAGCAAGCACTTTCCTTTTGCCAACGATAGAAATAATAAAAATGATAACAATGATCATCATTGTCTTCATGATAATCATCATAATAATATGTACACCTGATCTGTATATCATGCTGTATACTGTAATATTTTCATTTTCTCCTCCCCTGAATTAGTTCATTTTATTTTATGTCCTTTTTTTTTCTCTTTTTTTGGCTTCATGTAGGAACAAAAGAAATTATATTCCCTCTTCCTTGTATCACCTGAAAATAATTTTGTCTTGACTTTTCACACACACACACACACACACACACACACACACACACACACACACACAACACACACACACACACACACTAACACACATACACACTAAAAGACACACATCAGCATCTTACCTGGAACAGGTAGGACATTATGCGTACAACTTCAGACATGGACGGTCTCTCTGCAGGTTTTCCAGACCAGCATCTGATGACAATATAAAAACATCAAACTCCACAATCAACTCTATTATGTGTTACATAAAACAGGCAAACAGAAAACTACACACACAAATCATCCAACGCAGCGTACGAGCCTAATAATGTACATTGCTGTGCAATTTATCCCACAGTGGATTTGAACAAAATCAAGGTTTATGTGTACAACTGTTGTAAAAGTCACACACTGTCACCTGCTGCAGAGCTAACGTCACTACAGAACAACAGCACTTTTTTCCCCTAGATAACTGAATGCACCACCTAGATCTCTGGTGCGGGTCATTTCATTCAGGACTAGCTGTCTCACCTCCAGACGACAAGCATACAAACCATATACCTACTGGCAACATTCCCTCATGCAATTCAATGTGTTTTGGGGTTGTTGTCTTTTTCTTTTCTTTTTCTTTGGTGTATGCATGTTAATGTGTTAATCCTTGTGTACTGTGTCTTTGAACTCGATGAAAGAAGACAGCAACATATTCCCATTATCAAGAAGTGTCTGATTTGCTCGAGTAGTGTACCTACTTCAGACTGGGCACCCTTGACACCCAATACAAATCTGGCATTTTCACTATTCCTTCCTGAGCAGTCATTCTTGTGCTGTCAGTGTATAGTTAGACCGGTTCAACATCAGCTGGGCTGAATACATGTACTTGCTGAAGTTTGAAAAAATCATGATTTGAAAATGGTTGAAACTGGACCGAGAGCCATATTGAGGGCACTACAATTTCAGCGCAATACCACTGAAGAGTGTCAGTATCTGCAGTTTGACTCTTCTATATATGCATTTCTGCACTAATTTTTTTCTCACTGATCTGAATTCATTTTCATGGCAAAAACAGCCTGCAAACTTGAGATAAATGCCAATCTGTCAGGTGCGGTCATAAGCAGTGTCATATGCACTGACAAGGTTAGAAGAAACATAACTTTTGAACCGTTTGACAGATTTCAATGAAATTTTGGCACATGGAAGAAACGGCAATGTTTCTTAACATAAGTATACAGACCATATTATGGAATGTGACAATCTTATACATATAATTTTACTGAACATTTCAATGTACAACTGGTTTATGTCAAGCACTTCACGTATGCATTGTCTGTATAACTCACCATCTACAACAGTACGCAATCAGTCCTAACTTACCTTTTGACACAGAATGCTTTGTATCCCATTCTACTGTTTTATTTCAAATCCAAAGATATTTTCATGTCAAAAATAGCTTTCAAATTTCAGTAAAAGCCCATTTACAGGTGCAGAGATGGGCAACATGAAGTACCTAAACATGGTTAGAAAAAAATATCTTTCAAGCCATTTGATAGATTCAAATGAGATTTGAGTACATGTAAGATGATGCAATTCTTGTAATTTTTTTTTTTTTTTTTAATATGCAGAGCATCAAACGAATGTGATGATATATATATCATACATATAAATATGTGTGTGTGTGTGTGTGTGTGTGTGTGTGTGTGTGTGTGTGTGTGTGTTTGGGTGGGATAGGAGTGGGATGGAGGGGGGGGGGGGTAACTGAACGTTTCAATGTGTTAAGTGTTGTCAATAACTCACAAACTACTAGATCAATTCTAGCCATGTTGTAACAGAAAGAGTGATGGCCAAATACACAATTACACATCCCTTCTTTTGAATGTTTCATGGTTATTATTTTCCTAACTTAGTTTGCTACCAGAAAGACTTTGCGTTTATCAGCAAATATATCATGTTCTGAAATAACAAGCATGAATAACAAATAATTCACTTATCATTCACAATTCATGAACAAATGAGTGCGCTCATACAAAGCGGTAAACTGTATGAAAACGTGTCTGTTCTGTTTGTTCACACACACGCGCACCACACACACACACACACACACACACACACCACACACACACACACACACACCTCACTGACAGCTCCTTTTGTGTACTCAAACACAGATCTAAAATCTCAGTCACAGCTCATTATGAAATTTTGCTGGTGCGCACACACACATACATACACATGCACACACACACATATTGAAAACTTCAGGCTTCTTTTTCTTTTCTTTCCTTTCTTTTTCTTGTTTTTCTTTTTTTCTTCTTCTTTTGTCTCTAATGTATATCATTTGCATAAAACTGCTGAACATTAAACCCAAATGTGCATGTGTGTGCGCATGCATATGTGTGTGTGTGTGTGTGTGTGTGTGTGTGTGTGTGTGTGTGTGTTGTGTGTGTGTGTGTGTGTGTGTGTGTGTGTGTGTGTGTATGTCTGTGTGTGTGTGTGTGTATGTGTGTGTGTGTGTGGATCTGTGTGTGTGTGTGTGTGTGTTAGGGTGTGTGTGTGCGTGCTTACGTGCGTGCATGCGTGTGTGTGTGTGTGTGTGTGTGTGTGTGTGTGTGTGTGTGTGTGTGTGTGTGTGTGTTGTGTGTGGTGTCACTGTGTGTGTGTGTGTGTGTGTGTGTGTGTGTGTGTGTGTGTGTGTGTGTATAGTGGAAAGCACAAATTTTACATAGTTCATAGATAAGACAGGAACATGCATATTTGAAACAGGACAAATCTTTATAGCAGTGAAAACAAATTTCCATCAAATTCCTTAAAAAAAAATTCATAATATATGCTTTTACTATGTTCTGTTTTTTCATTTTATTTCTCTTATACCAATGGTATTTGTCAAAATTCTAAATTTTAATGGTTTCTGTCTCTGAGCACATGATCTGCTAACAGACAGGGGGCTGGAATAGCTCAGTCGGTAGAGCACCGGACTCGTAATCTTGGTGATCCTGGGGTTGTGGGTTCAAATCTCCATCAGGCCGTTTCGGTGCAGGGGGATTTTTCCCTCGGAGTTAACATTCGTTCTGACTCTTTTTCCCATACAGTCCTTTGAATGAGACTATAAACCGAGGTTCTGTGTGTGAACACACGCATAATATCTTGCACACATGTAAAATCCCATCACCAACTTTCGGAAGAGAAGGCCAGTTTGGCCGTTGGTATGGATGACACGTTACCCATAGCATGCACCTTGCGTGAGAAATGGAAAGAATGAAGGAAATAGGGTAAATGAGTGAACGATATTGAATAGATGATACCAGAAATGACTGAATGATGCACCGGCAGGCAGCTCTTCAGACAGCACTACCCAGGTAGGAGCCCGTTGTGTAAACGAGTGTTCATTACATTGTAAGTAAAGCGTTTAGAGCCCTAAGCTTTAGAGAATAGGCGCTACAAAAATTAACATTATCATTATTATTATTATTTGGAGTGACTTCCCTTGGCGTAACTTCGTTTACCAAGAAAATATCATTCTAAAATATAAGATCGTGTAACATACTTGCAAAACTTAACCCGTTCACTGCTTGAAAATGTTACAAACAAAGGCTTTCCCAGTGCCAGGGAAATCTAATGATTTGGGGGTAATAATTAACAAAAAATTCTAGCTCTGAAACTACAAAAGATATAACAATGAAATATATATGATTTTTGAAGGAAATTGAATGAAGATTTTGAATCTGGGCTTCTTTTGTTTTAATTTTAATAATAAAAAAATATTTAGGCATTTAGATTTGGATAGATTTTTTTGCACGATCAAAAACATATGTATTTACCACTACAGCTTCACATCCAATAAAGAACACAAAGCAAAAGAGTTGAAAATAAAGTTTGTATTGTCACACTACGCATGTAAATGAAAGTAAAACAGTTTAGAAGTCTATCAAGACGCTCACACTCTATGCAGACAGGTCAGTCCACGACCACGCCCCCCTCTCCCCACCACGCCCCCTTGCTGGACTTCAACCCTCTCTTTCACTCCTCCTCTTCTCCTACCTTTCCCTCTGCCCCGTGTCACGCCGCGAGCAGGCCACGCTCCCCTCTCGCGCTGACTATCACATCACTGGCCACTGGCACACAGTGCAGAGTACACACTAGGCGAGCTCGTTCGACGCTCGCAAACCAGTCAGCTGAACACACTGAGGTCACACAGCCCAACTCAATAACTGATGAATACGGTCAGCAATTCCATCACAATCATCATCTCACCTTCATGCTCGAGTAAGTCGTTGAATAAAAGATTACTGTCTTTGTCAAAAATCATTAGCAGAGCCTGCTCAGCTGTGTAAATACGTTGATTTGGTCGCTACACTTGTCGAAGGTTGCGCCGCCATCTTTGCAAGCGAGACGAAGTGCTGGCTGGTCATCCAGTCAGTGATGAGAATAAATGGGCTTTCCCCTCACGTGTGGTCATTTGCATATCATTTTAATACTACAGACATATAAGGCTTACTACGCACACTCTATTTAAGTCCATTAATCAAAGTAGTAACGAATGAAAATTGAACAAAAATGCATGACGTCAGTGGACGGCCCATAGGCACTGGGAAAGCATTTTTACTTCGGCGTCAGCTGACGGCTTATAGGCACTCTTCAGGTTAAAAACTGTAAGTTTTCTTCAGTTACAAAACCAATCTATGTATCAATTTTGGGGTAACAAAACTGGATTTTGATAAATGGAACACATCTCAAGAGACCTCTCCAGCACTGACTCAGTCATGGCCACCATGAATCGTACGATATGACTGGTGACAAAATTAAACATTTCATACCAAACAGAACTACTCATTTATGCTTCTTACATGAAGAATTAGTATTCAAAACCCATAATCTTAAGTTTTATGGAATAACTCGCCTAGAAAAATTGGAAATCTGTCAATACTGAGCGCCCCGTTATAAGCCTCAGCAACATGCATTGTGAGAGTTCGACTTTATCAAGTGACCTATGAGCGCCTCGCTTTTCAGTCTGAAGGCAAATCAAATATCCTCAGTTTCGTACACGCATCATGTGCATCTCATTGGAAAGAAAAAAATTTGAGCTTTCGAACAAGTCCAAGGTATGTGGGTGTTTTTAAAAAGAAAGTCTGTGTAAATCAGGTCTAAAACTTTCAAATTAAACATGCATTAAATGATAGATAAATATTCACACCTCACAGCATATCATTGTAAAAGGCACAATCTCAACTTTCCAACTATATTATTTCTGGATGTGTAGGTTGTGTAGAAAAATTGCGCGACACAACTGAGTTGACGAACTGTTTTCGGACTTCAGCACGGAACACATACTGGGATGCGCAGCACACGAAGCTTTCTTATTTTTGTACCGGCGCTTTTCTAATTCACTCCACACAAGCAATAAAACAATTATAACAGATTTAAAGTATAAACATTCCTGTCTATTTTGCATTAAGTTTTCTGTATGTAGATGCATGCTTCACTGAATGAGACACTTGTGAACATGAGTAGAATTTGCACTTTCTGCTGGGCGGGTGCTCAAGTTGCTGACGGCTGACACTACCTAATTTCATTGCCAGATGAGTATGTGGGAAACTTTGAGTAATGAGAAATGCCATTTGAGCACAGTCATCACACACAAAACGCTTGGAGCTGACTTTAAAAAAAATTATTTTTCACTTTTCAACTCATATCAAATGCAATTATGAGTGATGGTGATTCACTGTGTAAGATGAACCAGAAGCAGTGAGTCAGCTTCAAGATTACGGACGGATTCTGGAGTCAAGAATTGCAGGTGTGTGATCATTATGGCGAGTCGTACATATGACCTTTATAAAAACAGACACAAACTCAGCGCAGTACATCTGCTACTGGATTTCCATACACATTTGGTGTGACTCAAGAGCGTAAACTTTGGATTAGTACTTTTATTCAAAAGTTTCCAGATTGCACAAGTTTAACTATTGTACTTGTTTCACTGAAGTTTACTTGATGCTTTGAAAAAAATAAGTTGGTGGTTGCAAGTATATGATGTAAAGATAACTCTACTGACCAAGAGACTACAAAGAATTGCCTGGACCCCATTAATCCCTGGTGGCCTGAGGCTGCTGTAGTCAGTCCAGTTGATGGTGCTGACTCTGCTACCTGGAAGTAAAATCGTCAACAATCTGGACCAGGCGATATTGTTGTTTGAAGCTCATTAAATGGTGACAACTCTGCTACTGGGATCTCAGATCACCATTGACCATGAGACTTTATACAAAGGGCTGGACTAGGTAAACTCTCAACTGTCCTGGATTGTACTCAGCCCAGTTGTTGTTGATGGTGATGACTCCGTTCCCTCTACCTAAAGTTTCTATCAACCAAGAGACTGTACGCAACAATCTCAATGATATAAAAATCTCAAGTTTCAGCCCAGCTGTTGTTGATGACACTGCTACCCAGAATTAAAGTCATCACTGATCGATGGACTGAAACTGACAGTCTGTGCAAGCAGGCATACCAGCAGGATACCAATGTCCAAGAGGCATGTTCATTAACCCTTACGCCGCCGACGTCGCCATTTGATGACATGGCCGACCGCGGACATCGCCAAAAGGCAACCAACTAGGGTTACCTAACTCCCGATACTCTCACGATCCAATTTCATGAGATAGAAAGCCAGCAATAAATGTCATAGTTGGGGGATGGTCTGGCCCGTGCTCACAGCCATTTCCTTTGTCAGAACACTATTCAGTTCAGTGTTTTATCGACTTTATTCTGATTGTTTTTCCATTCACTATGACGTCGCCACCAAGCACTTTACGTACTCGACCTTGCCGTACATTTACCACAGATCAAGTGCTGGGAATATTGAATAGATGGTCAGTTGTTCCTAATACTGATGAAGAAGACCCAGATAGTCACGAGGAAACAACGATAGCGAGGGCTTGACCGAATTATTGCAACATGAGGCGTTGGACTGTGGCCAAATGGTTGGGAGAGACAGCTGACGAGAGATAAGACTAGATGCCGCTTACCGCGTGTGCCCCAGCGTTTTTGCATTGAGCCAGCCAGCACTGACTGACTGTTCACTGACTATGTGAGGGAGCGAATTAAGACTTTAGGCAATGAACTTCACACACATGTTGTGGGCCTACTCTTGCTGGTCAAGGCTGAAGGGGGCATGGCCAACTGACACGCGAAAGGCGAGCAGCATAGACATATTTGAGTGGGTTTATGATCAGCTGCATGGCTCCCAAGGGTTCAGAGACCAACAGGCACATGAATGACTGTGTTCATAAAAAAGTATTCCTTTCAACAGTGAGAGTGAAAGGGACGTGTGTGTGTGTGTGTGTGTGTGTGTGTGTGTGTGTGTGTGTGTGTGTGTGTTGTGTGGCGTGCGTGCGTGCGTGCGTGCGTGCGTGCGTGCGTGCGTGCGCGTGTGTTCCCTTTTTCTTTCTTACATGTGTACAAGTTAGGCATAAGAATATGTGTGTGTGTGTGTGTGTGTGTGTGTGTGTGTGTGTGTGTGTGTGTGTGTGTGTTGCCTGCTATTAGAGTAGTTGTATTTGTGGCTGTTTCTTCCATTTATCTGTTGGATATACCATACTTTCTGGTCTTCAATTGAGAGTGGAGTATTTTTCCTCCCTTGTTGAGAGTTTGTTGGCATTCCTTCATTTTTTACGTTTAGAAGAAACATAACATTCATTTTTTTATTTTGCTGGTTTTTTTTCACTTGAAATTACTGAAAATTTGAAATTGTTCTGACTAACCATTACTAATATGTTATGATATAATAAAAGTACAGTGTATCTCCTCCATTTTACAAAAAAATAGCGTGAGAATTGGTTGTTTAGTTCCAGATATATCCGCATTTCACATATGCTGGTATAAAATAAGAGCTTTTTTTTTTAAATGGCTGGCGATGGGGATTTATGCAAAACAGAATGTCTGTTTAATTAATTTAAGGGTGCGAGTTCACATGGAGGAAAACTCACTTTGTCATGAGTGTCTCCAAAGGCTTTGGTAGTCCCTGTATTAAAGGTGGTCTCTTTCCTGAATACAGAGTAAGAACAAACCAAAACATCATTAATACTAATTTTCTTGATAATCACAGACTAAATCATCAATGGAGGAAGGAGGGACAACAAAAATCACAAAAGTAAAAGATATCAATTAGGAACTACAAAGTCACAAAGAAAAGCATTTAGGAACCTTAAAAATCATGCAAGGTATCAATCAGGAACAGCAAAATCAAAGCTTTTGATTAAGAAAAGACATCACACAAAAATCAAAACGTCAACAATTATGGAGATATTGAACATGTCAATAATTTCCCCTGCTTATAAAATGTGTTACTTATGGAGTATGTGACTGATTAAAATACAAAGAATCATCACCAATAACTAGAGCTGCAAAGGTGTTCAAAGAACACAGTGAAGCATTTTACTTACAGCATTCAAAATTTAAGTGTAGCACTGGTATGTGATATTACAGGTGAGACACCACAACACTTTCACATGCACTTTATTTTGCACACATGATGGAGGACTAAGAAGATAGAAATCTCATAAATCCAGGTGTGGTTTTGACATGACCTACAAAAACTCAAAATGGCCAACATGAAAATCAGTCAATCAGACAGCAACACTGTGATTGTCTCTAGCAATTTTTCTTCAGCTATTTTTTCCACTCTGTACTAAACTTGGCCATTTTTTTTTCCTTTTTAACACAGTAAGTCTACAGTCCTTTGGACTTTGGGGGTGCTGTTGGATTCTTTTTTGAACCCTTGGTGGTGAGAACACCACAGTATTATGGACTGTGGTGTGTCTCTATTTGATGCCAGGAGCACAGACACAATCAGCTGTGTCTCCCTGATGAGTCCGACCCAGCAGGTGAAAGGCCTAGGAGCAGGCAATACAAATAGATCTGCCTTCAAGAGGGATTACGATGGTTCCCTCATGCAGCCAGTGAAGAGTTTTCATATTTATAGTACATTTTCTTAATTTTATGTTCCCATTTTCTTCATCTTAAAACACCACCACCCCCCCCCCCCCCCCCCCCCCCCCCCTCCCCCGCCGTAAGTTCAAATCTTTGCTAAGTCATTACTGTGATGATGGAGGGGTTGTTGGCCTGCGCTTGTTTTTCCCCCACTATTAGATTGTTCGTCTTTGTATTTGTCTGACTTTATTCAAGTTTAAAAGGCTGTGCCGGTCTTGAATAAAAGTTATTCTGTGCTAGGTTTTCTTATGGGAGCAAGAGTTACCCTACTTGTTTGCTGTTCACAATTGGCATAGTTGAGCTCTTTTCAACAAACTTAAAAGTGAAAAAGTAACAACGAGCTGTTCCTAGCTCCTTCACTTTCTGATAACGAGTCGAAAACAACCAATCGAAATTACTCACTACTGTAGTGTTTTCAGTCCAATCAAATTTCCAACAGCTGACTATTGTGCCTTCCTCAAAAGTCTCGCCTTTATTTATGATTCGTGACATGCATGACATCAAATTTTCCAGGGCTTCAAAAGAAGAAACTTCTGCATGACCCACAAACAGAAAAATGGCTGAACAAATTGCATTCACCTACATATTTGCCCACCACTGAAATGCTCTGATTAATGCAAGCAGAAGTGCTGTGATATACCATAATGACTGCCATTGGCAGAGTGCTGAACATAGTCTCATGGATACAGTATGAGACTCAGGGTACTAAAACGCTTCCCGCTTTTTTTTTTTACTGATTTTTTTCCTTGGATGTTCGCTTTCCTGCCTCTAAAAATCAGGTGCTTTTTCTCACAAATCCTTGGATCTGAGGAGAGTTCTCCAGCCTAATTCTGTTTGAGCTACCACTAAATCAGCATTTTTTTCTTAATTTTTGTTTTCGGCATACCATTTCAACAAAGAGTAGCAATGTACATCGTCAATGAAATCGTAGCATGCTAAACAAAAAACATAGCCACTTGCCAGCTCTGAATAACAATAAGCTACAAGTCAAAGACAAGTTTACTTCTGTGATTCTATCAGCTTTGTAAAACCATAGATTTTCAATTATTTCTCAACAAATTATAGATAAAACAATTTTATGTACACAAAAATGTGTGTTTACACAGTTAAACACATACAATGTACATGACTTTTATCCATTTCATTACTCAGAGTCAGTAAGCATATCAAACAGACAGCTCACCACCACACTTACCATTGTGTACAGCCCACATGATTCGAAAAGCAGGACCACCGATCTCATCAAAGGGTTTCCGTCTGGTGAACACTTCCCACAGAATGATACCCCAGCTAAACACGTCACATTTTTCACTGTAGTTGGAACCTGCACATCGAGCGTGTTTACTGACTTTATCACCTTATTTATGATTAGCTATTGCTGTGCCGGGTTGACTGATCTATGTGGCGATGAGACAAGCAAATATTTTATTTTCTGTTTTGAGTTTTTGTTTTCTTAGATAAAACAAAATTGAAACTAAATGTGAAAAAAAAAACTTTCAAATAAAACATAAGTCATGTTCACAGACTAAAAAAAGTATGAATATCTAGAGTGAGCAGAAATGCAAATATCTAAAGACAAATAAACTTACTCTCCTGGTTTGCACATACAGATGACAGAGAATATGTGTCAACATGGTGTGGTGCGGTGTGGTGTGGTGTCGTGTGGTGCGGTGTGGTGTGGTGTGGTGTGGTGTGGTGTGGTGTGGTGTGGTGTGGTGTGGTGTGGTGTGGTGTGGTGTGGTGTGGTGTGGTGTGGTGTGGTTCAAAAATGCATGGTACTTTCTGCTTGCATGCATGCATGTACCTACCTGCTTGATCGAGTACACGCAAATGCATGTAAGTAAATGCTTGCGTGCATGCATGCTTGTGTACACGTATGTGTGTGTGTGTGTGTGTGTGTGTGTGTGTGTGTGTGTGTGTGTGCGAGCACGTGCGCATGTCTTTTCCAAGTTATTTATTCCGCGTTAATACCACATGTGTGCAGTTGCATGAGCATGTCTTTCCCCTCGCTGAGTTTACACACAATACTGGCAAAGCAAAACACACCTCACCTTCAAATACTTCTGGTGCCATCCAGGCTGCACTGCCCTTGTTGTTGGTCATGTGAGTTTGTATGTCGCAGGCCGTGCCAAAGTCACAGATCTTCAGCACTGTGCCATACTGGATCAGCAGCAAGCTGAAAGACACCAACTAAATGAAATATCCAATTCTGGGGCTCCTCAGTTTGTTTTTTCTCCTTACCCTTATCCACCCTTTGAGTTTTTTTAATCATCATTAATATCTCCTTTCCCATAATGAAGAGTTTATAGGGTGCTGAAATCGACACATGGACAAAGGTGTTGCTGCTCTTTGAGTAATCATTTGAGCAATCAATAAGAAGAAACTCTGGGGAAAGCCTGACATTAGGTCTTCAGAGAAGAAACCCCCCTCAGACAAGTGTTTTAGCCCTGAACTCCTTACACTCTAAGGGGGCCGGGCCGCAGCCAGGTCATGACTCCCAGACATCCATCTACTGCCAACTCTTTTTTTTTTTTTCCTGGCACTGCCGGGTCGGACCCACATCTTTTGGATGGGTGGGCGTCTTAAGGCGTACCTTTTTAGATGGATGTTTTACCCCACTGCTAACGGGACATCAGTTTTAAGTTGGGAAACTGAAGCCTTATGAAGTTCACTTTTGTTCCTCCTCGACCAGATCCTGCTGGAACTCTTTTCGGCGGCCTCTGCCATTGCCTTCAGGGTTCTGGTCCTCTTCTTACCTGAAATCCCGAGCTGTTTCATGAGGTCACGGGCTGATGAGCCTCCAGATCCCCTTGCTCCAACTTCTATGACGAGGATCCGAGCCTGAAAGCTAGATTCCCTCAAACAGCTCGCTAGACTGGCATACTTCTCAGTCTTGTAAAGGAGCATTTCAGCAAGCATTTAGAAATGCTCTGCATGCCCCATCTCGTCTCCTCATATCCTGGTGCATGTTGCCTTTGTTGGGCATTTTTTGTGTGTCCGTAACTCACCAATCACCGATATGGATTACAGAATCTTTATCTGATTTTCTGCATGCACTTGTCACATGAAGGTGACTCAGCCATGGCTCTCCACATTCAGATGACCACAGAAACTAAGCTTTACTCCACACTTTATCCACTAAGCGCTGCCAAAGATAAAACCCACAACTTTCAGAGTAAAAAGCACGATCACATTTGATGCCAAACCCAGTTTCAAGCACCGCACTGAAACTCAATGACTCAAAAGCAAAAAACAAAAACAAAAAAATGATCTGCTAGGAGACATCACATAATCATATGGATTTAATGTAAGCTAATATTGATAAGCATAACTCTATTACGATAAACTTTCCAAGTTTGAAGAACTTTTTTTTTTCCTTTCAGATGCATCTGGTTTTACAAGGACTTCCTGACACTTGAAAACTTCTCGTTGACACCACTTGATGAAGCTATTTCCCACCACCACACTTTTAACTTTGAGACTGCGTCAAGGATCCTTTGGTTACTATTGACTTGTAGTGGCACATTTTCAAAATGGGGAATGACATAGTTTCCACAATGAGTTTGCTATGACTTCTAATGACACCAAAATAGCTTCTCACAGATAATTTTGTTCTAAGGCGCCTTTTCAAGTACCAATGGCACTCAAAGAAATCATGAATAATGAAGCCAGTGATGAGGAAATCTTAGAAAAGGATTCAGAACATAATTTGAGGTAACAAACAACAACACTCATATGGTACTTGTGTATGCTTCCAAAAATATTTGCAAAACGTAACAAACATTTGCTAGCTTCAACAAACACCCATTAAATCAGAAACCAAGTCTTTTTGGTTTATAACCATCTCAAAGTAGAACTTTTGCATCAATTTGTGCATTCTCATGTATGAATTTCCTCAAATACAGCAGATATGGTAGTTTTAGTGTAAACAATAGTTAATCCCTTACTATATTTGAACAAACCAACCAAAAACTCTAAAAGTGTTGGCAGTCAAGGGATTAGTGAATGCAAATATTTCCAGAGTACTGCTCTAATCTGTTAACCACCACAGCCAAAGTCCTGTGTCTGTCAGGCCAGAGTCACACAGAGACATACTATGAAAAGGAGCAGACTGTACAAGCATGTCACTCATTCATGAACACAAAAGAAAGTCCATAACATCATACTTTTTCATCCCCACTAACCATTTTTTTCAAGAAGTCACAACACGCAGTCCTATCATGCCCTGATCTTGTGGTGATTTACAGTCAATTCTCCCCCCATGTTCATGCCTGTGGGCAGTTCACATCAAAGTTCTGAGTGTTGAATAAAATGATCATGACCGACTTTTGATGGATGTAGCAGCTGTCTCCTTTGGCAACAACGTTTACTGCTGCCTGGTGAGAGCATAGCAGACAGTATCCTAGACATGTTTGATTAAAGTAGACACCACTGAACACCATCAAACGAAGTTTAGTAGGCAGCTTGCTGAACATGTCTGATCAAGACAAACACCACCAAACGTCATCTAAAACTGGTGGGAAGCCCTCTGACGACCTAACACTGAGGGCTTCCTGGACACTGCTAGCACTAGAACTGTGTGTGCAGGAGTCAAAATAAATAGCATGGAACAAACTGAAACAACAAGGAAGATGATACACACACACACCAAAAAGAGCTTCAAAACAAAGAGCTCAATATTTAAAAAAAAAGGCTCAAGAAAACACTTTTTTAAAATAAATGGATAGATAAACAAAAGCTCACTGGCAAATTCTTTAAGAAGGCATGCAGAAAATACTAAAAAAACAAACAAACAAAAAACTCTCAACAGAGCATACACACACACACACACACACACACACACACACACACACACACACACACTCAACGCATACAGGTGCAATTATTTGAAACAAAGTCATGTTGTTTATAGCCTAGCAAAGACTATCAGATCTAAACCACTGATGAAAACAAACATGCACAAAATCAAGCAAACATACAAAAAAAGCATCTTACTTTGGTGGTTTTAAATCTCGATGAATCAGAGCCTTGGGCTTCATGCCATGCAGGTATTCCACCCCCCGTGCACACTGCAGCAACCAGCTCATGGCGTGAGCGGCTGTGTAGTGAGGCTGAGGCCCTGACCCATGTAACACTAAAAGCAATAACAAAAACAGAATGTTTAAGCTAAAAACACTGGATCAAGTTTCAATACATATTTTCATTATGGACAGGTTTAAATAACTTAGCCTGAGTATGACCAAATTTGTTAACATGGAGTAAATGAGATAGGTGTAACGAGGGCAGACAGAGTGGGAGAGTGGGGCAAGAGAGGGAATATGAAGCTGCTACACCATTCTCAGTTCTCTACGTACTTTTAATTCTGTTGAGCAAAATTCATAAGCTGCAGTCTTGGGCAAAAGTACCAAATGCTTACAAAGCAAAAAGTGAGACAGCAAGAAGCACATTTTTCCCACTCTGCTGTTTCTTTGTGATTCACAGCATTCAATCTTTATAGATTGTGACTTGACTTCCATATATGCTTGGGATGTTGACTGCAAAACCTTCACCATCACATAGACTACAGAGCTTGCATACTCAAATACTTCGCTGGGATTTGTCAATGAGAGCAAAGGTTCTTATTTTCACTGCTTTATTTCCATTTCTTTTCTGACCATGCAAGTACTACAACATTGCACAGTTGAAATAGATCTATATTACATACTCTGTTTACACTATTTCTCTAACTGTGCATGTTATATCATCCTGCACATTTTAAACATATACTGAAGTCACTTCCTCAGTCTCTATGTCCTTGGTAAGTTCCTTTTCATACCTTGACTATTTCATGGTGCTGCTACTCAAATATACATGTGCATCTCTGGACAAACTCAAAGAACATAATGTTGAACAAACTCAAAGCGCATATATACCAGTACACATGCAGACCAAACTGAAGGTGGGATGTTTTGTTCTGAAAAATGTTAACATTGCATTTCAGAAAAATATAAACAGACATTACCATCAACAATACAGTTCTGCAAAGTATACTTTTATCTAAAAGTGTTATAATACAAACCATTATAAAGTGACCCTCCTTCAGCATATTCCATGACAAGGCAAACCTGCAAAAATGAAAAAAAAAAAAAACATACAGCAGATGATGAACAAACCTAGACACATACATACATAATACAAGCATGTACAAACACATGTACAAGCACTTTTCATCCAGCTCCCCCCTCCCCCCCCCTTTCTCTCTCTATATCACACACACACACACACACACACACACACACACACACACACACACACACACACTCACACACGCACACACTCACACAAACACACATACATGCATGTGTATATGCATATATAATGAATATAATGAATAATTCATATACCATTCTTTTTTTTTTTTCATCAGACATGAAGAAAATAACATGAATAAAACACAGCGGAGCAAACATAATGAAATTAAAAAGAAAACAAAAATCAGATACAATAAAACACACAAAAATATTTCCCCCTAATACCAGAAAATAATTCACTCAGGGGGAAACTTACAGGGTGTTCTCGACAAGCGCCATATAGACAGACAATGTTTGGATGACTGACTCTGGACAGCTGTTTCAGTTCCTGCATAAACGCTTTCTTCTCTGATTCTGTTTCGATCCGTTTCACTGCCACATCGTTGCCTCGCCATCTTGCTCGACTCACAACACCAAACGCTCCTTTTCCAACAATCTGCAAACAGAAAACTTATTAACTTTGGAATCATTGCATACTGCAACAGTAAAGAAAGCATAGTGCACATATCATACGTTCAAGAGTTCAGACTGAATTATACATTCAATCTTTCCCTTTGCTAGTATCATCTCTTGCTTTGCACCAAACTATCCATCTGCTCTTCCTCTGACACTTGTCTCCTGCACCTACCAGTATTGTCAAACACAAAGGTCAGTGACGAAAGGTCTTTCTCTTCCCAGGTCCCAGCTACATCCACTTAGAACAGATTTCTCCTGTCTCTCAGACACTTAGATTTTAACACTACATTCAAGACAGTCAATTACATCTCTTACAACAACAGAAAAAGTTCCCCAGTTCTAATTAAAAAAAAAGAAATGTTCCCCAGTTTAATGCTTACATGATAATGTGTTGGTGGAGTATGAGTAGGTCTATGACAGTTTTGATGTTTATACTCACTGCACATGTGGCTGCGATTATCATGAGAACTACATGATTGAATGAATATAAGTTGCTGTGATGATCATGAGAACTACTGGAATACTGTTCCATACTGTTCTCTTGAGAACCACTATAGAAGGCGCCTACAGATCCACAGATGCCATTAATTAAGGAAGACAATGAGAGAAAAACAATACTAAAAGTAAAACACCATACATGAAGGGGACTCAAATCTAGAATAAAGAATTATATTATACAACTGTGATGTGTCAGTGTGAGCTAATGCATTCACCTACAATCACATCACGAACAAAAATATTATTCACAGTCTATATGATCTGCACTAAAGCAATTTTACAAAGTAAGTCATTATCTAGACTCAGTGTTCCTTATAACACAAACACCTGGGGTACTTTATGCTCAGATTTCAGAGTCTGATGAACAGATTTTCATACAGTACATATCAGGGATACATTTGTCTTTTTCGCTTGCAACCAGAACTTTATAGCAATCATTTTCCTAAGTGCTACTTTATTTGTAGTTGAAAGTTGCAAACTCTCAAGAAATGCAGACACCCTGTTTCATTAAAACAAAAAACAAAAAAAACAAAGGCTGTAAAAATAGCATGCATGAACCACAGCAACAACCCTCAGTCTTAAAACAAAGGATTGGAGGAGTAGGAAAATGATATCATCAAGCTGACATATGGTCACACTTCTTGACCACTGAATATAATCTATAGTAGAATACAGTTCATCAGGGCTGAGGGGGAAGGGGTGGAGGCTGGGTAGAGCTTGGGCAGAATGATGAATGAAAAAAAAAAAAGAAAACCATGTTTAATTCAAATAACTAGGGATTTCAAACCAAGGGCCTTAAACAGGCAAAACAGAGCCAAGTTATGGATAAAAAGAAAAAACAAGAAATGAATCTGGTAAATAGACGAATGATGCTTTTTTAAAACACAAAACCTGTCTGGATGTCTCAGCTGAGCCCAGGAATACCCCCAAATGGCACATTTCTTATATTTCACAATGCAGTTAAGTGGTCCTGCCTACCTCTAAAAAGAAAAAACGTTATAAGCACAGAAAATCAGAATAACATGTAACAGTGAGCTATGCTGCAAACACATGCAAACACACCAAGATGGAATAGTAAAGCTACTCAACAGGTCTTGCTCCTCAATAGTTTATTTTTTAAATGAAGTTACACTGTTCATGATCATATATTTTAGCATCACTGAGTGACTGTCATCTGGGGTTCAAAGCCAAACCAAGAAAAAACAACTTTGGTATTACCAGCAACTGAACTTAAAAGATTATTTATACAAATAAGGAAACAATAGCAAAAAACTTCTTGGCATCTGAACAGGTCTTCCCACTTTTATGCTGGAGTTGAGACAGACAGACACACTGTGTGAGCAAGATGTCAACCAAATTCCTAAGATTTCTTTGACTATCAGTGCTTGGCGCCTTGATGAATTCCGTTACTTTCCTGTGTGATCAGGAAGACATAGCTAGGTGGCTAAAAATGAAAAAAAGGTTTTAGAGTTTCTATATGATGTCAGTTTACGGTCATTATGAAGGAATTAGCCAAGCATTTTATCCGTCTAGAGTTGGCTTCTAACAGGATTAGTCTGCTTTCTATGCGTTCGTGAAACTTTAAAGTTTCCTCATGATGCTCAGTTCTAGTCCTGCCGACGAAAACTCGGAGGAGTTCCTGTATTACCATTACAACGCCTGTCTGTGCGCTCGGAATGATACTGGAGTTGGCAAGGGCGAAAGGAAGCCTTTCAGAAAACATATGATGATCAGCTATTTATCATCACATTGTTTACAGTCATTACTCATCGGTTCATGACTCAATAAAAGAAGACAAAAGACAAACATCGTTTGAAGCGTTATGTAGGAACCAACAGTTTATAACAAGTCATACAATTCATAAATCATACAAACCTCTCCAAATTGTAACTCTCTATAGTCGATTTCTTCTATAAAAGTAGGTGCATCCATAGCAGATTTACCAAAGCAGAAAAGATTATGTCATAAGATCCATCAATAAATAATGATCTTGAGTTAAGAAAACTGTTGTTTGCCAGCAAAGTGCAGCCGAACCACAACAGGAAACAAAAGCGCAAAGGGGAATAACTTTGTACCTACAAACACAGAAGTAGGAGTTTTCTGGCCACACGCCACAATTAGTATTTTGCACTAATTCACTGTGTAAGGCAACGTGCATTGTGGACCCGGACCCGGCCGTGCAAAGCACGGCCGTGTCCCACCTGGTTGCACGACCGGCAAAATCACGGCTCTAATCACACGAGTCGGGCCGGGCGCACTATGCACAACTTTGGCTGTCGCTAGATGGATGAACCGGAGCAGCGTTTTTTCTCCCGGACAGGCGGCGCACGGCCGTGCAAAACACAGCCGGCTCCGGGTCCACTATGCACACAGCCTAATCCATTAAACACTGTGGCACAGCTTAAATTTGAGCGAAAAGCTTATATCGAATTAATAATAGATCAAATGAACAACCCCCTACCAATCGTTTTTAGGAATTTGTTCTGATGAAATCATTTACAATCTGGAAATACATGAGCTACCCCTTCATGTCAGGCCTTCGCACTTTCCTGTGACCCTATCTTTGCACCAGGTGGTTTTCCCAAAATAGTCCCATTCCTTTCATTCTAATCTGTCTGCTTGAAGCCATCTGTCATGTGCATTGATAGGTATATGAAAGAAAAGAAGGTAAATCAACTTTCAGATACAATAAAAATTATTAAACAATCTAATCGTGTCTGAATATAAATACTTGACCCTTAAACAAGGCCTTTGCACATTAATACTTGGTGTGCAGCATGTACACAACTTTTATCTGATGCTGTTTAAGAGATTAAGAAATAATACCCATATGAAAGAGATTTAAGAGATTAAGAAATAATACCCATATGAAAAACTCGAAGCAGTTTCCGATTCAAATAAATAGTTTACACAGCACCCACACACTCAGGTTGAGTCTGCAAGTCCTTTGAAAGCACCTACTATTAGCTTTGTGATAGCATGTAACAGCCCATTTGCAATTTTTGCCAACATTAAACTGACACTGGCTATTGAAGCACTTGAGAACAACTTTGCACTGACACTGTTTAAACAAAGCATGATCATGATAAGTGCATGCTAGAAAGTATATAATCGGAGTGCTGTAACTAACTTTTCTTCTTTTTTTTTAATTTTGGTTTGAAGTTCTCTCCTAAAAAGTCCTTTTTTCATCATGAGAAGTCAGTTTCAAACACTGAAAATTCTTGGGATTATCCCCAAGTGAACAAGAAAAGATGGGACAAAAGAGTCTCTCCATCTGTGTACACAATAATCTGTTCAGACTGATATTACAAGCAGTTTGTGCATGGCTACAGTGAAACCACGGCACTGATAGTGGTCTCCATTCTGGCAAATCAGCCACAACTCAAAAATTATTTATAAAAATCAATATTCATATGGGATGGACAGCTACCTGATTTTACTGGGAACTACCCTCATATAAGTTCTGGTATTCCAGGTGGACTCCAGCTCAACTCATCCAGAACTTCCCCCTCTTAATGATGAGATAACGTAGGAAAAGTTCGTTTGAACAAAGACTGATTTGTCTTAATTTGATTTGTATATTTTACTCTTGTATACATAAGTAAAGTTGATGTGTGAAAGTACGCTTAGCTTGTGTCAGTTCTTTGTTGCTCATACATTATTCAATCTTTGAACTCATCTCTAATTCTGTCACTCCGATCTGCAAGCGCTTTTAAGTGCACAAACCTAAGGAGCATTATTCCTGAGCCACTCTTGAGTATTTTTAACAGTCCTGAGAGAAAAAAAGATTTCTGTTCAATGACTTGTACCGTGAAGTTGCTACTTGCATCACTGGAAAGAGAGAGGGTGGAGGTGAAAGTTTAATACATAAACTACTCCAAAACTCAAATAGTGAAAACAATCCGAGTCCTTCCCCAACAGGCCCACACTTACCCTCCCCCAATTCTCGTCACTCATCTCTCTCTCTCTCTCTCTCTCTCTCTCTCTCTCTGGAGTGTGTGACAAGCGGACATGTTTTCTCCAGTGCTCCCATATGTACAATTGTTCATGTGACTGTGTGAAGTGTTTTTTGCATCCCAAAAGCTATGCCATCGGCTTCCTTAAATTTCTGACGTGTTCGTGGTGGTTTCGTATGGACTTTCTGGGCCTGGTGTCTCAAAACGGAAGTGTCAGTCAGGAAGATGATGATGCGAGTCGTACAACTGAAGGACAAGCCAAGTGGTGTTTTGATGGGGCGTGTGTTGACTTACCTGTTTTGGTTACTCCTTATTCGATGTGGTGACATCGAATTGAACCCCAGACCCACCGAAAAACCTACCATTCAAACCCAGGGCCAGGGCCTCCGCCAGACGCGAGTGACCTCAAACAGGGAGAGAGCTTATTCAGTTATTATACCAGAGTTGATATAACAGCTACCATTGAATCCCCTGTGTCAAACCCCACTGTTGACTTTACCCTGGCTGATCTAATGACGAAGTTGAACGGAATGGACGTCTTCATGAATTCCAAGCTGGACGGGGTTATGTCTGACGTAGCAGCCATCAAGCAGAAGTTTGTTGTTCTGCAGGAGGTGATGGAGGTGTTGAGATAGGACGACGACTCATTACGCATAGAAAACCCGACACTGAAGGATCACAAGGACGATTTGTGTGCTCGTGTTGCAAACTTAGAGGGAAAAGACAGACGGTCTGGAAGGAAGATAAAAGAGAAATAACCTAATTCTCTATGGGATGAAGGGGGAAGGGGGGAACAAGTGCTACCCTTGAGCGTCAGTTGAAAGGACTTCTTTCTGATAAACTTTGTCTTTCTGACAATGTGGACACGCATTGTGTGCACCACCTTTTGCAACAAGCCTGATTCCCCAGTGATTGCCACACTAACATTTTACGAGGATAAAGTGAACATTTTGATGGAAAAGGCAAAACTGAAATTCTCATTGGCGAGGACTTTTCAGCGTGTTTACGTGACGTTAGGAGGAAGCTGACTGTTTTCATGACAACAAAGAGTAGAAGGTAAGAGAGAATCTATGCTATATGATCATCTGATTATTGAGGGGTAAAAGTATTGTCTGTCTGCTGATGGTGTCTGTCTGGTGGAAATGAAATAGGGGGACGGCCGTCCGGAAAACTTGCATTGTTCGTTATGGAGAAATGGTGTGAATAAGTCTGAATATGCAAATGAATGTGATTGTGGGAAAAAGTCTGAAAGTGTGTGTTATGAGAAGAAGACAGTGAGTATGGGTAATGTATGTGTGGAAAATCAAGTATTCTGAACGATCAAAGTCAAAATGATTTGTTGTACGATGGGAAGTGGGAAAGACAGGAGGGAAGGGTATCCAGCGCAATTCTAAATTTAGACTGGTTGATCCGGTAGCCGAAAATGAACCGTCCGTGCCTGTTCCCGTCTACTTCGGTATCGGAACACCCTAGCGAGTTCTGTTCAGACACACCGGGTTTTGTTCACATGCCGATAAGTGACTCTCATATAAGTCTTGTGCGTGAAAGCCGTACGCATGATTATAATCTGATGTAAATAATATTTGCTCGTATTCGTTCTTACTTTGGAATGTGAATGGTTTGATGTGTAAAATCTACGATCCTGACTTTGTTTCCTTTGCCTCGTCTTTCCACTTTGTTTATTTGGTTGAGACTTTCATTGAATCTTTGAGTGATGACGTTTTTCCTGGTTGTGAAGTTTCTTTTGTCAACCTTTAAAATTATTAGAGGCAGTTCGGCCTTCAGGTAATATAGTATGTCTTATCAAAAATGAAATTGTTCCATACGTAAAACAAATTAATGTTCCTCACGGTTTCTTTCTTATGTTTATTTTTGACACGACTGTTTCATCTCCCCCAAGATATTTTGCATGTGTGTGCCTATACGCCACCTGAGGGTTTCAGGTATTATACTGTTATTGATGATGAAGGTGATGGTATTTCTTTATTGGAAAATTGATTGACTGACTATGTACCGACATCTGATGATAATTTCATTATTCTTTATGGTGATTTGAATGCCCTCACTGGTAATGTTTCACAACCTGTGACAACAGAAAATGATTCTTATTTAGGCCTACATGAAGCTGGTCCTCTTAGTGTTGGAAGGAATTCCCAAGATAAAGTTTTAAATAGATTTGGTAAGTCTATTTAAATTTGTGTATTCTAAACGGTTTGTGTCATGGCGACCTTGAAGGACACTACATATACATCTCTGACTTTGGGTACAGTGTGATTGATTATTTTTCTATGTCCAGTGATCTGTTGGATATTCTTTGGGATGATTGTATACTTACTGTTCGAGACCGGATTGAAACTGACTACATGTCTGTAACATTTTCTTAAAGCTCTCTGCAGTTAATCATGTAAATGACACTTTAAAAGAAAAGATAGTTTAGCTCTCTGCAGTTGATCATGTAAATGACACTTTAAAAGAAAAAAATAGTTTTGTTGAATAATGTATTTGGAACTCAGATAGTATTCAAAATTTGAAGATGATATAGATTCAGATGACATATAAAGAAAATGGAATACGCAATATTTATGATTGATTCTGATGTGAATGTGGCACTCGATTTGTTTTATGAATGTGTCAGGAATGCTGCTGAATGCATGAAGAAGTGCATACATATGAATGGATACAAGGTGTCTGGATGGTTTGATATAGAGTGCCAAAACAAAAGGAGAGAAGTACGTAGGGCATTCCAAAAAAAAAAAGTATTGAAACACATTGAATGACGAGGATATGGAGGATTGTCGTAAATGTAGAAAAGAGGATGAAAGTATGTGTTTTCATTTAAAAAAAATTGTATGTATATAGCTATGTTGATTGATAAATTAGTTTCTACTATCAAAAATCAACGTGATTTTGGGGAAGCTGTACATATGGCTATTCCAAAAAGGAATATAACAAAGAACCAGCAGACTGCTATTATGATGAATGGTTTCAACATTTCAAAGCATTCTTGGAAAAAAGATGAAATGGCTTTTGATCAAAATGATGATGTTGATACACCAGATGACAATTTGTAACCTTTTATTCTGCCTGTAACAGAAGTTTTGTTAGCACTGCATGAATTAAAACCTAAGAAAGCAGCAGGCCCTGATGGTTTGATTGGTGAGATATTGAAGAATGCACATGAACTGGTAGTTCCATACTTTGTAAAAATTTCAACGTACTTTTTGCCAGAGGTATATATTCAGATTGCTGGACTGAATCCAATATTCAAAAAAGGGGATGACAATCAGCCTGGCAATTATAGAAGTGTTAGTTTGTGTGATACAAGTAAAGTATACGGGGCCATTATAAACAGACGACTGCAAGCATGGGTTGAAGAGAACATTATTACAGGGGAATAGCCGGCAGGGTTTAAAAGGGGATACTCTGCTGTCGGTCGTCTTTTTACTTGTGTGCAAAAACAGTTTTCCTTAAATCGTAAACTTTGTGTTGCATTTCTTGATTTCGAGAAGTGTTTGATACTATTAACAGGAACTTTTTATGGCCAGTATTGTTAAAGAATGGAATTAGAGGTAAACTATATCGCTGTGTGAAAAGTACGTACGTCAGTGTGAAAGCACGTGTGCGGTGTGGTGCCAGGCTTAATTACGGAGTATATTCAGTGTTCTTCTGGCGTTAAGCAGGGTGATACCTGTAATCCGATTTTGTTTTCGTTATTCAGAAATGAATTAATAAGCTCTTGAAGTTATCAGTAATGGTAGGCATGGTGTTACGTTCATACCTGACGTTTCTATCCTCTTTTTCAGAAAGAGAGGGCGTTAGTTACCGCCAATGACATTGACAAACAAAGCACATGACAAGACACCGTGTCTTGTCATGTGCTTTGTCAATGTCATTGGCGGTAACTAACACCCTCTCTTTCTAAATTTTGCTTCGTTCGCCGCCGTCAGTCACTCCATTTTGAAACAAATATCTATCCTCTTGTTTACAACCCCAGCGGAACAGCCTACGAAGAACAGCCTCCACATTAAGTCTAAAAGTCAATTTAAGTAAAAGTAATGTTGTCGTCTTTAGAACGGGGGGTTATTCAGGTGCGAGAGAAAGATGGATATTTGATGGTTCTGTTATGTCTGTTGTAAATTCGTATGAATAGGCCTGTCTAGGTATCTGTATGTCTACTAGGCTTAAACTTGTTGCTGGGTGTAAATGTATTTCTAGTAAAGCTAAGAAAGCACTATTGTGTATAATGCAACAGCTTCGTATGTATTTTTTGAAGCTGTTTGGATGGTTAGGTTCAACTTATTATGCAGAACGGTTCCGAGATACGGGGATTACAAAATGCATCTAAGCATTGTGAAAGAGTGCATTTGTACACGCTAAAGAAATTTGTAGCTGTTGATCTACTTGCACCTAATGATCTACAATGCATTGAACAGATATCATATCACTGTTTATTCGATTGTAAATTGCGTCCTTTATTGGGTGAGATTACTTCAAAGGATAAGTAAGAGCTTATATATATCTTGCTAAAGGATTCTGATAATACAGTTGAGAATACTTGGATTACGAATGGTACGATTATGTTCATAGCAAAATGGTTTAGGAAAGGTATGGATTAATCAGGGTGTGGTGAATATGCGTGAATTTTGTGTGTATTTAAGCGACTGATCAATTGCGGGTGGCAAAATGTGAGTTTGCACCTGAATAACCGTGAACGTTTTAATTCTTACATGTTCTGCGACTCTCCGTACTGTGTACCAAAATATCTATTCTTAGACATTGATAGACAATTGAAATAATAATGACAAGATTTCGTTTTGGTACCTCCGCCTTGCAGGTGCATTTTTTTTTTTTTTATAAATACAGGAGACATGAAACACAGAATCTATTATGCCCATTAGTAATCTGTCTGTTGAAAATGAATGACATTTTACATTGTGCTGTCCTTTTTTTTAAAGACAGTTTAGGAAAACAGTACATTGCCGTTAATTTTGCAAAAATCCGAATACCTTGTTTTTGTTAATTAATGTCTCCTAACAACAGCGACATCGTGAGGAAACTCTGTATCTTTTTGTATCAAGCATTCAAGGCGATAGCGGTGGTGTATCAAGATTTTTTGTCATGAATGCTGTGAATGTGTTCCACTGTCTTTACGTTTGTTAATCAATATGATTTCTTGTGTACGCCCCTTCTAATGGGACTATGGCCTCTACAGAATATATTCGAATTCGAGTTAGTTCTCTCTCTCTCTCTCTCTCTCTCTCATAAGGGTCTCTCGCTGAGCGTGACGAAGCAACAGGCAGCATTGAGATCGACTTTTGAGCGATTCATACTTCTTGGACCGTGGTGAAGTTTGGCAACGGGATATGTGAAGGATTCGTTTATTTTGTGGTAGTGTTGGTTTAAAAAAAAAAAAAAAAAAAAAAAAAAAAAAAACCTGAAGCGCTTGATCATAATTAACAAAAACTTAGTTTTACCTTTTCATACATCATAGACTCGATGGTATATTTTGATGACAGATTTGAACAGTGCTCGGTGTGTTCACGTGGGCATACAGCGCGGTCACAATGACTGCTACGCGAGCTAAAGGGAAGGGGACGGTGTTTGTACGCTGCTTGGGTACAGGCGCCTTCAGTAAATCTTGCATGGCGATTGACTCGCACACAGGCTGTGTTCATTGCTTCAATGATCCTATCAGCATCCGTGTGTTGTGAGAAAGTTGGCATTGCATGTGGCCATGGTTATGGCTCGTGGCAAACCAACCAAAACAGTGAGTGTATTGTGTTTGTCGCTAAGGCCCCAGTTTACACATCTCAACCGCCTCCTCATGTGGGCAGCAGCTGTCCGTTTCATTCCGCATAATGATGGAAACTGACGTCATCTGCGCGTGTTGTGATCATCTTCCACGCGAAACATATGATACAGTGGTTCCATCTCAAATCCTCTTTTGTATTTATCATCTGGTTTCTGTGGTCTTGTGGTGACATGGAATTGAACCCCAGACCATCATGGCATTATGGGCAGTGGTCTCGGCACGCCGATCCTTTTGCGTACAACTATGACACTGACCTTTCAACTTCCCATAGCATTCCTTCAGACCCTGCAACCCATTTCAAGCTCAGTCGTTATTCCAGAAAAGATCTTCATGAAAGACTGTACTCGATGGCAGGTTACTCTGGAATAGAAGACGTAGAAACTGTATCAAGATTAGAGAGCTCCCGGCTGGGAGGTCGTGGGTTCGAATCCCATCAGAGTCATGTGGGTTTTTTCTGCCCTGACCGGCTCCTACCCAGAGTTGTTTGCTGCGGACTCAGTTGGGAAGACTGGGACCACACAGTCGAGTTTCATCCACTTAATGGATGCGTTTCTGAGAGTGTTGCTCAAATTTTCTGACCAACACTGCAGGTGCCTGTATCTCTCGGCCTGGTTGACGCTGGGATATATTATGAAAGGAAGTGTAGAGTTACAGCCCTGTCATGTAGTCTCAGACCGAAATGGAAATCTGCAGCATCATCTTAATCATCCTCATTCTCATCGATCAGCATACAAAAAAAATGTCTCAAATTCTGTGGCCCTTCATGCCCAGCTCTCATGGTGACCTCAGTTTTGATGTCCTCTCCACATCTATGGTCTTGGTTTGGTTCCATCGGGGTCACCGGTATCGGCGAGTCCATGGGGGCTGTCGTTGGACGGACGTGGTGGCGCCCTCCGGGGGAGAGCTCACTCACACCAGCTCCGCGACTAAGCAATTATTGTCATCAGTAGGAGGCTTAGTAGGTGGTGTCCTGTGTATGTTAGATCAGAACAAGCACCACTGAACACCACCGAAGTGACTCAGCAGCAGTGCAGTGTCTCCTCCGGTGGGTTGCCTCTTGACGACTTGACACTGACTGCTCCCTGTGGATTGCCGGTGCCGGGGCTGCAGAGGGGCCAACTGGGCTGTGGCTGTGGACGGGGTGTCGGAATGTGCGGCGTGGGTGCACTGCCTCTGAGGTGGCGCAGAGGTTGGGACAGCAAAAAAAAAAAAAAAAAAAAAATTGAGATAAGATAAGATAATGTTGCTTATAGCCCAGCTGACCGCAAAGGGCCACATCAGGGCTGTCACCACGAATTTGAGAGCTAGTGTGAAGATCTCTAAAACAGTAATGACATGCTTACTGCAAAAGTTGAGCAACTGACCAGCAAATGCAACATTCTTGAACGGCAATGTGAAAATTTGTACCAGTGGAAGGATCTGTTCATAGACGTTGCACATCACATAGACGATCAAGTCGACAGACTTGAGGCTTTTTCTCAGCGCAACTGTTTGATGGTTTTCAAGGTATTGAAGGGTTATCAGAATGCGATGCTCAAGGCATTAGAAAGGTGGTTCAACTGCTGAATTGTTTTTGCCCCTCAAAGCAGTGGACAGTCACAGACGTAGAACGAGCGCATCGTGTCGTAAGCACTAATACAAATTATTCCCGTCCCATCGTTGCTCGACTTGCCCACTGGCAGGACAGCTGCTCATCCTGCAGGCACATGACTGCAGGAAGGACATGGCATCATCGATCGGAATATGCGTCGCCTCTGACTTGACCAATCACCAGAACCATACATTTTTCTTGCCATTTCTTTGTTTCTTATTTTTTCACACCTTTCTGCCCTTCCTTTTATTTCCTTCCTCCCTTTTTTTCATTAACTACCTTCTTTCTTATCCTTCTTTCATCATTCCTTTCTTCTTTCCTATTCTTTTTTCCTCCCTTTTCCCTTCCTTCTTTCTTCAATATTTCCTTTTTCTCTTCCCATCTTCATACCTTCCATCCTTTTTTTTTTTTTTTTTAGAGTAAAAGTTGAAAACACAAGAAACTATTCAAGAAGATAAATTATGTCTGAAAGAAGGAAAAGGCACCACAAATTCGACTCACGCTTACAGCTTACAGACGCAGGCATGCGAAATACTCATCCACAGCACACTCATCACAGAGGCCTTTGTTTTACCAACACTGTGCATGCACACACACATGTGCGCACACCATGCAGCTTTAAATGACAGGAATACATGTTTTAATCAAAGTTGGATTTTTCTGCACTTGGATTTCCTCCCCCCACTACAAAAAAATATCAACATGATGGTTTAAGTTCTCAAGAAAGAGAAGGTCCTTGCTCATAGCAGGATTATCTGTGTTCTCAATCTCTTCTATCCCAGTACAGAGCACACACATGTGAAACAGAATCAGTTGGCCAATTGTAAGCCACAACATGCACGGAAACATACCCACACCCAGCACGGCATTAAAAATAAGGCAAAATACAACCACCATCACCTGAAGTGTAAAGTTATGCCGATTAGGCAAATAACATGAAAGACAAGTACATTTTCGATATGCAGGTCTTGTTTAGACATTACTGACAAAAGCTGTAACTTATGCACCTAACAATGCTCCCCTGATAGCAGTCAGCTGAGAATGACATATAGATGGATAGACAGACAGATACAGATAGACAGACAGATACACAGGTATACATAGATAGACAGACAGATAGATAAAAGTAGATATGAGTGGGGAATTGAAGTGAGAATATTTCAAAAACAGAGAGCAGGAAGGGAAGGGGACAGGGAGGGAGAGAGAGGAGGGGCGTCAGGAGAGGGTAAGAAGTGATTTGGATCATTCTCCAAAGGGATGTATGCGAGTATGCATATGTGTGTGTGTGTGTGTGTGTGTGTGTGTGTGTGTGGTGTGTGACACTGGAAGGAAAGCAGAGATGGTGTGGAGGTGAGGAAGGGGGTAGGGGATAGAAAAGGGGGAAGGAGAGAAAGAGGGAGGCAGGTAGAAAAACAGAGGAAAGACAATGTGGACAACGTGTATGAAAGTCAACATTAAAAAAATACAATAAACAAACAAGCCATGTAATAATCCAATCTGTGTGTAATGACATGTATGAAAGACAACATGAAGAAATAATGAAATAAACCAACAGTAACTCAGTAATAATTCAATCAAGGCTACAGACAAGGGGACGACATTTAACTGAGGTCACCATAAGTGCAAGGCAAAAACGGCCACAGAATTTGGGACTTTTTCGAATGCCTATTTATGAAAATGATGATGTTGAAGATGATGCTACAGATTTCCATTCCAGTCTAAGACTGCACGACAGGGCTGTACTCTACACTTACTTTTATATCCCAGCATCAACCAGACCCAAGAGACACAGACACCTGCAGTGTTGGTCAGGAAACGTGAGCAACAACTCAGAAAGCATCCATTTAGTGGATGGAACTCGACTCTGTGGTCCCACTCTTTCCAATTGAGCCAGAAGCAAACTCAACTCTCTAGGAGCTGTCAGGGCAGAAAAATCCCAAATGGCTCTGATGGGAACTGAACCCACAACCTCCCAGCTGGGAGTCTGCGACGCTAACCACATCGCCACAGTGGCTGGTTTCTTGATCCTTCTTTCTTTAATTTGTTTTCGTCAATTCTTTCACATTAAGAATCAGACCCCCACCCCCCCCCCCTCCCCCGCGCCCCCTCCAAGACCTCTCTAAATGATGAAAATTGAAATGCTTTGTGTGCAACTAAGAAGCTGAGTGGTCAGAGTCAACAAAAGAAAAAAGATGCTTTTTACTCTCTATGAGTGTTCATAGTAACATTTAAAAACAACAAAGAGAACACATGATTAACTGCGTAAAAGTACTTTTCTGCCTTTTTTACTTGCACTTTTAAACCCTAAGGAACATTTCTGCCTTAGCGACTATTGTCAACAGCTTCCATACTGCCTTCAGTAACAACAGCACCCTCTTACATTACACATGCTGCTTCCTTGTCCACAAAACAAGCCAGAAGTGGATTCTGCCAACTAACAACAACAAAAAAAAGTTCAGATCCTGCTCTCAGATCCCTTCTGACATTACATACACAAATTAATTTTCATGCGGTGGCTGGAATAGCTCAGTTGGTAGAGCACCGGACTCATGATCCTGGGGTTGCGGGTTCGAATTTCGGTACAGGGGGATTTTTCCCTCGGAGTTAACATTGGTTCTGACTCCATTCCCCACACAGTCCTTCGAAAAAGACTATAAACCGAGGTTCCGTGTGTGAATGTATGCACAACATCTTGCACACGCGTAAAATCCCATCACCAACTTTCGGAAGAGAAGGCCAGTTTGGCCGATGGTATGGATGACACGTTACACATAGCATGCACCATCCCTGAAGATGGAGTATGGCTGCCTTAATGGCGGGATAAAAAACGGTCATACACACAAAACTCCACTACCTGTCTATACAGGCAGTGTCTGCAGGAGTATCAGCCTGCGTACACAGAAAGAAAAATTTTCATGTAATTAATCATTTTGCAGTTCAAAAACAATTCAGAAACTTTCAGACCTTGTCTGCTTTGTTCACAATGGCCACAACTGCAGAAAGAATTCTGTGAAACCTGACTAACACAGGGGTAAGGCTCATGATAAATTGCTACTACTATGTACAACTAGTACTGGTACTTTGTTAAATTTATTTAATTAATTTTGTTACATTTATTTAATTTTTTTTTTTTTTTTTAATTAGTATCTTTACTATTTATTACTACTACTATTTTTTATGTCAGAATCCCATATAATGTGTGGGCTCAACAATAGCTGCTGATGTTGTTGTTACTGCTCTAATCATGAAAACACACCAGGTCGTCTAATTTATTGATGCGAGTTCCCTCTTTCTTCCCTAATTGAAGGATGGGGGGCAACTCTGTTTCTTGTGCAGTCTTGGCTACTCCCTCGCTCTGTCCTTCTGTTTTTTCGCTTTCGTTATGGAAGGATGGAGGACATAGGGGAGGTGCCACAACTCCTACTTCTCCCTTTCTTCCTTAGTCGAAGGGAGGGAGGCAACATTATTTCACCTCTACAGTCTGGTCGCCCCTCAGAACCTCGACCTTACTTTTGTTGTTGTTGTTGTTGTTTGTTGTTTACGGAGGGGCGGTGGACATTTGAGGGAAAGGCCGCATCTGTACGGTCTTGAGCCTGCTGCTGATCTGACATCGCGATACTGTGGCTGTGTTCTGTTGACCAATCGGCAGACTGGCCTATCCAGTAGATAGCTTGTTGGTTGGTTGGTGGGCTTGGCTGCGGTGTCGGATTGGTAGCGGGCTTTACCTTTACAGTCCCTCAAAACTCTAAACCTGAAAATCTTACATGGAATTGAGATATGACCTGTAGAAAATCATTGTGGTGTGAACTTATATGTTGTGAAATTATATGGCTTGAAATCTTTGTGATAATAATGTGACTGATTTTTCATACTGATATCAAAAATGGTGATATTACTATTATTATTATTATATTTTTATTTTATTTTATTTTTTATTTTTTTTTTGTTTTGTTTTGTTTTTTTAAGCTACTGTCTCCGTAAGAAATCTATGAATCTGTG
The DNA here is from genome assembly GCA_033310375.1 of Conus canariensis. NCBI lineage: Eukaryota > Metazoa > Mollusca > Gastropoda > Neogastropoda > Conidae > Conus > Conus canariensis. The sequence goes on from CM065727.1 coordinate 61,317,996, forward strand.
TGCACACTGACCCCAGCCATACGGTCTGAGGGGCTTTAGGGTCTCTCATCCAATATATACATTCGGAAGTGTCTCTAAAACATTTCTGAAATAGTGGATGGGGGTTCCGGAAGCTGTCTGGACTGTGCCCTCGGAGAAAGCGCAATCAAAAAATGGCAAACAGAATACATGTGCTGGGAAAATAAGACTTAAAGTAGGAGGAGCATATGGGAATATAAGAAGGATGGAAAGTGACTTGCTGAATACAATACTGTGGAGTATCAAATGAAAAGACAACAACTGAAACTGAAAGAGCAAAACTCCAAATGCAATTTATATTTTAGCACCATCCATATACAGTATATTAAGGATGTAGATGTTCATTTGAAATATCTCTCCGTGTGCCCACCAATCTAACAACTGACAATGGTATACATTTGTGTATGCGTGTGCGTGTGTGCATGAGTATTTATATCCCTTGCTCAGATCTGAAACCCAAAATTAATGATTATGTGAGAGACCTCTGGCAGGAGGATTGGAACACACAGACGGATAACAAACTCTTTCAGATCCGTCCAAACCTTAAGGAGTTCCTCCCATCTACGTCTGGTGGTCGTAAAGAGGAAACGGTTCTGTGCCGGCTGCACACCGGCCATTCGTATTTTACTCATTCCTACCTTTTAAAGAGTGAAGAAGCTCCGTGGTGCATTCCATGTCATGTGCCACTCACAATGAAACATATTCTTTTAGAGTGTTGGGACTTGCACGATGTGAGACACAAACATTTTACAGCGGAGTCCATGAAGATCCTGTTCAGGGATGTCCCGCCTGACGTGATCCTTGAGTTTTTGAGAGAGATTAACATTTTTCATCTGATTTAAGATTTTACGGAAGAAATATTTTTAACGAAGTTTCTGGTGCGTTTCTAGAAGATGTCATTAAAAGAGATGTGTAAAAGGTGTTTTTTTTTTTTTTTTTTTTTTTTTTTTTTTAATGACTTGTGAGTTGATTTTAACGTGGTGACAGCCCTGATGTGGCCCCTTGCAGTCGGCTGGGCCATAAGCAACATTATCTTATCTTATCTTATGAGTGTGTCTTTTTGTTAGTCTCTTTTTGTGTTTATTGGTTTGTGACTGAGTACATTTTTTGAGAATTGTTCAACTATTGAAATATTTGTTCCAAATTATATATATATATATATATTTTTTTTTTTTCTATTACTGCTTGTCCTTTTTCTCCACTATAAGAAAAAAAAAACCTTCATAGACGGAGCATATGAAACATATATTTACAATACTGAAACTGTACTTACTTTCATTCACTCACAGATCACTACATTGTGATACATGAAATTCTTTATTCAGTCTTAGACAAATAAGAAGTTTATAACATAACTAACGGCACACATTCTTGAACACAAATTTGAATTAATATGTACATCATAAGCTAAAAACAAATGTATGTTGTAGGCAGTGACTGAATGTGAGAGGAATTTTTGATTGTATCATATGATTTAACATGTGTTCATATACATCTTCATGATGATCTTGCTGAAGGGATTAAAAAGATTTATTACAAAAAAAAAAAAAAAAAAAGAATTCTGTGAAACCAGTCGATCAACAGTTACTGATTGTGTGCCCCAACTTTTTCCTCGATGGACTGTTGCTAATCGTGACTAGCTCCTCTAATGTTTCCTGGAGATGTTGCCTGCCACATGGCTCAGTAGCAAAGTTCTCTGAAGGCAAATTTTGTTGTGATTGTAGCCGGATGTCCACAGAGATGGGCTGTCTGACCTGCTGCCTACCAACATGTTTTTCTGCAGCATTTCTGCAGAAGCAGCTCCTGAGAACAAACTCAACAGTATGCTACAAGAGGTTCTTGGTTACCTCAGGGAGTGATATGAGAGTCATACACATACCTTTGTAAATCTGATGTGAAATGAACATTTGCTGTTTTCAGCTTGGATGAAGTCATATCTCTGCTGAACGGAACTTTCCACTGTCCGAAAAAGTGAAACGATTCCTCAAGGGAATCAGGTCTTTGGCTGTCCCCTGTCAATCTTGCCCAAGTGACTGCATGATTTTTCCAACCTTCCCTCCAGACTTGAACAGCAAACTTGACACTCATGGTGGAAGGTGTCATGTACACATGCTCAGCAATCAGTCTAATCACGAGCAGTTGCAAGCGACAGTATTGATCGCAGATATCCAGGACATGCTGCCGCATGTGCTGTCCATTTCCTTACAAACACCTGACAATTTGCTTGGAACGGACAGGCATTTCCTTCCTTCATCTCTTGCAGGACAGTTCCAGCTCCTCAATCTTCTTGGTATGATAACACAATAGTTTCATCTCCCCTTTCAATTTTTATTAGGCAGCAACAAAGAAATGTTCGTCTTTGTGGGATTTGTCTGGCGTGCGATGGCTCGCTCTTGTATCTTTCGCAGCAGCTTTTCAACATGCTTGCAATTTTCGCAAAGCTCTGAAGAAGCTATCAACATGGAGCAATCTTTTGACCTGACCGTTGATGTGTGTGTGACCGAGTCACTAACAGACATGCAAATAATGTGTCTGAAATAGGACTGTTTGTTGTCACCAGTGGGTAACTCTGCAAACTCTTGCAAAGATGGATCACACACACCTGGACAAAGATTCATGGATAACATTTTCGTCAAAAATGAAGAAAAATCCAAAGTATGTATAGTGGTAGCCTGAGTCTTGGCAGCAAAACCGAACACATAGACTGTGGCTGAAAAGTCATGCTTTACATGCACTTTGAACTTCAACATACTCCCTTCTACTACACCGATCACAATCTCATCTTCTGTGTTAATGATCGAGATCCAGGGGCTTGGAAGATGGCTCAAAGTTCTCCGCACTTCCTCAAAAGAGAAATACGCCACAACTGTTGGAGATTCTGCACCAGCTCTGTCCGTCTGAAACAATGAAGCGAGAGAGTGCAGAAAGAATTTTGAAAAATTCTAACAACAAAAAGAAAACATTTTCTCATATCAGCAAAATGTTTTTTCTCAAAGAGAAAAACACAAACACACACAAAACGATACTGGAAAAAACAAAGTAAAACGAAGAATACACAGGAGGGGTGGGGTTGTGGGTTGCAGGGAGGGGAAGGAGGTTGAAAGAGACTGAGGTGAAGTGTGAAGGCAGGACAACTTCGCTTGGGGGGGGGGGGGGGGGGGGCAAAAAACTTGTAATGTGTAGATAATGAGGAACATAATGAGGAACACTGTTCCAGTCACAAAAGATGAAACCCAAACTGAATCCACCTGAGCAACCTCTCACTTGCTGAGACTGAAAATCAGCATGAGTGACCTGACCAGAAAGTCCTGTGAGTCGAGGCTGCATCTGGGAGCAAGCCACTGGGGGAGAGTGGTGTGTGTGTGTGTGTGTGTGTGTGTGTGTGTGTGTGTGTGGTGTGTGTGTGTGTGTGTGATCAGCCCAGCAGGAGGAAGACTTGCCTTGCCTTCCATGAGACACTTTGATATTCTTCCTGCACTGATGCCTTCCTCTAGCAGGTATTAACATGCAGCCATCCTTGGAGAACTTGGGTGTTTTCTAAGTGAGGGTCAGGGTTACCACCATGAACTGCTGTCAGAACTCCAGGAAGAAGTCCTCACTCACGTTATCGGCCTTTCTCAGCTGGGAGAAACCTTCCCAGATGTAAGTGCATTTGGAACTTCCCATGTCTCTCAGGGGAGGGTGGAGAGGGGGAGGAGATATGGAAGGTATCTGTACGATGTCCAGTTTATTCATCAGACCTACTGACAAGACTACAAGAATGAATTTTCAATGATGTTATCAATTCATCCCCCAGGCACTCTCTTAAACTTGGGGTGTTTGGTCTATGTTGTTGAATGCCTCCATGAGCTTTAAACTAAAGTCAAAGGTGCTCCCTATACAGATGCTTACATCTGCTGGGCGACTCATAAGCCCCCACATGAACAGGACAGATATCTCTCCTCCTTTTATCCTAGTCTAAGACCCATATTATTACATGTAGGATGGTTTCAGCCACCGCTCTTTTCACAAGTCTGGATCTTGGCTGACCCATATAATCGGATATGTAATGTTAAAATGATGTCTCTGGTCACATGCCTCATTCCCAATGCTCATTCATGACAGGAAAAAAAAAAATGTGCAATTACCTATGTAATAAGGTATTAAACAAATATCTCAGATCTCAAGTTTTATTCAACATCTGGATCGTGGGCGACTGGGGAAGAACAGTAAAGGTTATCTTAATTTTACTGGCAAAGTCTTTGATGGCACAATGATTGGGGTAAAATTTTAAATAAAACTATGTAAAAAAAAGAAAAAAAAGAAAAAAAAATCAATAATGGAATCACAAGGTTTGTGAACCTATTAATTCATTTGACTGCCTTTATAGCAGAGGGTTCTCAATTTCATTTCATTAAAGCAAAAATGAAAAAAAAAAAAACCAAACAAACAAAAAAGTCTTTGCATACCAGTGGTTTTTCTGGTGTAGGTTCTGGTGAGTCCACGGCTTCCTGAGGCATCCAAAAGGTTGGAAGGGAACCTGGCAGCAATGTCCGCCGTCCAGCACCTGAAAACATTTATGTTACGTTATCCAAACATTGCAACTACCGCATCTTCACTCATAAATAAAGCACATTCACACATGCATGCAGATGCATACACAAGCACATACATACACATATATGAGCCTGTGCCAAAAGGTGGACTCAGAAATGGGACAAAAGAGCAGTTGAAAAAAAAAGTTTTCCTTTCACTCATCTTTTTTTTGCTTGAATGGCAAGCATAACATATATAGTATGTGGAATAGTATGTAAAAAGATAGTTAGATAAACCGTTTCAGAGTAATGCTATGAAGAAGTCAACCAAGTGGTGTGTCACGGATGTGACAGTGGACATGACATTTCTCATTTTGAAATAAAAGCAGTGTACTGCACACGTTTTCATTTTATTAATACTGAAAGAGTTTGGGGGGGGGGGGGGGGAGCTTTGAAGACACGTAATTAACAGTAGTTTAATATTGCTGAAACATCTTAGAAATCAATACTGTTTCATGTCCCATGTCACATCTGTGTCATAACAAGTTGAAAAAGTGTTGCAGTATCTAAGAAATCAACACAAGAAATGAATGTTCACACTGTTTATTAATGAGTCAGACCATTGTAATCTAGAAAGGAAAAGTAGCTGTTGTTGTCATGTTTATTACCCTTGTGCGCACAATACATGTCATGGATGTGACATCAACACCTGAAGACATAGACATAGTACCCTCCCATTCTTAAAGTCAGTCAGGAATGGAATTGTAAGCTTGTAAATTTGCTGATACAAAATCAATAGATATATAGATTGAAGCATGCCTTGCTTTGGTTATACGCTTGTCCTTGCAAGCAGTGCAAGTCACGGATGTGACATCCTGGCTATGGACATAGTATGAAAATAAAAAAAGACATCAAATCTCAAAACAAGACACATTTGCGTTGGACATGTAAATAAATGATCAATATGTATCTGTTACAATGATTCAAACAGAAACTGTCTTTTTTTCCACTTTCTACACAGGATTTCTCTTAGAGATGAATGGGAAAAAATAAGGAATTTTAAGAACAGACTGTTACACACTGAAGAAAAAAAAATCATTGTTAAAAAACAATGGCAGTTACTATGTTATCCAATCTGTAGCCCAATATCATTTAGGTGACTAACTCTACAAAATAACTGCAGATTGGCGTAAATCAGTGACACATGACATTTACCAGCTTTCACACACTTAATGCTTTTGCTGGTCTTCGTACCATCAGCAGGCAAGTTGAGAACTGCCTCCTCTCCAGCCCACACCTTCATTTCAATTCATTTGGGTTTATCCTCAAAAACAATATCTGTACATTCAAAAACAGACTAAATGGTAGGTCTAAGCCAGTCCATTCCTGGTTTCTTGCATCACTGTCCAAATGTGATCCCAAAAAATGTAACCATTTTCTTAAGAGCAGTACTATGGAATTTCTTGGCCAAGAGGGCACACGGACAGCTAGTTTTGGAGATACATACATACATACATGGAGACTCTCAATATTAAAAATCAAGAAATAAATCAAGAAGAACGCACAATAAAAAAACGTTATTTTCTTCCAAAGAGAAAAACTGCCATCACCAAGAATAAAAAGACAACTGTCAAGTGAAAAAGAACGTTAGAGCACTGGAAGATCGACTAATAATGGATGCTTTTACATGCCTTTCCTCACAAGAGCTTGAAGCATGGCAATCTAACCCAACACACACACTTCTGTGGTAGGTAACATCCACGTGGATGTCCCAATGATTGAGCTGGGGCAGAAATCACACAAGATGGAAAACTTGCTTTCGGCTGCTGCTGAGCTCTGGAACCATGTCCATTTCCACCTGTGTTCTGAGAACATTGATATTCTCAAAGGAAGTTCCCACATTGACAGGTCATGAGTAGAAACCATTTTGGCACTCAATAAAAGCTAGTTGTGCACAGCCCTGACAAAGAAAACTCCCACCTTGCAAATATATTCCTTTCCTTCCCAGGTCACCCAATAAAAGCTTTTGACAGACACCTCAAAGGCAGCATATCTGTTGTAGACTGCCAAACTGCTTGTTTCCTGTACAGCCATGTTGGGATCCAGCAGAGGCAGAAGAGGTACAAAATGGTTGCTGGTCCAGTTTGTGGGAGCAAGGCACTCTCTTGTACTGCACCACATGACATGGCAAACTGGGGTACCTTCGTGTGGACTGGATGAAAAGAAGGTCCGGTTATTCAGCTTAATGTATGTGGACCATCCCAAGCTAGGAAAGACGGAACAGACAGGAGCACCCAAAACGTTTGCAGCACTTCCCAAAGACCACAGAAGGATGATCGGATCCTGACTTGCATGATTTCTCTTTGCAAGCAAGCTTTGACATCTTCAGGGGTGACAAAGTCCTCTGTGAGGCCAGATTCTTCTGACAGAACTGTAAGAAGAGAAACAACGTGATGTGGATCCTCACCAGGTCGACATTTGTCACTGCCCAAAGCTTACTGGTCAAAGCTGACGACAAGCTCCATCACAACCCTACACCTCATCTCCATGTGAGAACTCTCTCTACTGTATGCAAACAAACTCAGCACACAAAAACGACAGTTGCCGTCCCCCCCCCCCCCTCCCCCCCCAGTGACAACTGGAAACAGGTGAGGGGAAATTAAATCTGGTTTGAGGCTCAGAGCAGTTTTGTCTACTGCTGTCTTTGTTTGAACTACAGTCTGTTGTATGATTGGTGAAATAGGATATTCTTCAATCTGGGCCAGATGGTGCGACACAACTTCCTGCAGTTCACTAAGTTTTTGCACATTTCAGGACTTTTTGAAGGTGCCGGGAAAAAAGATTCCTTGACATCAGCGGTTGCTGAGGAGCCTGGCATGATTTCATCTGCATGTGCCTGTCAACATAACAGCAAACATCACCTTTTAAAAGTCATTTGTGCAACAATAGTTTGATGTCGCATGAAATGAATACACTGAAACTGAAATTTATAGATTTTTTCTTCTTCTTCTGTTGTTGCTACTACCTTCATCATGCTGAAGACTCTGTAGTCATAACTAAAGACTTGTTCAAGGTTTTTCAACACATATTAGGTACCATAATTGAAAGGTGAAAATTACACCAGGATTCCCAAAACCTTTCTTCTCAACATGCTGAAAAAAAATATGGCATGAGTGTGTGAGTACTGTACACATATTTCTTATTGATCTCCATTTACACTTGGATCAGTCCTTGATAATTTTATGAAGCTGGTAGTCTTCCTAAGAAGCCTCCAAAGGTCCGCATAGCTTATCATTGACGGATATCTGTGGCCATGCTGTATCCCTCAGAGACTGCAGTCTCTGCAGTCCTGTAAAACGTGCTCTAGGGATTGTTCTGCTTGCCCACAGATTGTACATGACAAAAATATATTATTCATTTTTTTGGTGTAAATTGAGGGGTGCTTGAATATTAAAAAACCAGTACACCAAAAGAATAATGAAAGGGCAATAAAACTGCAATCATTAAAGAAAAATGAACTGTACACAAACCTGCACGGACGTGGGATCCAGGTGCTGTGAAGATGGGTCTTCCGTCTGGCTCGAGGAATGATGATGGTGGTCTCTCCAAATGCTGAAAGTAGAACAGAATTCAGGATTATATAACAATATACATTTACTGTGTTCCACTTTCAGAAATATATCTCAATTATTACATGTTTGATTGGATACAATATTTTCATATCTTACTTTTTCATCATAAATATTCCAGCTGGACTTTATGCAAACAGCAATTAAAACATTTTTATAAGCTCTTGACATGATCTCATGCAGAAATGAATTTTACATAATTACCTTGGCTGCCACTGAAGTTGGTTTCCCCCAGGATGAGCAAATGGCAGGTTCTGAGTGGGGGTGCAGACCTTGGGTTTTGATTGTCACGCTTTCCCAGCTTTTCACAAAGTTGGTGTTTCTGCACTCGTCTGTCTGTCACTGAGGCAGGCAACACAGAAGCAGGACAGTATTCAGATTCTTAACTATAGTGCTGTCCCATTCAATGCTTTGACACTGTGGATCTACTGGGTTCCCTTCACAGACTGCAGGCTGGCAGATGACACTGACCTGTCAATTTCACTGGCATCCACCAAGACGAAAGAGTGCTTTTTGTGGCAGCATACATCAGGTTCTGACTGGGCATCAGTTGCTGGCAGAGAATACTGGCTGGAACAGTGCAAATACACAGCTGTTGCGTTTTGAATGGTGACTTCCCTGGCAAGCACATCCTCATCCACAGGTCTCTTGATTACACCACCACAAGCATCACAGACTTTTCCCATGCCGGGAACCAAAGTAAGCTCTTTCCACACAGCCACTGGTCCTGTCATGGTGGCGAGATGGTACCATGGTAATCTGCTCTTATACTGTGATGCACATCCATCGGAAAAGATGATACTTTTTTTCAGATCCATTGCAGATCTCAGATGTTCTATAGTTTTGCCCGTGATGGTCTTGGCAAATGCAGCATCATGTGTTATGTCATCTCTGAAAAAGACGGTGTAGTCTGTGACGGTGTCAGAGCAGTGTGTGGGCATTTGTAAAACAGGACAACAGGATGCACAGAGACCTGACTGCATCCCCAGTGTGTTGCTTGTACCACATCCTGGTACTTGCACAGGTAATTTTCAGAAAAGTCAAAAACTGCGACTGCTGTTCCAGGATATTCACTGACACAGGATACACTTGTTCTGTACTGAGTGTACTGCCAACGCACTGTGTGAATGTGGCTTGAGAACCTGTGCAGTTCTTTCAGCAGCAAAGGGATGAGGAGTTCCAAGGTACCATCCTCAACCAATTCAAGGCGCTTGTGCCTTCCTGGCTGCACCATTTCCCACCACTTCCATTTCACCATAGTGTCCTTCCTTACTGCTTGGGCTGAAAGGATGTGCGTCATCACTCTTTGAGTCCAACAGCTACTGCAGGCACGACTGCAGCATGCCAGGGATGGTGTCTGACACACACTCATCTCTGAAAAAGCATCCCTGCCATCAACAGAAGATGTCATGTGGCTGTTAAGGACATCTAGTTTCAGGTCCAAATTTGTGCAGACCTCACAGAGGCACTGCCTGTAACTCTGATTCTTTAGTGTTAAAATGTGTGCTGGGAGACATCTGTAAAATGTTCTCAGTGACATCTTGTGTTGAGGATGTTCATTTTAAAACTGTTTGAACAGTTGTTTCATCCTTTTTGGCAGGATCTTCTTTTGTGTCATTGATTTTTTTTGTCAAGTCTTCTTTCCAGGGAGATTCACAGCAAAAGAATCCAGAAATTGTGCTGCTGCCTCAGCTGCTGCAGATGTCTTTTTCTGTTTGCAATTTTCCTCGACGACTTTCTCTGTGCCTTCTAGATCAATCTCCTTTCCTCTAACAACATCCAGCAGTAGCTTCCGTGCACACACTCATCTTACTCCTCTTTCTCTTTAGGTTTTCCAGATTTTTTTTCACCCTGACTTTTATCTTTTTTGGCGATGGTGATGCAAGATATTCAGAGTCCACAGCTTTTCTTTTTGTGGGTGTTTTTTCAACCAGACCTGTCCAAAAGCGCTGTACCTTCCCAAAGAGCCTGGAATGCACTTTCAGAATGGAATGCTTTGCTCGATACAAACTTTTGCGGGCACTCTCTTTTTCTGCTTCAGGTGATGTTGGGTGCTGGCCCAATTTGTCATCACATTCAGTTTTGGAAAACAAAAGCTACAGAATAAACATTAGACATTTCTCTTACAGAAACTAAGCTTTTGATTTCCTGATTTGTATTTCTAAAATAAAAAGTATGCCTCAGTCTACCAGTTTCTAAATCTGACACTGGATACCTTGATGGCAGAATATGATAGAACTTTATAAGAAAATCTGCCCTCATTACTTGTTAAAAAGGCCGGTGTATGTATTGACATATGTTTTACATTTGTGATAAATGAAGTTAAAAAAACAGCATATGAGTAAGTTTCCTGGTCTAATAAACTGAATTTCTGAAATATAATTTATACAACTTCAGTTATCAGGCCTATTTTGAGGGAAAATAATAATTCAAACCACAAATCATAATTTCTTCTCAATGAGAGGAAATTTTACCAATTTCATTTGGAAATTTGTTTCATACCTGACTTGGTATGATGATAATAGTCTTTGCACCTTTCTCTGTGACGTCGCCACTTCTGTGAGCTCCAATCTGCCCGCTGTTTTGCCTTTTGCTTGCTCCATTTCTGCCTCTGCAATGCTATTTCTTCTGCTTCCTCCATTTTTTTTTTTATTGTGTGGCAAGTTCTTTTCGAGTTGGATGGACAGGATTTTTTTATGGCCGCTGCCAGTTCTTCAGCTTTGAGCCTTTCTCTAGAAAAGACAGCACATTCAACCACTCTGTATAGTTCAGCTAATTGACATCCAATATTGCCAAGCAACTTCAAACTGAGGCTTAACACCCCCCCCCCCCCCCCCCCCACCTCCTAGGTTTGAGACTGCATGACAGTGTTGTTCTTTACGCTTTCTTTTATAATGATGGACTGGCATCAAACAGGCCTGAGAGAAACAGACACCTACAGTGTTGATCAAAACATTATGGCAACACTTTCAAAACTCAGTTGTGTGACTCAGTCTTCCTATGAACTCACAGCACACTTATTCTGGGTGGGAGCTGAGCCAGCATCATCAAAAAAAAACAAATTCTCTTTTCGTTATTTTCATTACTATTATAAATATCATTGTCATCATTATTACCTGCGCTGCTGCTGTCAAATTCTGTTCTTCTCACGTCTCTCTTGTGCCACCTCCTCTGACACTGGTTTTCGCCGATTTCTTCTGTTTCTCTCAGCATCTTTCAGTTTTGTTCAGTGTACTTTTCAGGATTTGCTTTTTGTTGTTGCCGATACAATTTGGCCCTCTCAGCTCGAGTCAACTTCGGAGTCTTAGGTGTATCCTTCTTCCTCTTATGGCGCAAACCTGCAGTTCAAAGACACCACAGTGATTTCTTCTATTGAAACAAAAAAATCATTATCTTTCTGGAATCATCAGTTTCTGTACTCATTCAGGCATTTAAGAAAAATTTGATAAATTTTAATGTTCTAACTAGGCTGTGTGAAACGGGAGAAATTATTTTTCATGTCCCACAAAGACTGTCACATCCGACACTAACAGTCTAAAGATATCAGAATTAGCAGTGTCAACATAAGCTTTCTTGCAAATTATCAATGCATAATATTAGCAATAACATGAATCAGCACAGAAAAACATCTTCAAAGACATTTTTTTTGGGGGGGATAAGAGATGTTCAATGTAATCATGACAAACCACGTGTCATGTCCTTCCCGGGTTCCTTCTTCTTCCTTTGTACGACCAACATCATTTTGCTGATGGTTTTGTTGTAGTCTGGGGAGATTGTCGAAGATTGCGCTGTTGTGAGGATTTGGAGAGAAAAAATAAAAAGAAAGGGGTGGGGTGATGGTGAATAAGTAGTAGGGGGGGGGGGGGGGGGGGACAGGAGTAGAAAAGTGACTGTGAAGGATGGCAGGGGGGGAGGGGGGATTGTAGGGAATAGTGGTCAGGAGGAGGGTAAGGGGGGAGGCTTGGGGGTGGTGGGGAAGGGTGGTAGTTGTTTCAGGTTCTAGAGAAGGGAGGCCAGCCTGGACTTGAAGCAGTCCAGTGACTCAGCCATCACAACCTCCTGAGGCAACTTGTTCCATTCTGGTATGGTCCTTGGAAAGAACGTCATCTGCCTGTACTGTGTCGAGCAGGTGGGAATGTTCTGTAGCATCCGTGACCAACATTTTAAAAGTGTGACTAGCTGAGTAACAACATCACATATCTATATTATATAAACCGAAGTAAAATGATTTAAAAAAAAATCAAACTGATCACTAAAAACACTTAATCCTGTCACTATATACATCAAAAGCCGACAAAGGACATGATCGCTACAAGGACATTGATCATATTCATGTCCGCCGGTCAAATTTTCAACACAGAAACAACTATTAGAGCTTAATTTCTATATAAAGAAGCTTTTAGGCACGTCTTGTGACAGTGGCACGGACGTGACAGTGAACATGATCAGGTAAGATATGAAAACCAACCTTCGCGCTTGGAATCCATGTTGCAAAGGGACGTTATTCCAATCTCGGGTCTTTATCAACTTCCGTTCGTGCAAGTATCGTCGAAAACAATGTCGGTTTGCGTTCGAGAAAGGATCTGGATCTGGATCTCCGCCTCTAGTTGTTGGTTGGCGGCTAGTTGCAGGAGCCAATGATGGCTCTGTGGGCAATTATGGAGCCAATGATGACATACAACTGGTTGCGCAGCGTAAGACTTTAAAAGATTAAAAACAGAGGGGGGTGTGGGGGGGGGGAGGGGGAGGGGTGATGGGGGGTTAATGGTGGAAAACAGCCGCCTCAACCCTGCCTAGTGCAGTGGAGAAGGCGCTGGCATTCTGCTGCTGGACGGTGGTGTTGTCCAAGAGGTTCCACTCCAGAGGTGTTCTAATGAAAAAGGAGCCTCTATATTGTTCTGTTGCAGTGGGTTGTATGATGAAGGCTCTACTGTTGTTGTAGGTCTGCCTTCGTAGGGGGGTTTGGCTTATACAGTCTGTAAATGTGGTTGGCTTGATTCTCCGCCTGGTCTGATCTGCTGGGGTGAGGAAGGTTTTGGCTGGTATGGCAGGGACCAGGTCGCCGGCAATCTTGTACAGCATGGTGAGTCAAAGCTGTCTTCGGCGGTCCTCCAGTGGTGGTAGTTGTGGGTATTGGAGCATCTTGATGACGCAGCCTGGATCCCTGTTTCTATAGTTATTACAAATAAAGCGGGCGGCTAGTCGTTGGACCTTTTCAAGTCGATCGATGTCCTGCTTTGTGTATGGATCCCATGCCACAGCGCCGTACTCAAGGGTGGACCTGACGAGTGCAATGTAGGCAAGGCGGCGACATTCCTGTGGGCAATTATGGAGATTTCGACGTAGGAAGCCCAAGGTTGATCCAGCCCTCTTGCACAGCCCCACGACATGGGCAGTCCATTTCAGGTCAGAAGAAATCTGTATGCCCAGGTAAAGGTTTTGGTGGACTTGCTTTAAAATTGTGTTGTTCAGGCTGTAGAAGTGGCTTGACCGGTTCGAGGTGGAGAGGACATGACATTTCTTTGTGTTAAAGCGCATCCCCCACTGGTTTACCCACTTTTCCAAGTTTCTGAGGTCTTGCTGGAGGATGAGATGGTCCTGAATGGAGCGGATTGATCTGTACAGAAGGCAGTCATCAGCAAAGAGGCATACTGTTGACTTTACTGATGTTGGAAGGTCGTTGATATGGCACAAGAACAGCAAAGGGCCAAGCACGGTGCCTTGGGGGACCCCAGACAAGACTGCTGCTTCCTCAGACACGTCGCCTTCCAGCACCACCCTCATCCTCCGCTTAGTAAGGAAAGTCTGTAGCCATGTCAAGATGGGTCCGCATATGCCATAGTGGTCCAGCTTCAGCAGAAGGTGGTCGTGAGGAAATTTTCAAAGTTGCTGTTTAGACATGAGTAGGTGTTTTTTTTTTTTGTTTTTTTTTTATTTTTTATGAGTAGTGTTCATCAATCAAATCATGCATCAGGGTACTAGGACACGTTTTTAATGTCAATTCGTGTTTTTAGACTGTAATTGAACGAATATCAAGTGTAAGAGAAGTAACTGTGCACTTGTGAATGCTGTTTTTTTTCGAACAGAGGCAGAACTGATAGCAAGTTGCCGCGGACATAGCGTTCGCATCCCTTATGGATTTTTTTTAAAGTGATTATTCATAGTTTAACAATCATCATTATTTATTTTGTAAAGTGTTTACGGCAGTGTTAATAAAAAGGCAATAAACTTTAATAACATCTTTTGTTTCCAGTACATAGCTGAAAAAACAAACTATCAACTAGGCTTGTCCCGTTTTTGACTGGCCATTTTCCCCCTCTAATCGTATTTTTTCACACAGAGTTACATGCATGATAGAGTTTTTCCCTCAATTTGCTTCAGTTTATATCCCTCTAACCTCTTAGGAACACAATGGAATAAACTTGACAGTCTTTGCTTCTTCTGTTGAAAAAAATCTACATTGATTTAAACCTACCCTGCAGTGTGACTACCTTTTGGCACACGCTCATATAAAAAGGACAAAGAACTATCTTTCACCACTGCATGCAAGTAAACACTGATCAAGATGTGAATCACACATGTACATGTAAATAATAACAACAAATTATATGCAGTATGAATGAAAACACTTGCACAAACTAAGGTGTTTGTTTTAGTTTTGTTTTGACAGGTTAATGTCACTTTCATTTTGCCTCCACCATTTCACAGAAAAAGATACAACTATCTCTGATATAAAACTGCCTCTGTTCTTTCCACTGTCCCTGCTTAGTATTTGCTTGGGAAAACAAGCCTACACTCTCTGACACTGTCATACTGCTTATTCACTAGCAACAGATCAAATCCATTCCCTGTCTAGAAAGTGCTGTGCCTAAACTTTGATTGCGACACTGACCCAGCGAGGAATCATCATATACCCCCTCCCCTTCCCCAACCTCCAAGTCCAATGCCCTGCTTCTCATACATACATTACTCATTTTATGCAAATATGAGTTTGAACTATACAAGTGCCTTAATAACTAGTCTCAACAGTTTAAATCTGTTCTCAACAGAAATGCTCAAACTGCCCTTCATGCGAAGGCCAATGTTAACAACTTGATTCATCTCGATTAGAACCAGGTGATACTTGACTTGCTATGAAAATACAGTTCCTGTCATTTTCTTTTCCATTTTTTGTTTTCAATTAATGCTTAAAATTTGAGAGTTTTATTAAAATCCCTTCTTTCCTGTGTGTCTGTATATGTATGTGCTAATGTACCGCTGTGTGTGTGTGCGTGTGTAGGTGTGTGTGTCTGTGCGTGTGTAGCTGTGTGTGTTTGTAATTGTATACACTCATGCATACATACATGCCTGCAAGTGTGTGCCTGCTTGTGTGTGTATCTGTGTTTGTTCAAGCATATTTCTATGGTTCTTGTATTTGTTTTATATGAAAGCTTCAGAGACAGATTATATGTATAATATATATATATATATATATATATATGAAATGGATGTAAGGAATAACATCTCACTTTATCCTGCACACGTGAAATGTGTACCATAAAAGCCCCAAATGCAATCGGCACCACCTTAATTCACTGCTGAGTCACACTGTCCAGAAACCCATTCAACCAGGCTCAGGCTGAGACTAGTGAGAGGAACCTGATGTCAATTTGAACTGAATTTGTCATAATCTGGAAATTTACAAAAATGAACAATTTGACTGTTCAAGAGCATTAAATATACCAAAGATACACAAAAAAGCTTTAAGTCTCTGGTAACAGAAGCTTTTCATATTCATCAAAGCAGTGAGAAGACACAAAAATGGAAGTGTGTACAGTACAAGCCAAACTGTTCTGAATCTGAAGGAGAAAATTTGCCAGTAAACAGGTAACTGACTACACAGATCAGAAATTTACTGGACTGCTAACATTTCAGCTGACAGCCACAGTCATTCCTACGGTTTTTTTTTACAAGTTGGATTTCAAATGCCACAATGACAAAATCAAGATGAAGATCATCCCACAGATGTTTAGACTAAAAATCATCTGGCACATTTGTAGATTGTGCTAGTGGCAGTGTAAAATGGATTTCTGGCAAGTAAACAACCTTAACTCTCAACAGTTTTTGAGATTTTTTCATGACGCATGTTCTTTTTATGTAACATTCTGCACATTATTTCTAAAATAATAATATTTTTGTGATGAATGTGTCTATTTCAGGTTTTTTAGGCGATATATTGCTTCAGATAACAAAAATGTTGTTTTAAATACCATAATTCCGGGAAGAAAATCGTCGATCACTGGTGATCGAAATTCAACCTTGGGAAAGAACTGAAGAGAGTTAATAGCAATCTCCATAGTTTATGTTGTGTGCTGGCAACACCAAATATACATTAACTTGTGCCCATCAATAATCTGATGTTGGTCATAAACAATAGGATGCATTTTATGATTAATATGTCTTCTGATTCACTCTCTACTACTAGTACTCTGTGTGTGTGTGTGTGTGTGTGTGTGTGTGTGTGTGTGTGTGTGTGTGTGTGTGTGTGTGAGTTGTGTGCATGTTATGCGTGTGTGTGTATGCATGTGTGTGAGAGTGTGTGCGTGTGTGTGTGTGCGCGCCTCTACCTTTAAAGCTTTAATCTCACGTGTGCAGAACCTGCTTTTATTGAATTATGTCTGCTGAATTGTCACTGAACCACGAGTACTTCTCTTAACCAGCTCTGTGCCTAGCAAGGGCAAGTTGAACATTGGGAAGACGAGTTGACTTTTTTCTTCTTCTTTTTTTTTTTTTATTTTTTTACCTATTTGTCCACAGGACAACTACAAATTGACTTGGAATTTTTAGCCCTGCTGATTCACAGCTATCCGCCACAAAATCTTATGACTTTGTCGATTAAGCATGGCTCCCTATCTGTACTAGAAAAATTTTAAATAGTGTGTAAATTGTCAATGAACAAGAGTGTATAAAAATCACAACCACATCATGACTTTGTTCCTTCTATAAAACTATTGGTCCCTGAAGATCCATGATGTACAGCAAGGCTTTAATCCTTCAGAAAATTACTGAAAAAGCATCCACCCTTGAAACCACGACATCTAACATTGCTTTATTCCCATACAAGAAGCACAGATCCCTGGAGACCTATGACGTATGGCACACAACATTTTACATAACGTACGGCGTAAGTTAACTCATTCAACCCTGTACCCGTCAATGATTGGACACCATTGAACACTGCCACAAACTATGCCCAAGCAGTGGTCAGGTGACAAACCTGACATACTCAAACCGGTATCACTCCAAAACTACGCAAGTTACAGTTTTCAAATTTGACACAGCTGAAAATGAAAGCTTTGCTTGTAACATCTGAAAGCTTGGTAGTCTTCTTTCAATTAAAAACTGAGTCTACCGACTATGCTCAAACTAGGATGTTAAAATTCACATGTGAAAGTTTAGTAGTCTTCTTTCAATTAAAAACTGAGTCTACCAACTGCATTCAAAGTACGATATACGTTAAAAGTAACATCACGTTTGAATTTGTCAAAGCATTATCCTAAAGATGCATAAGGTGAAATGGAATTTTCATGTTTAGCCAAACAATTAATTTTGGTGTAAATATTAGCAGTTTTTTTTTTTCAACATCTTGGTAGAATAGTTCTCCTGCTGTTTACAGTTGAAATCAAGACCCCAGTCTGTTCATATTATAATAACATGTAATCATATATTTCTGGCTAAAAATCACTTGGTGAGAACTTTGCCTCTTGGCAAAAAAAAAAAAAACAACCTGAGATGAAAAGAGTTCAAATGAAGTGTCCCTTCTGTTCGAGAAGATCAGCCCAAAATGACCTGGTAAGCTAGGCTGCTCAGGTTGTAAACTTGGATGGGTTGAAAGGGTCAAATATAATAGTAGAAAATAGTGTTACTGTTAGTCATAGTGGCAGTAGAAGTAAAAGTAGTAGCATCAGCGGCAGTAGTAATACTAGTTGGGACTAGCTTCCATTAGCCAAGGTTTTGCAGCCTACAAAAAGTCCCCTTGTTGATAGACTTGAAACTGGGATCTGGTCAAATTAATAACAAAAATCATAGCATGGACCATGAACAGAAAAATTTCCTGGCAAATGTGAACCCAAACATTGAGCAGTTGCATAGTTACATTAACTTGATTAAGTGTCAATATGCCATTGGGAGTTATCTATAAGTTATATTATAAATGGTTATCTGCAGTCAAATGATAGATCTAGCATAACATGGAGGTATAGCTTCAAATAGAGCTGTATTTCTAGAAATGGACAATTGCTGAAATATTGAGGAAGTTCGTCTAAGACCGATTAAATCTTGCACCACAAATTTGCATTTTTCATGCCTTCGTCCTTTCATGCATTTTATCTATCAAATTGTCAGAATCTGAAAAAAAAACATAAACAGTTATATTTGCACTTGAAAGACCTCACCCTCCTGATTTGCGAGCACATACGGAAAGAACTGAATGTTAACTGTGCTTTCTAGACCTTATTTTCTTTGTATGACATCTTTCCCCCCCAAAAAAATGAATTCACAATGTTTGCTCTCTTCCCTTTTTCATTAAAAAGGTGTTGTTTTTTTTAATTATTTACACTTCATATCACGTAGAGCTCTCTTTTTTCCTCTCTGTGCATGTGTGTGTGTGTGTGTGTGTGTGTGTGTGTGTGTGTGTGTGTGTGTGTGTGTGTGTGTGTACCTGTGTGTGTGTACCTCTGTGTGTGTGTGTGTGTGTGTGTGTGTGTGTGTGTGTGTGTGTGTGTGTGTGTGTGTCTGCCTGAATCATTTGTTGGAGTTCATTTTCATCTGTTCTGACATCCTGACAATACTTTCAAATACTAAAATTCTTGTAATTCTTGCTTGCCAGAACCCCACTATGACTCCCCACAGTTTCTACAAGTCATGTAAACTTTGTGTGCCCAGTTTGGTTCTTTTCATTGAGATTTACAAGCATGAAAGATTAAGAATCTTTTACATGTCACAGATTTGATGAACTGTTGTGCAAGAGAAAATGAAATTGCATATGATAATAATAATAATAATAATAATAATAATGTATAATACTTATATAGCGCATTTCTTGTTACACAACTCAATGCGCTTACATCCACCATTTGCACTTATTCATCAACACTCGTTTACACAACGGGCTGCCTACCTGGGTAGTGCCGACTGAAGAGCTGCCAGCTGGCGCTTCATTCAGTCGTTTCCCGTGTCATCCAGTCAATATCGTTCACTCAGTTTCTTTACTTTCTTCATTCTTTTTTCCATTTCTTACGCAGGGTGCATGCTGTGTGTAACGTGTCATCCATACCAACGGCCAAACTGGCCTACTCTTCCGAAAGTTGGTGATGGGATTTTACGTGTGTGCAAGATATTATGCGTGCGTTCACACACGGAACCTCGGTTTATAGTCTCATTCGAAGGACTGTATGGGAAATGGAGTCAGAACTAATGTTAACTCCGAGGGAAAAATCTGACTTGGATAGCCAAGTCAAAATGTATGGCCAAGATCAAATATATATATACTGGTTTTCAAATTTTCTAAGTATACATGTATGTAAAGCATAAATACAGTACACCTTTTAGTTATATATTGATAGATTGTTTGATTCATATTGTTTATAATTAACTGTATGTTCTATTCTTCGCTAACACAGCCAGTGGGTACACTGTTGATGGATTTCAGTTTTCAAGTGACAAAAAAAAAAAAAAAAAATTATTTGCCATTTAAACACTGATCAACCAATATTGTGGTATAGTATTACATAACACACAGTAGCCATATGCAAATTTGTTTGGAAAGAGAGAGAGAGACAAGAGAGAGAGAGAGAGAGAGAGAGAGACAGTGAGTGTGTGTGTGTGTGTGTGTGTGTGTGTGTGTGTGTGTGTGTGTGTGTTACTGTGTGTTGAAAATGATGGTGTTGGGTTGACATTTTAATACTAAAATTTATGGGGAAAACTGGAAAATATGAAAAGAAATCTTGTCTCAGATATAAAGTAAACTTTCTGGACAATGCATCTCAGAAGTAGGATTTCATTATTACCAGGCCAAAATAGCTCAAATTTAAGATTTAAAAAGTGCTTGGTCCATGCTATAAATCACTCATCACTTGTCAAAAGCACTATGACAGATCAACTGTCAAACTGAAATATAGACTAATCTCTGTGTTGAAAAAATAGGGTTGTTGTTGGTGGTGGTGGTGGTGGTGGTTGTGGTGTGTGTGTGTGTGTGTGTGTGTGACTGTGTGTGTGTTTGTGTGTGTGTGCATGCATGCGTGCGTGTGTGTTTGGTCTCGTGCAGTCATGAGATTACAGAAAACAAAAAAGACAAAAATACTCTCGTTTTTCACTAGGGAGATTAACCTACATTTCACTATGACAGTTAATCTAGTTATACTAGATTAGAAGATTAAGAAAAATGTACTTGATGTGATGATACAATCAGCGGCGAAGTGTCGAGAACAAATCTTGGCCTTGTCCTTGTTGAAACCTGGATCAGTGCGATTGACGGCATTAACAAGCGCTTGCTCCCATTCAGGATGTTTTGGCTGGCGAACAGAAAAAAAAGGACAACCCCTTGTGCCTTCCGTTGCAGGCACCGCATCCGACAATAGTACAGCTTGCACCAGGCATCTTGTACAACTTTCGTCCGCTTTGTCGACTATGTTGGAGAACAGGAAGTGATAATTGACTCCAATGTGTGACATGCGCAATGGAATCTATAGGCCAAATCTATGCACAAAGGTTTCCGAACAGAACGTGTCACACACGCGCGCACGCATGTGCTTGTGTGTGTGTGTGTGTGTGTGTGTGTGTGTGTGTGTGTGTGTGTTTTCTCTCTCTCTTCTCTCTCTCTCTCTCTCTCTCTCTCTCTCTAATCATTCCTGCCACACAGCATTATCACGAATGTGTGACTCATGGCTTTCAAATATGAACCAATCACAAATGACAGGGGTTGTCTTTCTTGACTTCAAAAAGGCGTTTGATCTTGTTGATCATTCCATTCTTCTAAAGAAACTATCTGTCTACTTGAACCATACCCCGACAATCTCATTATTCCAATCAGACTTGAACGATAGGACTCAGTATGTGGTGCTTAATGGCAAAACTTCCGCTTCAGACTTTGTCAGACATGGAGTCCCACAGGGCTCTGTACTAGGCCCCCTACTATTCTGCATCTTCATCAATGATTTACCATTGTCCGTATCAGATGAAAAGGTCACGACAGATTTATTTGCTGATGACTCGTCACTCCAAACGAATGGTAGTGATCTACAGACAATAGAAACTTCTCTCCAGGAAAGTCTAAACGACGTGTCAGACTGGTGTCATTCAAACTCAATGGTCATACACCCAGCCAAAACCAAATCTATGATTATAGCTACCCGCCAAAAACACCAGTTGACTCCTCTTTGCCCAAAACTTCAGTTGAATGGCACTTCTATCGCGCAGGTAGACAAGCATCGTGTTTTAGGGTTAACGATAGATAAAGAATTGAAATGGCAATCTCATCTCAATAACGTTTGCAAGGTAGTCTCAAAACACCTTTTCCTATTATCTCAATTAAAACGCTACGTCAACAGTAATGTGCTTAAACTTTTCTTCAATGCACACATAATGTCACGTATCAATTACGCCTCAACAGTGTGGGACGGCAGTAGTGACGTCCACCAAAAAAGGCTGAATTCTCTCCATAGACGTGCAGCAAAGCTACTCCATCCAGCTGTATCTCTAACAACAGACGAAAAACTAAAAGCGCTGAACATACTTCCTCTGAATAGGCAACTGGAATTCAACAAGGCATCATTTATGTTTACAATCATGACAGATACTATGCCATGTTATATCAATGCCCTTTTTACAAGATCGAACAACTTTTCTGGCTCGACGAAATTCCTTCTTCCCTACCCACGCATTGATCTATACAAAACAAGCCTGGCTTACTCTGGACCATATGTCTGGAACTCACTTCCACCGAATCTACAAAACATGAATACTTTAAAACTTTTCAAGGAACATTTGCATAAACATTTTATGTCTCAGTAATTAAATTATTCAATTACAATGATTAGCGCCCATTCGCAAAGTCTTCTGTGAACCATACTTTGAATAAATCGTCTAAACATAAAACCTACTCCGTTAAAATCGCTCATCCCCACTCCCACTCTGTCTACCATCCCTTTTCTCCTCCCACTATCTACCATTCTCTCTTCCCCACCCTCCTCTGACCTCTCTGTCTGTAGTCTTGTTTGTTTGTTTGTAAGTTTCCTTCTGTTTTACCATCCCCCATCTCATTAGTGCTTTTATGAATTGTTTGCTTATCATTGTAGAATTAGATTACCATGTTGTTATGTTGAATTGTCAGTATGAATGATATGTGTTGAAATAATGTATGCATGACAAGGACAGATTGTAAGACTAGGCTTTGGCCTAAAATCTCCATCCTTGTGTATTAAAGATCAATCAATCAATCTCTCTCTCTCTCTCTCTCTCTCTCTCTCTCTCTCTCTCTCTCTCTCTCTCTCTCTCTCTCTGAAATAATGTATGCATGACAAGGACAGATTGTAAGACTAGGCTTTGGCCTAAAATCTCCATCCTTGTGTATTAAAGATCAATCAATCAATCTCTCTCTCTCTCTCTCTCTCTCTCTCTCTCTCTCTCTCTCTCTCTCTCTCTCTCTCTCTCTCGTGCGCGCGCGCGTGCGCTTCGTCTTAATTAAATAGACATCACTGAGAAAAAAATCTGTGCCTAGCTGCCTGACTTGACGTGACTTGACCCGGTCCCTGGGCAGTTTGATCGACACTGATTCACTATAAACAATCCAGGCATTTTGATCAACACTGGTTCACTATAAACAATCCAAGGCATTTTGATCAACACTGATTCTCTACAAACAATCCAGGGTAGTTTGATCAACACTGACTCTCAACAAACAATCCACGCAGTTTGATCAACACTGACTCTCTATAAACAATCCAGGCAGTTTGATCAACACTGATTCTCTACAAACAATCCACGCATTTGGATCAACACTGATTCTCTATAAACAATCCAAGGCATTTTGATCAACACTGACTCTCTACAAACAATCCAGGGCAGTTTGATCAACACTGACTCTCAACAAACAATCCACGCAGTTTGATCAACACTGACTCTCTGCAAATAATCCAGGGCAGTTTAATCAACACTGACTCTCTGCAAACAATCCAGGGCAGTTTGATCAACACTGACTCTCTGCAAACAATCCAGGGCAGTTTGATCAACACGGACTCTCTGCAAATAATCCAGGGCAGTTTGATCAACACAGACTCTGTACAAACAATCCAGGCAGTTTGATCAACATTGACTCCGCAAACAATCCAGGCAGTTTCATCAACACAGACTCTGTACAAACAATCCAGGCAGTCTGATCAACACGGACTCTGTACAAACAATCCAGGGCAGTTTGATCAACACGGACTCTGCAAACAATCCAGGGCAGTTTGATCAACACAGACTCTGTACAAACAATCCAGGGCAGTTTGATCAACACGGACTCTGCAAACAATCCAGGGCAGTTTGATCATCACAGACTCTGTACAAACAATCCATGCATTTTGATCAACGCTGGTTCTCTATGAACAATCCAGGCAGTTTCATCAACGCTGGCACTCTACGAACAACTCCGGACAATTAGATGAATTTTTATTCTCTACAAACAACTCTGGCAGTTTGATCAACAGACAATCCGGGCAGTTTGATCAACACCGAGCCTCTACGCACAATCTGTGCATTTAAATCAACACTGACCTTAAACAACTTAGGACAATATGATCAACATCGACCCCACTACGAACAAATAACTCGGGGCAATTTGATCAACACTGACTTTCTACGAACAACCCGGAGCAGTTTGATCAATACCCGCCGCTTGTGTGTGTGTGTGTGTGTGTGTGTGTGTGTGTGTGTGTGTGTGTGTGTGTGTGTGTGTGTGTGTGTTGTGCGTCAGACTGTGTTCATGAGGCTGCGCGTCAAAATTGTTATTGTTGACGACGTTCGCTGTGAATCAAGTACAATCAAACAAACGAAACCAACATGACATGTTCTGCCCGTTGGTACGTTGGAACAGATCAAAACGTCTAGCTGAGTTGTTCAAACGTTCACATGTTTGGCATTGATTGTTTTTAAAACGGGAATGAATATTGGGATGTTTTTAAACCGGCATTAATTTTAAAAAAAAAAAAAAAAAAAAGTTTGTGTCTTCAATCACTCTGCAACCCTTTTTTCGTACTCCCAGTTCTTATAGAACAGGGAGTACTTTACATTGGGAACGAAGAATGTGTGTGTGTGTGTGTGTGTGTGTGTGTGTGTGTGTGTGTGTGTGTGTGTGTGTGTGTGTGTGTCTGTCTGTCTGTCTGTCTGTCTGTCTGTCTGTCTGTGTGTCCGTCCGTGGTCAAAATGTGTTCCACTCGCTCCAGACAAAACTACTGGGCCGATCTTTCTGAAAATATGTAGGTATCTTCATTATGGGTCACGGATGATGCCTGATGTTTTATTTTACCATTATAGCCGTTACTAACGGCTATAACGGCCCCTAACGGTTTTTCTTCTTTATGTAATATCTGAGAAAGTAGGCCTACTCGGCCGATCTTTCTGAAAATTTGTAGGTATGTTCATCATGGGTCACGGATGATGCTCGATGTTTTATTTTACCGTTATAGCCGTTACTAATGGTTATGACGGGCCCCTAACGGTTTTTCTTCTTTATGTAATATCTGAGAAAGTAGGCCTACTCGGCCGATCTTTCTGAAAATTTGTAGGTATGTTCATCATGGGTCACGGATGATGCTCGATGTTTTATTTTACCGTTATAGCCGTTACTAATGGTTATGACGGGCCCCTAACGGTTTTTCTTCTTTATGGAATATCTCAGAAAGTACTTGGCCGATCTTTCTGAAAATTTGTAGGTGTGTTCATCATAGGTCACGGATGATGATCGATACTTTATTTCACCGTTATAGCCGTTATTAACGGTTATAACGGGCCCCTAACGGGTTTTCTTCTTTATGTAATATGTAAGAAAGTACTCGGCCGATCTTTCTGCAAATTTGTAGGTATGTTTATTATGGGTCACGGATGATGCCCGATATTTACTTTACCGTTATATCTTTTACTAAAGGCTATAATGGCCCACAACGGTTTTTCTTCTTTATGGAATATCTCAGAAAGTACTAAGTCGATCTTTCTGAAAATTTGTAGGTACGTTTATTATGGATCACGGATGATGATCGATATTTTATTTGACCGTTATAGCCGTTACTAATGGCTATAACGGCCCATAACGGTTTTTCTTCTATATGGAATATCTGAGAAAGTACTCGGCCGATCTTTCTGAAAATTTGTAGGTACGTTTATTATGGATCACGGATGGTGCCCGATGTTTACCAGAATAGCTATAATGGCCCATAACGGTTTTTCCTCTTTATGGATTATCTCACACGTATTCAAGATAAACCGGGAGTACGTTTATATGCTTTGCATCTTGTTATTTATTTTTCTATCTTTGTTTGTTTGTTTGTTTTAATAAGAAGCCAATTCAGTGGGTCCATATGCTCCTTGATATGTGCTTATTTGAGCATGTGCCTGTATATGCGATGCTTCTGGGTGCGTGTTCCTGGTGTTTCTATCCGTAGCATCTCAAAAACCGACATTTCCCATTTTAGAGAGACAGCCTCCTTACAGACTCAGCCTCAAAAACTGAGTGTTGGCGATCACATTTACGCCGCTTTTTGCATTACTGTATTTTGCAGTGAAAAATCGGTTCTGACGTGGTTGTCATTTTTGTGTTAAGATGACGATGCCCTATTGGGGCACGATACCTTCGGATGGCGTCTGAAGAGACTGGGTAATGAGATTCATGGCTGCTTCACTCTCTTACTTATAATTCACGATTAAAAAAAAAAGAAGAAGAAGAAGGATTATATTGAACAAATCGCTAGGGCACCTATACACCTGTGAGCACTGAATAACTTCCATTGAAATTTGAAAGTTTTGTCTTCATGCCCGTTTTCCTGCACACCGTACGTCCGTCCATCTTTGGCCCGGCACAAATGCTATTAAATGATCTAGTATCTATTGATAAGAAATGACTCATTGCGAAAAGAGGTGGTTGTTGGCCAGTTTTGAGTTAGGCCTGTACCCAAACCAAGTTTTGTTTCCCGGGGATTTTAGTCTGCACAATGTAAATAGGTCATACGATAAACACACACACACACTAAGGATGTACGCATGCACGCGCACACACATACACACACACACGCACACGCACGCACGCACGCTCGCAGGCGCGCGCGCGCGCGCCACACACACACACACACACACACACACACACACACACACACACACACACACACACACGCCGCACGTCTTTTTCTCCGTTATGGGCGTGGTTCTAGTTACACTGCGGTTCCTGAAAAATGGGAAAATTCCGATCGACTGAAAATAGCTACCATTACAGGAAGAAATTTGTCATCGCCACAGATTGTAAACTGCTTGCTGATTGGTTCTACCTTGGTCAGTGCAAGAGTACACAGGAGAACGTTGTAAGCTAATTCGGACGTTGTGTTGGTTGTGCCCTGGCCTCCGCGCGGTCCTTTCACCAGGTCACTCAAGGTGGACTGCATGATAACTCTCCTGTTACACCGGTACATACAGTGGGGCTCAGTGGATTGTCCATGTGTGCGACACCAAGCTGGCAAACCCAACCGCCTGTGTCACACGTCAGTATGAGCAGGCCTGCCCACAACCAGGCCTACCCTGGCTTTCTACAGACCTGACTGCCCTACGTTGTGCCGCCAGTCCACAGCATCGAGATCAAGTAGGTCTGTGAACATTGCTTTTTTTGTTTTGTTTTTGTTTTTGTTTATGTTTCAAATATTGAGGTGATTGCTGGCGGACATGGAAACAAACTTGACAAGGACAAATTACTATGTCGCCAAACGAACGAATCAAGTTACAAGACAAGCACGACCCGTTTTGACGTCTTCGGTCTTCTTCAGGCAAAGACAAACAACATTCACGGCAATGAAAACGAAGCACAAACAGTCACCTGTCTCCTCAACTTGAAAACGAGGCTGCTGGGGAAGGAACATATAATACGGGTTAAAACAACAACAACAACAATGATACAACTATAATGATAATAATGATCGTAGTAGTAGTAGTAGTAGCAGTGATAATGATGATGATGATAATAATAGTAATAATAATCTAATGATGATGATGATGATGATGATGATGATAACAATGTAGATGATAATAATAATGATTATAATAATGACAATAATAATAATAGTAATAATAACAACAATGATAATGATAATAATATTAATGACGATACTAGTGACGATGTTGATAAAAAAAAAAAATGTTTAAAGTAATAGAGGATTACTGCCACTACTTTTAGAGATAATATGATAATATTAATTGTAGTAATAATAGTAGCTACACTGATGGAAGCGGAGGAAAGAGAGGTGCTAGAGGTTAGTTAAACAACATGGTTATAGTGATGATGATGAGGATGATGATGATGATGAACATGATGATGAACATCATGATGATATTGATGGCCATCATCACCATCATCATCATCATCATCATCATCATCATCATCATCATCATCATCACTACAACCATGTTGTTTAACTAACCTCTAGCACCTCTCTTTTCTCCGCTTCCATTAGTATAGCTAGGAGGACATAGATGAAAAGGCAGATGAACGAAAACAACTGGTTAGGTGGGGTAGGAGGGGAAACAAAGGAAAAGGGGGCCTGGGAGGGGGGGGGGGGGCTGGTCTGAGAGGAAAGAAGATGACAGTAAGGGAGGAGGGGGAAACATTGCGGTATGAGAAGAAGAAAATGAGGGGAGGGGGGGTGAGTCGCGAGAGAGAGAGAGAGAGAGAGAGAGAGAGAGAGGGAGGAGGAGGGAGGGAGGGAGACAGGGAGAGAGAAAGGGGAGGGGGAAAAGAGGGGAGCGAGAGACAGAGAACAGGAGAAGAGAAGGACAAGAGAGAGAGAGAAAGAGAGAGAGAGAGAGAGAGGGATATTTTGTTCATATAGGTCATGGTCACTAACGAAGGGGTAAATCTGAACAAATCACACAAAAATTCAATCAAATCTTAATCAATATGCCACAGGTGATTGCCAAACTGGATACCAAACAGTACACAACAATTAATTCTTAGCTGCATACTCTATTCCGAATGTTAAATGCCTTGTACAAGAAAACAGCGAAACGTTTTCATGGTAGTTTCTTTTGTGGATTAGAGAGAGAGAGAGAGAGAGAGAGAGAGAGAGAGAGAGAGAGAGAGAGAGAGAGAGAGAGAGAGAGAGAGCAGTATACCCCAAGCAGCAGGGAAGAAAAGAGAGGAAAGGGAAAAAAACAGGAGAGAAATCCTAGGGTCAATCAGTCCGTCAAAAAACCAAACAACCAACCATTCAGTAAATAACAATAATATAGTAATAAATGGAGCAATGAAATGTTCGAAAATATTAAATGGAATATTACATTTCTGAAGATTCAGAAAATAAAAGAAATTACACTAAAATGGTTTCAAATCAGACTGGTTCATAGGATCTTGGCGACAAATATTAATATTAAAAAAAGATGCACATCTCTGATAATGACAAGTGTATGTTTTGTAAGACTGAAAGAGAATCAATTGAACTTTTGTTTTGGTCATGTAAGGTGACATTAAATTTTTGGAAAGAAATACGAACTGTTCTAAATAGATGTGATAATACCAACAATTTCAGATTTACGAAGGAATTTGTGTTGTTTGGTAACGATGATATAAATAAGACTGACGAAAAAATTCGATTTCATTCTAATGTGTGCAAATTTTTTCCTTTACAAGTGTAAGTGCGAAAATACCGTTCCGGAAATAACGTTTTTTAGACGACAACTTAAACATAGATGTACTACTGAAGAATACATAGCTAGAATAAATTTGCAGTACACAGACTTCCAGCGGAAATGGTGTGTCTACAAGGCCCTGGTCGATGAATAACCCCTTCTCTATCGACTGCAACTGTAATTACATAACTGGCAATTTAGGCAAAAGGTTCTCAGATACTCTTGTTTCTCTGTTTGGTATACATATGCTTCTCGATGCACGGTGAATGTATGTGGCGAAGTCGGGGTGGCTTGGGTGGGGGTAACTGGACACAATAAGGCATTTGTATCTAACTGGCTTGGTGTATATGCATTACCTTACATTTCATTCGATGGTTTCTATTTGAGTAAATACACAGGTTTTTTTTTTTCCTTCTGTGTAAGATTTGTTGGGTGGTAGTAGTGGTGGTAATGGTAGTAATAGTAGTGGTATTGTTATTATTATTGATATTCCTATTTCCCTTGTTGTCAAGTTAAAATTGTATACGTATTATGTGTATGACTGAAATATGCCAATGCAGTATTGAAATGCCAATGCAGTATTGAAATCTCCAGCGCACTGTCCTCTTTCAGCGCATTTGTAAGCTATGATTTTTTGATTAATGAAAAAAAAAAATGCTTGGGAAAAAAAAGAATCTGAACATGTACATGGACAAAGATGGACTAGAGGATACGGACAAAAAGAGACAGACTGAAGTTATACCAAGACGGAGGGCTAATGTTAAGATTAACGATATTCCAATCATCCTACCTCTTTCATGCTTTGATTAAGTACACCTTTATACAAATGGAGACGATTGGACATAGAGCATCGGGTAAAAATAACAAGAGAAGATCCACACTACTTGCAGCCCAGGATACGGCTTTTCTCCCCGAACAGTTGTCCCTCTTTCCTAATTCTGACACCAGCTGCACTCAGAATGTTTAACAGCGAAGTGGAGCTCAGTCAGCACATTTTGAGGTGATCACAGAGTTAAACTGCGGTTCACAGAACCTGGAATGCCAAGAGCCTTACCCTAACTACCAGATTTCTCAAGTTATCAAGAACACATTTACAGATTGCACACAAGACCTACGCATGATGAACAGTCCTGAATATTATCGCAGTTCAGTTTACAGCCATGACATTATACTGTTTGTCTGGAAACAGAGCAGCTGTAAATCTTTTTGCTCTTAATTTCCCATTCAATTCAAACCTGTTTCTATAGGAATCCACGGGAGGTCCCTGTATTACGTTTCAAACCTTTTCCACCACCACTACCACCACCCCCTCCCTCTCTTCCAATCTCCTGATGATCATGGTCTTTGCAGGTTTACTATAGAATTGTTTACAACATTTTCAATAGTTGTCTACCCCCTCCGATGACAAAAAAGAATGCTGTCAAATGTGCTGGCAAAGGACCGAAAGGAAAAAAAAAAAAAGGGGGGGGGGAGGGGGGAAGGAGAGGGGACTTTTTTTTCGGGGTGTGGGAGGAGTATGGGTAGACACATGACATGAATAAGAAAACTGAACGATACACAACTACAGCAAGACTGAAAGAGATGGACAGAAACCAACAGAGTAAAGGTAAACTGGAAGGGAGGGTTAAGGTAAGATGACAAAGACTGGTTTCCAAATTAACCTTGCAGAACACATCTAAAAACAGTTGGATAGGAGCAACAGGTAAAGGAAACTAGGCAGAATCGACACTTCTCATATTTCAGGATGATCTCTTTTTTTTTCTTTTTTTCTTTTTTTTTTTGAGAAGCTGTCCCGGGGTGTCCGGGTGGAAGTGCGTGGAGGGGGGGGGGGGGGGGGGGGGCGGCGGCGGAAAGGGGGGGGGGGGAAGGACAGCTAGCACAGGATATAAGGCGTTGGTGACCTCACATTTTTTGCTATCTGAAAGCCGTACAGAAAATCAGTGCCAGTTTTCTTCTGGTCGAACAATCTGGCCGCGAAGCCTATAGATTTGGTTCCTTGGAAATGCATGGGAACATTTGTCACGGTAAAGAGCCTCAAGACAGACAGCTAGTGCTCTTAGTCCTCAGTATTTCTCTCTAAACGTGAACAATAAGGACATGTATTGTTCATGTTGACATACATACATACATACACACACATATATAATATATATATAGAGAGAGAGAGAGAGAGAGAGAGAGAGAGAGGGAGAGAGAGATACATACATAGATTGTGTGTGTGTGTGTGGTGTGTGTGTGTGTGTTTTGTGTGTGTGTGGGAGAGAGAGAGAGAGAGAGAGAGAGAGAGAGAGAGAGAGAGAGAGAGAGAGAGAGAGAATACGAATACGAATACGAATACGAATAATTTATTCAGATTAAGGCCATCGCCCATACTGAAGGGGTGACATCAACAATACACGAATAAAATAGGATTCTCATAAAAAGAAATGGAAAAAAAGCAGTAACAGATATAGACTATGCAAACCTATTATGAATACATCGCTCGTAGTCG
>CM065727.1:61359542-61366340 GCA_033310375.1 Conus canariensis
GGGAAAATTCCGATCGACTGAAAATAGCTACCATTACAGGAAGAAATTTGTCATCGCCACAGATTGTAAACTGCTTGCTGATTGGTTCTACCTTGGTCAGTGCAAGAGTACACAGGAGAACGTTGTAAGCTAATTCGGACGTTGTGTTGGTTGTGCCCTGGCCTCCGCGCGGTCCTTTCACCAGGTCACTCAAGGTGGACTGCATGATAACTCTCCTGTTACACCGGTACATACAGTGGGGCTCAGTGGATTGTCCATGTGTGCGACACCAAGCTGGCAAACCCAACCGCCTGTGTCACACGTCAGTATCATTATTCGGGTATGAGCAGGCCTGCCCACAACCAGGCCTACCCTGGCTTTCTACAGACCTGACTGCCCTACGTTGTGCCGCCAGTCCACAGCATCGAGATCAAGTAGGTCTGTGAACATTGCTTTTTTTGTTTTGTTTTTGTTTTTGTTTATGTTTCAAATATTGAGGTGATTGCTGGCGGACATGGAAACAAACTTGACAAGGACAATTTACTATGTCGCCAAACGAACGAATCAAGTTACAAGACAAGCACGACCCGTTTTGACGTCTTCGGTCTTCTTCAGGCAAAGACAAACAACATTCACGGCAATGAAAACGAAGCACAAACAGTCACCTGTCTCCTCAACTTGAAAACGAGGCTGCTGGGGAAGGAACATATAATACGGGTTAAAACAACAACAACAACAACAATGATACAACTATAATGATAATAATGATCGTAGTAGTAGTAGTAGTAGCAGTGATAATGATGATGATGATAATAATAGTAATAATAATCTAATGATGATGATGATGATGATGATGATGATAACATGTAGATGATAATAATAATGATATAATAATGACAATAATAATAATAGTAATAATAACAACAATGATAATGATAATAATATTAATGACGATACTAGTGACGATGTTGATAAAAAAAAAAAATGTTTAAAGTAATAGAGGATTACTGCCACTACTTTTAGAGATAATATGATAATATTAATTGTAGTAATAATAGTAGCTACACTGATGGAAGCGGAGGAAAGAGAGGTGCTAGAGGTTAGTTAAACAACATGGTTATAGTGATGATGATGAGGATGATGATGATGATGAACATGATGATGAACATCATGATGATATTGATGGCCATCATCCTCTCATCATCATCATCATCATCATCATCATCATCATCATCACTACAACCATGTTGTTTAACTAACCTCTAGCACCTCTCTTTTCTCCGCTTCCATTAGTATAGCTAGGAGGACATAGATGAAAAGGCAGATGAACGAAAACAACTGGTTAGGTGGGGTAGGAGGGGAAACAAAGGAAAAGGGGGCCTGGGAGGGGGGGGGGGGGCTGGTCTGAGAGGAAAGAAGATGACAGTAAGGGAGGAGGGGGAAACATTGCGGTATGAGAAGAAGAAAATGAGGGGAGGGGGGGTGAGTCGCGAGAGAGAGAGAGAGAGAGAGAGAGAGAGAGAGAGAGAGAGAGAGAGGAGGGAGGGAGGGAGGAGCAGGGAGAGAGAAAGGGGAGGGGGAAAAGAGGGGAGCGAGAGACAGAGAACAGGAGAAGAGAAGGACAGAGAGAGAGAGAAAGAGAGAGAGAGAGAGAGGGATATTTTGTTCATATAGGTCATGGTCACTAACGAAGGGGTAAATCTGAACAAATCACAAAAAAATTCAATCAAATCTCAATCAATATGCCACAGGTGATTGCCAAACTGGATACCAAACAGTACACAACAATTAATTCTTAGCTGCATACTCTATTCCGAATGTTAAATGCCTTGTACAAGAAAACAGCGAAACGTTTTCATGGTAGTTTCTTTTGTGGATTAGAGAGAGAGAGAGAGAGAGAGAGAGAGAGAGAGAGAGAGAGAGAGAGAGAGAGAGAGAGAGAGCAGTATACCCCAAGCAGCAGGGAAGAAAAGAGAGGAAAGGGAAAAAAACAGGAGAGAAATCCTAGGGTCAATCAGTCCGTCAAAAAACCAAACAACCAACCATTCAGTAAATAACAATAATATAGTAATAAATGGAGCAATGAAATGTTCGAAAATATTAAATGGAATATTACATTTCTGAAGATTCAGAAAATAAAAGAAATTACACTAAAATGGTTTCAAATCAGACTGGTTCATAGGATCTTGGCGACAAATATTAATATTAAAAAAAGATGCACATCTCTGATAATGACAAGTGTATGTTTTGTAAGACTGAAAGAGAATCAATTGAACTTTTGTTTTGGTCATGTAAGGTGACATTAAATTTTTGGAAAGAAATACGAACTGTTCTAAATAGATGTGATAATACCAACAATTTCAGATTTACGAAGGAATTTGTGTTGTTTGGTAACGATGATATAAATAAGACTGACGAAAAAATTCGATTTCATTCTAATGTGTGCAAATTTTTTCCTTTACAAGTGTAAGTGCGAAAATACCGTTCCGGAAATAACGTTTTTTAGACGACAACTTAAACATAGATGTACTACTGAAGAATACATAGCTAGAATAAATTTGCAGTACACAGACTTCCAGCGGAAATGGTGTGTCTACAAGGCCCTGGTCGATGAATAACCCCTTCTCTATCGACTTAAAGCTGTTGTTTGCGACTGCAACTGTAATTACATAACTGGCAATTTAGGCAAAAGGTTCTCAGATACTCTTGTTTCTCTGTTTGGTATACATATGCTTCTCGATGCACGGTGAATGTATGTGGCGAAGTCGGGGTGGCTTGGGTGGGGGTAACTGGACACAATAAGGCATTTGTATCTAACTGGCTTGGTGTATATGCATTACCTTACATTTCATTCGATGGTTTCTATTTGAGTAAATACACAGGGTTTTTTTTTTTTCCTTCTGTGTAAGATTTGTTGGGTGGTAGTAGTGGTGGTAATGGTAGTAATAGTAGTGGTATTGTTATTATTATTGATATTCCTATTTCCCTTGTTGTCAAGTTAAAATTGTATACGTATTATGTGTATGACTGAAATATGCCAATGCAGTATTGAAATGCCAATGCAGTATTGAAATCTCCAGCGCACTGTCCTCTTTCAGCGCATTTGTAAGCTATGATTTTTTGATTAATGAAAAAAAAAAATGCTTGGGAAAAAAAAGAATCTGAACATGTACATGGACAAAGATGGACTAGAGGATACGGACAAAAAGAGACAGACTGAAGTTATACCAAGACGGAGGGCTAATGTTAAGATTAACGATATTCCAATCATCCTACCTCTTTCATGCTTTGATTAAGTACACCTTTATACAAATGGAGACGATTGGACATAGAGCATCGGTTAAAAATAACAAGAGAAGATCCACACTACTTGCAGCCCAGGATACGGCTTTTCTCCCCGAACAGTTGTCCCTCTTTCCTAATTCTGACACCAGCTGCACTCAGAATGTTTAACAGCGAAGTGGAGCTCAGTCAGCACATTTTGAGGTGATCACAGAGTTAAACTGCGGTTCACAGAACCTGGAATGCCAAGAGCCTTACCCTAACTACCAGATTTCTCAAGTTATCAAGAACACATTTACAGATTGCACACAAGACCTACGCATGATGAACAGTCCTGAATATTATCGCAGTTCAGTTTACAGCCATGACATTATACTGTTTGTCTGGAAACAGAGCAGCTGTAAATCTTTTTGCTCTTAATTTCCCATTCAATTCAAACCTGTTTCTATAGGAATCCACGGGAGGTCCCTGTATTACGTTTCAAACCTTTTCCACCACCACCACCACCACCCCCTCCCTCTCTTCCAATCTTCTGATGATCATGGTCTTTGCAGGTTTACTATAGAAATGTTTACAACATTTTCAATAGTTGTCTACCCCCTCCGATGACAAAAAAGAATGCTGTCAAATGTGCTGGCAAAGGACCGAAAGGAAAAAAAAAAAAGGGGGGGGGGGGGGAGGGGGAAGGAGAGGGGACTTTTTTTTCGGGGTGTGGGAGGAGTATGGGTAGACACATGACATGAATAAGAAAACTGAACGATACACAACTACAGCAAGACTGAAAGAGATGGACAGAAACCAACAGAGTAAAGGTAAACTGGAAGGGAGGGTTAAGGTAAGATGACAAAGACTGGTTTCCAAATTAACCTTGCAGAACACATCTAAAAACAGTTGGATATGGAGCAACAGGTAAAGGAAACTAGGCAGAATCGACACTTCTCATATTTCAGGATGATCTCTTTTTTTTTTTTTTTCTTTTTCTTTTTTTGAGAAGCTGTCCCGGGGTGTCCGGGTGGAAGTGCGTTGGAGGGGGGGGGGGGGGGGGGGGGGGGGGGGGGGGGGGGGGGGGGGGGGGGGGGGGGAGCGAGCGGGCGGGACGAAGGGCGGGGGGAGGGGGGGGGAAGGACAGCTAGCACAGGATATAAGGCGTTGGTGACCTCACATTTTTTGCTATCTGAAAGCCGTACAGAAAATCAGTGCCAGTTTTCTTCTGGTCGAACAATCTGGCCGCGAAGCCTATAGGTTTGGTTCCTTGGAAATGCATGGGAACATTTGTCACGGTAAAGAGCCTCAAGACAGACAGCTAGTGCTTTTAGTCCTCAGTATTTCTCTCTAAACGTGAACAATAAGGACATGTATTGTTCATGTTGACATACATACAATACATACATACATACACACACATATATATATATATATATATATATATTAGAGTAGAGAGAGGAGAGAGAGAGAGAGAGAGAGAGGGAGAGAGAGATACATACATAGATGTGTGTGTGTGTGTGTGTGTGTGTGTGTGTGTGTGTGTGTGGAGAGAGAGATGAGAGAGAGAGAGAGAGAGAGAGAGAGAGAGAGAGAGAGAGAGAGAGAGATACGAATACGAATACGAATACGAATACGAATAATTTATTCAGATTAAGGCCATCGCCCATACTGAAGGGGTGACATCAACAATACACGAATAAAATAGGATTCTCATAAAAAGAAATGGAAAAAAAGCAGTAACAGATATAGACTATGCAAACCTATTATGAATACATCGCTCGTAGTCGCTTTTGTGCTTCGTATACGTACCTAGCAAGATCAAAGAGAACACGCTCATTTCTTGTTGCTAATAGTAAGTTGACTCTAAAACCACAAGGATCAAAATAATACTTTGATTTAATAAATTTTACTCGAAGGTCATTGAGAGCAGGACAGCAAAAAAAAAAAAAAAAAAAAAGCATTTCATCTTCCTTGGCCTGTTAACATAACCGACATATCAGTCCATTTCCATTCAAAGCACTATATCTGAACCGATGACAAGCTATGTCAGAGATACCAAATCTAAACTTAGTCAATGCACTCTTCATATACCTGTCCATATTCATTTTAATGTATGGCTCAATCACATACGTTGTTTTAAAACAGTCTGTGTTGTGCAAATCTGTCACTGTTGTTGATATGGTCATGTCAGTCTTTCCATCTGCAATCAATCATTCTTTGTTTAAAACATTAAAAAAAAAAAATCCCGATATACTTTCAACGCCCTTGTTGTCCCAAGCATATGTAAAGCCATAAGAATTTAAGCACTGACGAACATTAGTAGCCCATGTCATTTTACCACTACAACCCAAATTTCGTGACGTCTAATTCTGGTTATTTTCAACCAATACTTATTACATAATATATATATATATATCGGATGCCTTTCAAGTTCATCATAAACTAAATCATTTGGTGTTCGATTGTCTACATTCAAAAATCTTTTTAAAGCGTAGCCTACAAAATGAACATTCTCTATTACAACACCTTTCTCGAAAGCCCAGATTTCTGCTCCATACTGTAAAATTGGCTGCACATGAGAGTCAATTAATTTCGAAAAAACAGAAAATGCGCTACTATTCAATTGTATAAAAAATATGAAGTATAACTGTGACTGCTCTCTTTGCTCTATTTGCTAGATCTTGACATCCAAAGGTGAAACTTAACTTGGTAGTGAAATAGAACCCAAGATACTTGTATGCATTGACTACAACAATGTATTCACCTCCATAGATCCATTTCCCATTACATGCTAAATATCCACCTTTACGAAACACAATAAATGTTGGTCTTATTCATATTAATTTTTTAATTAATTCTAATTTAGTAGCAGCTGAATACAAACTGTTCAGTTTTTCTTTGAAGACCGTCTACAGTAGACAATGAAATAATGTCATCAGCAAAAAGTAAGACGAACACCCTATTAGTCATTACAACGATAACTTCACCAATAGCGAAACGGACGATAAATCAAGAATATCAAGCTCTTCCATCAGTCCCCCCCCCCCCCCCACCACACACACACACACACGGCACTTACAGAGAGAAACAGAGAGAGAGAGAGAGAGAGAGAGAGAGAGAGAGAGAGAGAGAAGAGAGGGTAATTAGTTATTACAACGATAACTTTACCAATAGCAAAATGGACAATAAATAAAAAATATCAAACCCTTCCATCAGCCCCCCCCCCCACACACACACACACACACACACACGCACAGAGAGGAGAGAGAGAGAGAGAGAGAGAGAGAGAGAGAGAGAGAGAGAGAGAGAGAGAGAGAGAAGACAGACAGACAGAACAGACAGACAGAGGAGGTAATTTAGTCATTAACAACAATCACTTTACCAATACCGAAACGGGGCCAATAGATCAAAATATGACTCTCTTCACCGATGAAATCACAGTCTTCAAAAACATGAAACCTTTCCCTCCGTTGACACTCATTTCAGGCCTTTGCACTCACACCGTGACCCCTATCTTTGCGCCTGCTCAAAGTGCCAAATTAGTCCCCTTCC
>CM065727.1:61366440-61373940 GCA_033310375.1 Conus canariensis
GTGTGTGTGTGTGTGTGTGTTGTTTTTTGTCTGTTGTCTGCTGTTGTGGTCCGTCCTGGTCAAAATGTTTTCCCACTCGCTCCAGACAAAACTACTGGGCCGATTTTTCTGAAAATATGTAGGTATCTTCTTAGGGGTCAGGGGATGAGCCTGTTTTTTATTTTCCCATTATACCCGTTACTAACGGCTTAAGGGCCCCTAACGGTTTTTCTTTTTTATGAAATATCTAGAAAGTAGGCCTCCCGGGCCGATCTTTCTAAAAATTTTTGTAGTATGTTTCAGGGTCACGGATGATGCTCGATGTTTTATTTTACCTTATACCCGTTACTAATGGTTTGACGGGCCCCTAACTTTTTCTTCTTTATGTAATACTGAGAAAGTAGGCCTCTGGCCGATTTTTTTCTAAAAAAATTTGTAGGTTGTTCACAGGGTCACGGATGATGCCGATTTTATTTTCCGTTATAGCCTTACTAAGGGTTATACGGGCCTCAAACGGTTTTTCTTTTTTATGGAATACTCAGAAAGTACTTGGCCGATTTTTCTGAAAATTGTGGTTTGGTTTTATCATAGGTCAGGGGATGATGATCGATCTTTTTTTTCACCTTTATACCGTTATTAAGGGTTATAACGGGCCCCTAACGGGTTTTCTTCTTTATGTAATATTAAGAAAGTACTCGGCCCGACTTTCGAAAATTTTGTAGGTATGTTTATTAGGGTCACGGAGATCCCCGATTTTACTTTCCGTTTATCTTTTACTAAAGGCTATAATGGGCCCAAACGGTTTTTTTCTTTAGGAATATCTAGAAAGTATAAGTCGATTTTTCTAAAAATTTTTGTAGGTAGTTTTTATGGATCACGGATGATGATCGATTTTTTATTTGCCCGTTATAGCCGTTTAAGGGCTTAAAAAGGGCCCATAACGGTTTTTCTTCTATATGGAATATTGAGAAAGTATCGGCCGATCTTTCTAAAAAATTTGTAGGTACGTTTTTTAGGGAAATCCGGAGGGTCCCCGATGTTTACCAAATAGCTATAATGGCCCATAAGGGTTTTTTCCCTCTTTATGGATTATCTCACACGAATTCAAAAAACCCGGGGAGACGTTTATATGCTTTGCATCTTGTTTTTATTTTTCTATCTTTGTTTTTTTTTGGTTTTTTTTAATAAGAACCAATTCAGGGGGTCCATATCTCCTTGTATGTTTATTTGAGCATGTGCCGTATATGCGGTGCTTCTGGGTGGGGTTTCCTGGTGTTTCTATCCGTGCATCTAAAAAACCGACATTCCCTTTTAGAGGACAGCCCCTTACAGACTCACCCAAAAACTAGTGTTGGCGATCACATTTACGCCGTTTTTTTGCTTTACTGTATTTTGCAGTGAAAAATCGGTTCTGACGTGGTTGTCTTTTTGTTTTTAAGATGACGACCCCCTTTTGGGGCACGATACCTTGGGTTTTGGCGTCTGAAGAGACTGGGTAATGAGATTCATGGCTGCTTCACTCTTTTATTAAAATTCAGATTAAAAAAAAAAGAAAAAGAAGGGGGATTATATTGAACAAATGCTAGGGCCCCTAAAAAACCTGTGAGCCGAATAACTTCCATTGAAAATTTTAAAGTTTTTTTTTCATGCCCGTTTTCCTGCACACCTCGCCGTCTCCCCCTCTTTTTGGGCCCCGGGACAAAAGCTATTAAATATCTAGTTTTTTTGTAAGAAATGACTCATTGCGAAAAGATGGTTTTTTGGCCAGTTTTGAGTTAGGCCTGTACCCAAAAAGTTTTGTTTTCCCCGGGGGTTTTAGTCTGCACAATGTAAAAAGGTCTACGATAAACCACCACACACTAAGGATGTACGCATGCCGCGCACACACATACACACCCACACCCCACGCACGCACGCACGCCCACGCGGCGCGGCCCGCCCACACACACACACACACACACCACACACACCACACCACACACCACACACGCCGCACGTCTTTTTCTCCCTTTGGCGTGGTTCTAGTTACACTGCGGTTCCCCCGAAAAATGGGAAAATTCCGATGACGGGAAAAAAGCTACCTTACAGGGGAAAAAATTTGTCTCGCCACAGATTGTAAACTGCTTGCTGTTGGTTCTACCTTTGGGCATGCAAGATACACAGGAGAACGTTGTAAGCTAATTCGGGGCGTTGGTTGGTTTTTTCCCCGGGCCCCGCCGGGTCCTTTCACCATTTACTCAAGGGGACTGCATGATAACTCTCCTGTTACACCGGTACATACGTGGGGCCAGTGGATTGTCCGGGTCGACACCAAGCTGGCAAACCCAACCCCCTGTGTCCCCAGTCAGTTTTTTGGGGAAAAACAGGCCTGCCCACAACCAGGGTACCCGGGCTTTCTACAGACCTGACTGCCCTACGTTTGCCGCCGTCCCCAGCATCGAGATCAAGTAGGTTTGAACATTGATTTTTTTTTTTTTGTTTTGTTTTTGTTTAGTTTCAAATATTGAGGTGATTTGGGGACATGGAAACAAACTTACAAGGGCAATTTACTATGTCGCCAAAAACGAAATCAAGTTACAAGACAAGCACACCCCTTTTGACGTCTTCGGTCTTTTTCAGGCAAAGACAAACACATTTTCGGCAAAAAAAAAACGAAGCACAAACAGTCACCTGTTCCCCCCAATTGAAAATGGTGCTGGGGGAAGGGAAAATATAATACGGTTTTTTTTAAAAAAACAACAACAACAACAATGATACAACTAAATGAAAAAAAGATGTTTTATAGTAGTAGTACAGTGATAAAATGGGATGATAAAAATAGTAAAATATCTAATGGAGATGATGAGATGATGATGAAACAATTTTAATAAAAAAATTAAAAAACAATAAAATAATAGTAAAAAACAACA
The DNA here is from genome assembly GCA_033310375.1 of Conus canariensis. Classification (NCBI taxonomy): domain Eukaryota; kingdom Metazoa; phylum Mollusca; class Gastropoda; order Neogastropoda; family Conidae; genus Conus; species Conus canariensis. Next base: position 61,369,329 of record CM065727.1, read on the forward strand.
ATGATAATGATAAAATATTAAGACGATACTATGACATGGGGATAAAAAAAAAAAAAAAGTTTAAAGTAAAAAAGGATTATGCCCCCTCTTTTAGGAAATATGATAAATTATTGTAGTAATAATATAGCACCTGATGGAAGCGGAGGAAAGGAGGTGCTAAGGTTATTAAACAACATGGTTATAGTGATATGAGAGGATGATTATGATAACATGATGATGAAAATCTGATGATATTTGTGGCCTTTTCATCACCATCATCTCATCTAAATCACATCATCCATCAAAAACCCCCTGTGTTTAAAAACCCTAGCACCTCTCTTTTCTCCGCTTCCTTATTTTACGGGGGAGGACTATTTTGAAAAGGCGTTTGAACGAAAAAAAAAAAGGGGGAGGGGGGGGGGGGGGAAAAAGGGGGGGGGAGGGGGGGGGGGTGGGAGGGAAAAGAAGAGACGAAGGGGGGGGGGCGGGCGGAGAAAGAAGAAAAGGGGGGAGGGGGGGGGGGGGGAGTCCGGGGAGAGAGAAAGAAGAGGAGGAAAGAGGAGGGGGGGAGGGGAGAAGGGGGAGGGGGGAGACGGAAAAAGAGAAAGGGGGGGGGGGAAAAAAAAAAAAAGAGGGGGGGGAGAGCCCAGAGAAGGAGAAAGGAAGGACAAGAGAGAGAGGAAAAAAAGGGAGAAAAAAGGGGATATTTTTTTAAATTGGGGTTATCACTAAAAAAGGAAAAAAGGGGTAAAATCTGAAAAATCACAAAAAAATTCAAAAAATTTTTTTAATCAATATGCCACAGGTGATTGCCAAAAAAAGGGGTACCAAACAGTACACAAACAATTAATTTTAGCTGCATACCTCTTTTCCAAAATGTTAAATGCCTTGTACAAAAAAACGCGAAATTTCAGGTATTTTTCTTTTGTGGATTAAAAAAAAAAGGGGGGGGGAGAGAGAAGAAGGGGGAGGAGGGGGGGAAAAGAGGGGGGAGGGAGAGGGGGGGGGGGGGGGGGGGGAGAGGGGGGAGGGGGGGGACAGTAATAACCCCCCCCAAAAAACAGCCCAAAACGAGGGAAGAAAAGAGAGGAAAGGGAAAAAAACAGGGGGAAAAACCCCTGGGGGGAAATTCAGCCCGTCCAAAAAACCAAAAAACCCAAAACCCCTTAGTAAAAAAAAAAATTGGGGAATAAATGGAGCAAAAAAAAGTGAAAATTTTAATGGAATATTACTTTCTAAAGATTCAAAAATAAAAAAAATTTTAACACTAAAATGGTTTCAAAAAAGACTGGTTATGGATCCTTGGCACAAAAAATTTTAAAAAAAAAAGATGCACACCTGATAAGACAATGTATGTTTTGTAAGACTGAGAGAATCAAATTTAATTTTGTTTTTGGTCTGTAAGGTGACATTAAATTTTTGGGAAAAAAATACGAAGTTTAAAAAGATTGTAAACCAAAATTTTTGTTTTTCGAAGAATTTGTGTTGTTTTGGGACCCCTGATATAAAAAAAGGGGTGACGAAAAAAAATTCGTTTTTTAATTTTTAAGTGTGCAAATTTTTTCCTTTACAAGTGTAAGTGCGGGGAAAAACGTTCCGGAAATAACGGTTTTTTGACGACAAAACCCCCCTTTAAAATAGATGTAAAATAAAAATAATAGCTAGAAAATAATTTGCAAAAAACACAGACCCCCCACGGAAATGGGGTCTACAAGGGTCCCTGGTCGATGAATAAAACCCCCTTTTTATCGCTTAAAGCTTTTTTGCGACTGCAACTGTAATTAAAAAAAAATGGCAATTTTGGCAAAAAATTCTCGTATTTGTTTTTTTTTTTGGGGATAATTAGCTTCTCAGCCCGGTGAATGTATGTGGGGGGAAAAATCGGGGGGTTTTGGGCGTGGGTGGGGTAACTGGACCAATAAGGGGTTTGTACAACGGCTTGGTGTATATGCATTACCTTACTTTCATTCATGGTTCTATTTTTGTAAATACACAGGGGGTTTTTTTTTTTTTTTTTTTTTTTTTTTTTTTTTTTTTTTTTTTTTTTTGTGTAAGATTTGTTGGGTGGAGTAGGGTGGTAAGGTAGAAAAATTGGGTATTGTTATTATTTTTAATTCCCCCCTTTTCCCGTTGTCAAAGGGTTAAAAAAATTGATACTATTATGTGTATTTTCTGGGGAAAAATCCAATGCGTATTGAAATTTAATGCATATTGAAATCTCCAGCGCACTGTCCTCTTTTCAGCGCTTTGTAAGCTATATTTTTTATTTAAAGAAAAAAAAAATTCTTGGGAAAAAAAAAAAAAAATTTCTTTACATAAAAAGATGGTAAAGGGAAAAAAAAGGGAAAAATTTTTAAACCCAAGGGGGGAAGTTTTTAAAAAAAAATTTTTTTTTTCCAAAAAATTTTTTTTAATTTTTTTTTTTCTTTAAAAATTTAAAAAAAAAAGGGAAAAAAAAAAAAAAAAATAAAAAAAACCCCCGGGGGATACCCTTTTTTTCCCCCCCTTTTTTTCCCCCTTTTTTTTCCCCCCCCTTTTTTTCCCCCCCCTTTCCCCCCCTTTTTTTTTTTTTTTTTTTCCCCGCCCCCAAAAAAGTTTTCCCTCTTTCCCCCTTTTTTTTAAATTAAAAAAAAAAAATTTTTTAAAAAAAAAAAAAACCGGGGAAAAAAAACCCCCCCCCTTTTTTAAAAACCCGGGGGTTTTAAAAAAAAAGTTTTTTTGGGGGGAAAAAACAATTTTTTTTGGGAAAAAAAAACCCCCAAAAAAAAAAGTTTCAGGAACCAAAAAACTTTTTTAAAAAAAAAATTTTTTTTTTCCTTTTTTTTCCCCAAACAAACCCCAAAAACCCCCCTCCCTTTTTTTTTTAAAAAAAAATTTTTTTTTTCCCCCCCCCCCCAAAACCAACCCCCCCCTTTTTTAAATTTTAAACCCCTTTTTAGGAAAAAAAAATTTTTAAATTTTTTTTGCAAAAAAAAAAAAAAAAAAAAAAAAAAAAAAAAAAAAAGGGGGGGGGGGGGGGGGGGGGGGGGGGGGGGGGGGGGGGTGGGGGGGGGGGGGGGGGGGGGGGAAAAGGGGGTTTTTGGGGGAGGGGGGGGGGACGGGTTTTGGGGAAAAAGGAACAAATTTAAAAGGGATGGAGAAAGGAAAGGAAAGGGAGGCGAAGCATAAAGGCCCCCTTTTTCCCCTTTTTCTTTTTTTGGAAGGGCCGGGGTGTCGGGGGAACCCCAGGGGGGGGGTTTGGGGGTGGGGGGGGGGCGGGGGGGGGCGGGGGGGGGGGGGGGGGGGGGGGGGAGGGGGGGGGGGGGGGGGGGGGGGGGGGGAGGAGTAAGGGGGGGGGTTTTTTTAATTTTGAAGGCGAAAAAGTGCCAGTTTTTTCTGGCGAAAAGGGGGGGCCCTTAGGTTTGGTTCCTTGGAAATGCATGGGAACATTTGTCACGGTAAAGAGCCTCAAGACAGACAGCTAGTGCTTTTAGTCCTCAGTATTTCTCTTTCTAAACGTAAAACAATAAGGACATGTATTGTTCTTTGTTGACATACATACATACATACATACATACACCACAAAATATAATATATATATATATATATAAGAGAGAGAGAGAGAGAGAGAGAGAGAGGAGGGAGAGAGAGAATACATACATAGATGTGTGTGTGTGTGTGGTGTTGGTGTGTGTGTGTGTGTGTTGGTGGTGTGGAGAGAGAGAGAGAGAGAGAGATAGAGAGAGAAGAGAGAGAGAGAGAGAGAGAGAGAATACGAATACGAATACGAATACGAATACGAATAATTTATTCAGATTAAGGCCATCGCCCATACTGAAGGGGTGACATCAACAATACACGAATAAAATAGGATTCTCTATAAAAGAAATGGAAAAAAAAAGCAGATAACAGATATAGACTATGCAAACCTATTATGAATACATCGCTCGTAGTCGCTTTTGTGCTTCGTATACGTACCTAGCAAGATCAAAGAGAACACGCTCATTTCTTGTTGCTAATAGTAAGTTGACTCTAAAACCACAAGGATCAAAATAATACTTTGATTTAATAAATTTTACTCGAAGGTCATTGAGAGCAGGACAGCAAAAAAAAAAAAAAAAAAAAGCATTTCATCTTCCTTGGCCTGTTAACATAACCGACATATCAGTCCATTTCCATTCAAAGCACTATATCTGAACCGATGACAAGCTATGTCAGAGATACCAAATCTAAACTTAGTCAATGCACTCTTCATATACCTGTCCATATTCATTTTAATGTATGGCCTCAATCACATACGTTGTTTTAAACAGTCTGTGTTGTGCAAATCTGTCACTGTGTTTGATATGGTCATGTCAGTCTTTCCATCTGCAATCAATCATTCTTTGTTTAAAACATTAAAAAAAAAAAATCCCGATATACTTTCAAACGCCCTTGTTGTCCCAAGCATATGTAAAGCCATAAGAATTTAAGCACTGACGAACATTAGTAGCCCATGTCATTTTACCACTACAACCCAAATTTCGTGACGTCTAATTCTGGTTATTTTCAACCAATACTTATTACATAATATATATATATATATCGGATGCCTTTCAAGTTCATCATAAACTAAATCATTTGGTGTTCGATTGTCTACATCAAAAATCTTTTT
>CM065727.1:61386440-61448940 GCA_033310375.1 Conus canariensis
AAAATCCACGCTGACTTTCCTACGAAAAAAGCTGTAACCACCTTGGAGACTATAAGCTTGCTGAAGGCTCATTTTGAGAAGCATTTATTTTATTTTTCCCCATTCACCCACTCAAGCACATACTGTTAGTTAGGCAGAATTATCTACCACTGCAGATATGTATGCTTATCTCCCCCTATTTCTTCAATCTAAGACATCAAAGCAAGCTTTGTTTATAATTGAATATATATATATATATATATATATATATATATATATATATATGTGTGTGTGTGTGTGTGTGTGTGCACACACAAATGCGTATACTAATGCACTTAGAGCCAAACTCACACAAGCCCACAGGTCACACACGCATAAATAATGCACATGCATGCACGCGCGCGGGCGCACACACACACACACACACACACACACACACACACACACACACACATGGGCTGGTGCCCACCACCCATGCACACATAAACGCATACACACGTGCACATACACACAGACACATACATACAATGATAATAGTGATGTAGACAATGTTAGGTAGATACTGAAGGTCCAATCAGCGCAGTGGGCTAATGCGCAGGTCCAACATCTGCTAGTTTCACCTCCTTGATGAAACTGAAACTGGATTCGCTAAAATGTTCATCCCGGTAAAGAGCCAGTACTCTCTCTCTCTCTCTCTCTCTCTCTCTCTCTCTCTCTCTCTCTCTCTCTCTCTGTCCTCTCTCAGTCGTAATATTTCCCCTTGAGCATCAGTATAGTCTTTGGAAGTTTGGAAGTGTTGTGGAGAGAGAGACAGACAGAGAGAAAACAGACTGAAGGGGGAAGGGGTGGAGGAAGGATGCATTGAGGGGGATTATGGATCGAGCGAAGCTGGAAGCGAAAATGGTCGTATAAGTACGAATGTTAATAAAACACCCGGTAAAGACTTACAATCTTCTATTCCTGATGATGTCTTTTTAGATCTGTTAAAGAAAATGATATGAATGGCAACGTTATACGTTAAAATGGAAAAAAAAAGGAAAGAAAGAAGAAAACAATGTGGGGGGAGGGGGGGGGGGGAGGAAAAAACTGAGATGAAACGTGAGGATGACATAAGATCTGCACCCACGAAAAAGGAACAATTAACAAACGAGAGAAAAATGATTTTGGGAAGGCTTTTATTTAAGATCAAGGGTCAAATGGGCTGGAGAAAAAAAGTAACCATTAATTGTTGTTGTTGTTGTTGTTGTTGTTTTTTGTAACATACAGAAAAGACACTGTTATCAAAATATGATTATCGAGCAATACAAAAAATTCTCTTTTAAAACAAAGCACCTTCGTTCAAAAACAGCAAGGGTTTTATAACCATTGTATGCGAAAATTGAAGCACAAAATTGTGAGATACGAAACCAGGTGAAAACAAAGCCCATTGCCTGAATGATGCAGAAACAAAAGAATTAGAGAAAGACATTGCGTCAGAAAAAAAGCCTCATACGTTCTAAAAACATTTTTTAAAAAAACAATAAACGTTTGGACACATATGACAGAAAAAAGGCATACTGCTTGTTAGAGCACTGAACATATATTCTTTTTTAAAGAGGAACTTTCTTTGTTACAGAGAGACAGAGGCAGAATTACATCAACACACACACACACACACACACACACACACACACACACACACACACACACACACACACACACATACACACACACACTGACTGTGTGTGTGTATGTATGTGTGTGTGTGTGTGTGTGTGTGTGTGTGTGTGTGTGTGTGTGTGTGTATTCAACGAAGTGACAAACCAAGACAGTTGTAAAAACCAGACACCTATCTTTTGGTAGTGCATTAGATAGGATCATCTTGCACAGCAACAGAATGCAAATATGAAGTGCAGAATATTGTACTTGAAGATCAATCGGGAATTCCTTAGAATGTTATATATATATATATATATATATATATATATATATATATATATATATATATATATAAAAGTAAAGAAGTCCACATGCCCGTGCCTGTTTCTTCCACTTTATTTTATTTTCAAATTTTCAGTTTTTCAGCCTTCATCAGGAATCTGCACATTCGAAAAACAAAAAGTTATCATCACACCATTGGCGCTCCTATCCATTTTACACTTTTTATATTTTTACATTTCTATTGTTCCTTGCACACACACACACACACACACAACACACACACACACACACACACACACACACACACACACACACATACACAGTCAAGTATGCACCACCCAGCAAACCACACACACAGAGATATATACACACACACGCACACACTCACGCACACACACACACACATAAACTCACACTCAAACACATACACACACAGTTAATAGCATACAAGGCAAATCTTACATGCACACACACTCACTACATTACTCATACCCCACTGCATCCACCACAACCACACCCGCACACACTCCACCCATCATACACACCCTTCCGCCAGTATATCTACAAAATTGTTAAAACCAACCAACTAAAAAACTATATACATACTATCAAAAAACTATCTCATTTGCACACACACACACACACACACACACACACAACACACACACACACACACACACACACACACGGAACTATCCCTGCCCCTTCTACTGCTAGGTGCGGAGTCAGACGTTTAATAGGTGTCACCGATCGGCGGTACTAACTAGTATGTCCACGTGTTTAAGAGTAATGGTGGTTCAAGATAGAGAGCGTGCGCGCGCGCGCTCGCGCGTATGTGAGGTTGGGGTTTAGTTAGCTAGACTTAGGTTAAGTTCCTCAGGGTTAGGTAGTAAGGTTAGGCTAGGTAGGGGGGCAGGTGAAGTAGGACATACAGTATTTTTGCCTTCCAATCTTCATTTATTGAGGGAGTGGTAGGAGGAAGTTGGTTTCGTTCCCGATTGTTACCCTTTTGTTAATGTGGTTCTACACCAGAGAAGGCGGGGCAGGATATCGGCTGTTGTTGTGTTGTCAAGTCTGTGAGTAGTTGTGGTAAATTGTCGTGTTGTTGCACGAGCAATAACTAGTCCGTTGGTCAGGCGTGTCAGCTCTGCGGAGGGATACACTGCTCTGACCAATCGTTGTTTTGTGTGGTGAGTAGAGTTCGCTTGATTCCGACCAGGGCGGAATGCGTTGGGGTAGCTTCACTTCGGTCCCTGGTGTTCGTCGGAGTGGACGTACTCCTTGTAGGTGCGGCGGCAGCGCCGGTAGTTTTTGAAGAGTGACTTCGAGTCATATAGTTAGTGCCAGGTTCTCGTCGGGTTTGGGTGCCCTTGGCCTGTGCTGAGTCGGTGTCGTCCTTGTTGGCAGCCACTGTCAGCCAGTTGCAGAACTGGTGTGGTTGATCGACTGTATGTCCAGGTTGGTGATCTGTTAGGTTCGTTGTGTTGTAGTTCGTCGTGTTGTCTTGTATTATGGCGAGTTGTACTGTAGTTGTCTCATGTTGCGATTAGTTGTATTATGTTCGTTGCGTATACTGGTTGTCTGGTATGATGTCGTCTTGGTTCCGTGATTGAAATTTGTTGTCAGCCGGTTTGAGTTGTCACTCTTTCCTGTATATTTTTGTAAGTAATGTACATAGTGGTTCCTGAGTTCGATTTTCTCAGGACAGTTTGGATAGACAATGTGGGTTCGATATAATAACCGTTGATGGGCGGTGATGTAGATATTGTTTGTGGTTAGTATGTTAATTTCCGTGTGTTCAATGAGAAGGTAATACGAAGTTGCTTTTTGTTGAGGATCATAATATGAGTCAGGTGCGGATGTGTCTGCGTGAATCATAAAGGGATTGTGCTCAATTTCAGTCGTAAATAGTAATAGTTCGTTGAAATTGATTTACGATTTCGCAGTTGACCTGCACGGCATTGGAATCGGTTAACTGTGTAGTAAGGCCAAGGCCAATTTGTGGTCGAGTGGTTTATACTGGGGTACGGTCGTAACCATTCAACTTATATTGGTGTCTTTTCACTTTCGTTACGAGTCAGGGTTCCCGATGCGGGTGTCGTGCGCGTGCGGACTGTATCTGTGACGTACGCATTTGGTACAGGACAATGAGTCCATAGGGTAGAAGTTTTTGTAATACAAGTGACAGTCGTCACACATGCAGGGATGTATGTGTTTGTGACAGAACGGGATTGGAGAAAGATGTCTTAGGTGGTGGGGAGACAGTCCCATTATGAATTTTAGTAGTCGAAAAGAAGGGAAAGGTAAAGTTTAAGACGAGTAGCTTAGCAGTCGATAGGATAAAAACGGATGATGTGCAGCATGTAATATTGTATGAAGTGTGGTTGTGTTGGCATAACAAGGTGTCACCGATCGGCGGTACTAAATCAGTATGTCCATGTGTTTAAGAGTAGTGGTGGTTCAAGATAGAGAGCGTGTGCGCGTATGCGTGTGTGTGTGTGTGTGTGTGTGTGTGTGTGTGTGTGTGTGTGTGTGTGTGTGTGTGTGCGCTCGCGCGTATGTGAGGTTGGGGTTTAGTTAGCTACAGTTAGGTTAAGTTCCTCAGGGTTAGGTAGAAAGATTAGGCTAGGTAGGAGGCTGGGGAAATAGGACATACAATATTCTTTCATTCCAGTCTTCACTTATTGAAGGAATGGAATGGAAGCGGGAGGTTGGTTTCGTTCCCGATTGTTACCCTTTTGTTACTTTGGTTCTACACCAGAGAAGGCGGGGCAGGATATCGGCTGTTGTTGTGTTGTCAAGTCTGTGAGTTGTTGTGGTAAATTGTCGTGTTGTTGCACGAGCAATAACTAGTCCGTTGGTCAGGCGTGTCAGCTCTGCGGAGGGATACACTGCTCTGACCAATCGTTGTTTTGTGTGGTGAGTAGAGTTCGCTTGATTCCGACCAGGGCGGAATGTGTTGGGGTAGCTTCACTTCGGTCCCTGGTGTTCGTCGGAGTGGACGTACTCCTTGTAGGTGCGGCGGCAGCGCCGTTAGTTTTGAAGAGTGACTTCGAGTCATAGTTAGTGCCAGGTCCTCGTCGGGGTTGGGTGCCCTTGGCCTGTGCTGAGTCGGTGTCGTCCTTGTTAGCAGCCACTGTCAGCCAGTTGCAGAACTGGTGTGGTTGATTGTCTGTATGTCCAGGTTGGTGATCTGTTAGGTTCGTTGTGTTGTAATTCGTCGTGTTGTCTTGTATTATGGCGAGTTGTACTGTAGCTGTCTCATGTTGGGATTAGTTGTATGGTGTTCGTTGCGTATACTGGTTGTCTGGTATGATGTTGTCTTGGTTCCGTGATTGAAATTTGTTGTCAGCCGGGTTGTGTTGTTACCTCTTTTCGGTATATTCTGTAAGTAGTGTACATAGTGGTTCCTGAGTTCGATTGTCATGTGACAGTTTGGCTAGACAATGTGGGTTCGATATAATAACCGTTGATGGACAGTGATGTAGATATTGTTTGTGGTTAGTTCATGGTAATGTCAGTGGGTTCAATAAGAGGGTAGTACGAGGTTGCATTTGGTTGAGGATCATAATATGAGTCAGGTGCAGATGTGTCTGCGTGAATCCTAGAGGGGTTTGATGATGGTGCTCAATCTCAATTGTAAATAGTAGGAGTTCGTTGAAATTGATTTACGATTTCGCAGTTGACCTGCACAGCATTGGAATCGGTTAACTGTGTAGTAAGGCCAAGGCCAATTTGTGGTCGAGTGGTTTATACTGGGGTACGGTCGTAACCATTCAACTTATATTGGTGTCTTTTCACTTTCGTTACGAGTCATGGTTCTCAACGCGGGTGTCGTGCGCGTGCGGACTGTATCTGTGACGTACGCATTTGGTACAGGACAGTGAGTCCATAGGGTAGAAGTTTTTGTAATACAAGTGACAGTCGTCACACATGCAGGGATGTATGTGTTTGTGACAGAATAGGGTCGGAGAAAGATGTCTTAGGTTGTGGGGAGACAGTCCCATTATGAAATTTAGTAGTCGGAAAGAAGGGGAAGGTAAAGTTTAAGGCGAGTAGCTTAGCAGTCGATAGGATAAAAACGGATGATGTGCAGCATGTAATATTGTATGAAGTGTGGTTGTGTTGGCATAACAAGGATTAACCACTGGGTTATCTGACAAGAGATGACATGAGAGTGAGGTGCTGGATGGAAATTTTGGCGAACAAATCATGTTGTTTTTGATATATGGTTATAATTGACAGTGCAAAGAGGGGTAATAATGTGAAGGATTGTGGCTGCGAGCCGATTCTCTTGTGTGAACATGCTGGAACTGTGAACCGCTAAGAATTGATAAGGTGTTTTTTTTTCCTGAGAGATGTGTGTTACTACTGGTTATTGTGTGGAGACATTTCCTTGTGAAATTGGCCATTTCCTAGATTATTTAGTATGTTCTAAGGGGGCCCGTGGAGTCCGTGTTGGATCGCTTAGATTGGTTTATTTCTCCGAGAATTGGGTGTGATTCATAATTTCATATGTAATAGCGTGGATTGGCTCAGGGAGAATATTGTTTTACCGCTGTTGTAAGGGTTGGCAGGAAATGGATCTGCTAACCCCAAAGTGAGTAATGGGTTGGGGGATGTATTCGAAATTTAAGGGGTCACTCTCATGCCCGAGTGGGAAGTAGGCAAGGGAGATGGAGAGTTAAAGCTTTACCAAGTAGCCTATGTGCCTTGATGACTCGGGTAGTAGCAACACTACAGTAGGGGCCTACAGTTGTGTCAGCAGGTATCCTGTTCCGTCCTGAGGCTGGGGCCAGATCACCGCAGTCTACTGCCGCGTGCCGGCAGGTGAGCGGCGCTTTCCAGTACCTGTTGTTTTCCCGGGAGAGGGAGACCACCCAGGCCGTCTGCCTTCTGTGGGGCAGCTCTCCTCCGGCTACCGGTACTCCTCCGGGAGTTCTCCGGCACTGGTTCCTCGTCCCTGTTTAGGCGTCCTGTGAGAGGGCGCTGCACCAGGCCTTTTTCCACCCTTGGTGTCCGGCGGGGCCTTCAGAGGAAGAAGCGTCCTACGAGCCCCGGACCCGTCGAGAGGGCGTCGGGTGGGTGTGCGTTGGGTGTCGTGCCCATCGCGGGGAGGAGTCAGACTGCGGGAAGCCACGGTCAGCGCCGGGGTGCAGAGTCTTCGGGGAGGGTGTCGGCCCGCGGAGGAGCCACGGACAGCGCCGGGGTGCGGAGTCTTCCGGGGAGGTGTCAGCCTGTGAGGGGCCACGTACAGCGCCGAGGACTGGAGCTTTCCGGGCCGGGATGGGTTGTCCCATGTTTGTGGTAGAAGGGGTGTAGCGTTAGGCAGTAGGGTTAGGGGTGTTAGCTACTGCCTCCTTTCAGGACGTAGTGGCCAGCACAGTGTAGGGTACTGGTCGTTGCCTCCCTTAGAGATGCAGCGATCAGTGCAGTAGTGGTCCCAGGTTAAAAGAGAAGGGTGAGTCCCGGGGAGAGGTGTGGGTGGTAGCAGTAGTTAAGAGATTAGAGTCCCTTTGGTAAATCCTTGTCCCTAGTAGTTAGTCACCACGTGTGCGGGCTATCGCTGTGTCCCCAGGTCACAGTGATATACCGCAACTGGTGTTTTAGGTTAGGTTAGGGTCTTCCGGGTCTTTATCGTAGAGTAGGGTGAGTCAGCGGGAATTAGGATACTTGTGTGCAGTTGTAGATGTGCGTGAGTGGTGGCGCCATGGAGTGTGTGTGAAATAAAGAAGCGTGCGTGATTGTAAAACTGTGTTAGTGTGCTGTGTTGTCTGACCTAGTGTGTGATAGGCGTGGGTAAGGGTGGTAGGGCCGTCCGGCTTAGCGACCGTGACACAAGGATTAACCACTGGGTTATCTGACAAGAGATGACATGAGAGTGAGGTGCTGGATGGAAATTTTGGCGAACAAATCATGTTGTTTTTGATATATGATTATAATTGACAGTGCAAAGAGGGGTAATAATGTGAAGGATTGTGGCTGCGAGCCGATTCTCTTGTGTGAACATGCTGGAACTGTGAACCGCTAAGAATTGATAAGTTTTTTTGTTTTGTTTTTTTTTCCCCTCTGAGAGATGTGTATTACTACTGGTTATTGTGTGGAGACATTTCCTTGTGAAATTGGCCATTTCCTAGATTATTTAGTATGTCCTAAGGGGGCCCATGGAGTCCGTGTTGGATCGCTTAGATTGGTTTATTTCTCCGAGAATTGGGTGTGATTCATAATTTCATATATAATAGCGTGGATGGGCTCAGGGAGAATATTGTTTTACCGCTGTTGTAAGGGTTGGCAGGAGATTGGTCTGCTAACCCCAAAGCGAGTAAGGGGTTGGGGATGTGTTCGAAATTCAAGGTCACTCTCATGCCCGAGTGGGAAGTAGGCAAGGGAGATGGAGAGTTAAAGCTTTACCAAGTAGCCTATGTGCCTTGATGACTCGGGTAGTAGCAACATTACAGTAGTGGCCTACAGTTGTGTCAGCAGGTATCCTGTTCCGTCCTGAGGCTGGAGCCAGATCACCACAGTCTACTGCCGCGTGCCGGCAGGTGAGCGGCGCTTTCCAGTGCCTGTTGTTTTCCCGGGAGAGGGAGACCACCCAGGCCGTCTGCCTTCTGTGGGGCAGCTCTCCTCCAGCTACCGGTGCTCTTCCGGGAGTTCTCCGGCACTGGTTCCTCGTCCCTGTTCAGGCGTCCTGTGAGAGGGCGCTGCACCAGGCCTTTTCCACCCTTGGTGTCCGGCGGGGCCTTCAGAGGTGGAGGCGTCCTACGAGCCCCGGACCCGTCGAGAGGGCGTCTGGTGTGTGTGCGTTGGGTGTCGTGCCCATCGCGGGGAGGAGTCAGACTGCGGGAAGCCACGGTCAGCGCCGGGGTGCAGAGTCTTCGGGGAGGGTGTCGGCCCGCGGAGGAGCCACGGTCAGCGCCGGGGTGCAGAGTCTTCCGGGGAGGTGTCAGCCTGTGAGGGGCCACGTACAGCGCCGAGGACTGGAGCTTTCTGGGCCGGGATGGGTGGTCCCATGTTTGTGGTAGAAGGGGTGTAGCGTTAGGCAGTAGGGTTAGGGGTGTTAGCTACTGCCTCCTTTTAGGACGTAGTGGCCGGCACAGTGTAGGGTACTTGTCGTTGCCTCCCTTAGGGACGCAGCGACCAGTTTGGTAGTGGTCCCGGGTTAAAAGAGAAGGGTGAGTCCTGGGGAGAGGTGTGGGTGGTAGCAGTAGTTAAGAGATTAGAGTCCCTTTGGTAAATCCTTGTCCCTAGTAGTTAGTCACCACGTGTGCGGGCTATCGCTGTGTCCCCAGGTCACAGTGATATACCGCAACTGGTGTTTTAGGTTAGGTTAGGGTCTTCCAGGTCATTATCGTAGAGTAGGGTAAGTCAGCGGGAATTAGGATACTTGTGTGCAGTTGTGGGTGTGCGTGAGTGGTGGCGCCATGGAGTGTGTGTGAAATAAAGAAGTGTGCGTGATTGTAAAACTGTGTTAGTGTGCTGTGTTGTCTGACCTAGTGTGTGATAGGCGTGGGTAAGGGTGGTAGGGCCGTCCGGCTTAGCGACCGTGACAATAGGGTTTCCTGAAAACTCTCTCATATATATATATATATATATATATATATATATACATATACTAGACTAATAAATTCCAAGGATAAGTACCGAGCACCATTCCAGCAACTTACAGAGCAGCTTGTTGTTGCAATGACTGCAAGAAATTCAATTATAAAACAAAACTTGCTGTTATGACTTAGATTGAAGAAATAGGGGGAAGATAAGCATTCATATCTGCAGTGGTAGATAATTCTGCCTAACAGTACTAACAGTATGTGCTTGAGAGGGTGAATGGGGAATAATAAATGCTTCTCAAAATGAGCCTTCAGCAAGCTTATAGTCTCCAACGGGGAGACAATCCCCAGTGGGGAGGAAACTAACATGTAACTCCTGGTCAGGTACCGGTATTTCGAAACCTGACTGTTTCTCCTCAGTGCCCACGGAAAGTGGTAATTTGACTCCTCTGCCTTTTCGGTTTTAAGAAGAATGCTATCCCAGAAAAAGGCTGGTATGCAATACCGTAGTATGTTTGTTGAGTTTTCAAAAAACCAACCAAAGGTGCCACCTAAGAAGCAAAAGAAAATCATGAAAGCAAAACAAGCTACATTTTCTTGTGAAAAGTAGAAAATATAAAAAGATAACCTCATAGACACAAGTGCTGAGGGTCAGTTCTTGGAATGAATGCGCAAGGGACTAAATTATAATAGACTAATAAATTCCAAGGATAAGTACCGAGCACCATTCTAGCAACTTACACAGCAGCTTGGTATTGCAATGACTGCAAGAAATATTCAATTATAAACAAAGCTTGCTCTTATGTCTTAGATTGAAGAAATAGGGGGAGATAAGCATTCATATCTGCAGTGGTAGATAATTCTGCCTAACTAACAGTATGTGCTTGAGTGGGTGAATGGGGAATAATAAATGCTTCTTAAAATGAGCCTTCAGCAAGTTTAGTGTCTCCAAGGGGGAGACCATCTCCAATGGGGAGGAAACTCCCCACCAAGCTGCTCTATAAGTTGCTGGAATGGTGCTCGGTTACTTATCCTTGGAATTTATTAGTCTGATATATATATATATATATATATATATATATATATATATATATATATATATATATATATATATAGATTATGGACTGTGGTGTGTCTCTATTTGACACCAAGAGCACAGACACAATCAGACGTTTCTCCCTAATGAGTCCGATCCAGCGGACGAAAGGCCTAGGAGCAGGCAATACAAATAAATGTGCCTTCCAGAGGGATTACGATGGTTCCCTCAGGCAGCTAGTGAAGGGCTTCTCATATTTATAAAATATTCCCCCCATTTTCTTCGTCTTCATTTAAAAAAAAAATTTTTTAAGTTCAAATCTTTGCCAAGTCATTACTATAATGACTGAAGAATTGTCATCTTGCACTTGTTTGCCCCCACTACTTAATTGTTCAGCATTCTATTGTTTGGTCAATCAGTGGGAGATTGCATCTCTTAGGAGATCCAAGTAAACGTTGTTCTGTACAATTCTTAGCCACTCACAATGCTTGGGTTATTGAACAGCAGAGCTGACCACTCAGACTGTTGCATATCTTTTGATCTCCCTTGCATCCTTGAATGGATCCTCAAGCATAGGCTCAGAGATTGTTCCCTGCGTTTTATGCTGTATGAATAGTGCTTTTAGTTTTTCAGCAACTTTTTTCCTCTCCACACTTTTGGTTTGTTCCATTTCACTACCCTTCACTGGCTGCTTTGGGGGTGCTGTTGGATTCTTTTTGAACCTTTGGTGGTGAGAACACCACAGAATTATGGACTGTGGTGTGTCTCTATTTGACACCAAGAGCACAGACACAATCAGCCGTGTCTCCCTGATGAGTCCGATCCAGCGGACAAAAGGCCTAGGAGCAGGTAATACAAATAAATGTGCCTTCAAGAGGGATTACGATGGTTCCCTCAGGCAGCTAGTGAATAGCTTCTCATATTTATAATGTATTCCCGCCATTTTCTTCCCGCCATTTTCTTCATTTTCATTTTTTTTTTAAATTCAAATCTTTGCCAGGTCATTACTATAATGACAGAAGAATTGTTAACTTAAACTTGTTTTCCTCCACTACTTAATTGTTCAGCATTCATATATATATATATATATATATATAAAATAAACAATAAACTAATAAATTCCAAGGATAAGTACCGAGCACCATTCCAGCAACTTACAGAGCAGCTTGGTGTTGCAATGACTGCAAGAAATACTCAATTATAATAAACAAAGCTTGCTCTTATGTCTTAGATGGAAGAAATAGGGGGAGATAAGCATTCATATCTGCAGTGGTAGATCATTCTGCCTAACTAACAGTATGTGCTTGAGTGGGTGAACGGGGAAAAATAAAATAAATGCTTCTCAAAATGAGCCTTCAGCAAGCTTATAGTCTCCAAGAAAGAGACAATCTCCAATGGGGAGGAAAGCCACTAACATATAACTCCTGGTCAGATACCGATATTTCGAAACCTGATTGTTTCTCCTCAGTGACCGCGGAAAGTGGTAATTTGACTCCTCTGCCTTTTCCGTTTTAAAAAGAATGCTATCCCAGAAAAGGCTGGTGCGCAATACCGTAGCATGTCCGTTGAGCCCTCAAAAAAAATTACCACTTTCCGCGGTCACTGAGGAGAAACAATCAGGTTTCGAAATATCGGTATCTGACCAGGAGTTATATGTTAGTGGCTTTCCTCCCCATTGGAGATTGTCTCTTTCTTGGAGACTATAAGCTTGCTGAAGGCTCATTTTGAGAAGCATTTATGTTATTTTTCCCCGTTCACCCACTCAAGCACATACTGTTAGTTAGGCAGAATGATCTACCACTGCAGATATGAATGCTTATCTCCCCCTATTTCTTCCATCTAAGACATAAGAGCAAGCTTTGTTTATAATTGAGTATTTCTTGCAGTCATTGCAACACCAAGCTGCTCTGTAAGTTGCTGGAATGGTGCTCGGTACTTATCCTTGCAATTTATTAGTTTATTGTAATTTAGTCCCTTGCGGATTCATTCCAAGAACTGGCCCTCAGCACTTGTGTCTTAAGAGGTTATCTTTTTATATTTGCTACTTTTCACAAAAACATGTAGCTTGTTTTTGCTCTTTCATGATTTTCTTTTGCTTCTTAGGTGGCACC
Source organism: Conus canariensis (assembly GCA_033310375.1). Taxonomy (NCBI): domain Eukaryota; kingdom Metazoa; phylum Mollusca; class Gastropoda; order Neogastropoda; family Conidae; genus Conus; species Conus canariensis. The sequence goes on from CM065727.1 coordinate 61,399,037, forward strand.
TTTGGTTGGTTTTTTGAGGGCTCAACAGACATGCTACGGTATTGTGCACCAGCCTTTTCTGGGATAGCATTCTTTTTAAAACGGAAAAGGCAGAGGAGTCAAATTACCACTTTCCGCGGTCACTGAGGAGAAACAATCAGGTTTCGAAATATCGGTATCTGACCAGGAGTTATATGTTAGTGGCTTTCCTCCCCATTGGAGATTGTCTCTTTCTTGGAGACTATAAGCTTGCTGAAGGCTCATTTTGAGAAGCATTTATGTTATTTTTCCCCGTTCACCCACTCAAGCACATACTGTTAGTTAGGCAGAATGATCAACCACTGCAGATATGAATGCTTATCTCCCCCTATTTCTTCCATCTAAGACATAAGAGCAAGCTTTGTTTATAATTGAGTATTTCTTGCAGTCATTGCAACACCAAGCTGCTCTGTAAGTTGCTGGAATGGTGCTCGGTACTTATCCTTGCAATTTATTAGTTTATTATAATTTAGTCCCTTGCGGATTCATTCCAAGAACTGGCCCTCAGCACTTGTGTCTTAAGAGGTTATCTTTTTATATTTTCTACTTTTCACAAAAAAATGTAGCTTGTTTTTGCTCTTTCATGATTTTCTTTTGCTCTTGGGTGGCACCTTTGGTTGGTTTTTTGAGGGCTCAACAGACATGCTACGGTATTGTGCACCAGCCTTTTCTGGGATAGCATTCTTTTTAAAACGGAAAAGGCAGAGGAGTCAAATTACCACTTTCCGCGGTCACTGAGGAGAAACAATCAGGTTTCGAAATATCGGTATCTGACCAGGAGTTATATGTTAGTGGCTTTCCTCCCCATTGGAGATTGTCTCTTTCTTGGAGACTATAAGCTTGCTGAAGGCTCATTTTGAGAAGCATTTATTTTATTTTTCCCCGTTCACCCACTCAAGCACATACTGTTAGTTAGGCAGAATGATCTACCACTGCAGATATGAATGCTTATCTCCCCCTATTTCTTCCATCTAAGACATAAGAGCAAGCTTTGTTTATAATTGAGTATTTCTTGCAGTCATTGCAACACCAAGCTGCTCTGTAAGTTGCTGGAATGGTGCTCGGTACTTATCCTTACAATTTATTAGTTTATTGTAATTTAGTCCCTTGCGGATTCATTCCAAGAACTGGCCCTCAACACTTGTGTCTTAAGAGGTTATCTTTTTATATTTTCTACTTTTCACAAAAAAATGTAGCTTGTTTTTGCTCTTTCATGATTTTCTTTTGCTTCTTGGGTGGCACCTTTGGTTGGTTTTTTGAGGGCTCAACAGACATGCTACAGTATTGTGCACCAGCCTTTTCTGGGATAGCATTCTTTTTAAAACGGAAAAGGCAGAGGAGTCAAATTACCACTTTCCGCGGTCACTGAGGAGAAACAATCAGGTTTCGAAATATCGGTATCTGACCAGGAGTTATATGTTAGTGGCTTTCCTCCCCATTGGAGATTGTCTCTTTCTTGGAGACTATAAGCTTGCTGAAGGCTCATTTTGAGAAGCATTTATGTTATTTTTCCCCGTTCACCCACTCAAGCACATACTGTTAGTTAGGCAGAATGATCTACCACTGCAGATATGAATGCTTATCTCCCCCTATTTCTTCCATCTAAGACATAAGAGCAAGCTTTGTTTATAATTGAGTATTTCTTGCAGTCATTGCAACACCAAGCTGCTCTGTAAGTTGCTGGAATGGTGCTCGGTACTTATCCTTGCAATTTATTAGTTTATTGTAATTTAGTCCCTTGCGGATTCATTCCAAGAACTGGCCCTCAACACTTGTGTCTTAAGAGGTTATCTTTTTATATTTTCTACTTTTCACAAAAAAAATGTAGCTTGTTTTTGCTCTTTCATGATTTTCTTTTGCTTCTTGGGTGGCACCTTTGGTTGGTTTTTTGAGGGCTCAACAGACATGCTACGGTATTGTGCACCAGCCTTTTCTGGGATAGCATTCTTTTTAAAACGGAAAAGGCAGAGGAGTCAAATTACCACTTTCCGCGGTCACTGAGGAGAAACAATCAGGTTTCGAAATATCGGTATCTGACCAGGAGTTATATGTTAGTGGCTTTCCTCCCCATTGGAGATTGTCTCTTTCTTGGAGACTATAAGCTTGCTGAAGGCTCATTTTGAGAAGCATTTATGTTATTTTTCCCCGTTCACCCACTCAAGCACATACTGTTAGTTACGCAGAATGATCTACCACTGCAGATATGAATGCTTATCTCCCCCTATTTCTTCAATCTAAGACATAAGAGCAAGCTTTGTTTATAATTGAGTATATATAATATATATATATATAATATAGTATATATATATATATACACACACACACAATAAACTAATAAATTCCAAGGATAAGTACCGAGCACCATTCCAGCAACTTACAGAGCAGCTTGGTGTTGCAATGACTGCAAGAAATATTCGTCCCATGCGGATTCATTCCAAGAACTGGCCCTCAGCACTTGTGTCTTAAGAGGTTATCTTTATATATTTTCTACTTTTCACAAGAAAATGTAGTTTGTTTTGCTCTTTCATGATTTTCTTTTGCTTCTTAGGTGGCACCTTTGGTTGGTTTTTTGAAAACTCAACAAACATAGCAGCCAAAATCTGGGACCCTAAGTGTGGACAAAGGAGTTCTTGAGCAGCATCTGAGGAAAACATACTCTGACCCACAGAGCAAAGCACCACTCGACATTCAAGGTCTGGTGTGGCCAACCAACCCTGAGGAACAGTTCAATGGCAAGCCTCCAACGTTGGCGGAAATCAAGAAGGTGGTCGAGAAAGCCAGAGCCAAATCATCACCAGGGCCAAACGGAATACCTTACCAGCTTTACAAGAAATGTCCCAAGGTGCTGGAGTGGCTCCACAGGCTGCTGCGATCGGCTTGGAGAAACCAGAAGATCAGCGGCCAGTGGATGACGGCAGATGGTGTGTACATCCCCAAAGAGCAAAACTCAAGTGACATCAGCCAGTTCAGGCCAATATCACTACTGAACGTCGAAGGGAAAATCTTCTTCTCTGTCATGGCAGCAAGGCTGACAAGTACCTGATGGAAAACAAGTACTTGGATGTGTCAGTCCAGAAAGGTGGCATCCCAGGCGTGGCTGGCTGTGTAGAACACGCCACAATGATCTGGGACGCAATCCAAAAAGCAAAAACAGAAAAGAGAGACCTGGACGTAGTGTGGCTTGATCTGGCAAACGCATATGGATCTGTGCCCCATGAGATGATACAGTTGGCTCTTGAGATGTACCATGTGCCAAAGAACATCCGCGACATGCTCAAGAAGTACTTCAATGGCTTCTCAATGCGGTTCTCTACCAAGGAGTACACAACAGACTGGATCAACTTGGAAGTGGGTATTGCAATGGGCTGTGCAATTTCCCCAATACTGTTCGTGCTGGCAATGGAACTCATCTTGAAAGCAGCAACAAACAACGCAGACAAACAGACCTTGGCGACGGATACAAGATGCCTCCTCTCAAGGCCTTCATGGATGACACTACAGTGATTTCATCCAGAGAAGACGAGACACGTCATGTGCTGGAGAGGCTGGACGACATAGTTGCCTCATCCAGAATGAAGTTCAAGCCAAAGAAATCACGGAGTCTCTCACTGAGGAAAGGAAAAGTGGCCGGATCTGTGGTCTTCAGTGTTGCCAACCAGGCCATTCCAACAGTCACAGAAGAACCAGTCAAGAGCCTTGGAAGATGGTATGATGATACGCTGAAAGACACACAAAGAGCAAAAGAAACCAAGCAGATGGCGGAGGAAGGCTTGGAGACCATTGACCAGTGTGGGCTCCCTGGCAAATACAAGGTCTGGTGTCTGCAGTTCATGCTGATACCAAAGCTCCTATGGCCTCTGATGATATACGACATCTGCACCAGCATAGTGGAGGCAATGGAAGCCAAAATCAACAAGTTCACAAGGAAATGGCTTGGTGTCCCACCCTGTCTGACTGACATAGCGCTGTACTGTCGCCAAGCAAAGCTGAAACTACCACTGAAATCCATCCTGGAGGAATACAAAGCAGGGAAGATCAGACTTCAAAGCATGCTGGAGGACTCAGGAGACAAGGTGGTAGAAGCAATCAAGCCCCAGCTGAAGACAGGCAGAAAATGGAAAGTTCAAGAGGTGATGGATTCTGCAAAAGAAAGTCTCAAGATCAGAGAAATAACAGGACACACACAGACCAACAGACAAGGACTGGGGGTGACCAAAACTGAATGGTGGTCAAAGGCCAAAGGAAAAGCCAAAAGAGACATGATGATTCAGGAGATGAGAAAAGAAGAAGACCAAAAAAGACTCCAAAAAGCAGTCCAGCAGAGCCAGCAAGGGCAATGGACAACGTGGGAGAATGCACTCCAAAGAAGTCTCACTTGGAATGACATTTGGCACATGGCCCCTCTCAGGATCAGCTTCATTCTCAGATCTGCATATGACCTTCTGCCCTCAAATGCAAACCTGGTGAAGTGGGGGAAAACAGACGATCCTGCATGCCCCCTCTGCCATGAAAAACAAACAGTGGAGCATGTCCTAAGCTCATGTAAAGTAGCCCTGGCTCAAGGAAGGTACACATGGAGGCACAACCAAGTGCTCAAAGAGATTGTACAAGTAGTCTGGGCTAGTACCAACACCACAAAAGGGAAAATCAGGACTCCAAAAGCACCCGCAACATTCTTCACGGCAGGAGGCAGCAAATCATGGCCAAGAACAACAGTGCCACTCGAAACATGCAGGCAGAGTCTGCTGGATGGGGCAGATGACTGGGAGTGCACTGCAGACCTCCCAGAATGGAAGAGTCACCCAGAGATCATCAGCAAGAGTGGCATGAGACCAGACATAGTAGTCCACTCTAAGTCAACCAAGCAGCTGATCATGATCGAGCTCACGGTGCCATATGAGAACAGAATGGAGGCAGCTCAAATCTACAAGACTGAAAAGTATGCTGATCTGGCAAACAGCCTGAGGAGAGAAGGCTATCAGGTCAAAGTCCTCACTGCAGAAATTGGAGCTAGGGGGTTTGTAGGAACGTCTGCATACAGCCTCATGAAACAGCTCTCAGTTGCAGGGAAGGAAAAAACCAGAGCCCTGAAAGCAATGGCAGAAGCGGCAGAGAGGTGTTCAAGCTGGATCTGGTCAAGGAGGAACAAAAGTGAACTTCATAAGGCTTAATTTCCCTACAAATATCAGGTGTCCCTGTGGCTCAGTGGTTAAAGCGCGAGTCATTAAGTGGAAAATGAGCATGTCCAGAGGGTCATGGGTTCGAATCCCAGCCATGGCTCGTCCCAAGATGGGGAAAAGAAAAAAAAGGGGCAGCAGAGGGACATCCGGAGTCATGAACCGGGTGTGGCCCAACCCCCCTAGAGTGTCAGGAGATAAGGGCCGAAACACTTGCTTGAAGGGGGCTTCTCTTCTGAGGACTCTCTGCTGCCACGCTCTCCACGAGTTTCTTTCTACTGATGCATGGGTAAACCATTGACTTCCGGGAATAGGCCGGAGGACGTCCGGGAAAGACCGGAGGACACTGGGAAAGACCAGAACCAAGGGCTCTGTGGGCTGGCTCCCCACTTTGCCTTAAACATGTGGCTACTAAGAATAAAAGGAAAAGATGCTCCCAGGATTCACCGAAAGGGGGAGAGAATGATGAATCCATCGGTGCTCAACCAATCATGACTGCAAATCCCAAACGGACTATGAACATGGACCAAATGGAATATCCATGTGTCTGTGGAAAGCGTTTCGCTACTACCCGTGGCATGAAGATCCACAGAACAAAGATGGGATGTGTGAAGACTCAGCTGAATGAGCAGCAGCGCACTGCATCAGCAGATAAGACGTCGGAAGACCAAGGCCAGGATTTAAACCACAGTGCCAAGGACATCCACGCTGTTGGTTCGGATGAGGAATTTGCACAGGCCCTCGATGCCAGGCGCCTGAAACTCAACCTGCCACGAGCAAACGAAACTGAAGATTGGGAGAAACTGGATGCAAAAATCGTCCAAAGACTCGATGCACTGATAGGGAAAAGCACCCTGGAACACAAACTAGCCACATATGGGGACATTGTGTATGCCACATGTAGAGACGCCTATGGAGCAAAACTACCCAAAGAGAAAACACCTCCAAAGAAATCCAGACGCCAAGAAAAGATGGACAAGATCAGGGTCCAAAAGAAAAACCTCAAGATGCAAATGAAGACCGCACTGCCAGCTGAAAAACAAGGCTTGGAAAAACTGTGGAAAGACCTGAAAGAAAAACACAGCGCCCTCAGCAAAGCGGAATCTGCGAGGAAGAGGAAGAGCAAAAAGAAGAAGACACAAGAGCGCTTCTTCAGAGACCCCTTCCAGTTTGCCAGAACACTGTTTGAGCAGCCAAAATCTGGGACCCTAAGTGTGGACAAAGGAGTTCTTGAGCAGCATCTGAGGAAAACATACTCTGACCCACAGAGCAAAGCACCACTCGACATTCAAGGTCTGGTGTGGCCAACCAACCCTGAGGAACAGTTCAATGGCAAGCCTCCAACGTTGGCGGAAATCAAGAAGGTGGTCGAGAAAGCCAGAGCCAAATCATCACCAGGGCCAAACGGAATACCTTACCAGCTTTACAAGAAATGTCCCAAGGTGCTGGAGTGGCTCCACAGGCTGCTGCGATCGGCTTGGAGAAACCAGAAGATCAGCGGCCAGTGGATGACGGCAGATGGTGTGTACATCCCCAAAGAGCAAAACTCAAGTGACATCAGCCAGTTCAGGCCAATATCACTACTGAACGTCGAAGGGAAAATCTTCTTCTCTGTCATGGCAGCAAGGCTGACCAAGTACCTGATGGAAAACAAGTACTTGGATGTGTCAGTCCAGAAAGGTGGCATCCCAGGCGTGGCTGGCTGTGTAGAACACGCCACAATGATCTGGGACGCAATCCAAAAAGCAAAAACAGAAAAGAGAGACCTGGACGTAGTGTGGCTTGATCTGGCAAACGCATATGGATCTGTGCCCCATGAGATGATACAGTTGGCTCTTGAGATGTACCATGTGCCAAAGAACATCCGCGACATGCTCAAGAAGTACTTCAATGGCTTCTCAATGCGGTTCTCTACCAAGGAGTACACAACAGACTGGATCAACTTGGAAGTGGGTATTGCAATGGGCTGTGCCATTTCCCCAATACTGTTCGTGCTGGCAATGGAACTCATCTTGAAAGCAGCAACAAACAACGCGAGACAAACAGACCTTGGCGACGGATACAAGATGCCTCCTCTCAAGGCCTTCATGGATGACACTACAGTGATTTCATCCAGAGAAGACGAGACACGTCATGTGCTGGAGAGGCTGGACGACATAGTTGCCTCATCCAGAATGAAGTTCAAGCTAAAGAAATCACGGAGTCTCTCACTGAGGAAAGGAAAAGTGGCCGGATCTGTGGTCTTCAGTGTTGCCAACCAGGCCATTCCAACAGTCACAGAAGAACCAGTCAAGAGCCTTGGAAGATGGTATGATGATACGCTGAAAGACACACAAAGAGCAAAAGAAACCAAGCAGATGGCGGAGGAAGGCTTGGAGACCATTGACCAGTGTGGGCTCCCTGGCAAATACAAGGTCTGGTGTCTGCAGTTCATGCTGATACCAAAGCTCCTATGGCCTCTGATGATATACGACATCTGCACCAGCATAGTGGAGGCAATGGAAGCCAAAATCAACAAGTTCACAAGGAAATGGCTTGGTGTCCCACCCTGTCTGACTGACATAGCGCTGTACTGTCGCCAAGCAAAGCTGAAACTACCACTGAAATCCATCCTGGAGGAATACAAAGCAGGGAAGATCAGACTTCAAAGCATGCTGGAGGACTCAGGAGACAAGGTGGTAGAAGCAATCAAGCCCCAGCTGAAGACAGGCAGAAAATGGAAAGTTCAAGAGGTGATGGATTCTGCAAAAGAAAGTCTCAAGATCAGAGAAATAACAGGACACACACAGACCAACAGACAAGGACTGGGGGTGACCAAAACTGAATGGTGGTCAAAGGCCAAAGGAAAAGCCAAAAGAGACATGATGATTCAGGAGATGAGAAAAGAAGAAGACCAAAAAAGACTCCAAAAAGCAGTCCAGCAGAGCCAGCAAGGGCAATGGACAACGTGGGAGAATGCACTCCAAAGAAGTCTCACTTGGAATGACATTTGGCACATGGCCCCTCTCAGGATCAGCTTCATTCTCAGATCTGCATATGACCTTCTGCCCTCAAATGCAAACCTGGTGAAGTGGGGGAAAACAGACGATCCTGCATGCCCCCTCTGCCATGAAAAACAAACAGTGGAGCATGTCCTAAGCTCATGTAAAGTAGCCCTGGCTCAAGGAAGGTACACATGGAGGCACAACCAAGTGCTCAAAGAGATTGTACAAGTAGTCTGGGCTAGTACCAACACCACAAAAGGGAAAATCAGGACTCCAAAAGCACCCGCAACATTCTTCACGGCAGGAGGCAGCAAATCATGGCCAAGAACAACAGTGCCACTCGAAACATGCAGGCAGAGTCTGCTGGATGGGGCAGATGACTGGGAGTGCACTGCAGACCTCCCAGAATGGAAGAGTCACCCAGAGATCATCAGCAAGAGTGGCATGAGACCAGACATAGTAGTCCACTCTAAGTCAACCAAGCAGCTGATCATGATCGAGCTCACGGTGCCATATGAGAACAGAATGGAGGCAGCTCAAATCTACAAGACTGAAAAGTATGCTGATCTGGCAAACAGCCTGAGGAGAGAAGGCTATCAGGTCAAAGTCCTCACTGCAGAAATTGGAGCTAGGGGGTTTGTAGGAACGTCTGCATACAGCCTCATGAAACAGCTCTCAGTTGCAGGGAAGGAAAAAACCAGAGCCCTGAAAGCAATGGCAGAAGCGGCAGAGAGGTGTTCAAGCTGGATCTGGTCAAGGAGGAACAAAAGTGAACTTCATAAGGCTTAATTTCCCTACAAATATCAGGTGTCCCTGTGGCTCAGTGGTTAAAGCGCGAGTCATTAAGTGGAAAATGAGCATGTCCAGAGGGTCATGGGTTCGAATCCCAGCCATGGCTCGTCCCAAGATGGGGAAAAGAAAAAAAAGGGGCAGCAGAGGGACATCCGGAGTCATGAACCGGGTGTGGCCCAACCCCCCTAGAGTGTCAGGAGATAAGGGCCGAAACACTTGCTTGAAGGGGGCTTCTCTTCTGAGGACTCTCTGCTGCCACGCTCTCCACGAGTTTCTTTCTACTGATGCATGGGTAAACCATTGACTTCCGGGAATAGGCCGGAGGACGTCCGGGAAAGACCGGAGGACACTGGGAAAGACCAGAACCAAGGGCTCTGTGGGCTGGCTCCCCACTTTGCCTTAAACATGTGGCTACTAAGAATAAAAGGAAAAGATGCTCCCAGGATTCACCGAAAGGGGGAGAGAATGATGAATCCATCGGTGCTCAACCAATCATGACTGCAAATCCCAAACGGACTATGAACATGGACCAAATGGAATATCCATGTGTCTGTGGAAAGCGTTTCGCTACTACCCGTGGCATGAAGATCCACAGAACAAAGATGGGATGTGTGAAGACTCAGCTGAATGAGCAGCAGCGCACTGCATCAGCAGATAAGACGTCGGAAGACCAAGGCCAGGATTTAAACCACAGTGCCAAGGACATCCACGCTGTTGGTTCGGATGAGGAATTTGCACAGGCCCTCGATGCCAGGCGCCTGAAACTCAACCTGCCACGAGCAAACGAAACTGAAGATTGGGAGAAACTGGATGCAAAAATCGTCCAAAGACTCGATGCACTGATAGGGAAAAGCACCCTGGAACACAAACTAGCCACATATGGGGACATTGTGTATGCCACATGTAGAGACGCCTATGGAGCAAAACTACCCAAAGAGAAAACACCTCCAAAGAAATCCAGACGCCAAGAAAAGATGGACAAGATCAGGGTCCAAAAGAAAAACCTCAAGATGCAAATGAAGACCGCACTGCCAGCTGAAAAACAAGGCTTGGAAAAACTGTGGAAAGACCTGAAAGAAAAACACAGCGCCCTCAGCAAAGCGGAATCTGCGAGGAAGAGGAAGAGCAAAAAGAAGAAGACACAAGAGCGCTTCTTCAGAGACCCCTTCCAGTTTGCCAGAACACTGTTTGAGCAGCCAAAATCTGGGACCCTAAGTGTGGACAAAGGAGTTCTTGAGCAGCATCTGAGGAAAACATACTCTGACCCACAGAGCAAAGCACCACTCGACATTCAAGGTCTGGTGTGGCCAACCAACCCTGAGGAACAGTTCAATGGCAAGCCTCCAACGTTGGCGGAAATCAAGAAGGTGGTCGAGAAAGCCAGAGCCAAATCATCACCAGGGCCAAACGGAATACCTTACCAGCTTTACAAGAAATGTCCCAAGGTGCTGGAGTGGCTCCACAGGCTGCTGCGATCGGCTTGGAGAAACCAGAAGATCAGCGGCCAGTGGATGACGGCAGATGGTGTGTACATCCCCAAAGAGCAAAACTCAAGTGACATCAGCCAGTTCAGGCCAATATCACTACTGAACGTCGAAGGGAAAATCTTCTTCTCTGTCATGGCAGCAAGGCTGACCAAGTACCTGATGGAAAACAAGTACTTGGATGTGTCAGTCCAGAAAGGTGGCATCCCAGGCGTGGCTGGCTGTGTAGAACACGCCACAATGATCTGGGACGCAATCCAAAAAGCAAAAACAGAAAAGAGAGACCTGGACGTAGTGTGGCTTGATCTGGCAAACGCATATGGATCTGTGCCCCATGAGATGATACAGTTGGCTCTTGAGATGTACCATGTGCCAAAGAACATCCGCGACATGCTCAAGAAGTACTTCAATGGCTTCTCAATGCGGTTCTCTACCAAGGAGTACACAACAGACTGGATCAACTTGGAAGTGGGTATTGCAATGGGCTGTGCCATTTCCCCAATACTGTTCGTGCTGGCAATGGAACTCATCTTGAAAGCAGCAACAAACAACGCGAGACAAACAGACCTTGGCGACGGATACAAGATGCCTCCTCTCAAGGCCTTCATGGATGACACTACAGTGATTTCATCCAGAGAAGACGAGACACGTCATGTGCTGGAGAGGCTGGACGACATAGTTGCCTCATCCAGAATGAAGTTCAAGCTAAAGAAATCACGGAGTCTCTCACTGAGGAAAGGAAAAGTGGCCGGATCTGTGGTCTTCAGTGTTGCCAACCAGGCCATTCCAACAGTCACAGAAGAACCAGTCAAGAGCCTTGGAAGATGGTATGATGATACGCTGAAAGACACACAAAGAGCAAAAGAAACCAAGCAGATGGCGGAGGAAGGCTTGGAGACCATTGACCAGTGTGGGCTCCCTGGCAAATACAAGGTCTGGTGTCTGCAGTTCATGCTGATACCAAAGCTCCTATGGCCTCTGATGATATACGACATCTGCACCAGCATAGTGGAGGCAATGGAAGCCAAAATCAACAAGTTCACAAGGAAATGGCTTGGTGTCCCACCCTGTCTGACTGACATAGCGCTGTACTGTCGCCAAGCAAAGCTGAAACTACCACTGAAATCCATCCTGGAGGAATACAAAGCAGGGAAGATCAGACTTCAAAGCATGCTGGAGGACTCAGGAGACAAGGTGGTAGAAGCAATCAAGCCCCAGCTGAAGACAGGCAGAAAATGGAAAGTTCAAGAGGCGATGGATTCTGCAAAAGAAAGTCTCAAGATCAGAGAAATAACAGGACACACACAGACCAACAGACAAGGACTGGGGGTGACCAAAACTGAATGGTGGTCAAAGGCCAAAGGAAAAGCCAAAAGAGACATGATGATTCAGGAGATGAGAAAAGAAGAAGACCAAAAAAGACTCCAAAAAGCAGTCCAGCAGAGCCAGCAAGGGCAATGGACAACGTGGGAGAATGCACTCCAAAGAAGTCTCACTTGGAATGACATTTGGCACATGGCCCCTCTCAGGATCAGCTTCATTCTCAGATCTGCATATGACCTTCTGCCCTCAAATGCAAACCTGGTGAAGTGGGGGAAAACAGACGATCCTGCATGCCCCCTCTGCCATGAAAAACAAACAGTGGAGCATGTCCTAAGCTCATGTAAAGTAGCCCTGGCTAAAGGAAGGTACACATGGAGGCACAACCAAGTGCTCAAAGAGATTGTACAAGTAGTCTGGGCTAGTACCAACACCACAAAAGGGAAAATCAGGACTCCAAAAGCACCCGCAACATTCTTCACGGCAGGAGGCAGCAAATCATGGCCAAGAACAACAGTGCCACTCGAAACATGCAGGCAGAGTCTGCTGGATGGGGCAGATGACTGGGAGTGCACTGCAGACCTCCCAGAATGGAAGAGTCACCCAGAGATCATCAGCAAGAGTGGCATGAGACCAGACATAGTAGTCCACTCTAAGTCAACCAAGCAGCTGATCATGATCGAGCTCACGGTGCCATATGAGAACAGAATGGAGGCAGCTCAAATCTACAAGACTGAAAAGTATGCTGATCTGGCAAACAGCCTGAGGAGAGAAGGCTATCAGGTCAAAGTCCTCACTGCAGAAATTGGAGCTAGGGGGTTTGTAGGAACGTCTGCATACAGCCTCATGAAACAGCTCTCAGTTGCAGGGAAGGAAAAAACCAGAGCCCTGAAAGCAATGGCAGAAGCGGCAGAGAGGTGTTCAAGCTGGATCTGGTCAAGGAGGAACAAAAGTGAACTTCATAAGGCTTAATTTCCCTACAAATATCAGGTGTCCCTGTGGCTCAGTGGTTAAAGCGCGAGTCATTAAGTGGAAAATGAGCATGTCCAGAGGGTCATGGGTTCGAATCCCAGCCATGGCTCGTCCCAAGATGGGAAAAAAAAGGGGCAGCAGAGGGACATCCGGAGTCATGAACCGGGTGTGGCCCAACCCCCCTAGAGTGTCAGGAGATAAGGGCCGAAACACTTGCTTGAAGGGGGCTTCTCTTCTGAGGACTCTCTGCTGCCACGCTCTCCACGAGTTTCTTTCTACTATGGTATTGCACACCAGCCTTTTTCTGGGATAGCATTCTTCTTAAAACTGAAAAGGCAGAGGAGTCAAATTACCACTTTCCGCGGTCACTGAGGAGAAACAATCAGGTTTCGAAATATCGGTATCTGACCAGGAGTTATATGTTACTGAGTTTCCTCCCCATTGGAGATGGTCTCCTCCTCGCAGACTATAAGCTTGCTGAAGGCTCATTTTGAGAACCATTTATTTTATTTTTCCCCATTCACCCACTCAAGCACATACTGTTAGGCAGAATTATCTACCACTGCAGATGTGAATGCTTATCTCCCCCTATTTCTTCAATCTAAGACATAAGAGCAAGCTTTGTTTATAATTGAATATTTCTTGCAGTCATTGCAACAACAAGCTGCTCTGTAAGTTGCTGGAATGGTGCTCGGTACTTATCCTTGCAATTTATTAGTTTTTTGTAATTTAGTCCCTTGCGGATTCATTCCAAGAACTGGCCCTCAGCACTTGTGTCTTAAGAGGTTATCTTTATATATTTTCTACTTTTCACAAGAAAATGTAGTTTGTTTTGCTCTTTCATGATTTTCTTTTGCTTCTTAGGTGGCACCATTGGTTGGTTTTTTGAAAACTCAACAAACATACTATGGTATTGCACACCAGCCTTTTTCTGGGATAGCATTCTTCTTAAAACCGAGAAGGCAGAGGAGTCAAATTACCACTTTCCGTGGTCACTGAGGAGAAACAATCAGGTTTCGAAATATCGGTATCTGACCAGGAGTTATATGTTACTGAGTTTCCTCCCCATTGGAGATGGTCTCCTCCTCGGAGACTATAAGCTTGCTGAAGGCTCATTTTGAGAAGCATTTATTTTATTTATCCCCATTCACCCACTCAAGCACATACTGTTAGTTAGGCAGAATTATCTACCACTGCAGATGTGAATGCTTATTCTCCCCTATTTCTTCAATCTAAGACATAAGAGCAAGCTTTGTTTATAATTGAATATTTCTTGCAGTCATTGCAACAACAAGCTGCTCTGTAAGTTGCTGGAATGGTGCTCGGTACTTATCCTTGCAATTTATTAGTTTTTTGTAATTTAGTCCCTTGCGGATTCATTCCAAGAACTGGCCCTCAGCACTTGTGTCTTAAGAGGTTATCTTTATATATTTTCTACTTTTCACAAGAAAATGTAGTTTGTTTTGCTCTTTCATGATTTTCTTTTGCTTCTTAGGTGGCACCATTGGTTGGTTTTTTGAAAACTCAACAAACATACTATGGTATTGCACACCAGCCTTTTTCTGGGATAGCATTCTTCTTAAAACCGAGAAGGCAGAGGAGTCAAATTACCACTTTCCGTGGTCACTGAGGAGAAACAATCAGGTTTCGAAATATCGGTATCTGACCAGGAGTTATATGTTACTGAGTTTCCTCCCCATTGGAGATGGTCTCCTCCTCGGAGACTATAAGCTTGCTGAAGGCTCATTTTGAGAAGCATTTATTTTATTTATCCCCATTCACCCACTCAAGCACATACTGTTAGTTAGGCAGAATTATCTACCACTGCAGATGTGAATGCTTATCTCCCCCTATTTCTTCAATCTAAGACATAAGAGCAAGCTTTGTTTATAATTGAATATTTCTTGCAGTCATTGCAACAACAAGCTGCTCTGTAAGTTGCTGGAATGGTGCTCGGTACTTATCCTTGCAATTTATTAGTTTATTGTAATTTAGTCCCTTGCGGATTCATTCCAAGAACTGGCCCTCAGCACTTGTGTCTTAAGAGGTTATCTTTATATATTTTCTACTTTTCACAAGAAAATGTAGTTTGTTTTGCTCTTTCATGATTTTCTTTTGCTTCTTAGGTGGCACCATTGGTTGGTTTTTTGAAAACTCAACAAACATACTATGGTATTGCACACCAGCCTTTTTCTGGGATAGCATTCTTCTTAAAACCGAGAAGGCAGAGGAGTCAAATTACCACTTTCCGTGGTCACTGAGGAGAAACAATCAGGTTTCGAAATATCGGTATCTGACCAGGAGTTATATGTTACTGAGTTTCCTCCCCATTGGAGATGGTCTCCTCCTCGGAGACTATAAGCTTGCTGAAGGCTCATTTTGAGAAGCATTTATTTTATTTATCCCCATTCACCCACTCAAGCACATACTGTTAGTTAGGCAGAATTATCTACCACTGCAGATGTGAATGCTTATCTCCCCCTATTTCTTCAATCTAAGACATAAGAGCAAGCTTTGTTTATAATTGAATATTTCTTGCAGTCATTGCAACAACAAGCTGCTCTGTAAGTTGCTGGAATGGTGCTCGGTACTTATCCTTGCAATTTATTAGTTTATTGTAATTTAGTCCCTTGCGGATTCATTCCAAGAACTGGCCCTCAGCACTTGTGTCTTAAGAGGTTATCTTTATATATTTTCTACTTTTCACAAGAAAATGTAGTTTGTTTTGCTCTTTCATGATTTTCTTTTGCTTCTTAGGTGGCACCATTGGTTGGTTTTTTGAAAACTCAACAAACATACTATGGTATTGCACACCAGCCTTTTTCTGGGATAGCATTCTTCTTAAAACCGAGAAGGCAGAGGAGTCAAATTACCACTTTCCGCGGTCACTGAGGAGAAACAATCAGGTTTCGAAATATCGGTATCTGACCAGGAGTTATATGTTACTGAGTTTCCTCCCCATTGGAGATGGTCTCCCCCTCAGAGACTATAAGCTTGCTGAAGGCTCATTTTGAGAAGCATTTATTTTATTTTTCCCCATTCACCCACTCAAGCACATACTGTTAGTTAGGCAGAATTATCTACCACTGCAGATGTGAATGCTTATCTCCCCCTATTTCTTCAATCTAAGACATAAGAGCAAGCTTTGTTTATTATTGAATATATATATATATATATATATATAATCTATTTCATGTATATATTAGTGATAAACTAAGATTAATATTTGGCACTATACCATATTTAGATGAACATATAGATGTTGTTAAATGTAAACTTTCGGAAGGCGAAGAAATGCGAAGTACATTAATTTGTTTAAGTATGCCCAGATATTTAGAATATTAGAAAAAATATTTCTTCCTGACAAATACAAGCAGCCCTGTCTTTTTCCGCTTGTGTATGCTGATGACTTCAACCAATGAAAAGATACCCCAAAATTGTCCTTTTTCTTTATTGCTCCTTTAAGATTAGAGACATGTTGTGTTCTTAGCACAGTTTGATTTTTGATGTTTGCTTTTAGTACCTTGTAGTGCATTTTCTTGTTTAGAATTGTTTGAACATGTCACAATCCCCTTCCTATATATATGAATAAACCATTTTCATTTCAATGTAATTTCATTTCTCCCCCCCTCCCTCTCTCTCTCTCTCTCTCTCTCTCTCTCATTTCATGTCATTTCTCTGTCTCCCCCCCCCTCTCTCTCTCTCATTTTATTTCATGTAATGTCTCTGTCTCTTCTCCTCTCTCTCTCTCTCTCTCTCTCTCTCTCTCTCTCTCTCTTCATTCCCAAGACGAAGATCGATGAACAAAGGTGAAACAAAGTCTGCCCCTAGGTCATAGTGGAGTGCTGTGTTCTGCAGTGGGGGATGGAGAGGAATGAGAAGGCAGTGAGTGGCATGGTGTTGTTAGGTCCCTCGTTTCAGTGAACTGTGTCGGCAAAAATGGGACCGGAAAAGCTCAGTGGTAGAGCGCCGGACTTGTAATCATGGTGATCCTGGGTTTGCGGGTTCGAATCTCCTCCGGGCCGTTTCGGTACAGGGGGATTTTTCCCTCGGAGTTAACATTGGTTCTGACTCCATTTCCCATACAGTCCTTCGAATGAGACTATACATCGAGATTCCGTGTGTGTGAACTCGCGCATAACATCTTGCACACACGTAAAATCCCATCACCAACTTGCGGAAGAGAAGGCCAGTGCGTGAGAAATGGAAAGAATAAAGGAAGTAAGGAAAGTGAACGATATTGAACGACATTGACAGGATGACACGGGAAACGACTGAATGAAGCGCCAGCTGGCAGCTCTCCTGTTGGCTCTACCCAGGTAGGCAGCCCGTAGTGTAAACGAATGTAGATTGTAAAGCGCTCAGAGCTTGGTCTCTAACCGACGATAGGCGCTATATAAGTGTACATGATAATGATAATAATAATATAATGATAATAATAAATCAAATGACGCTGACAAAATGGGCTTGGCTATGATGAAAAATCTCCCTCTGACAAACCTCCGACGCGGTAGATATTTGTCCAGCTACCACTATTACTATCGCTCCTGCTTGCTGCTATTGCTGCTGCCGCCGCTGCTGCTACCGCCACTGTTATTACCGCTGCTGATGCTAATGGTACTGCCATCACAACAAACATCACACTGACGCATTGAAAGATTTACCATCTTCACTGCATAAACATCGTGTCCCCTTGCTGCTGAAGTAATGTATCCGTGGATTGAAAAAACAACAACAACAACACTATCTCAAACACATATTCACATAGAGCATTCACACATACACACACACACACACACACACACGCGCGCGCACTCACACACACACACACACACACACACACACACACACACACACACACACACACACACACACACACACACAGTGCACAAAGTTGTCAATGAAAAGTGCTGGATTTCAACCGCTCACTGCAGTTGCCGCCTCTCTGCCATCTGAACACAGGCGCTCAAAGTTGCTTCACATCCGCTTCAGTCAGGAGCCATTACTGATTCCAGCCTACTGCGCTTGATAAAGAGTCCAAATGCAGGCATGTGTGGTATGATCCTATGTGACAAACAGTCTCTCCAGAACCAGATATCAGTCTGTTTCACAAATCGAACAGCCAACACAGGCCGTATTTCACTTCAACGGGCTTACATCTAACGAAATCTAATTAAAGAACTATGATTAGTTGAGTCTGATAAAGGTATAAAAGGCCAGTGTGCAGTCAAAATAAGTCTATTAGATATGGAGGAAAAACTTGCTGAAGGACCATGTATTAGTGTATTTTATGCAAGGAAGAGTCTCAACAGCCATATTTCAATCTAATTCACATGATGATAAGCCGTATGAAAACCCACATGGTAGTCTGTTGTAGACAGAGAGTCTAAACTTTCACATTTCAGTCTAATAGATAGGATTGAAAGCCACATTGTAGTCTGCTGTAGACATTGAAGAGTCTGACCTATCATATTTCAATCTAATAGAAGTAATGAAAAGCCACATTTTAGTCTGTTTTAGACAATGAAGAGTCTAAACTGTCATATCCCCCAATCCAATACACATGATAAAAAGTCTAATGGAAAGTCAGCTTTAATCTAATTTAGACTATGAAGAGTCTAAACTATCATATTTCAATCTAATAGACATGATAAAAATGAACGAGCAATCGTTTATCTAATTGAATTTGGCGCAAGATGGGCGTTGAATCTTGCGCCGAATTCAGTGAGATATGTGATAGCTCGTTCTTGATTTTCGTTCTCCTGAGAGATTTTATCTTGCCTGAAGAAGACCTATGAGGTCGAAATGCGTCGTGTTTTGTCTTGTGATTCGTTTGTTTATGTTTGGCGGATACACTACTTCAATTTTTTTTTCTTAGAGATTCATTATATTTCAATCTAACAGACATGATAAAAAGCCTAATGAAAAGCCAATTTTAGTCTAATTTAGACAATGAAAGGTCTAAACTGTCATTTTTCAATTTAATATACATGATGAAAAGCCTAATGAAAAGCTAATTTAGACAAGAGTCCAAAGTATCATATATCAATCTAATAGACATGATGAAAAGCCTACAGAAAAGCCACATTTTGTCTAATTTAGACACAATTCTAAACGGTCATATTTTAGTCTAACACAAGCGAAACCTAATGAAAAGCCACATTTCAGTCTGAAGAGTCTAACCTGTCATATTTTACATTTGCTTACTGCATAATAAGTATATCCCCTCCACATAAGCCAAATTTCAGTCTATTACTTAAGATGAAAAGCCTCTTTCAGTGCATGTATGTACGCGTGGTATGTGTGTGCATGCGCACGCGCGTGTATATGCATGTGTATGCGTGCGTGCGCGCGCGCGCGCGTGTGTGATTTGTTTGGCTGTTGGTATGCAGGATCTCCGTTCAATACAGAGGAAGGTTTTTCAACCTTCACTAATTTGACATTAGTATAGGACATTGTATGATAAACATGCGAGGGCCTGGATTTTGTAAATGGCGGAAAATGACTGTAATTGGCTGTGGTCACTATCTGACCGGTTCATTTGCCCTTTGTCCACAGGTGTTCAGGACAGGCACCATAGCTACCGACTGCCCCTAACAAGTCTTTCACTGACCAGAACACGTGGGCGGAGCCAGCTTAGGATTCAGAACCAAGCAGCGCGCAGTGTAGGCCTATATTAGCAGTGGAGCCTGACTCAGACGCGCAGTGTAAATCCAAGATAGCTGACAACAGCAATAACCGGGGCACTGAGGAGCAAAAGACAAACCATTTGAAAATGGCTAAGGTGGACGGGAACATCGTCGACGCTGAAACCGGCATTAAAAAGTGTAGCCGTGCAAAGGAAGAATTTGCAGAAGAACTGCGGGGAGATATTGAAAGTTTATTTCCCTGCATTTCTACCGACGGAGCGGCAGTAGCACAAACATCTAGACGCTATGAACCAGAATGTGAAAGCAGTACTTCAGACTTGGACCCACTGGACATGAAAAGTGGACTGGGTGATGACCCACCGGACATGAAAAGCGGACTGGGTGATTCAGACAACAAGTACAACAGAGACAGCAAAACCAGTGCCTTATCATACAGCGAAGAAAGACAAGAAACTGACAGTGGTGTATCAAACATCGACCAACATCCAAACGATCAACCGCTTCTACACGACAAATCACCCAGCCCGCGTGAATTTCCTTCTGGGCAGCCAGCTGAAGGTGCAGAACCTTGTCTTGCAGGAAAACTGGGTGACCAAAGTGTTGTAGAGTGGATAGAGCCCTCTGCTTCAGCACAATTGTCCACAAAAAACTGCAAGTTGTGGACACATGAGCAGAACTGTAAAGGTACTGGATCGAGCGTTAAGCATGCTTCACTTGGAGACCACAGCCACAGCCTTCTGGGAAGAGAGGAGCTGCAAGTTCGTTATCCGAACGAAGAGCATTTTCCAACACGACAACCTACAGAACGTGAACAACCACACAGTTGTGATCCGACGCAAGTCAACCGTTCGCATGATCAACATGAAAACAAAATGCCAGCGAAATCGGAAAACGAGTCAATGATGACAGTGAAAGAGCAGATGGCTCAGAGAGGACAGATGATGCTACAGAACCCCTAGCAGATGCCCCAACATCCACAGAAAACCCAGGAGATACCCAAGAATCCACAAGAACTCCATCAAATGCCCCAATATCCACAGATACCCCAGCAGATGCCCCAATATCCACAGAAACCCCATCAAATGCCACACTATCCACAGAAACACCAGAAGATGCCCCAGAATCCACAAGAACTCCATCAAATGCCCCAATATCCACAGAAACCTCAGCAGATGCCCTAACATCCACAGAAACCCCATCAAATGGCACACTATCCACAGAAACCCCAGAAGATGTCCCAGAATCCACACGAATTCCATCAAATGCCCCAATATCCACAGAAACACCAGCAGATGCCCTAACATCCACAGAAACCCCATCAAATCCCACACTATCCACAGAAACCCCAGAAGATGCCCCAGCATCCACGAGAACTCCATCAAATACCCCAACATCCACAGAAACCCCATCAAATGCCCCAATATCCACAGATACCCCAGCAGATGCCTTAACATCCACAGAAACCCCATCAAATGCCACACTATCCACAGAAACCTCAGAAGATGCTCCAGAATCCACAGGAACTCCATCAAATGTCCCAATATCCACAGATACCCCAGCAGATGCCCCAACATCCACAGAAACCACATCAAATACCACACTATCCACAGAAACCCCAGAAGATGCCCCAGAATCCACGAGAACTCCATCAAATGCCCCAACATCCACAGAAACCACATCAAATGCAACACTATCCACGGATACCCCAGCAGATGCCCTAATATCCACAGAAACCCCATCAAATGCCACACTATCCACAGAAACCACAGAAGATGCCCCAGAATCCACGAGAACTCCACCAAATGCCCCAATATCCACAAATACCCCAGAAGATGTCCTAACATCCACAGAAACCCCATCAAATGCCACACTCTCTACAGAAACCCCAGCAGATGCCCTAACATCCACAGAAACCCAATCAAATACCACACTACCCACAGAAACCCCAGAAGATGCCCCAGAATCCACAGTAAATCCATCAAATGCCCCAATATCCACAGATACCCCAGCAGTTGACCCAACATCCACAGAAACCCCATCAAATGGCACACTGTCCACAGAAACCCCAAAAGATGCCCCAGAATCCACAAGAACTACATCAAATGCCCCAATATCCACGGAACCCCCAGAAGATGCCCCATCATCCACAGAAACCCCATCAAATGCCACACTATCCACAGATACCCCAGAAGATGCCCCAGCATCCACAGAAACCCCATCAAATGCACCAATATCCACAGAAACCCCAGAAGATGCCCCAGAATCCACAACAACTCCATCAAATGCCCCAATATCCACAGAAACACCAGCAGATGCCCTAACATCCACAGAAACCCCATCAAACGCCACACTCCCTACAGAAACATCAGAAGATGCTCCAGAATCCACAGGAACTCCATCAAATGCCCCTATATCCACAGAAACACCAGCAGATGCCGTACCATCCACAGAAACCCCATCAATTGCCACACAATCCACAGAAACCCCAGAAGATTCCCCAGAATCCACAAGAACTCCATCAAATGCCCCAATATCCACAGATACTCCAGCAGATGCCCTAACATCAACAGAAACCCCAACAAATGCCACACAATCCACAGAAACACCAGAAGACGCCCCAGAATCCACAAGAACTCCACCCATTGCCACCAAATCCACAGATACCCCAACAGATGCCCCAAGATCCACACAAACCCCATCAAATGCCACACTATCCACAGAAACCCCAGAAGATGCCCCAGAATCCACAAAAACTCAATCAAATGTCCCAACATCCACAGAAACCCCATCAAATGGCACACTATCCACAGAAACCCCAGAAGATGCCCCAGATGCCACAAGAACTCAATCAAATGCCCCACTATCCACAGAAACCCCAGCAGATGCCCTAACATCCACAGAAACCCCATCAAATGGCACGCTATCCACAGACAACCCAGAAGATGCCCCAGAATCCACAAAAACTCCATCAAATGCCCCAATATCTACCGAAGCCCCAGAAGATGCCCTAACATACACAGAAACCCCATCAAATGCTCCAATATCCACAGAAATCCCAGAAGATGTCCCAGAATCCACAGGAACCCCATCAAATGCCCCAATATCCACAGATACCCCAGCAGATGCCCTGACATCCACAGAAACCCCATCAAATGCCACACTATACACAGAAACCCCGGAAGATGCCGCCGAATCCACAAAAACTCCATCAAATGCCCAATATCCACAGAAACCCCAGAAGATGCCCCACTATCCACAGAAACCTCAGAAGATACTCCAGAATCCACAGGAACTCCATCAAATGCCCCAATATCCACAGATACCCCAGCAGATGCCCCAACATCTACAGAAACCCCATCAAATACCACACTATCCACAGAAACCCCAGAAGATGCCCCAGAATCCACGAGAACTCCATCAAATGCCCCAACATCCACAGAAACCACATCAAATACAACACTATCCACAGATACCCCAGCAGATGCCCTAATATCCACAGAAACCCCATCAAATGCCACACTATCCACAGAAACCCCAGAAGATGCCCCAGAATCCACAAGAACTGCACCAAGTGCCCCAATATCCACAAATACCCCAGAAGATGTCCTAACATCCACAGAAACCCCATCAAATGCCACACTCTCACAGAAAACCCCGGCAGATGCCCCAACATCCACAGAAACCCCATCAAATACCACACTACCCACAGAAACCCTAGAAGATGCCCCAGAATCCACAGGAACTCCATCAAATGCCCCAATATCCACAGATACCCCAGCAGTTGACCCAACATCCACAGAAACCCCATCAAATGGCACACTATCCACAGTAATCCCAAAAGATGCCCCAGAATCCACAAGAACTACATCAAATGCCCCAATATCCACGAACCCCCAGAACATGCCCCATCATCCACAGAAACCCCATCAAATGCCACACTATCCACAGATACCCCAGAAGATGCCCCAGCATCCACAGAAACCCCATCAAATGCCCCAATATCCACAGAAACCCCAGAAGATGCCCCAGAATCCACAACAACTCCATCAAATGCCCCAATATTCACAGAAACACCAGCAGATGCCCTAACATCCACAGAAACCCCATCAA
Organism: Conus canariensis; assembly: GCA_033310375.1. Lineage (NCBI taxonomy): Eukaryota > Metazoa > Mollusca > Gastropoda > Neogastropoda > Conidae > Conus > Conus canariensis. The sequence goes on from CM065727.1 coordinate 61,422,544, forward strand.
ATGCCACACTCTCTACAGAAACATCAGAAGATGCTCCAGAATCCACAGGAACTCCATCAAATGCCCCTATATCCACAGAAACACCAGCAGATGCCGTACCATCCACAGAAACCCCATCAATTGCCACACAATCCACAGAAACCCCAGAAGATTCCCCAGAATCCACAAGAACTCCATCAAATGCCCCAATATCCACAGATTCTCCAGCAGATGCCCTAACATCAACAGAAACCCCAACAAATGCCACACAATCCACAGAAACACCAGAAGACGCCCCAGAAACCACAAGAACTCCACCCAATGCCCCCAAATCCACAGATACCCCAACAGATGCCCCAAGATCCACACAAACCCCATCAAATGCCACACTATCCACAGAAACCCCAGAAGATGCCCCAGAATCCACAAAAACTCCATCAAATGTCCCAACATCCACAGAAACCCCATCAAATGGCACACTATCCACAGAAACCCCAGAAGATGCCCCAGATGCCACAAGAACTCAATCAAATGCCCCACTATCCACAGAAACCCCAGCAGATGCCCTAACATCCACAGAAACCCCATCAAATGGCACACTATCCACAGACAACCCAGAAGATGCCCCAGAATCCACAAAAACTCCATCAAATGCCCCAATATCTACCGAAGCCCCAGAAGATGCCCTAACATACACAGAAACCCCATCAAATGCTCCAATATCCACAGAAATCCCAGAAGATGTCCCAGAATCCACAGGAACTCCATCAAATGCCCCAATATCCACAGATACCCCAGCAGATGCCCTGACATCCACAGAAACCCCATCAAATGCCACACTATACACAGAAACCCCGGAAGATGCCGCCGAATCCACAAAAACTCCATCAAATGCCCCAATATCCACAGAAACCCCAGAAGATGCCCCACTATCCACAGAAACCTCAGAAGATACTCCAGAATCCACAGGAACTCCATCAAATGCCCCAATATCCACAGATACCCCAGCAGATGCCCCAACATCTACAGAAACCCCATCAAATACCACACTATCCACAGAAACCCCAGAAGATGCCCCAGAATCCACGAGAACTCCATCAAATGCCCCAACATCCACAGAAACCACATCAAATACAACACTATCCACAGATACCCCAGCAGATGCCCTAATATCCACAGAAACCCCATCAAATGCCACACTATCCACAGAAACCCCAGAAGATGCCCCAGAATCCACAAGAACTGCACCAAGTGCCCCAATATCCACAAATACCCCAGAAGATGTCCTAACATCCACAGAAACCCCATCAAATGTCACACTCTCTACAGAAACCCCGGCAGATGCCCCAACATCCACAGAAACCCCATCAAATACCACACTACCCACAGAAACCCTAGAAGATGCCCCAGAATCCACAGGAACTCCATCAAATGCCCCAATATCCACAGATACACCAGCAGTTGACCCAACATCCACAGAAACCCCATCAAATGGCACACTATCCACAGAAATCCCAAAAGATGCCCCAGAATCCACAAGAACTACATCAAATGCCCCAATATCCACGGAACCCCCAGAACATGCCCCATCATCCACAGAAACCCCATCAAATGCCACACTATCCACAGATACCCCAGAAGATGCCCCAGTATCCACAGAAACCCCATCAAATACCCCAATATCCACAGAAACCCCAGAAGATGCCCCAGAATCCACAACAACTCCATCAAATGCCCCAATATCCACAGAAACACCAGCAGATGCCCTAACATCCACAGAAACCCCATCAAATGCCACACTCTCTACAGAAACATCAGAAGATGCGCCAGAATCCACAGGAACTCCATCAAATGCCCCTATATCCACAGAAACACCAGCAGATGCCCTAACATCCACAGAAACCCCATCAATTGCCACACAATCCACAGAAACCCCAGAAGATTCCCCAGAATCCACAACAACTCCATCAAATGCCCCAATATCCACAGATACTCCAGCAGATGCCCTAACATCAACAGAAACCCCATCAAATGCCACACAATCCACAGAAACCCTAGAAGATGTCCCAGAATCCACAAGAACTCCACCCAATGCCCCCAAATCCACAGATACCCCAGCAGATGCCCTAACATCCACAGAGACCCCATCAAATGCCACACAATCCACAGAAACCCCAGAAGATGCCCTAGAATCCACAGGAACTCCATCAGATGCCCCAATATCCACAGATACCCTGCAGATGCCCCAACATCCACAGAAACCCCATCAAATGCCACACTATCCACAGAAACCTCAGAAGATGCTCCAGAATCCACAAGAACTCCATCAAATGCCCCAATATCCACAGAAACACCAGCGGATGCCCTAACATCCACAGAAACCCCATCAAATGCCACACAATCCACAGAAACCCCAGAAGATGCCCCAGAATCCACAAAAACTCCATCAAATGCCCCAATATCCACAGATACTCCAGCAGATGCCCTAACATCCACAGAAACCCCATCAAATGCCACATTATCCACAGAAACCCCAGAAGATGCCCCAGAATCCACAAGAACTCCACCCAATGCCCCCAGATCCACAGATACCCCAGCAGATGCCCTAACATCCACAGAGACCCCATCAATTGCCACACTATCCACAGAAACCCCAGAAGATGCCCCCAAATCCACAAAAACTCCAGCAGATGCCCCAACATCCACAGAAACCCCATCAAATGGCACACTATCCACAGAAACCCCAGAAGATGCCCCAGATGCCACAAGAACTCAATCAAATGCCCCACTATCCACAGAAACCCCAGCAGATGCCCTAACATCCACAGAAACCCCATCAAATGGCACACTATCCACAGACAACCCAGAAGATGCCCCAGAATCCACAAGAACTCCATCAAATGCCCCAATATCTACAGAAGCCCCAGAAGATGCCCTAACATACACAGAAACCCCATCAAATGCTCCAATATCCACAGAAAGCCAAGACGATGCCCCAGAATCCACAGGAACTCCATCAAATGCCCCTATATCCACAGATACCCCAGCAGATGCCCTGACATCCACAGAAACCCCATCAAATGCCACACTATCCACAGAAACCCCAGAAGATGCCGCCGAATCCACAAAAACTCCATCAAATGCCCCAATATCCACAGCAACCCCAGAAGATACCCCAGAATTCACAGGAACTCCATCAAATGCCCCAATATCCACAGAAACCCCAGCAGATTCTCCAACATCTACAGGAACCCCGTCATATACCCGAATATCCGGAGGAGTCCCACCTGGTGCCCTATCTAACACCCCAGAATGCACATATAGCCCGAGTGTTCAGTCTGTTCCTCCAAGACCAAGCTTCCACTGCCCAGGCTTGGGCCCCTGGGTTCTGCTTCGCTTTAGTGTGGATGAAATGACCGATAGTGGCGAGTCACGCCAGCTGGATCATGACATAAACCTGGGAGCTCCTGGCCTGGCTGAAGACAGACAACAGGCACGGGCAGAAGCGGCAGGTGAGTCGGTCAACATGGAACTGCTACGCATTACTGATAAGTTTCTTCTTCAGTTCAAACATAGTCCAGGGCTAAATAATGAGAAATGTACATGCTGTTCGCTGATGATGAGTGGAAGTTATGTCATGTATCGCCCAACCAGCAATCGAGGGTAGATAATCAAAATTAGGACTATGCACAATGTAAAACTGAGGTTCAAATCCCGACAGTCAGTCCCTGAACCTCAAAGACCAACCATAAACACTTCAGAATTAACATGTCTATCAAATACTTTCTAAAAATAAAAATAAATAAAAAAGGAAAAGAACAGGAGCATTTCCTTGCAGCAGTTAAAAAAAAAACATCAGGTGGAATATCGTGAAACAACGACTTAATGGAATCTACACCAAAGTGTTGGTGCTTAACACAACAATCAGTACAGTGATGATTTATATACAGAGTGGCTCATCACATGGCACACTCCCTGGAGCTCTTCCTGACTAGGAGTAAGGAAAGTCTGACCACTGTGAACTCCCACACCCCTTTCATCCATACCGCTCCCAATTATAGGTGGGAAAGCGTTTTGAGTTTGCATGACTTTGAAAACGTTTATTGTCAGTTTGTTTGTTGTGTGCCTTTGTCCAGAGTCCTTTAACATTTCTTTGACATTCATTTTTGTAATCTGGTTTGAAATCCGAGGACACAATGCATTTTTTTCTATTCATTCCATGGTTGGCAGGTGTCAGCAATTTCATTGCCTCAAATGTCAGAATGACCAGGCATCCAAGCAGGAACAATATTGTAGATATCAATGAAGGAGGGAGAGAGAGAGAGAGAGAGAGAGAGAGAGAGAGAGAGAGAGAGAGAGAGAGAGAGACGGGAGAGAGAGAGAGAGAGAGATAGAGTTGCAGCGAACCTCCTGCCCCCCTCCCCCCATCAAGACATAACTGTTTATATATGTGTTGATGTGGGACAGGAGGTGGAAGAGGAGGAGGATGGGCTATGTGTGAGAATATTGCCACATCTTGAAAGCAGCTGGACCGATTTGGACATGACTTAGTCAATAAATGCTTAGATGTTTTGTTCTTTACAAGAACAGACCATTCTGTTCTCCACAGAAACTATTCAACCGATTCTGTAGAAGATTCTGTTCTACTTCTCTGGTACGTATGGCACAGATTTTGGAGATGCCCAAGTGTTTATTGTTCGGCCAATGGTGATTCCAGGACACTACAGTGGCGAATCTCCAGAAGACGGATATGCCATAGACCTGCAGACTGGGGATGCGGACTTCACTGAAAACAGAGATCTACCGGAGGAGGCACAAGGGGCGGGTGAGTTGATGTACAATCTACTGCTGCTGTAATGTTATAGTACGAAGAAAGTCTAGGGAGAGCTTGACAGCAGAATGTGTTCAGAGAAGAACCCCCCCCCCCCCCCCCCTCCTCAGACAAGTGTTTTGGCCCTGAACTCCTTACACTCTAAGGGGGCCAGGCCCCATCAAGGTCATGACTCCCATGACTCCCAGATACCCTTCTATTGCCAATTTTTTTTCTGGCACGCTGCCGGGATTTGAACCCACAACTTTTGGATGGGTGGGTGTCTTAAGGCATGCCTTTTTGGGCGGATGTTTTACCCCACTGCCAACAGGACACCTGTTCTAAGTTGGGAAATTTAAGCCTTATGAAGTCCACTTTTGTTCCTCCTTGACCAGTTCCAGCTGGAACTCTTTTCGGCTGCCTCTGCAGTTGCCTTCAGGGTTCTAGTCCTCTTCTACCTGAAATAAATTCTTAGCTGTTTCTTGGGATCATAGACTGATTAGCTTACGAATACCCTTGCTCCAACTTCTAGGGTGAGAACCTGGGCCTGGAAGCCGGATTTCCTTAAGCTGCTCGCAAGACTGGCGTACTTCTCAGTCTTTGTTACGGTTGGTGTGGAAGTGCGTGTTTTACTGTCTGACTCTCACTCGAAAAAGTTTGGATGCATGTAACGACTTTTTTTAAACCACACTCACACCACACGAACATAGACAGCCAGGCTACACACAAGTTAAGTTTCTTTTTTATGCTACCTGAACCATCAAAACACCACAAACACATATTACCATAAAATAAATAGACAGGCACAAAAAAATATCAAAACACGCCACCATCAGCAATGGCGTAGAACATCACGAAGAGCTTCAACCGTCGCTCTTTATACTGACATATCAACAACAAAACAATATATATATATATATATATATATATATATATATATATATATAATTTCACCTGGCGTGTACTTCGTTGGCGCCTTCAACAATGTCCTAACAGACAGTTCTTATACCTGGCTGCGTCCAGCCCAAGTCACAGTCTTCACACAGTAGGCAGGGCTGCTCATGGATGAAGTACGTGGAGTCCTTCCCGGAACACCCATACAGCAGAAAAAACGCACATTGACCCACCGACCTGGCGGTCAACTCCTCCACGTCGTCGTGACGGAGAATCCTGAGGCCCTTTAACACACGAGTTTTCTTCTGACCAGGTGGTCAGCCTTTCCACGTCTTCTGGACATAGTCAGCAGCTGGGGCACGGGCTTTACCTCCACACCCGGTGGCAATCAGCTCCAGGCAGGACTCAGGGGCCTCACCGACACCTGGGGAACTGATAACTACCTTGATTACCTAGCCTACTTCCTACACATTTATTGTCCTTGTTTGTCACTAGCAATCACTCTTCATATAATACGTTTCACTGGAATTTAGGAAAAATACCTATAATATAATCTACTAAGTTTCAATACAATGAGTGCATTACAATAGAAAAATTCCTCGATTAACACCATTTGTGATTACATTGAAGAAAGGATTTCCTCATGTAACCCTTTTCAAAGTACCAAGAATACAATTATTACATACAAAGGAACGATTTCCATTTGTCTCTGTTTATCAAGAAAAGAATACTTTAACTTTTCCACATCATCACTAGACATGTCCAATTACATATAAAGGAACGATTTCTTTTTGTCCCTTTTTTTATCAAGAAAATGTTTGTTTTTTTTTTTTTTTTTACTTTTCCACATCATCATCACTAGACGTGTCCAATTGCATATAAAGGAACGATTTCCATTTGTCCCTCTTTATCAAGAAAAGAATTTTTTTGTTATCTTTCCACATTACCATCACTAGACGTGTCCACAACAGGGATCAGAATACATTTTCCAATAATTCATACACAATAATTTTTATTGCTCACTTCCAGAGCTCACGAACCCTCACATCATTATAATACTTTAGGGAAAAGATAAACAACGTTTATTTTAAATAATACATAGACTTAACTTGATCACTTTCCCCCTGTCACATATAAACATACATATTCTATCTTCCATCCCTTCACTCATTCTTCTCATCCAACTCTCGGCTTCCACATTTACTAACCACCACTTCCTACATTTACCCTACGTCTTGTCAAATCTTGTCAATCACAAGATCAATCAAGGGAACAATTAAATATTTTAGGCCTTCACTAAGAACTGGAAAATTCACGGCCACCTGTATGAAAAAACAACTCCATTAGTACAAACCCTAACTTCCATTTCATTACTGAAACATACCTGATTACCACTAAAGCTAGTGACCCAGTCTCTCTTAGGCACCGTGTGATGTTTCCAGGCCGGCAGGTCTGCAGAGACTGAAGGGAAATCCCCGCTCACCTGACTGACACAAAACGCGGGAGAGTATCTGTCAGGTAAACAGGTCAGGTCAACCGGTGAACAGGTACACTTGTGCCACTTCAGAATTGTCCCCACAATTTGGGACCGGACAAAAATGGTCCGTCACAGTCTTGTAGAGGTGCGCTTGCTCCATTCTGCTTTCGTATGACACAGTGAGTTCGAACAGAATGATTTGTTTTGAGTGGGGACCAACATCCGGTCTCATGCCACTCTTCCTGATAATTCCCAGGGAATGCTGTTTTAACGTGACCAGCTGAATCTGTTCCCGTATGCAGAATGAATGCCTGTATGGTTCACCTTGATTTTTTTCGACGCGAATAGTACGCCATCCAGAAATCTCGCTGCTGTGATGTAAACATTTCTTTTCACCCACACAGTTGACCAAGTAGAAATCGTCAGTAGGACTGGTCAAAATTCAAACTTGACAGTTCAACGAAACCTCTTCACTTATTGGTTTCATTGAGGGGTTATATAGTGTGGCGTTTCAACATCTCTCTCTCTCTCTCTCTCTCTCTCTCTCTCTCTCTCTCTCTCTCTCTCTCTCTCTCTCTCTTGTGGGCAAAGGTGAGGGCTGATGTCATGATGGAACACAGATTGAATTAAGGAGCCGGGATCTGTCTGGAGATGTGCTCGTCTAATGCTGCCAGCCGTGAGACTGGACCGTCACAAGTATTCAAAATGAAGCGTGAGAGAGGACAAAAGAATAGAACTGTTCAATGGAAATAGAGTGACAACACCCCTGCAACACAGCGTGCGTTCAAATGAAGCGAAAAGGTTTCCTGAAGTTTTCTGAGATAGGTAATGATTTCAGTGGAGAAAAAAAAAAGTTTATCGTGAAATCTCTTCTGCTACAACGAATGCTAAATTTAGTAGGGGAAAAGATTATCTGAAGTTTTCTACGTCGTGGAAAGTCACGAGATAAGATTTGTATAATTTGAACTTATCAATAACTTGTGTGTGTGTGTGTGTGTGTGTGTGTGTGTGTGTGTGTGTGTGTGTGTGTGTGTGTGTGTGTTCTGTCTCATCATTCGCACCACTCTAATGGCAGGCATTACACCCATGCCCCTCATTTCGGATCACCGTCCACAGTCACAGCCTGGCTTGTCCCGCCACAGCCCTGGCTCCGGCAATCCACGGAGAGCCGTCAATGTCAAGTCGTCATGAGGCAACACACCAGAAGAGATATTGCCCTGCTGCCAGGTCACCTCGGTGGTGTGTTCAGTGGCTCCTGTTCTGATCCAACATATGTAGGACACCGTCTACTAAGCCCTCAACTGGCGACAATAACACTTAGTCTCGCGAAGCCGGCTTAAGTGGGCTCACAACCGGAGAGCGTCAGCACGTCTGTCCAGCGACAGTCCCCATGAATCTGCCGAAACTGATGACCCAGACAGAACCTCACCAAGAGCAAAGATGTAGAGAGGAATGGAAACTAAGGTCACCACTGGAGCAGGGTATCAAGGGCCGTCGAATTTGAGACATCTTTTTTATGCTTATCGGTGGGGATGAAGATGATGTAGATGATGCCTTGGATTTCCATTCTGGTCAGAAACTGCATGACAGAGCTGTACTGTACGCTTATTTTCATGATATATCCCGTTGTCAACCAAACTCGAGAGATACAGACACCGGCAGAGCTGGTCAGAAAATTTAAACAACGCTCTCAGAGACGCATCCATTAGGTGGATAAAACTCAACAATGTGGCCCCAGTCTTCCCAATAGAGCCCATAGCAAACTCAACTCTGGGAAGGAGCCGACTGGGGCAGAAAATCCCAGAAATAAATGGTCGTGATGGGAATGAAACCCATGACCTCTCAGATGAGTGTCCGAATCTTGAAGAATTTTGGTCAAATCAGTTTTTGCCCTTGCTCAGCTCGAAATCTGAAAGCTTAGGATTGCCTAGCTTCTTTCTACTTTGAGATCTAATCTGTGTTCTTAGTTGTTGACATTACCTTGCATGCCATACTTGGATTTTTTTTTCAGAGGCAATGGAACCTCAGGAGTTTAATGCTGCGGCTGATTTCCAAATCTATGATGACAACCTTGATGTGGAGGTAATCTCTCTCTCTCTCTCTCTCTCTCCTCTCCTCTCTCTCTCTCTCTCTCTCTCTTATGATAATCATTGTGTGTGTGCGCGCATGCGTGCGCGCGCGTGTGTGTGTTTGATATAGATCATTCCCAGGAAATATTTCCAACTAGCATTTGAAGTGGGCTTCACCAGTACCGTGACCATCACCCCCTTCCTCGCCCGCCCTCACTGCATCCCCCACTCCTACCCCTACCCCATTCCCGCTACAAGTTTTATTTTCTACGCCAGTACTGACGAAGCTTTTTACGCCAAAATCTAATTGCAGAATTATATTTCCAAAGAAATTAATTTGTGTACTTTTGCGTTCTTTGTTTTACTAACGGGTTTTATCCGAAAAGTATGTTTTGGAGAAGTAGAGTCCGGCAAGTTAATCGGATTTAATCTTGAAGACTACATACCTCCCCCTCCCCAAACACACACACACACACACACACACACACACACACACACACACACACACACACACACACACACAGGGAAATAAATGAAATTTGGAACGAAAATCACAGCAATAGATCATAGAAATAAAATCCTTTACTAGCACCGAAAACAAATTGGAGTGTTTGTTATCAGCTCACTTACTGAAGGATTAGACAGGAAAAAAAAACTATCAGTAGTTCAGAAAGAAGGAATTATGACATGTTTTCTCAAACCAGATAAACGTAAGGAATACGTAATAAATTGGCGACCTATCACATCATTGAATATTGTAACCAAAATTGGGTCAGCATGCCTAGCAGCAAGAATAAAATCAGTTCTGCCAAGTCTAATCAATGTAAATTAAACAGGATTTATTGTGGAAGATATAATGGAGACAGCATTAGGCTTATATACGATTTAATATACCATTCAAATAAAGAAAATCTTCCAAGATTGCTATTAAGATTGACTTTGAAAAAGCTTTTGATACTATTGACTGGAATTTTATGTTCAAAGTACTTTGGCCTTTGGCTTTGGAGATAATATCTGTGACTGGATAAAACCGTTATACAGAAACACTAAGACCTTTATAATGATAAATGGACAAACATCAAATAATTTGGTTTTAAAATCACCAGGGGTTGTAGACAGGGTGACCCTATCTCGCCATAGTTATCTGCTTTATCTATTGAAATTTCAGCAAACATGATCAGACAAAACAAAAATATCAAGAGAACATTTATGTATCATATCGAACATAAAATTACAGTTTGCTGACGACACACAAACTTTACGAAACGGAGATTGATTATCTTTTGAAGGAACTATAAGAAGAAAAAAGAGTCTTGGAAAAATTTGGAATGGTATCAGGTCTGAATATGAATTGCGAAAAGACATCTATTATTTGGCTGGAACAGAAAAGAAAATCAACAAAGAAGTGTATGCCTCATCTGATGATTGAATGGAATCCTCTGAAATTAAAGATCATGGAAATATAGCTCAGAGTAGAGCTCTCAGGCTGCACGAAATGTTCTCATAAAGAAAACATTTATATAGAGTTTAAGTCAAAAGAATTCTAACTGGGTCAAAAGAATTCTAACACCTCTAGGAAAAATCGCAATTTTTGAAATCTTTGATAGTGTCCCAAATCGTGTATTTAAGGACACTTCTACCGAATCCACCGGACGAATTCTTGGAGGCTTAGCGTCTTCTCTGTGTAAAAGTTCGCATGGCATAAAAAATTTAAAAAAAAACAAGACCGAATTAGCAGAAAGACGTACGGAAAAGAATAAGCGAGAGAGACATTGGATTTCCGGACTTAAACTGTTATATGCAAACCTTGAGATTAGGATGGATGAGGAAACTGAGGACAAACAATCATGAATGGAAAGGGATTGTAACTTCTTATACCCAGAGAAAAAAAAACTGGATAAACTGAGACTGAATTACTTGTTCACCAGGGACGAGATAAAAACCTGTTTTGGAAAGACACGTTTCAAGCCTATGAAATAGTTTTCAATACAGTTAAACCGTCTAACCCGTCTGAAACTCAAGCAGAGCCATTATTTTTTTTATTGATAGAATAGATTTGAATAGTATTTCTTTAAATAAGAAGGACTGGATGAATGGAAATGCATGTAATATTGGAGACTTATGCAAAGAAGATGGCACTTATTTGACAAATGCTGAATTTATTGACAAGTACGACACATAAAAAAAAACTGTTCAAGTTATGCAGCACTTTCAAAACACAAAAACAAAAAATGAAAACCCTTGTTGACACACTGAATATTCATCTGGAAAATAATTAAAGATCTGAAAATTAAAAAACTGTACAGATTTTAGATTCGGTGATAAAAGGAGCACGATGGTATTATGATATTCTTGTGGACGACGGTTTAAAACCAAAATAACTGTCATCACTGGAATTGTAAACTGAATTCAGAAATCAACTGGCCTAAAGAAAAAAATTAAATTGATAGAAAAGATTCAGAAAACAAAGTTGAAGTGGTTTCAGATTAGATCAATACATAAAATCCTGCCAAGAAGCCACAAAATCTCTGGTTTGTTCCCAAGTTCTCTCAAGGCTGGACTACTGCAACAGTCTCTCGGCTGGCTCACCAAAGTACCTACTCAATAAACTGCAGAAGGTTCAGAATAGCGCTGCCAGGCTTGTTTGCAAAGCGTCTAAACGTAAATATGTCACTCCTCTGTTGCAGTCCCTCCACTGGTTTCCAATTCAGAGGCGAATTGACTACAAGCTGGCTTCTATCTGTTTCTCTTCTGTTTCTGGTACTGGACCAAAATATCTTTCTGACATCCTCCACATCTACATCCCATCCCGTCAACTTCGTTCCTCTGCCGACAGTCGCCTCTTGCGCATTCCTTCTGTCAGAACAAAATCTTTTGGTCAACGTTCTCTCTCCTTCCAAGGACCAACTGTCTGGAATACACTTCCCATCAGTGTCAGACACCTACCTTCATCCTCTTTCAAATCTGCTGTCAAAACTAACTTCTTTCATCAGTCGTGCTAAATTCTCCATTTACAAATGTAAACAAAAAAATGAATTTCACCATGTAAATGTGTTCATTGAATCTTTTTTTTTTTTTAAAGAAGGATAACATAGAAAAGTAAGCTACACACAAAAAGTTAAGGATCACTTTCACAAACATTCATAACTGTCAAAATAAGAAAGTCAATGCGTTGAAGTTTGGCCAACATTTAATTCCATTCTTTAGTGATAACGATACACAATTGCCTTCAATCTCGAGCAATCGTTTGGTGTGTACATTTGATTAAAGTGGGTACGTATCCAAATTTGATTTCCCAAAGTCATTGAAATCACAAGACAGGGCATACTGATGCTCCCAAAAGCTCAGTAATGCGTGTAACCACCATGGCTGTTCTGGCACTCGACGCAGCGAGTCCTCATCGAGTTAACCAGGTTGGTGAAGATCCTCTGTGGAAGCGCCTGCCACTCAGCCTGCAGCATCTGGTAGAGGTGTTGGGCATCCCTGGGAGGGGGGTGGCTCCTCACTTTGCGATCCAGCTCATCCCAGAGGTTCTCAATCGGGTTGAGATCGGGACTGCATGCTGGCCACTCCATTCTGTTGACTCCAGACTGCTGCAGGAAGTCGTTGACCACCCTTGCCCTGTGGGGGCGAGCATTGTCATCCTGGTAGACAGCCCTCGGTCCCATCTGCTGCAGTGTAGGCACAGCCAGCGGTCGAAGGATCTCATCCCGGTATTGGATGCCAGTCAGGTTACCCTGTACATGATACAAGGGTGTTCTGTGGTGAAGGCTGAAGGCCCCCCAGACCATTACAGAACCTCCACCAAAGGCCACCTTTTCTTGGACAGTGGCGTCAGTAAAGCGTTGCCCTGGGCGCCTCCAGACCCTCAGTCGGCCGTCGTTGTGGTGAAGGGTGAAGCGTGATTCATCACTGAACAGGACCTGGGACCATTGCTGACGTGTCCACCTCACGTGACGTGCGCAGAAGGCGCGGCGTGCTGCCCTATGGGCTGGAGTTAAGCGTGGCCGTACTGCTGGGCGACGAGAACGGAGATTAAACCCATGTAGGCGGTTCCGTATGGTCTGCTGGCTGATGTTGACGTTAGTAGCTACCCTGAACTGCCTTTGAATTATGCTGGAAGAGGCTGTTCTTGTCTGCAGGGCTTGTCGTTCAATGAGACGATCGTCACGTGGGGTTGTCTTCTTCGGTCGACCAGATCTGCGTCTTTCATGGACAATCCCAGTGGCTGTGAAGCATTGAATCAGTCGGACAATGACCGAAATGGACACATGAAGTCGCCTGGCCACTTCTCGCTTGGCAACACCATCTTGGAACCATGCAACAGCTCGTCCCCTATCCAACTCGCTTAATTTTCGTCGTGGAGGCATTGTCAGATCAGGCCTACTACTGGTGGAATATCGTCTTATAGAGCCAAGCGAGCGACAGCATCTCACACATAAACAGCAGTGCTTGCACGTGCATAATGGTTTTTCCATCTGGCAAGTGCAATGTGTTCAGGCAGAACGGTCCAAAACAAGGTCATTTTTCGCAAGTTTCCGCTTTTCCGTTTGCGGCCCAGCTCAGTAGTAGAGAATCCCGTGCAATTTTCGCACCAACACAACATCGCCCACTTACAGCTGAACAAGAATTCATGACAATTTGGCTGGACTAAGAAATAAATAACAGTAGCGAACTGAGTTTATTACGCACCTGTTTTCACATACCGATCCTTAACTTTTTGTGCGTAGTATATATAGCTTATGTTATTTTTAGCACGGTAAATTTTAACACTGACTGGCATAAGAATACAGCATGTAACATAGAAAAGTATATAGCTTATGTCATTTTTAACACGGTAAATTTTAACACTGACTGGCATAAGAATAAAGCATGAAATGAAGATGAAGGACTGTAAAAACGATAACACGTATTTCACTGAAAAAAAAATTAACAATAAGAATCTCCGAGCCAGTTAAGAGTATGTAATCATCATGTCTTCGTATGAATTAAAATCGTTCCTTTAAGATACCAACAACATGTAAGATATGTGTGGTTTTTCTTTCTTTTTTTTCTGTAGGAATGGCCGACAGCGATTTATATTCTTATTGTGTGCATACGTGTTTTTTTATTTGTTTTTGTTGCACTTTTTCTCTGATTATTTCTTTTCTTCTGTCCCGAGTATAGTCATAGTTTCCCTCACTTTTTCATTTGTGAAATGTTGAAGTTATAGAAACTTGAAAAGAAAATAAACGCGTAATTTAAAGAAAATCCTTCGATAGCAGCAAATAGGGACCATTGTAATCCATCTTGACGACAGAACCATGCATGTCGTCTGCTCCGTGGCCTTTCGTCCGCTGATTCGGACTCGTCAGAGAGAAAGGGAGACACGGCTTTTATACATATGTATATGATATATATATATATATATATATATATATATATATGCACACACAGAGAGAGGGAGAGAGAGAGGGGGGGGGGGGCAGGCAGGCAGGCAGGCAGGCATGTTTTAGATTGCATCTTGTGTAAACGAGTGTTGATGAATAAGTGCAAATGGTGGATGTAAGCGCATTGAGTTGTGTAACAAGAAATGCGCTATATAAGTATTATACATATTATTATTATTATTATCTTAAGATCAGGGAATATCTTTCAGAGTGTGGGAGGGCACTGTCCAGATCTTGTTAATGCAAATAAGCGTTATCATTGTTTCACAGCAGAATCAACACCAGAGCGAGGCTGACGAACAAATACGCCGCATTAGGCATGAACTGCAGAGGAACCCGTCATTATCAGGTACCTTCTACTTCTTCTTCTTCTTTTTCTTCTTCTTCTTCTGTCCCTCCCTCCCTTCCTCTCACTCTGTGTGTGTGTGTGTGTGTGTGTGTGTGTGTGTGTGTGTGTGTGTGTGTGTCTGTCTGTCTGTCTGTCTGTCTGTAAGTGTGTGTGTGTGTGTGTGTGTGTGTGTGTGTGTGTGTGTGTGTGTGTGTGTGAAGTGTGTATGCCAGCATCCATCTATCAACCCTGTCACCTGCATGAAAACGATTAGGAAATGATGATCAGGACCAAAGACTCACAACAGCACTCACTCAACGGAAATGATCAGGAACAAACGCTCTCAACAGCACTCACTGAAGGGATATGATGATCAGGGATAAACACTCGCAACATCCATCACTGAACGGATAGGATGATCAGGAAGAATAACTCGTAACATCAGTCACTGAACGGATAGGATGATCAGGAAGAAACACTCGCAACATCACTCACTGAACGGATAGGATGATCGGGAAGAAACACTCGCAACTTCACTCACTGAACGGATATAATGATCAGGAAGAAACACTCGCAACATCCCTCACTGAACGGATAAGATGATCAGGAAGATACACTCGCAACATCACTCACTGAACGGATAGGATGGTCAGGAAGAATAACTCGCAACATCACTCACTGAACGGATAGGATGATCAGGAAGAATAACTCGCAACATCACTCACTGAACGGATAGGATGGTCAGGAAGAATAACTCGCAACATCACTCACTGAACGGATAGGATGGTCAGGAAGAATAACTCGTAACATCACTCACTGAACGGATAGGATGATCAGGAAGAAACACTCGCAACTTCACTCACTGAACGGATATACTGATCAGGAAGAGACACTCGCAACATCCCTCACTGAACGGATATAATGATCAGGAAGAAACACTCGCGACATCCCTCACTGAACGGATATAATGATCAGGAAGAGACACTCACATCCCTCACTGAACGGATATAATGATCAGGAAGAAACACTCGTAACATCACTCACTGAACGGATATGATGATCAGGAAGAAACACTCGCAACATCCCTCACTGAACGGATATGATGATCAGGAAGAAACGCAACATCACTCACTGAACGGATAGGATGATCAGGAAGAAACGCAACATCACTCACTGAACGGATATAATGATCAGGAAGAAACGCAACATCACTCACTGAACGGATAGGATGATCAGGAAGAAACGCAACATCCCTTACTGAACGGATATAATGATCAGGAAGAAACGCAACATCACGCACTGAACGGATATAATGATCAGGAAGAGACACTCGCAACAGGGAAAGAAGCTTTAATGAGATATTGGATATTTGACACTCTTCCTTTCTTTTTCCTCTCCCCCTCTCTCTTTTAGTTGTATGTATTGAAAGGACACAGCTGGCTGCGTACTGAAAGTTTGCTTGCATTTGGAGTTGGAGTCTGTATTCAGAAGGCCAGGGTGAGAGAACCTAACGATTTAATGGACAGTGACCATGACTTCGCTGAACAGCGCTGGCATTCTGAATGACTGGCTGTTTCGTTTACTTGGAAATGGTTACAGGACTTCTACGTTTGTTGTGTGAAGAAAGTAGGGGAGAGTCGCCTAAATGTGGATTTTGACATGAAGTTTACCACCGCTATAATGATGAATCAGGCACGATTTTCTTTCTTTCTTTTTTTTTTTTAATGAAACTTCAACCCTAAAATACTGAATGTCGCGCTTTAAGTAGTCTTTTACGCTCTTTTGAAAAAAAAATGACGTCTCACAAGGCTGCAAGACATTAATAGCCGTGTGTTAAAGTGGTGAAGACTTTGAAATACCAATGGGTATTTACTTTCTTGCCTGGCCTGTCTGTTGATGAAACACACTGACGACTTCTAGACAACACCTTCCTATCAATTGTTGTTCTCTATAGTCCTGCAAGAGCTTGCCAAGGG
Organism: Conus canariensis; assembly: GCA_033310375.1. Lineage (NCBI taxonomy): Eukaryota > Metazoa > Mollusca > Gastropoda > Neogastropoda > Conidae > Conus > Conus canariensis. The sequence goes on from CM065727.1 coordinate 61,439,506, forward strand.
CAGGCCTGTCCGCTCTATGATTTCGTTCTTCCTACCTGATATTGTGATTTGCCTTTTAGATGTTAGTTGTCTGAAGATTTTTGTGAAGGTTAGAGCACGGCCATAAGTCATTCAAGTTATTTACTATTCGTATGTCAGTAACTTTCTGCGAGTTATTGATTAAGCGCATAAGTGGTTTAAATTTGAGGACGCCTTTTTTACCCCTCTCGCTGATTTATTTCAGTGTGAGTAATTACCACTTAATGCTCATTCGTTTTGCAGGTCAACAGCTTCTCCGAATCATATTGGATGTTCTCGGTTTAATGCCTTACGGAACACCATGCCAGAAGACGGGGTGCGAGCGCGAAAGCCAGGTGTTGCTTTTCCCCTATCGGCACAGAGTGTGTGAGCCTTGCTACCGCGACAGCTATCCCTTTTGTCCTGTTTGTGGGTGCCTTGTCACTTACCACTTCTGGAGGCATTGACAGGGAGGAAGGGAGATGGGGAAATGAGGGATCCGTGAGGGGAAGTCCTGGAGAGGCAGCAGGAACGGAGGGAGCAGGACGAAGAGGATGACCGTTGGTGATGCAGCAACATTCACACAGTGTAAGTTTGGGTGGGTCTTCATAAGGTGTTATCCATAACCACAGCTAGTAGGTCCTTCGGGCGTGGGGCGACTGGCACTCGTGAACAACTGTGTTTGTTGCTGTGTTGATTCATTGCCATGTTTCGGTGGCCAGTGGTTAGAGAATGTTTGGTGGACCCTGTCAAGTAACACCACAGTGCTGGGTAGTTTTTCTGGTGTTTCTAGTCTCATACTGGGCCTTTTCAATGGCAGCAGTCACAAATGACTAACTGCATGTCAGCTGAGACTACAGACTTAGAATCTCCCAAGACCCCCTTAGTCCGTTTTTTAGACAAGTAAACAGAAGTATTTTTAAACCATTTGAAGAAGAAAAAAAAAACGAAAACAAAAACAAAACAAAACAAAAACGGACTAGTGGAATTTTTGTTAATGGATAATGTCACTTTGTTTAAACTCTGAACTTTGGAGAAAGACATCTGAGCGTTCATGGACAACGTCGGCGGGTGGACGAATGGAAAAATTCCGGGTAAACTTTAGGGGGAAAAACCGGTCTTGGTGGGTCTTCCGAAATGTATGCTCGGGTTGCACAGCTCTGTGTGTATAGAGAGAGATTAAGTGCGCTTGTTGAGAAAAGAATGTGTGATATATATGCTGGTTATACTAAGCTGTAAGTACAGAGAGATTATGTGCACTTGTTAAAAAGATTCTTACTTGTTGAAAAAAAACACTTGAAGTGCCATACTTATTCACGGATTGTTCTACACCGTATGCAAATGGAGTGACAATGTACACTGCATTGTATTGTGCTTTGTGACTAAGGAGGGGTCTTGTCTTCCCAATACTGTTAACCATTATGCAGGGTTCATGCTGTTGAAAGTGTTTGACTGTGAGCCTGTTTTGAATGGTGTTTTTGGTAGTATATTAACTGAGTAACTGGATTATGAGAAAAGTTAAAGAATTCCATAGCTCTCCCTCCCCCTCCCTTACCCCCTCCCTCCACCCTCTCTCGCTGTCTCTCCCCCACTCCCTCCATCTCTCCCTCTCCCTCTCTCTCTCTCTCTCTCTCTCTCTCTCTCTCTGTCTTTTTGAAAAAGCATGAATGTGTCGGCACACTAAGCATTACTACAGTAGTAGACCCAGCGCTCTTTATCATGCGACATAATGTTGAAATTTGCATGTCATTGTTCATCAATAGTGAATCACAGAGACTATGCATGGTGAGCGTGTTTCAATATTGGGGAAAATCTTCTGTTACGCCTAAGTACCTTAGAGACGGATTCTGTCTTATTACTCATTTTAGAAAACATATCCCGTTTATTTGGAATTGCAAGTCGCAGCACTATATCATAATATCGAATCATATTATTCACGAAGAAACTCTCTCTCCCTTCCACCCTCCCTCCCCTCTCTCTCTCTCTCTCTCTCTCTCTCTCTCTCTCTCTCTCTCATTGATAGGCCTACTGATTTCTCGCTGCAGGGCTTTCCTCGTGTCTTCCTTGTAGTCTCCTTTTTTCACTACAAGGATACCTACTACGGGAAGAGGCCAGTTCGCGAGACGAGCTGTACTCATCTTTACTACATCTGGGTGTCCCCCCCCCCCTCTCCCCCTCTCTCTCTCTCTTTTCTTGTTCCTCGCTTTCCTTCTGTTCTTTGTCGCGTACTTCTGGTATCATCCTTGCGTGCTTATTTTTGTCTTTCGTTGCAAGGATGGTTCCCGGAAGATGTCCGGACCTTTCTCTCTTTTTTTTTTTATTCTTCCCTCCCCCCCCCCCCCCTCCCCCCATTGCCTGTATCTGTTTGTTACACGTTGTATGAAAGTGTCACTACACCTAACACTAGTACAAAAATAAACCCTGGCGCGCTGTATCAAACACCAAAACATTAAAGTCAGCAAGAAAATGTCCATTAGTAGCAATACAACATACATTGCATGGTGCGTGAGAGTTGGGGGAAAAAGCCCCCCTTTGCCAAAAAAAAATAAATAAATAAATTAAAAAATTTTAAAAAAAGGAAAGAAAAAGAAAAAAGAAACTAACAAACAAAACAAAAAAAAAGAGAAAAAAAAAAGAAAAAAAAAACTTAATATTTTCTTCACCTTCGATCCCCCCCCCCCCCCCTTTTTTTTTTTTTTTAAAGTTTAAATCTCTGCCAAGTCATTACTATAATGACGGAAGAATTGTTAGCCTGCACTTGTTTTTCCCCCACTATTTAATTTTTTGGCATTACATATATATATATATATATATATATATATATATATATATATATATAAGCTTGCATTTTTGTTCTTAACCCTTCTAAAGTGCGACACTTGCGTCAGGTTAAGTATTTCATTATTTTGCTAAAGCGAGAAAGATTGGTTTTAGTTTGGTAAAGGGAGGCAATGACCAACGGATGTGTGAATTTGGCCTGACGGAGCTGAGCAGAGTAAGAGGATAGGAGTTTTGAGTATTGTTTTACAAACGAATTGAATCATTTTATTGGGGATATTTTCCTTCTTCCCTATAGTCTGGATCTTGCAAGATGGACAAACATATGTATTACAACTTGAGTGGATATGACTTGATGCCTAAATCTTAGTTTCTTTCCTTGTTGGGCTGTTTGGAGGCTCGGCATGTTGCCTGCTGCTTTCTTTTTCCTTCCCTAGGCTGGGAAGGTTAAAACTATCAATATAGCGGTCTCTAAAGTCCCAGTCTGTTCTCCTGACTGGGTCTGAACCGATCGCCATTTGTAAACTTTGAAATTTTTACATCCGTGTGAAATCTGGAAACAGACCATTGAAATTTTGAAAAGAAACCAGGGCACGTGAAATAGAAGCGGTCCCCCCCCCCCCCCCCCCCCCCCCTGTTTATCTTTTGGCATATACAGAAGGATGTAGATGCTAAGATTCTTCTTTTGGCTCCTACACAAGTTCTTAGATTCCAAACTTAATGCTCATGTTTTACCAACGTTATTCTTGTTTGAATCCGGGAAAGCATACATAACTTGGACACGTCATCTGATGGATGTGGGACACAAAGATTGATGGTCAGTCAGAAGATAGTCAGACAGCCTGTCAACATACAGTCAGACAGCCTGTCAACATACGGTCAGGCAGCCTGTCAACAGATTGCATGTCAACAGATAGTCAGACAGCCTGTCAACAGATAGTCAGCATGTCAACAGATAGTCAGACAGCCTGCCAACATACAGTTAGGCAGCCTGTCAACAGATAGTGAGCATGTCAACAGATAGTCAGACAGCCTGTTAACATACAGTCAGACAGCCTGTCAACAGATCAAACTTAACTCATCATGCTGTATATATATATATATATATACACACACACACACACACACACACACACACACACACACACACACACACACACACACACACACACACTATAGTTGCCTTATTGCCGATTGTACCTCTTCAAAACAGTTGTATGCAGTGGCTGGTCAGCTCTTGGGCACAGTTCAAGTTTCCCCCCTCCCAAGCAACCTTGACCCATGCCAACTTCCAGAAACGTTTTCTCGCTTTTTTCATGAGAAAGTGTCAAAACTAAGGCATGATTTGGATTGTCAAAACGCTGGCCTTCCAAACTTCAAAATATTTAATGGCCCCAAGCTTAGCCGTTTTGACACAATGTCTGAATCGTTCGTCTCAGAACTTATTTCCAAGTCTGCTACAAAGTGCTGTGATCTTGACCCAATCCCCACCAACCTCACCAAACAGAATCTTGCCGATCTTGCCCCAGTTCTCACGAGAATTATAAATGCTTCTCTGGCTACTGGCTCTGTTCCTGCATGTTTTAAACATGCTCTGGTCTCCTCTTCTAAAGAAAAATGGCCTATGTCCCGATGAACTTAAAAACTTTAGACCTGTTTCTCACCTTCCTTTTCTCTCCAAACTCCTGGAAAAGGTTGTCTTTGTGCAACTTGAACGCCATCTGTCCCAGCACAATCTGTATGAAATAAATCAGTCTGCATACAGACAGAATCACAGTACCGAAACAGCGTTGCTTTGTGTGACTGACAGTCTTTTTCGGTCCGCTGACAACAAAAAAGCATCGCTCCTGACTTTGCTAGATCTCAGTGCCGCATTTGACACAATCGACCACAGTATCTTTTTAAAAAAGACTGTCGGTGTCTTTCGGTATCACAGACATTGCATTAGAATGGTTTCGGTCATACCTGACTGGCAGAACACAATCTGTGTCTGTTGGTGGCAAGGTCTCCTCTCCCCATCCCCTGGACTTTGGTGTGCCCCAAGGCCCCCTTCTCTTCTCTCTGTATATTCAACCTCTATCTATGATCATTGAGGAACACGGGATTCCTCATCAGAAATTTGCCGATGACACCCAGCTGCACGACGCTGCCGAGCCTGCTGCATTCCAACTTTTGGTATCCGAATTTGAACTTTGTTTCCAATCTGTTAAATCATGGATGCTTAAAAATAAGCTCAAGCTAAATGATGAAAAAACTGAGGCTCTGTTGGCAGCACCTCGTTCTGTTTTGGATCGCATTTCTGAAAAATCTATTCAGGCTGGAACCAACAAAATTCCCTTTGAAGACAGTGTGAGGGATCTGGGTGTCCATTTGGATAGTACGCTGTCCATGAATGCCCAGATCGGTCACCTGTGTCGTTCAGCCTATTTGGCTTTGAGAAAGATCACGTCAATTCGCTCATATCTCACACAGAAAGTAACTGCCCAACTTATCTGTTCCCTCATCATGTCAAAACTCGATTACTGTAACAGCATTCTTGCCGGTCTTCCCACTGTCGATATAAACCGACTTCAACGTATACAAAACAACGCAGCCAGACTTGTTCTCCAAAAGTCCAAAAGAACCCACACTACACCTCTGTTAGTTAGACTACATTGGCTTCCCATTCATGCGCGCATTCAGTATAAACTCGCAACACTTGCCTTCCGACACTTTGATGAAACATTGCCTGCTTATCTTTCCAACACACTTGTCACTTATCAACCCTTTCGCACTCTCCGCTCTAGCAGTGATAAACTTCTCAAGCTTCCCCGCATGAAACTGAAATCCTTTGGCCAACGTTCTTTCAGTTATCAAGCCCCCTTGTCTGGAACTACCTCCCCTCCCAGCTCCGCTCTTCACAGACTCTCTCTGCGTTCAAATCTAGTCTCAAAACGCATCTCTTTCAGAAGTCCTTTTGTCTTTCTTCATGGCTTACGAGTTAATGCGTGTTTCCCATGCATTGTCCATCCCTACGCCTCTTGTATGTGCACGGGCGCTTCCGTGCCTGAATGCTTATGTGTTTTTGCATGTGTGCGTTCGTGTGTGTGCGTTTACGCGCGTGGGTTTTTATTGCTTCGTGTTGAGTTTGCCCTTTGTGTGTGTGTGGGGGGGGGGGGGGGGGGGGGAGGGGGTGCTCCCTTCTGCATGTTTTAAATTATAGCCCGTGCAGTGTTCACGAAACTGGAGGCGGTGGGTGGGTGTGGGGTGGGGATTGGTTCTTTTCTTCTATTCCCAAATTCTTGTCGAGCGTTGTTCATAAAATGTCATGTGTGTAGTGTGTGTGGAATTCTTGTCGAGCGTTGTTCATAAAATGTCATGTGTGTAGTGTGTGGGGGGTGGCGGTGGGGAGGAGGGGGGGGGGGATAGGAAGAAGATGGAGTGGGGGGGGGGGGGGGGGGGCTTGTGCATCTATTTTAGTGCTTACTTTGTGACCTATTGTTTTGATGCCTTTTTCTCAATATTGTGCAATGTTTATGGAAACTTTTATTTTTCCTGTATTGTGAAGCGCTCTGAGGATGTCTTTTTCTCTCATCGAAGAGCGCTATATAAGCTCGATTTGTTATTATCATTATTATTTAGTCAGTACAATCAGAATGGATCAGTTCAGAGTTTGATCAAGTTTTGTTGGAGGATGGACTTTTTGTTGTCAGTGTCGTTGTTCTGGTCCCTTCATATACATTTTGTGTTGTGGGTGAACAGTGTGAAAGATGCTAGGCATAAAGATGTTCACCTGTTGCAATGATGTGTCTGTAAATAATTTTGAAGTACATTTATATTTTTGCCGTATATTTGCTGGTTGTAACATGTAATTACGATCGGGTTTGTGCATGTAAAGCCGGACTTAGGTTCAACATTTTTGTCTGATAAAATTCAACATGATTGTGACAATATAAGCTGTTAAAGTCATGTGAGCAGTAGGATTGTGATGCGAAAAAAAAAAAAGTATTATGTCTTGACAATAATTGGAAAAAAAAAATTTGGCTGGAGATGGCGTGAAATGTAGTGTGGGTATCACTTATTGTTAATTCCCCAGTATTAATAGAAGTCTGAGGTCTGCCCTTTACCAAAAGTAGAAGTGGGGCTAAGAATATTGAAGAACTTGTGGCCATATTGTTGTCTGACAGCTGAAGTTATTTAAAATTGTTGATTGGCATTCGAAAATGGAAATTCTCTTCTCTCTCTTCTCTCTCTCTCTCTCTCTCTCTCCTCTCTTCTCTCTCTATATTATATATATATATATATATATATATATATATATATATCAGATTCGAGTAAAGGCTGTTCTGCTTAATTCTTTGCTGCTGATAATGCTTGGGTTGTTAAACAGCACAGCTGACCACTCTGACTTTGGACACCGTTTTGACCTCCCTTGCATCTCAATGGATCCTCAAGCATAGGCTCAAAGTTTTTCCCCTGCATTTTATACTGTTTACATCATGATTGTAGTTTTTCAGCAACTTATATCCTCACCATATATTCGTTTCATTTCACTTTTTACCCATTGCTGGCTGCTTTGAGGTGCTGTTGGATCCTATTTTTGAACCTTGGTAGTGAGAACACCACAGAATTACGGACTGTGCTAGATATCTCCATTTGGTGCCAAGGGAGGAAAGACGTTATCAGCTGAGCCTTCCTGATGTGTATGATTTAGCGGACGAGAGGCTTCAGAGCAGGTGATATGATGTCTTCAGGATACATTACAGTGATTGCCATATGTGTGTGTGTGTGTGTGTGCTGCTGGTCAAGGGTTTTAATATCTATGATATACGTTACTGATTTTTCGTTGTGAAGTGGCGATACTGTGTAACTGATGAACTGTTGTTTGTCAGAATTTTTTTTTTTTTTCATATTAGTGGATTAATACGTTTTTACCCTGTAACGTGCCATTGTTATTTATATAGAATTTTTCTGGTCCTTTGTAGTGACGAAAGAGGAAGAAACATTCCCTGAAAAACGGAAACCTTCTCAAGCGCGACTCTTGAGTCGGGTTACAATATTTTATCGTCATGTTTTCAGCTACAAAGACTAGAATGAATAAGCTGAAAGGAAGTAATGATTGAAAAAAAAAAAAAACCCGACGAAAATACGGTCTGTTCAAGTAACGAATATGCGAGAACAACTGGAATCAATGCAAAAGTAATGAATAAGAACATTGTCCTGGACGTGCACAAAGCATTGAAACTTATCTGCATCGAAACTGGCTAAACTGAAACCGGTCTGGCTGTGTCCTTGAAAATTAAAGACGGCTTGAACGGAAACTACCCGGGGGAAAAATGACCACGTAAAAATCGCCGTCTGCCTATGGACAGTTTATACAGAACATGGTTTGTTGCAGTATGATATTTCTATAACAAAGATAGTGTGTATCCTTGAAGATGATAATGATATTCACGAAAATTATGGTTTTTCTTTATATACTGCTTGTGATTTCTTTTAGCTTTTGAGTTTTGTGTCGAAAAATCCATATCCAGAAGGAAAACATGACGTTTTTTCACGATCTCCCACCCCACCTTCCCAGTGTACGATTATTTAGGATCTCCCACCCCACCTTCCCAGTGTACGATTATTTAGGATCTCCCACTCCACCTTCCCAGTGTACGATTATTTAGGATCTCCCACTCCACCTTCCCAGTGTACGATTATTTAGGATCTCCCACCCCACCTTCCCAGTGTACGATTATTTAGGATCTTCCACCCCACCTTCCCAGTGTACGATTATTTAGGATCTCCCACCCCACCTTCCCAGTGTACGATTATTTAGGATCTTCCACCCCACCTTCCCAGTGTACGATTATTTAGGATCTTCCACCCCACCTTCCCAGTGTACGATTATTTAGGATCTCCCACTCCACCTTCCCAGTGTACGTTGAAACCTGGTGATTTTCTCTCTGTGTTACAACTTGCATTGCCATCGAAGATCTGGGTGATTCATTACTGGGTTGTAGTGTGATATTTTGAACTTGACTTTTGTATGATACTGATTGTGTGCTTTGGCTCACTTTTAATGTTACATTCGGATATGGTAGTTTCTAAGTGTTTAGTGTGCGTGAACGCGGCGCGCGCGCGCGCGCGCGCGTGTGTGTGTGTGTGTGTGTGTGTGTGTGTGTGTGTGTGCGCGCGCGCGCGCGCGCGCGCGCGCGTGCGTTAGGGTGATTAATTTATGAGATTACGCTTGAACTGTCTCTTGAAGTCCACCTCATGGATGATTTCGTCATGGCAGCAGTCATTTTCTGCCAGGAAACTGTTATTATTACGAAAAGATTATCAATTCTGTTGTCATTTGGAAATTACCTGTAGGAAACAGCTATATTTACAAACTGATTATCATCGCTGTTGTTCGGAAATTACTTGTTGCCTAAACAGTAAACAAGTTGAGTATTTTTTGCTCCCATAAGAAAACCTAACACAGAGTAACTTTTATTCAAGACTGGCACAGCCTTTTAAACTTGAATAAAGTCAGACAAATACATAGACGAACAATCTAATAGTGGGGAAAAAACAAGCGCAGGCCAACAACTGAATTATCTTCATAGTAATGACTTGGCAAAGATTTGGACTTAAGGAGGGGGGTGGGGGGGATTTGAAGATGGAGAAACTGGGAACATGAAATTAAGAAAA
>CM065727.1:61456440-61476440 GCA_033310375.1 Conus canariensis
ACAGCAGACAGTTGTCTGCAAAAAGCTGCACTTGGGACTTGACCTTAGAAGGAATATCACTAATGTGGCACAGGAAGAGCATTGGGTGGAGCTCTGTGCCCTGGGGATCCCTGAATCAGCTCAGACTTTTTTCAAGGAAATGCCTTTCAGGGTGACTCTCATCGTTCTGGTCAAAGAAATGTAATCAACTGGAGAGTTTGACTTTGCATGCTGTAGTAATACAACTTGTGGAGCAGCTTGTGATGAAGCACAGTACTGAAAGCCTTGCTGAGTAGAGAAGAGCTGCTTACAGAGAAGGTTGTGTTGAGCAGTGAGAAGCTGTCTCGTAGAAGTCAGTTCTGAAGCCATGGTTAGGCTCAGTCAGGATGTTGTAGGAGTTGAGGTGGTTTAGTGGGTGATAGTAAGTGACATATTCAAGGACTTTGCAACAGGCTAAACTCAGGGAGGAGTGGTGTGTGATTTTCTGGTAGATGCCTGTCAACGTTTTTGAACGCACAGGACACCTCAACCTTAACAGTTAGCGTTAACATTGGTCATTACTGCAGCATATCAAAGGGAAGAAAGTCTGGAAAAAAAAAGCCTATTGATGTTTGGATAGTACCTGGCCCATGTCCTCGCAGTGCAAGCTCAGGTATCTGACAAGATTTCTTAGCCGTGAAAAAGCTAATTTGTCAGAAATAAGAAATTATACAGGGACTAAAGAAAACTGTAAGAGTGTCAGCCTCCTGCTTCAGACACCACTATTAATATCTCCACCATGTGCTTGTCAGCTTACCAAAATTGCTCAGTGTAATTTGTTCAGTGGTCAGGAAGATTGGTTTGGAGAGTACATTTGTGGTGTGTGTGTGTGTGTGTGTGTGTGTGTGTGTGTGTGTGTGTGTGTGTGTTGTTGGGGGAGGTAAAGAGGAAGCAGAGGTGCGGCAAGGAGGGGAAAGGGAGGGATTAGGGGCTTGGCACTACCGTAAGTAATGTCAGGGCCAGAAATGTATAGGTGAAAATAGATATGTACAAAGAGAATAGTTGTAGTGATCTAGCACTCCACACTTAGGATTTTTATTTCTGTCTTCAGCTCATTCTTTGGAGGGCTCCCTTCTGGTCCTAAATTACAGGACCTGTGGCAGTGGTAGAGCCCTGTGGGGAAGAAATCAAACAGTTGATTGTGGCCACATTCAGCAAAAAGAAGAAAAGAAGCCTTCAGAATTGTGAAAATCCCAGGTTTCTTACATGATTTGATTGAATTATGTCCATGATCACCAGTGATTAGCTTATTGTTTGTGATGCCTAATTTATTAAACTAGTACCTAACTTGTCTTTTAGATGTTTTCATTGGTTGGTGAGACTTTTGAAGGTGTTTATAAAACATTTCATGCTCTACTTTCGAAGATGTTTATGAAATATTTTGTTGTGTACTTTGAAGGTGTTTAAAAGACATTTGTGCTCTACTTTTCAAGATGTTTATGAAATATTTTGTGCTCTTTTCATGTTTTGGAAGTATTTTTTCCCCATAAATTACATTTCTCTTACTAAATGGGGCATGACTGACTTCATGGATAGTGTGTCAGACTCTTGCTACATGTCCCAGAGATCAGTTCCCTTTGGATTTTCTCTTTTTACCACTTGTGTGTGGTTCAAATCCCTGTAGATAAAACTTTAAACAGAGGTGCTGTACATGGAAACATGCCTAAAATAATCACTTTTCAGAGAAGAGTAGGCCATCATATTCTGGTTAGATGGATGCCATAGAAACAAAGCACATGCACTCTAATGTCATGTTCAGATATATATCACTCCTAAACATGGAATGTGGGTGTTTTAATGATGGGATTCTAAATGGCTGCACATGCAAAAATCATGTCAGAGTTCTAGTTCAAGGAAGAAGAAAGAAGGAAACAAAAGTGTGGCTAAATGAAAATGTTTTTTGTATATAGTATGGCAAGAATTAGGAAAATACTTTTTTTATTTCTGTAATTATTTTTGGTTTAACACCATTTGATAAATTGAAGAAATTTAGAACATTTAAACCAGCAAGATGTTTGAAAATTGAAGTTTTAATGAGATAAAATGCCAAGACTTCCTGCTTTTAAGATTTGTAGTTGAACTGCTTTGGCCCATTAAATTTAAACAGTTTTGTGCAAATTATACTGTATTGTCATTTTGAATAATAGAGCGTTACTGTTTGCATAATACAGTGCTGTGAATTTGAATAATTCAGTACTATCAATATGAGTAATACAGTTTTATCAATTTGAATAATACAATGCCATCAAGTTAATAATATGGTGCTGTAAATTTGAAGAAAACAATGCTATCAATTCTAAAAATATAGTGCTAGTAGTTTGGATAATACTACTCTACCACCACTTTGAATTCTATAAATCTCAACTCAACTGCCAACTGTATCAAAATCAGAGTTTGAGAAGGAAAGTTTAAAAGAAAGAAAACAAAACAAACAAAAAAAAGAAAATCACCCTAACTAGCAAAATATGATGTGTACGCTAAAGGTAGAGACAGATTGAAGAGCTGTCTGGCAGTTTCCTAGCTCCACCGGCCCTGCTTCTGCAGTGACCTCAGAGAGTAAACATCATCCAGAGTACAGTCTTGGATGTCATAGGGCTAGCACTGCTTGGCTAATGAAGAGGAGTTATCTAAAATTTTAGAAGATTTTCCAGTTTCACATTGCCAGATCTGGAGCCTCAATTGTGGTGGGTGTGTGGCGGAGAATTGTTGAGTTGAGATATTGTAAAGAAAGGTGAACATATTGTACATGTATTGGCACAATGTGCACACACACACACACACACACACACACACACACACACACACACACACCACATGCACACACACACACACACACACACACACACACACACACACACACACACACACACACACACACACACAAGCACATTTATGCGCTGTATGTCTTCGATGACAAGCAACGTGATTTCACCATTATGTGCAGGCCAGAGATGAGCGAATTGCTGCTGTGGAGACGGAGAACGCCATGCTGTATTTGAAGCTGGCTCAGCTTAGGGGACAGCTCCAGTCGACACGTTCTGATGCCAATGCTGCAGAAGATGCCAGTGACAAACACAGAATGTTCCGAACGCATGTGATGACTCGCGCTGGGGAACTACGCAGAGAAGTTCAGGTATAAGACGTTTAGTTTAGAAGAACTTGTGAACAAGAGTGTGTGTGTGTCTCTGTGTGTGGTGTGTGTGTGTGTGTATGTGCATGTGCGTGTGTGTGTTTGTGTGTGTGTGTGTGTGTGTGTGTGTGTGTGTGTGTGTGTGTGTGTGTGTGTGTGTGACGGAAAACAATGAATACCAACACCTCCATCACCACTATCACACTGAACGCTAGCTCCATCCCATGCAGCGTCATTGCCAGACTAACCTGCTGAGTCTAGGGCAGCAAGAGTTGTGTGAGATGGAAGAGGGACAGGTGCATCTGTTTACTGGCTACAGAAATTTGGCAAAACACGAGTAACTGACTGCAGTAGCTTGTAAAAGTTTAGCATGATGGGTGCATTTTCCAAAGAGAATTTAATGAGAAAAATTTTCCATTTTTTTTCTGCCATGTCATATAAAATACTCACCGTATAACTACCCTTGAAACTGACATGGAGTTGACAGCTGGCAAGAATGTTACACTTGTATTAGACTCTGTTGAAGAATTTATCTTCCTTGAACTGTGAAATGTGGATGCATCTTCCTTTCGCTGACTTAACTCGTTGGTCGTCAATGTTTCAGTCTCTGAAGAGCGAGCTGGCCAGCGTGCGCGGCTTAGCCCTGGAGATGCCGCGGCAGATGTCCCGCAGTATGCAGCGCGCCAACACTGTCCTCCAGCACCATGACTCTATGATGCAGTCTCAGTCATCCAACATCACCGGTTGGTTGGTTAGGGGTCGACAAGTGATACTGATGACAATGATAGTGATAATTGTTGTCATGTCTGGAATAATCCTTCATACAGCCACAGTGAAAATGCTCAGGGCTTCTGAAAAGGCAAGGAAAAGCCTTCAGGCATTTGCACCAAAATGGAGAAAGGACGGAGAGTAGATAAAAAACCTCAGCTCTCTGTCATATCTGGCTCAGAAAGTATGTGCTGTTTTGGTTTGAGGAACTGTTGCTGTATTGAAAAAAGAAAAAGAATTGGCATACAAGTGAATGAATGACTTGTGAGTTGATTTTAACGTGGTGACAGCCCTGATATGGCCCTTTGCGGTCGGCTGGGCTATAAGCAACATTATCTTATCTTATCTAAGTGCTTGTATAAGTTAGGAGGAAGGTCATCATATTATCAGATGTGCTGCTTTTATCGCTTAGAATAGACGGATAACTTAAAACCTTGCACAAAATGATAGACATATTTTCATGTGGCTATGATCTTTTGTCAGGGCTGTTACCTCTTCTTCATGACTGTTATCTCTTCTTCATGTTTCTTATCTCTTCTTCATGGCTGTGATCTCTTCTCTATATCATGAAGTATGAAGGCTTCTCACTATTTATAGCCCAATCTTTTAAAAGATTTTTAGTTTCTCTGAGCAGGTTCCGCCGTTCTTTGCTTTGCTGTTGTTGTTTAAAAGCCCAGTGACGTCCAGCTGTCGTCTGTCTTGTAGTGCTGGCAGACCAGGTGGGCCAGCTGCAGGTAGCCCTGTCAGAGATGACTGACAGACACACCAGGGAGAAGAAGAGGCGCCAAGAGCTGCACAATCTTCTCATGGTAATGAAGGGCTTGAGGAGGGGAGGAGGGGGGCTTCATGCCCCCTATCCTCAAGTCTTAAATGTCATGATCAAAAAAGAAAAGCACAAAATTAATTTCTTTTTGAATGCTTATATAATGTACATAATTAATGAATGAATGAAAATAAAGAAAAATTGGGATGGAGTGGTGTTCAGTGATTCCTTGAGACTAAGGTTTTGTGTATTCATGCGTACTTCTGTGTTTGTATGTATAATGTTACAAACAGGTTCATTTTGCTTATCATCATTTCTTGATTGGGATCTACATATTTGGCTTTCGCTTTAGATGAGTTCAGTGTCACGTGACCGTTAACCAAAATCACGCATGCATGGGTGACATAGCGATTCTGGCGATCTTTTACGGTCTCTGAATTGTAGTTAAAGTGCAGAAATCATTTCTTGAATGTTCTGAGTGAATGAAATGGCTTGATCCCTTTGACTGCCAGGTTGTTGTTGTCCTTTGCTTTTCTTGTATGCCACAGCAAAAGCTCTATTTCTGTTCGCTCTCTGTGCTGCAAGAACAGCCAGACTTGTTTACCCACTCAATTTTTATGTATTCAACATGGGAAAATCTGCCAAAAAACGGAAATATGAATTTTAGCATGGAAAAATCTGTCAAAAACAGAATTAAGAAACCCCCAGCTATAATATTTTCATGTAACACAGTACTTTGTAGTGAAAGGCAACGTAATGCAAACGTTGTCTGGCTACACCGTTTCATTAACTGCTTACTGTATTGAGATTCTCTGCTTTGTTGACCAGGAGCTGCGAGGGAATATCCGTGTGCATTGTCGAGTGAGGCCCTTGATGGAGTTTGACAGTGGGAATGATGATTCCTCATCCCTAGGAAGGTAAAGAGAGTTCTTCTTCCTCCATGGTCCCAGTTTCATCAAGGAGATATCACTGCTACACATATGCTACACCACATCAGTTACACTGTCAGGTTGCAATGAACCTGGATTACGGCTCAATGAACAACTCAAAGAATAAACAGTAAGGAAAGGGTGAGGTAGAGGATACATGGCTGACAGTTTTACAGCTCAGTGAACAACTCAAAGACAGTACAGAAAGGAAAGAAGGAGATAAAGGATATATATATGGCCAAGAGGTTTATGGCTCGGTGAACAACTCCATGACAATACAGTAAGGATAGAGTGAGGAGGAGGGTTCATGGCCAACTGTTACTGATGCCTAATCAAGGTGCTGGTCTGGCCTTGAGCTGGTCTCCCAGGACCACTGCAGCATACAGTCAGAACTTGTGCTGTGACGTGCGTGAACATACGGTTCAGTTCAGCTGATAATGCTTGTACAGTGTCTGGAGCGTAGTGGGTTCACTGTGTGATTATGATCATCAGCTTACATGCAAGGTTTTTTCCTCACTTTTTTATGTTATGATGATTCTTAACTTCTGACTGCATGTCTGCAATCTTTGTTGTTGCTGTACTATTTGTTTGTTAATTTTTTTTTATTTTTCAATGTACAAGTTTTATGTGTTGATGTTGCTTTCTTTGTATTTCTTCCCAGTTTAACATGAAGACTTGCATAATTATGATATTGTAGGAAATGTTATATTTTGTTCAAACAAGAACAGCTTTTTTTATTGATGAACAGATATCTGGTTTAAAGTATTGTAAGATGAAAATGCCTATTTAGCAACTTTTTGGAGATAACAAAATATAGCATGGAAAAGTACAAGACGTAAAATTTGTTTTAGTGTGTGTGTGTGTGTGTGTGTGTGTGTGTGTGTGTGTGTGTGTTCGCATGCACCCATATGAGTGTGTGCAAGCTTGAAAATTTGTGTATGTGTGTGGTGCATGTACAAGTGTTGTAGATATGCCTGTGTGTAAATATGCATGTGTTTTGGTACAATTTGATCTGTGTGTCTTGAGTTTACTTTGGTTTAGTGAAGAAGGAAGCGTCGGTATGATCCCTCCCTTGTGTTGCCAGTTCATAGTGCTGTGTTATTTGACAGGCATGGGACCAAGTCTGAGGTGGTTGTACATCCTGTGGATGATGTGAGTGGCACTTTTTTTGTTCTTAATGTTCTGGTATCTCAGTTGTGTTGTAACTGTAAAATTGTAGTATTGAATTTTTCTTAACTCCCCTGACTGAGAGAGAGAAGGATGGGTATGCTTCATTCAGTGTTGTGGGCAATGGTAAATCCCATTGAGTATTGAATTTTTCTTAACTCCCCTGACAGAGACAGAAGGATGGGTATGCTACATTCAGTGTTGTGGGCAGTGGTAAATCCCATTGAGTATTGAATTTTTCTTAACTCCCCTGACAGAGACAGAAGGATGGGTATGCTACATTCAGTGTTGTGGGCAGTGGTAAATCCCATTGAGTATTGAATTTTTCTTAACTCCCCTGACTGAGAGACAGAAGGATGGGTATGCTACATTCAGTGTTGTGGGCAGTGGTAAATCCCAGTGAGTATTGAATTTTTCTTAACTCCCCTGACTGAGAGACAGAAGGATGTGTATGCTACATTCAGTGTTTTGGGCAGTGGTAAATCCCATTGAGTATTGAATTTTTCTTAACTCCCTGACTGAGAGACAGAAGGATGGGTATGCTACATTCAGTGTTGTGGGCAGTGGTAAATCCCAGTGAGTATTGAATTTTTCTTAACTCCCCTGACTGAGAGACAGAAGGATGGGTATGCTTCCTTCAGCTTTGTGAGCAATGGTAGGTTCCCCTGCCCCTGCCTCCCCCTCCCCCCCTCTCTCTCTCTCTTCTGCTTCCTATTACCTCTTTTTAATAGTTCAGGGACTTTGTTTACATAACCATCATCTTAATTTTGTTGTTGAAGATATATAGAAAGAAAATAAACAGAGACTTTTCAGTTAAACAAGAGGAAGAACAGAATTACCGCACTACCAAACAATGGAACAAGCAAACTGCAAAACAAACACGACTTGCTTTCACCTGTTGGATCTTTTTTCAGGCAAGACAAATAACATTCAAAACAATGAAACAAAGGATGAAGAGACAATCGCATATCTCTTTGATCTGGGCACAAAATTTGTCTCTTTGGTGAATAACTAAAACCACAGAAAGGAACTGAAGTTGAAGAGGAGAAGATGTGGGTTAAGATAATAATAATGATGATAATAGACTGATGAAAATAAAATAATGATAGTAATGATAGCATAACCAACATTGATAATACGTACAATGATGATTATAGCAATTGTAGTAATAACAACGATAATAACAGAAGAGGAAGAGTGAGAGGATAGTTATAGTAATATGATTATGGTAGCAATAATAATAATAATATTAATGATGATGATGATGATAATTATGTAATAATAGTAACAGTAAGAAGAAAAAGGAGGAGAATAAGAAGAAGAATATGGAAAATGGGAAAGACAGTACGATAAAATCTTAGTAATGTTCAAATGGTTACAATAATAATCATTTGATTAAGATAATGATCATAATAATGATATAAAAAATGAGAAATTCAGGGAGATAAAATCTATGAAATATATAAATGTAAAGAAATTCAGAAAAAAACAAACGGAATAATGTTCATCTTGTAATATAAATAATGAAGGTGATGATGCTAGTAATAATGAAAATGATGATAGTAATAACAACAGCATGTGCTTTGAAAATCTAATGGATAAAGTAAAAACATCTTAAATTAAATCTTGTCTAATGTGGACAAGAATATAATTGCAACAAATTGGTTAGGGAGAGGTTTTAACAAAGATCTATTGAATTAGGGACATAAAACTAAAATGGTTCCAAAAAGGAATGTACCACACAAAATTTGTGAAAACATGATTTTGAATAATATGGGCTTAGCAGAAATTATATGTATAACTTTTGCAGATGACAATGTGAGGCACTGTTTACATGATTGTCAACACTCCCTCACCTTTTGGGCAGAATTGCAACACACTCAATAACATTGTCTTAGAACGAAATGAATATGGAATTACTTTTGTTTGGAACAGAAATTTTTTTTTACAAAAGTGATGAAGTATTCTACCTTTTTATCTTACTTGGAGCATCCTTTACATGTAAATGCAGGACAAATAAAGTTAAACCCACCAAGTTCATTGATGAGTTAAAAGTTAGATATAAGATTAAAAAATGTGAGCAAACATTGAACATACAAAATCATGATTTGGAGAAAAAAAGGCTTAAATATATAGAATTTATAGAAAATTAAGAACAATCCAAAGAATAAATTTCGTCCTTTGTTTTTATAGATTTGAATGCTATCTGTCTTGCCTGAAGAAGAGCAGATAGATCAAAATGCATTGTGTTTGCATGTGACGGATCGTTTCCCGTCCAGTCACAAATTTTCATGCAACCGTGCTTACTGGAAGGTAGTCGTCCAGAAGCCGGTTGGAAAGTTTAGCTGACTGCTGCTCACCTGCGCACTGTTAAAAGCCGGGTGAGCTGAACCGGTTAGGCAGTCTCTGCGGTGATTCCAGCAACGCAACAACACAGAAGGCCGAAGAGGGACTCCAGCTGTTTTTTGTGGCAGTCAGGTATTCATCACCACAGTGTTTATTTATTAGCAAACCGAAACCGTATTCCCGGTTAGGAGCGATTGAAACTTCCTCAGCGCACTTGTGAAGGATTTGTGTAGAAAAGGAAAATATTTGTTGTGTTCTGTTATCCTATGACTCGATAGGGTAGCAAAACGAAATGCTGTCAGAAAACATAGTTGAAGTGAGTGTTAAAGGAAGTGGTCTTCAGAAAAACAAAAAGATTTTATTTATTCTGTGACTTAACTAGCTATGAACTTCATGATGAAAAAAGGTGTCTATTACAATGTGCTTTGCGAGAAGAGGGAGAGTTTTGATGCTATGGATAATAAGCTCCCAGAGTGTGCGACATAGACTATATATGCTGTTTTGATTTTTGATGTGGATGAGTATTTAACTCACTCTTAATAGGAATATTGAATAATTGTGTGTTGGTAAACAAGAGTGTTGTGGAAATCTTTCCCTTGCATATATTGAAGTAAATGAATCTTTTGAAGAAAGAAACCTTCTAAAATGTGGTGATTATATGAAATGAACATTCTTGTCGTGTTACAAGAAAAAGAAATGAACATTTGTGACTTGACGAAAGACATTCATAGTTTGATGGAAAGTAATCATTAATTGTGTGTAATGAATTGTATTCATAGTTTATTGAAGAGGGTCTAGGTCGAAATCTTTTCCCCAATTTGGAAAACTAGATTCTGAAAGGTTTATATGGAAATCCTTTCCTGTGTAGTGTTGTGATTCCGGAAAAGGGAATGTTGTAGTGTTATGATTCCAGAAAGGGAATGTTGTAGTGTTATGATTCCGGAAAGGGAATGTTGTAGTGTTATGATTCCGGAAAGGGAATGTTGTAGTGTTATGATTCCGGAAAGGGAATGTTGTAGTGTTATGATTCCGGAAAGGGAATGTTGTAGTGCTGAAGAAAGAATATGCTGATGTTTGTCCCAAGTTGTAGTGGAATATGATGTGGCTAATGAATATAAATATAGTCGTGATTGTAATGAATAGTAGCTATGATAATCAAGGTAGTTAATCAGTTTTCCCCCAGGTAGAAGTGTTCCCTGGACTGAGGGGGACTGGCTGCCATTTACTGAGGGTCGGGGCCATGGCCATGTACTACCCCCTTGTTCTCCGTCTTTTGTCGGCGTGGAGAGGTCGGCCTGAGTGCCAATAACCATCCTACCTGCCACTGCGCCCGGGACCAACTACCCACTGAGCCAGTTGGGCTGGAGACGCCGCTGCTGCCAAGCCAGAGCGCCGCTCCCGAGTTTGAACCAGCGACCTGTTGGCTGGGCCGTCGCTGCGTTGTGTTTAAGTGTGAGCCACAGCTCCTGTGCGAGACTGTCACCTCGTTGCCGGCAGAGACGCAGCGAGTGTGTTAGTGAATTTTTGAGCCACAGCTCTGAAGCTCTTTAAGTCCTGTGTCGGACTTGACTTGACGCTGTAGTCATCATCTTCGTCGTCTTCATCCTCTTCATCATCTCGTCGTCTTCATCGTTTTCGTTGTCATCGTCGTCTTCGTCATCGTTGGACCCAGCAGCGCTAGTTAATAGCTGTTATATATAGATATATTTTGTGTGTACGCCTAATGGTTGGCGTGCCGACCTATTAATGTCATTGCGTTTGTTATATTACATGTTTGTCTGATGGCTCGGGCAGCAAAAAACAAAAAGAAGTGTTGTTCTGTTGCCTGGCTGTCAATGTTCGGGTGAGTGGGTGTGTGTATGTGCATTTGGAAAAGTCGTGAATGCATCCGTAATTTCTGAGTGAGAGTCAGACACCTGCAGACACACCCATACCATCCGTAACATTGCATTTTCTAATTTGTTTATTCCTTTATTTGGTGGCACAGTAAATCTGTCTTTGCATATGATACTGATTTGAATGTAAATTGCAAGAAAACTGATGCAGATGACAAATAACATCAGCAACAACACAAATTGTCATCACTGGCAACAAAAATGAGAAAAAGCAAGAGCAACATGAGTGTGAAATTTTGAATTCTTAGATTCATTTCCATTAAGTACACTTTATCCTATGAAATAAAGAAAAATGAAAAGAACATTGTATCATACTTTCATGTTTTGTTTTTATTGACGCGTGACATGCATACTTGTTGACTACTTGTGATGATATGTACCCCACTGACTTTTCTTGAATTTTGTTTGTAAACAGGAAAATGTATGTGTACGCACCCACAAGCAGAACAAAGTGTTTGAATATGAAAGGTTGGTTCTCAGTTGCTTCGTTTTGTAAGATAATTCTCCATTGTTGTCAACATGCCATTGCATTATCAGAGTGTATGTTCACAAGAATTTGCTTTTATAAACGTCAGACTTTTACCTTCTTTATCAAGTCTGTTTTTTCAGATGTTGCTTATTACATGTACTAGGTATGTGATTTGGTACATGTGTGCATGTGAGACAGATAGTAAATGAGAAGAAGATAGAAATCCAAACATATTCAGTTCACATGTGTTTATTTTGTTACTCACTAAACCATTTCTGGCATGAATTTTGGCATACGCTTTCAGTGAAAAAGGATATCTTTTAATTGTTACTGCTACTTAATCATTGTATGTATGTGTCTGTGTGTGTGTGTTCACAATACTTCTATTGGTTGAACAATTGAAAGGAAATCAGTCATCAGTGTATGGCTAGACTGTCTGAAGATGTAAAAGAACATGATGTGCAGTATCCACATGCATATCAAAACAGTGTATCTGGTGGCTCCAAGGTAGTTATGTGTATAAATGGTCATCAGTTGGTCAGATTTGATTCCACTGGGAATTATCTCCCAGTATGTTGTTGTCCTGCCTTTGAAGAGTTGTGAGTCATATCAGGTTGTCCCATGAGCTTTAATGTCAAGTTATCCCATGCCAGTAATGTCATTTATTATCTCTTGACCAGAAACATTATCCGATGCCCGGTAATATCATATCATGTTATCTCATGATCAGTAATTTCATATCATGTAATCCCATGACCAGTAATATATCATGTTATCCCATGACCAGTAATATATCATGTAATCCCATGACCAGTAATATATCATGTAATCCCATGGCCAGTAATATATCATGTTATCCCATGACCAGTAATATATCATGTTATCCCATGACCAGTAATATATCATGTTATCTCATGATCAGTAAAATATTATGTAATCCCATGACCAGTAATATATCATGTTATCCCATGACCAGTAATATATCATGTTATCCCATGACCAGTAATATATCATATGATCAGTAGTATCATATTATGTAATCCCATGACCAGTAATATCTCATGTTATCCCATGACCGTAATATCTCATGTTATCCCATGACCAGTAATATATCATGTTATCCCATAACCAGTAATATATCATGCTATCCCATGACCAGTAATGTATCATGTTATCCCATGACCAGTAATATCATATCATGTAATCTCATGACCAGTAACATATCATGTTATCCCATGACCAGTAACATATCATGTTATTCCATGACCAGTAATATATCATGTCATCCCATGACCAGTAACATCATGTTATCCCATGACCAGTAACATGTTATTCCATGACCAGTAATATATCATGTTATCCCATGACTAGTAATATACCATGTTACCCATGACCAGTAATATCAGATCATGTTATCCCATGACCAGTAACATATGTTATCCCATGACCAGTAATATATCATGTTATCTCATGGTCAGTAATGTCATATCATGTAATCTCATGACCAGTAATATATCATGTTATCCCATGACCAGTAATATCAGATCATGTTATCCCATGACCAGCAATATCATATCATGTTATTCCATGACCAGTAGTATCATGTTATCCCATGACCAGTAATATCAGATCAGGCTATCCCATGAGGTGTAATATCATTATCATGTTCTCTCATGAGCAGTAATATATTATCCTATGAGCAGTAATATATGTTATCCCTTTAGGTGTTATCACATCATGTTATCCCATGAGCAGTAATATATGTTATCCCTTTAGGTGTTATCACATCATGTTATCCCATGAGCAGTAATATATGTTATCCCTTTAGGTGTTATCACATCATGTTATCCCATGAGCAGTAATATATGTTATCCCTTTAGGTGTTATCACATCATGTTATCCCATGAGCAGTAATATATGTTATCCCTTTAGGTGTTATCACATCATGTTATCCCATGAGCAGTAATATATGTTATCCCTTTAGGTGTTATCACATCATGTTATCCCATGAGCTGTAATTTCATTACATCCTATGAATCTTAATGTCTTGACATGTTATCCTGAGAGTAGGAATGTCATCATGTTATCCCTTGACAAGTTATGTCGTACCATGTTATTCCAAGGCCATTGATGTTATATCATGCTGTCCTATGAGCTGTAATGTCTCATTGTATATTCCCATGACCAGTGATATTTTATCCCTTGACCAGTAATGTCAAAATATCCCATGACCTGTAATGTCTTATTATCCTATGACCTGTAAAGTCCTGTTATCCCATAATCAGAAAAGTCTGGTGATTCCATGCTCTGTATTGTCTTATCTCATGGCCTGTAAAGTCCGATGGTTCCGTGACTTGTAATGTCTTGTTATCGTGTGACCAGTTCTATACTCTACCATGACTTGTAATAACCTGTGATTTTATTACCTGTAATGTCCGATGGTTCCATGACCTGTAATGTCCTATGACGAGAAATATCACACTATACCATGATCTGTAATGTCCTATCATTCCATGACCTGTAATATCCCATTATTCCATGACTTAAAATGTCCTATGACCCCTTGACCTGTAATGACCTACCACCCATGACCTATAATGCATATCCCATGACCAGTTAGACCTTACGATGGTCATGATAATACCATATGAGTGCCAGGACCAGCACAAGAAGTACAGAAAACATTATTCCAGCAGTTTAGTCCAATGAGTCTTTTTTTGTTGTTGAATGCTTGTGTGTTTGATCAAGTACATGTCTTCAGAGGGTTATGTAATCATCACATACTCCTCGAAGCTACCAAACCAGGAGTGGATTTGCTTTGAGAAGGGTCTTCACCAACTCACCCTTGTACGTGTGCAGAGTGTACAACCCTGATGAGAAGCAGGAGTCGGTGTTTGACGAAGTTCAGCCCATGCTGACCTCGTTACTGGACGGTTACAACATTTGCATCATGGCTTATGGGCAGACCGGCAGCGGTAAAACCCACACCATGCTGGGCTCTCATCGCAACGACGACTACAACCCTTCCCAAGAGCCTCACCCTGATGAAGGGGTCATACCCAGAGCGACTCGAGAGCTGTTCAGGTTTAGCCACTTTTTGTTTGTTTAGTGCACTGCCCCGTCCTTTGTGCTGTCCCTGTGGTATTACTGTCACGCTGCTTGCTCCAGTTTCCCTGTGCACACCCACGCTCAGGTTCATCTTTTTTGCAGTCCCAGCACTGGGAGTACAAAAGGAGCTATGGATACCCAGGTTGTCATGAGGCAACATACTAGAGGAGGTGGTATCATTCTTCCAAGCTGCTTCAGTTTTGTTTATTGGAGCCTGTTTTGGTATATCATACACCAGACAGTTTTAGTGGCTCTAGTGGGTCACCTTGAAATCATCAAAAAAGGAAGCAAAGAAAACAGGCAAAATGAAGAGGAGAAGAAAATTGCCTGTGTATAATCAAATCAACAAGTTTTTCCAACAATTAGTGGTTACTCCTTAAGCTGGATTTGAGAACTGTTCTGTTTTTCATTGCTTGAATTTGTCAGAAATATACAAACTAACATATTCATGCTGAAAGAAAGCAATCACAGAAACATTAGTTGTATGTGTAGTCACCTCAGTACATGTGCCTTAGCTTCTGAGGGTAGTAATTGCCCCTAAAAGTTTGGGTTTTTTTCCCAATGTTGACAGACTGAATGAACGGCTGGTAGCAATGGCCCAAGTACTGTGAATGACCATTTGTACACATTGAGAAGTGAAAGGTGTGCCAGTATGTTACCTACTTAAGTGATGGCATGCACACTCTGTCTACTACAACAAATTAGCTCAAATAAAATTCAAATGAAGAAAACTACCACCAGTATTCTGGCACATGACTGATTGTTGCTTGAGAAAGGAAATCCACACATGCATAGTCTGTTTTAGTTCAAATTAGTCTTACCAGATGTTATCACTATCTCTGAGTCTTTTCAACCATCTCTGAGTCTTTTCAACTACCACAGATTAAGGATTGGAAGTATGAAGAAAGTTTAAGTTTTATTTACCATTTTAACGGGAAAGCTAAATAAAAAAAAAAGCAGTAAAATAAGAAATGACATTTAACAGGCATCATCTTTGATCCTGTACATGGGAGGTGATACAAACTGTGTGATGTAATCAATTCAAACAATAACCATTTTTGTTTGAAAAGGACTTTTCAGACTGGTTAACTCTAGTTGCCAATTGCAGAATGAAACTCCAAATTACAGTTTCATGTATTAGGGAACCAACTTTAGCTTCCTGCATTAAGCAAATCCCGTCTAAAAAAGAAATCTGATGAAGTAACATACCACGTGGAGTACAAAGAAGTCAAGAAAATGAGCAGCAAAACACTTACAAATAATTATGTAATTTGAGACTTTCTATAAAAAAAAAAAATGTGAGGAATGTCTTACTGTTTTCAAGCTATATACTGCCAAAATAACCTAGTTGCCCTTTTTCAAACAGCTGCAGATAAACTGAAGAAAATATCATCCAGTTAATTCTTTGTGCCGATTTACATCTGTTAACATTCACTGTTTGATTTATGCTGGCAGATAAGGCTTCCAAGATGGAACTGCCACTGAGTGACAATGATCTCAACAGACTTTGTAAGGAAGCTAATGAAAAACATATTTTTCTCATCTTTGCCTTTTGCGTAGCTTAAAAAAGCACCAAAACAAAAAACAAACGAAGAGAATCCCGTAATAAACATTCTGGTGTGATGAAAATTTTGTGGCAGGTAGAGGATAAGAAATCACTAGGAACAGATAGGAGTGATAGAAAAGATGCATCCACTGGATTCGTATGGAAAGGTTATATATCAAATCATGACTAACACCAAGCCACACATTTTAGGGTGTTGAAATTTTACATCTATTGGTTTCATTGGAAACTGTCATGTAAGCAATGAATGATAGAAACCACCACAACCTGAAGAGATGAAATTTGTGACATTCATTGGATTTCTGAATTTAAGACATCACACAAAAGTATCTCTCTTATATATATGTATATGAGATACTGGGTTCTGGCAATCAACCCTCGAAATTATGACTGACAAAAGACTCACACTATTTGGATTGATACCTGTGATGGTGCGGAGGGGTAAGGGGGTGCAGGTAAAGCAAGTCTCTAATTGTCCAGGCGGGCACTAAGGGTATACCTTTTTGCAGGCTTTTCTGCCAGACGCGTAGACTGCTGTGGGGCTGGCATGGGTCAGTTGACAGCACACGCCGCAGATGGAACAGGAGGGGGTGCAGGGTGACCAACTGTCCTTGGAGTTGGTTGGGGTGCCGTCTGTCTGGGCAGTACAGCATCGTAGAGGACTGGCTCATCCTCGCTGTCCGATTCAGAGTCTGGTGGCTGTTCCAGCTTCCGTCTTCTCCTGTCAGGTGGGGAAGTTGCCTGACAGGGCCAGACCCGTTGTCTGGGAGCCACAGCAGCCTGTGGTGGCCTGGGTTCTGGCACACAGATTGATGGCGTGGAGGCACTGGCAGTTTGGCTGACCTTTCTGCAGGGTCGGCAATCAGCCAGGTGCTGCTCCAGATCCCGGTACATACCTGGCCAGTAGACCTGGGGTCGCAATACCTCTGCTGCATGCTGGTAGCCCTGGTGACCCTCGTGGTTGTGGACTGATGACAAAACCTTGGGGCGGAGCAATCTGGGAAGGAGCAGCTGCTCACACGCCCCAAGTTTAGGGTCCACCATTCACCGATACAGCACCCCCTGTGGGCAGGTGAGTCGGCTGTGCTGCTGAATGAGGGACTGTAGCTCCCTATTCTCGCCAGCTGCAGGCTTCCTTGGCCAGGAGGACAGAATTGGCCCAATGGATTGGTCCTCCTGCTGAAGTCGGCACATCTCTCCTGGTGACAGCTGAGGCAAAATGGGCTCTGTCTGTCGCCTAGGTGCTGCTGAGCCGTGTTGCTTGTCAGCATTCTGGCTGCTGACAGTGGCAGAAGACTGGGGTTTGTCCCCAGTTTTCATTGCAGCTGCAGTCTTCCGCCGTCGCCTTCGTCTGGGCCGTCGTCCTGAGCGCTGTGTGTCCGTCACACAGCTGCGGACCTGCAGTGGTGGCTGTGCAGGTGGTGGCTGCTGCATTTCCTGCCTCAAGTTGGCGACTGTGGCCGTGAGTGTCGCCAGCCGAGTTTCAAGCGAGGCAACAGCAGCAGTGCCAGCCGTGTGGAGGATGTCGCCGTCGGTACTGCAGTCCTGCATCCACCCTTGGGCTTCCTTCCTAGCCTCTTCAAAGGTGGTGGTAGGATGGTTCCGGACGAAATACCGGACATCCTTGCGGAGTGCAGCTGGTTGCAAACCACGTGTGAAGGTGTCCCGGAGTATGGTGGCAGGTAACATTCCATCCCCAGCCTGGTTGACCTTCCTCCAGAGGTACTGGAGATGGGAGCCATACTCCCAGATGGTCTCGTCCTGGCCCTGCTGCCTGGTGAAGAAGGCTGTGGCCAGGGTGACCACATCACGCTGCTCTCCCCAGTTCTCCTCCAAGATGGTAAAGATCGGCAGCCTGATCACCTCCTGGCGAGCTCGGCCATCTAGGGCGGCAATCAGCCAGAGGGCGGCTGTCCTATCATCCAGGGGCAGAAGGTGTAGGGCAAGCCTGGCCTCCCGGATTAAGTCGTCCACTTCCCTGCTGCTCTCGTTACCCGTGAACTTGGGAAGCTGATGCAGAGGTAGGGGCAGTTGGCTGGCCATGGTGTCCCGTGTTCTTCTTGGGCTGTGTCTTCTTCTTGGTCCTTTCTGTCTTCAATCCTGCTCGCAGCGCCAGTTGTGATGGTGCGGAGGCGTAAGGGGTGTGCAGGTGAAGACAGGCAGATGGTGATAAGTGCAGGAACCAAGGGACAGCAGCCAGTCAAGAAGATACACCGGACGAAGCAGAGTTTTTCTTCTTTTATTTCTCTCCCATGGCAAGGAGCTCAAACCAGGAACACTGCCTGGGAACTCTCTCAGCACTCAGCGCACTGAGCACTCTTTAGCGAACACCCTAGGCAACACTCTAGGCAACCCTGCTCGCACTCACGCCGCGGCCCAAATATATACAGCTTGCCCGGACCGCAAAGAAGACAACGCAGCGCCGCACGCAAAATGAGCCTCGCGAGACAGCAAATGACAAAATTTGTGCTATCTGTCGCAGCTTCTGCGTTGTCTAGCTCGCCGTCCGTTCAAAGTATGCAAACATATTTGATATCGATGAAAACCTCAGAACCCAAAGAATAAAATGCAATAAGTCGTATTTGACAATTCTGTGGCTGTGTAAAGTTATTGGCGATTAAAGTCCGAGAATGAACCCACTTTTAACGAGTTTACGTCATATTTTCCTCTATTTCGATGAAAAATACCAAACAGCTTTGTAACGAATGAAAAGCTGGCATCTCGCTCTTTTATACATATAAATTTCATTATCCAAGATGCCGTCCAAGCGGAGAACTTTGCGTTTAAAATTTGATAGAAAACACAACTTGCTTTATCGTCACATGGCCGTTGCCTCGTGCTTCGAACACGATCTTCGATAAAGTGTTATTCTGTTGGAATGGTCTATCGGATGATAATTTTTATATATTTTCGGTTGCTTCTATCATAGAAATGGAGTCATTAAAAAGATGTCGATTGGGAAGTCCGAATTTCATAAAACAACAATTTAGATCAAAACTCCGACAATCAACAAAGAAGGCGACTTGCTCAAGGGACCGGCGCCGTCAGTCATTTCGTATAGTCGCAAGCTTGTACAGAAAAGGTCATAGGCATGCGATATACGAAATGAGAGCTTATGGACTTTACTTTCAATGCACATTCATGGCTTCTTTGGATTCTCTCATACTTTTTGTGAAATCAAAAATTATCTACGGTTTGTTCGTCGGACAATTCAAAGTGGCGCCAAGATTAATTTGGTCGAAATACCAGTTTTAGGGAAAATATGGGCTTCTCAGTCCAACACGATCATAATGAATAGAATACACTAATTTTTGTGACTTCAGCGACGTATACACAACTGTGTAGGTTCTGAGGTATTCATGATTTAAAGAATTTACACAATAAAAATTAGATTCAACCAAGGGAGGTAAGGGGAAGATAACTCGAACAAAATATCTCGTTTACGACAGGTGACCAAGAAATATACACTGTTAGCACCCGGCTACATACCATTTTACAGTCATTGATTATCAGAAAGGTCATTACATAATCTGTTGATTCTCTTTAAGATGTCATGAAACATCACAAATATCAGAAGGCTGTATAGATTGGAGTAATGATATTCAACATCCATTTGATTCTCTGAAAAAAAATAGAAAACTATATATATTGGAGGGTTACATTTTACATCAATTGATTTTTTTAACATGTACCTTTTAGAACTATTCACATTGTTTAGTTTCATGATTTTTTTTTTTCAGGACATTGGTCACTTGTCCCTTCATTATCATTTTTGTTTTTCTCTGAAGTGTTTTACTTATATGATCTATCCCTTTGTTTGTTTATGATTTTTTACTTTAGTAT
>CM065727.1:61481440-61486440 GCA_033310375.1 Conus canariensis
TATTACACGCTTCACTGTGCAGGGGGAGATGCCAAGCTGTTGGTGCTGCTGTGTGTGTCCCCGGCACAGCGCTACATCACAGAGTCTCTGCAGTGCCTGGGCTTCGGACAGCGGGCCAGGCAGGTGCAGCGTGGACCCACCAAACGCCGTCTGCCGTCCTCTGCCGAGAAAGTTGACTCTTCCCAGAGTGCTCCGCATCGCCGGGCTAGCTCTGCTGCCAGTCCCTCCCGATGATGTGCTGTGTGCAAAGAATGTCACACATCTTGTTCGGTTTTTCAAAAACATGGAATCCCATACAGCCTTGCAAGACATTTTTTGTTGTGTAGCATACGAAGTTCATTGCTGCAGGATTTGCTGTGATAAAATTTTGCTGTAGTCTTTCCTGACAAAAAAACCAACACTGCCATTATATTAGATTATGAAAGGGATTTATATTTTAACATTTTGAAAGGTTTAGACAGTTTGTGTGTGGTATTCTGATGTGATCCTTGTTTGTGGTCTTTTTACTTCTGATGAAAATTATGACAAACATGCCGTCCTACAGTCCTGAAATGATTGTATTTTGGAAGGGGCTATTTTTTTTTCCAAGGTTTTGTGACATGCTAGTTCATTTTCTTTTTGTTGTGTGATATTTCTTTTCCTTTTTTATATTCAGTTTCTGTTATTACATATTTATTTTTATATTTAAAGCTAATTACTGTGATGAACATTGATCATCATTGCCCCAATATGCTATGATATTGATATTTGTTGTGTGCACACCGAATTCCAAAGCATTTTTCAGTGTCTGTGATGGTTTTGTTTGTTTGTTTGTCCGTTTTTTGTGTGTGTTTTTTTTTTCAGTGCACTAAAATAGTTTCCTTGCATGAAACAATTTTTATGATAATGAAGTTTAAAGTAAAAATGTATCTGAAAAAGAACTACTGCTATTGTCTTAATGATACTGTGTGCATCCACATCAACTGTGGTTTAGTGTTGTAACAAGAAAGGTGTGAGAAATGTGAACTTACCTCATGATAGCAAAAATGTTTTATTTTTGCATTCAATTTTAAGTGTACAAAGCATCTTTGTCATAATGTCTCATGTTATGTCTTACATATGCCCAGCATTACACAAAGTTTTGAAGGAAATGAATATGTTTATAATCTTGATGCCATTTCCAATAAATATCTTTGAAAAATGTAGTGAAAGTGATATTAGAGTGTGTATGTTTTTTTAATGACCACCATATTTTGTGTCTAAATCTCTGTCTCTGTATCTCTTGTCAGTTATACATGTTTGTTGTATGGGCATAAACGAATACACTATCAAATTTTTTAGTCATTACCACCCCTTCACAGTTCACTGGATGAGTCATCACAACATGATCCATAACAACAGGAGTCCTGTAGGATGATCTTCACAGCTGTCCTCAGTCATCACAACATGATCCATAACAACAGGAGTTGTGTAGGATGATCTTCACAGCTGTCCTCAGTCATCACAACATGATCCATAACAACAGGAGTCTTTGTGGGATGGTCTTCACAGCTGTCCTCAGTCATCACAACATGATCCATAACAACAGGAGTCCTTGTGGGATGATCTTCACAGCTGTCCTCATCACAACATGATCCATAACAACAGGAGTCCTTGTGGGATGATCTTCACAGTTGTCCTCAGTCATCACAACATGATCCATAACAACTGGAGTCCTGTAGGATGATCTTCACAGCTGTCCTCATCACAACATGATCCATAACAACAGGAGTCCTTGTGGGATGATCTTCACAGCTGTCCTCAGTCATCACAACATGACCCATAACAACTGGAGTCCTTGTGGGATGATCTTCACAGCTGTCCTCAGTCATCACAACATGATCCATAACAACAGGAGTCCTGTAGGATGATCTTCACAGCTGTCCTCATCACAACATGATCCATAACAACAGGAGTCCTGTAGGATGATCTTCACAGCTGTCCTCAGTCATCACAACATGATCCATAACAACAGGAGTCCTGTTCGATGATCTTCACAGCTGTCCTCAGTCATCACAACATGATCCATAACAACAGGAGTCCTGTAGGATGATCTTCACAGCTGTCCTCATCACAACATGATCCATAACAACAGGAGTCCTGTAGGATGATCTTCACAGCTGTCCTCAGTCATCACAACATGATCCATAACAACAGGAGTCCTGTTCGATGATCTTCACAGCTGTCCTCAGTCATCACAACATGATCCATAACAACAGGAGTCCTGTAGGATGATCTTCACAGCTGTCCTCATCACAACATGATCCATAACAACAGGAGTCCTGTAGGATGATCTTCACAGCTGTCCTCGGTCATCACATGATCCATAACAACAGGAGTCCTGTAGGATGATCTTCACAGCTGTCCTCATCACAACATGATCCATAACAACAGGAGTCCTGTAGGATGATCTTGACAGCTGTCCTCGGTCATCACATGATCCATAACAACAGGAGTCCTGTAGGATGATCTTCACTACTCACCCTGTCTAGGTTATTACACAGTTTGCTAAGGATACAAACGGGAAAAAAACACACAAAAAAAACAGACTGAGGGAAATCTTCCCAAAAGGATTGAGGGGGCGATAAAACATATTGTACGAAGTACAGTAGAATCTGGTTAGAAGAAACTCGGTTATAAGAAAACTCGGCAATAAGAAATCAAATGGTTTTCCCCTGTTGAGAGGATTGTTTAACATTACTTAAAATATCTCGGATGTAAGAAACTCGGTTGTAAGAAAACTCGCTTGTAAGAAACGGGTTTAGCTGACCCTGGCGAAACTTTACCTCGGATGTAAGAAAGTCTCAGCTGTCGAAAGATGTTCTCGGTGGGCCTACACATACATATATATAAATATATAAAAAAAAAAAAAAAAACCCAACAATTCCACGATGCAGGTCACAGGAATTGGCGGGACAGGATGTGGGCCCTTTGATGTCGCCTAAGAGATGGGATATCCGTATGTAAGCTAGACAAAACGCAGGCGCTTGATTACGAGAGGTGTTTGAACTCCCCCCACCCCCCCCCTTCCCCCCAACCCCTGTTTCTCTCTTCACACCGGTGCATGTTCAATGCAAGGCAAGGCTTTGTACAATGTAAAGTGAAGATGGCTGACAAACACAAAAGACAAGCAATTTCCCTGAAACGAAAAAATCGAAATTTTGGATGCTGTGGAGAGAAACCCGAAAAAGAAAAAGACGTTGATTGCTGAAGAATTTCACATTCCTCTTGCTACTCTGTGCAACATTGTAAAACAAAGAGACAAATACAAAAATCAGTTCTTGGGCAGTACAACTGACCCGCAGCTACAGCAAAAGAATAGGAAGGCGAAACATGAGGACATTGACAATCAACTTCTGCAGTGGTTTGTCCAAGCGAGGTATGTTATGTGACTATCTCCACCCCCCTGCCATCTCTCTCTCTCTCTCTCTCTCTCTCTCTCTCTCTCTCTCTCTCTCTCTCTCAAAAGACTAACAGTTCAGCCTCTTGGATGCAGTATGTACCATGCAGCAGGCATGGGATGAGGTGACCCCAATGACTATCAGCAACTGCTTTCTCAAAGCGGGCTTCAGGCATGGCAAAGACACAGAAGCTTGCGCAGAAGAACACGACCATAGTGACCATGAGACACAGGAAACCATTCTGAAGACACTATTTGAAGAATACAACATTCCACCAGAAGAGTACTTCACTGTTGATGACAGTGTTGCAACAATGGGGTCAGCATCCTGCGCCATGACTGTGCCAGCTGCATCAACATCAAATGCCCCAGAAATGTTCAGCACAGACGCCTCAGATGAAGATGACAACTGTGCAAAACAAGAAAAAAGATCTAGTTGCAAAGCGAGAGGACTGCAGGCGGAAATCTAAACAAATCTTAAATAAATGTTAGCGAACCGCCCAGAGAACGTGGACAAACGAGTCACAAGACGAAACACAACTAGTTTCGACCTCTTAGGTCTTCATCAGGTGAGACATTAACGAATAATTCGTTAATGTCTCACCTGATGAAGACCTAAGAGGTCGAAACTAGTTGTGTTTCGTCTTGTGACTCGTTTGTCCACGTTCTCTGGGCGGTTCGCTAACATTTATTTAAGAAAAAAGAGTTTCAAGAAAAACTGCTTTGGAATGTACTACAAAATTACAAACTTACTGCTTGCACTCAGACTGCAATGAAGCAGTCCTGAAATCATTTGAAGCGTTCAAATATCATTTGGAAAAGCATGTAGCAAGTGCTAAGACTCAAACTAGAATCGATGATTTCTTCTTGAAAAGCAGCACACCTGAGAGTAGACATACAAAAGAGGAGACCAGAGCAGAAAGTAGACAGTGGAAAGGGAGGACAAAAGATGAGGAAGAATTGAAGAAAGGGGATGCAGGAGAACAAAATGGAGAAAGCAAAGGGCAGACAAGAGGAGCAGACGGGGAAAAGAAAGGGGCGACAAGAGCAGAGGATGGAGGAAAGAATGAAAAACAAAGAGAAGAGGATAGAGGTAAGAACAGAACAGCAGACGATGATAGAGAAAAGAACAGGAGACGATGATAGAGAAAAGAACAGGAGACGATGATAGAGAAAGAACAGGAGACGATGATAGAGAAAAGAACAGGAGACGATGATAGAGAAAAGAACAGGAGACGATGATAGAGAAAAGAACAGGAGACGATGACAGAGAAAAGAACAGGAGACGATGATAGAGAAAAGAACAGGAGACGATGATAGAGAAAAGAAAAGCGGGGAGGCAAGAGCAGAGGATGGAGAAAGAAAAGGGGGAACAGAAAAGACAGATGGAGGAGGAAAGGGGGGACAAGAGAGGGATGGGGGACAGAATGAACAGACGAGAGCAGAAGATGGGGAAAAGAATGGGGAGACAAGAGAAGAGTTTAGAAGGGAGAATAGGCAGACGAACGAGGAGGATGAAGGGAAGAAAAAACGAGAGAAAGGATGGAGGCAAAGGAAGACAGAAGCACAGAATGACAAAGAG
>CM065727.1:61491440-61518940 GCA_033310375.1 Conus canariensis
AAAGAGTTTACAACAAATTCTGCCTGTTTTAAAATTTAAGAAAAACTATAATGAAGACACAAAGAAGAGAAAGGGATGCAAAATGGGAGAGGTAGAAGGCGTGCTGTATCGATAGACAGACAGACAGACAGAGGAATCGACAGACAGATAGATAGAAAGATAGACAGACATGCATACAGATAGATAGATAGATAGATAGATAGATAGATAGATAGATAGATAGATAGATAGATAGATAGGTAAGATGGAGGAAGGGTGAATCAGAAAGCGGGTAAGGTGAGAGGCAGAGGAATGTGTAATGTCCTTATGTGCCTCAATGGTCATACCAAAAATAACTCATTTTGACTTACACAAAGAGTGACGAAGAAAAAGAAACACCCGAAGGTGCTGGGGAGGACCCAGAGAAGCACTGTCTTCACCTGCCTTTAGAGCAGTCCTGTACCACCCTTGGAGGCCTGCGCTGTGTTGACGATGGGTACAGGCACGCGCAGGACACTCCATTAAGATATCAAGGGACATAACTGCTCCTGAACAGAGGTAAATCAGACTACAGGATGCAGCTCATAACAGCCTTAAAGTAGCATCCCCATGGGTGTACCAGCCCGTATTTCATGACTGCAGAGCCCACCGGCGAAAAACACCACCCTCCAGCTGCCGAGCACACCCCACAGACCCAACCACCCCTGCCCACGGACAGATGAAGACAGTGCCACTCCAGACACAGCCAAGCTTTCGCCATACGGTCTTATGTGCCCTCAAGAGAGAATCCAAAGTTGTAGTCTTTCCCACTGTCAACAGGACTTTCCCTGTGGTCGGTGGGTCTTTCCTCACCGTCACTGGACCTTTCTCCAGGGTCAGCCTAGTTAAGGCAAAGAAGAAAAAGAAACACCCTTACACAAAGAGTGACAGAGAGTGTAGTACTAATCGGTCAAACAGAACAAAGCTATCCTGTGTTTCCAAACATGTGTGCGCTCTCCCAGTCTCGGTCCGATAACTTACAGAAGATTATGACCATGCATGCCGACCAGTTTATGGATCATGGCTAACATTGAATTTCGGGCACAAACTGATGTGTGTTAATGAACAAGTCATGTTGTGGGCAATATTGGTAAAAGGCAAATTGCCATCAAAATCCTCAGTAGGCCCCTAGAGTTAAAGGGCCGAACCATATTGAATTTCAGTCTAAATTGAAGGACACGTGTGTATTTTGGTACACGCTATATGTTCTTAGCTAACTTTTGGAATGTGAATACGCCCAAAATTGAATAATTAAATCAGTTAAGCTGAGGCGACGAGGGCAGGAATACCTTCAGCTACACACACGAATGGAATACTGCTTTTCATTCACAAAGTCAGGCAATGACAGGCTCAAGCCCAGCCCCCTTCCCCACCTCCACTCTGCCCCTCTGGCATCTTTCCACACACTCCAGTCCTTTCCCGGGTGGCTCAATTTTGCTCCAAGCCACGCTCAGCCTCTCCCTCCTCTCCCGCACCACCACCCTCCCCTCCCAGCTCAGTTTTATCCACTTGCTGACAGGCTCAGCCTGTGTGTGTGTGTGTGTGTGTGTGTGTGTGTGTGTGTGTGTGTGTGTGTGTGTGTGTGTGTGTGCATCCGCGCGCGTATGTGTGTGTGTGTGTGTGTGTGTGTGTGTGTGCGTACGCGTGCTTGCGTGTGTGTGAGCGTGACAGCGTGCGGGTGCGGGTGCGTGTGTGTTCTGTGCACTTTATGCATAAATTCTCTCTCTCTCTCTCTCTCTCTCTCTCTCTCTCTCTCTCTCTCTCTCACACACACACACACACACACACACACACACACACACACACACAATAGGCCGTGTGTGTGTGTGTGTGTGTGTGTGTGTGTGTGTGTGTGCGCGCGCGCGCGCGTACGTGCATGCGTGCGTGCATGCCTGTGTGTGTGTGTGTGTGTGTGTGTGTGTGTGTGTGTGTGTGTGTGTGTGTGTGACAGAGAGAGAGAGAGAGAGAGAGGGGGGGGAGAGAGACAGGATGTCAATTACATTCATATCAGACCCACTACCTTGACAGATCGAACATATTGTGAATGCCAAGAGAGACAGATTACCCTGCCGTAAGATCTGTCACCGAAGTTTTGTTCTCTCTCTCTCTCTCTCTCTCTCTCTCTCTCTCTCTCCTCTCTCTCTCTCTCTCTCTCTCTCTGGCATTACAGAGAGGGGACTTTAGCCACGCTGACAGAAAGGTGGGTAAAAGTGGGGAGTGGGAGACTGGAGAGGCTGGCGGCAAGGCAATAGGGGGGGGGGGGGGGGGGGGGGAAGAGAGAAGAGGGGACAGGGAAGGAGTGGAAGGAGAAATGTACGTAACGCGTGCAGAATCACAGCCTACGTCTTGCGTGACATGCCCATGAAACAGACCGTGAAAGTGGATGGGAGGTGTTGGGAAAGTGAAGTGGAGGGTGGCGGGGAAAGAGGTGGTAGGTCACGCATTTTCTCTTCCTGTCCAACGCATTTGTCTGTCTGTCTGTCTGTCTGTCTGTCTGTCTGTCTGTCTCTCTCTCCCCTCTCTCTCCTCTCTCTCTCTCTCTCTCTCTCTCTCTCTCTCTCTCCTCAAAGTGCGTGAGCGAGGATGGGAAGTGGTGGAAGGGGGAGTAGAAGAGGAGGAGGAGGAGGGGAGACAATACGGGCAAAGACTGAATTCTTTGTATTGCACAGCTACAGCCTAAGGTACTAATTCCAAGACAGAGAGAGAGAGAGAGAGAGAGAGAGAGAGAGAGAGACAGACAGACAGACAGACAGAGACAGACAGACAGACAGACAGAGACAGACAGAGTACGTGTATCTGTATCTGTCTTTGTGTATGCGTGGGAATGCCTTTTTAACAACACTCTGCTCAAAATCCCTCAGTTTCAAACTAAAACCTATGGAGATCGTTCTTTTTCTTTTCAGGGTCCGGTTTCTTGGAACAAACTCCCAATATCTTTGCGCGGTTCAAACTCTCTGTCTTCCTTCAAGGCATCTCTTAAAACAACACTCTTCACCTGTCAATAGCAGTTCTTTCTTCACCTTCCCTTGCCCTCAAATTGATTCTGCACTAATGTTGTGTGTGTGTGTGTGTGTGTGTGTGTGTGTGTGTGTGTGTGTGTGTGTGTGTGTGTGTGTGTTGATTCTGCGGCTCTGTGTGTGTGTGTGTGTGTGTGTGTGTGTGTGTGCGCGCGACTATGTGTGTGTGCGACTATGTGTGTGTTGTGTGGGGGGGGGGGGGGGGGGGGGGGGGGGGGGGGCGTATGCGCATGTGTGTGTGAGCGCATGCTGTTGTGTCTGTTGTTGTCCGACAGTGTGTGTGGGATCATGTGTTGAATGTGTGTGTGTGTGTGTGTGTGTGTGTGTGTGTGTGTGTGTGTGTGTGTGTGTGTGTGTGTGTTTGTGTGTGTGTGTGCGCGCGTGGGTGGGTGTCAATATACACCCTTGTTTGTAGATGCATGGTACCTATTGCAATATTCATCTTCTTATTGGTTTCATTTATGTTTTCTTTAACCTTTTATGTATTTGTAAGCGCTTAGGGCTTATGATGTAAGATTACGCGCCATAAATAAGCTTAATCATTATTATTATCATTATTAAAATTCTCTCTCCCTCTCTCTCTCTCTGTCTGTCTGTCTGTCTGGTGAGTGAGTGAGTGAGTGAGTGTGTGTGTGTGTGTGTGTGTGTGTGTGTGTGTGTGGTGTGTGTGTGTGCGTGTGTGTGTGGTGTGTGTGTGTGTGTGTGTGTGTGTGTGTGTGTGTGTGTGTGTGTGTGGAGGAGGACAGGAAAGTAGGAGTGGGTGGGGGACAGCTGGATAGTGGGAGCGATTTTGACAGTATTTTGGTGATCTCTG
Organism: Conus canariensis; assembly: GCA_033310375.1. Taxonomy (NCBI): domain Eukaryota; kingdom Metazoa; phylum Mollusca; class Gastropoda; order Neogastropoda; family Conidae; genus Conus; species Conus canariensis. The sequence goes on from CM065727.1 coordinate 61,495,290, forward strand.
CAGTCATATGCATGCTATGGGTGCAAGTGTACACACGTGATCTTATGTGTGTGTGTGTGTGTGTGTGTGTGTGTGTGTGTGTGGTGTGTGTGTGTGTGTGTGTATGTGTGTGTGTGTGTGTGTGTGTGTGTGTGTGTGTGTGTGTGTGTTGTGTGCGTGCGTGCGTGCGTGTGTATGTGAGTGTGTGTGTGTGTGTGTGTGTGTGTGTTTGTGTGTGTGTGTGTGTGTGTGTGTGTTTTGTGTTGTGTGTGTGTGTGTGTGTGCATGCGTGCGTGCATCTTGTGTGTGTGTGTGTGTGTGTGTGTGTGTGTGTGTGTGTGGTGTGTGTGACAGAGAGAGAGAGAGAGAGAGAGAGAGAGCGGACAGAGAAAGAGAGAGATCTGAGAGCGAAATGTGTCAGGTAAAGGCTGCTCAGAGCTTAGGAAGAGGAAGAGAGAGAGAGAGAGAGAGAGAGAGAGAGAGAGAGAGAGAGAGGGAGATGAAGATTTTGCAGACGTAACATACAGAAAGTATCTAGAGTAAAAAGGAGGAGGTGGACCCGGGCGAAGGGAGGGGGGGGGGGGGGGGGATGGTAGGACCCGGACGAAGCCGGGGTCAAAAGCTAGTGTGTCCATAACGGCAACAGACCAAGACGGTATTCTCCACCCAACAAACCAAACGAGTCTGCCCATAATGCTAGCCTACACAACGGTCCCTAAAGGCGTGTTTAAACGCCCCACTTCGCAGCCCATAATCATATCAATTATTCCGACGTATAGCATAACCGAAGCACGAACGAGGGTGGTGTGTGCACGGACGAGTTTTCAGGGTGAACAAAAAGATCCTTAACAGTGCGGCAGTGTCAACATGTGTGGTGAAACATTCAGAGAGGTTCCACCGACTGTCGGCTGACACTTCTCAGGTGTACCAACTGATGTGGGCTGTCTCCGACCTTGAACCCACCGTGACTGAGGGATGGGATGACTGATCAGAGTTCATCATTATTCGGTCACTGTCCTTGAGACATTTATGACAGGGGTGGACAACTTTGTCAAAAAGACTCCGTTGTCTCCCCCCCCCCCCCCCCCCCCTTTTTTTTTTTCTTTTTTTTTTTCTAAAAGTGTATTCCATGGTTTCTCCTTTTTTACCTCAGAAGTGTACTGTTGCTGACACGCTGTTGAGCAAAACATGTGAGAGAGAGAGAGAGAGAGAGAGAGAGAGAGAGAGAGAGAGAGAGAGAGAGAGTGGACGGAGAGGGACCGGGGAGAAGATGGGGGAGAGGGGGGTGCCAAAAGATCGTATTCTCGTTGGCTGAGAAGCCAATGCAAAAAAAAAAAAAAAAAAAAAGGTGAAAGAGGGAGGGAAGGGGAGGAGATACCGGGAGGAGGTGGAGTGTGTGTGTGTGTGTGTGTGTGTGTGTGTGTGTGTGTGTGTGTGTGTGTGTGTGTGTGTGTGTGTGATGTAGCCTAACTACTGATGTGCGCGCGCACGAGCATGTCTGTCTAACTGACTGATGGTGGTGGCCGAAGATCATGCTGGTTGGTCGTTTCCTTTCAGGGGCACATACAGTCTTTCTGCTGACAGAGAGAGAGAGAGAGAGAGAGAGAGAGCGTGTGTGTGTTGAGACAGAGAGACAGTGTTGAGAGAGAGAGAGAGAGAGAGGGCAGAAACAGAGACAGACAGACAGACAGACAGAGACAGACTGAGAGACAGACAGACAGTTCTTGGTTCGGTGTAGATATGCCAATTTCATAAGCTCACAAAACTCGAATGGAGAGAGATAGGAAAAGCACGGGAAGGGGAAAGGGAAAGAAGGGAAAGCTATTATTAGCACGTTGTGGTTGCATCGATGCCAAGGCGCGGTGATATAAAGTCTAACAACTTAGATCACACTGTGTCGCGACCTTCGTCGTTTATCAGCTGTTGGCGTCACACACTTGTGACTGTATTCCTGGCTCAGACCGTGACTTGTAGCCTAAATACCTGGTAGGTATGCGGTAGATATCATTCCGAACAAAGGTACGCTTGGCAGCCTTCCTTATTCACTCATACTAGGCGTAGCGGCAAGTTGCTCACAGCTCACCTTTCGCTACTGACGGGACAGTGTTTCGTTAGCGCTGGTCTCTGAACACAGTGAGGTCCCAGGGACTTTACGGCAAGCAGGCAGGTGTCAGTCAAGACAGACTTCTAGGAGACGGACGCCATGGCTGAGGCGATTCACAAGGGACGTAAGGTGGCAATACTGGGAAGGTAGGAGTTCTGTCTCGTTCGATTTTCTCTTTCATTCTTTCTTTTTTTTCTTTTTTTCTTTTTTTTTCTTTGTTGTTGTTGTTTGTTTCTCTTTCCTTTCTTTCGCTCTTTCGTTTTTTTTCTTTTTTTCTTTTCTTTTTTTCTTTTTGAACGCCAAGTTCTGCTCTCCTTTCCCTCCCCCGTTTCTCCTACTTCCCACCCTCTGTGTGTGTGTGTGTGTGTGTGTGTGTGTGTGTGTGTGTGTGTGTGTGTGTGTGTGTGTGAGTGTGCGTGTGTATGTGTATGTGTGTGTATGTGTGTGTAGGCGGGGGCGGGGGGGGGGGGGGTGCAGGGGGTGTTTTAGATGCGGGAAGAGTAGCGGGATGAATTGGTGGTGATGAGATCTTCCTTACACCCGAGATTCACCTGGCCGTGCAGGATTTAAGTTTCAAAACAGTGACTGAGGGCGGAAAATGAAGCAAAATTTGGAAAGAGAGGGGGTTAGTTACCGCCAAGGACACAGACAAACAAGAGTACAGGACTAGACACAATGCTTTTCGACCTCTTGGGTCTTCTTCAGGCGAAAACAAATAACATTTAAGACAGTGACAAGAAGAACATGTAGCCACTTAGCTTCGCTTCTCCTGTTCGAATGAAGGGCACTGAGAATGAGAAGTGGCTTACAGCGTTCGCAAGTACACGTAGAACAAAGACCCAAGAGGTCGAAATGCATGAAGAAGGAATGAAAGAACAGAAAAAAAGGAAGAATAAAACTAGCTTATTCCAATTCTAATTCCAGAGAGCGCACTACGTCATCTTTGCTCGGCGTCCACCATAAGGGGTTATATAGGTAGACCAGCAGCGTGGGATGGAATGGAAGGCCAGCAAACGGTGTGGCAGGACTTCACTCAGGCTTGCTAAATCTGACCGCCTGCCAACCACACACACACAAACTGTCAGCGGAGCCTGGCATGTCTGCGCTGGGGTTCTTCTCTTCATCCGTGTGGCGACCAGCATTAGCACTGAAGCCTGAAGACTCCCAGTACCCGATGATTATCGACTGCTTTGACGCAGCTACATGTTTTATCCGCCTTCATTCGATTTATAACTCATTTCTTTTAGAATAAACGTGGAAGGTTCTTTTTCCCTCTCACGTTTACTTTACCAACAAAACATTTACTTGTCCATAACTCCGAATTTATTCTGCTTGCGGGACCTTTTCACCTTGCACGAGATAAGAAGAGGCACAATGAGCAAAGAAGAAAATCTCCTTTTATAAGGAAGTTCTAGACCTGCTCATACACCATACACGGACTCAAGCGTACAGTAACAGAACTGCTGAAACACAAACCCGACATTCGGTAGTTACAGCCCGTTCGTCATGAACGTTCTCACACAGAACACACTGAAATACAGAACAAAGACAGTAGATCTCCGGAAAGAGAAACAGGGATCACAGTTACCATCAACGCAAAAGTTGTCTAATCTAAAATTGTTGACTATTTAATGTCTATCTCTCCGTGCCTCACTCGTTTCCTTCTGTGGGCTATTTCTTCAAACCATTTGCATTTTACTGTTCACTCCAAGATTCGAGCTGCCTGAGATGTCTTCAATCTGGAATAGATAGAGGTTGAGAATAATCATGATTGAATTCCGCCAAACATCTCTCTAAAAATGTTAAAGTTACCAAAACTCAATGAGTAAACAAACGAATGAAATAAATAATTACATACATACATACATAACTCAGTAATTAAATGAATAAGCGAGTAAATACACATGTTTTAATCGTATATGGCATTATAGACACTACAGCATGAAAAACATTTACATTTTCACCTCCAGGTCGCCAGATGACGACAAAAAAAAAAAAAAAAAAAAAAAAGCAGGCATGTTATAAATGTTGACGAGAACAGAACAGAACAGAACAGAACTTTTTTTTTAAAAAGCCGTTGCTGAATGGGAAAATGTTGGCCGTTCTGCCATTCAAATCCCCACACAAAAGGATATCAACGTTGTCATACAATAATAACTTGTCTGTTATAACCTCTTCAAGGCAGACAATGCCGTTTTCAATTTCAGCTGTTGTATAGTATGGGGAATTTATTGGAGGCACGTAAACACACACATATTTTGATCTCGAGCATGCCCGCAATGTCCTCGTCGCGCTGTATCCTTAGCCGGTTCTCAATGTGAGTTGTGATCATGGTGAGTGATTTCCCTTTTTTCTGGGTTGAATGTTGGTCATTACGTCTTGTTTGGTGTACGCATTAGAAAGGAGTCACCAACTGAAGAGCTGGTATACGGTTGTACCGACTGCCTTCGCCTGTCCCTTCATTCGGTCGGGAAGCTGGAGCTTGGTGACTCAGCTGGTGGTGGTGGTGATGGTGAGCCGCTCCCTCGACCTACTGTCTGTCAGTCCGGTGGTTTGTCAAGTCTGTTATTCGTGCTGTTGTCATCCTGGTGGACGATCATGTCCTTGGTAGCGACTCTATTGTTGTCGGTGGTGGGCTGGTTCCCCGACTGGCAGGCCGGGTGGCTGCTCCAGGCCCCTGCCGCTGCTTGAGCCGTCTTGCCCTTGGGACGGCTGTGGACCCCTGCTTCGTTTTTCGTCGTTCACGTGTCTGGCGCTGGTCGGCGGGGCAGTTCAGGCTTTTGTCAGTCGAGTCGCCATCCTTCCGTCTTCGGGAGACATTGGTGTAGCAATCCGTATGTTGGCTTTATCTGCACTTTCGCGACTGGCTGTACAGTCCGACTCGCGAGTGGCAATCTGCATTTGCTGCACATGAACGATGGTGTCTGCTGCGGCTGTCGCCTTTTCTTGCTCCTGCCTCTTGTTTTCTGTACGTCCTATCTGAAAGCAAGGTGCCAGGCTAGGCGGTCTTCTGCACAGCTTTCCCACGTACTGAGGTTAATGCTGCACAGTGTCATGTCCTTGCAGACATCTTTGGTCGTTAGGCTCTGTATATCTCTGTGCCGGCTAGTCTGTCCTGTTTGTAGTGTCTGTTTGTCAGACTGTTTCGATTGCGAGTTTGTTTATCACTCTCGCATTGTTATCTGTCCATACTAGTCTGTCTGTTCGTCTGTCCGTCCCGCGCGTTGTTACGATTGACTAGTCGTTTTGATTGTGTGCTTGTGTTTGAGTGTGGTTGAGTGTCCGCACCGGTGTGTGTGTGTGTGTGTGTGTGTGTGTGTGTGTTGTGTGTGTGTGTGTGTGTGTGTGTAATGCGTGTTTAACTACCGGTGTGAGTTTGTGAGTCTGAAATTGGTGTGTGCTTATTATTGTAGAGAGGGTGCACCTCCTATTTGTTTAACTGCGAAAATGTAGGTAACTGGAAAATGTGGTGTGTCTCTATTTGACAGCAGGAGCGCAGACACAATCAGCCGTGTCTCCCTGATGAGTCCGATCCAGCGGACGAAAGGCCTAGGAGCAGGCAATACAAATAGATCTGCCTTCAAAAGGGATCACGATGGTTCCCTCAAGCAGCTAGTGAAGGGTTTCTCATATTTATAATATATTTCCCCCATTTTCTTCATCTTCATTTTTTTTTTCTCTCTAAAAGTTCAAATCTTTGCGAAGTCATTATTATAATGACCGAAGAATTGTTAGCCTGCACTTGTTTTCCCCCACTACTTAATTGTTCAGCATTATATTGTTTGGTCAATCACTGGGAGATTGCATCTCTTAAGAGATCCAAGTAAAAGTTGTCCTGCACAATTCTTAGCCACTGACATTGCTTGAGTTATTGAACAGCAGAGCTGACCACTCAGACTGTTCCATATCTTTTGATCTCCCTTGTATCCTTGAATGGATCCTCAGGCATAGGCTCAAAGATTGTCCCCTACATTTTATACTGTTTGCATAATGCTTTTAGTTTTTCAGCAACTTTTTTCCTCTCCACACTTTCGTTTTATTCCATTTACTATCCTTCGCTGGCTGCTTTGGGGTGCTGTTGGATTCTTTTTTTAACCCTTGGTGGTGAGAACACCACAGAATTATGGACTGTGGTGTGTCTCTATTTGACAGCAGGAGCGCAGACATAATCAGTCGTGTCTCCCTGATGAGTCCGATCCAGCAGATGAAAAGCCTAGGAGCAGGCAATACAAATAGATCTGCCTTCAAAAGGGATCACGATGGTTCCCTCAAGCAGCTAGTGAAGGGTTTCTCATATTTATAATATATATTTCCCCCATTTTCTTCATCTTCATTTTTTTTTCTCTCTAAAAGTTCAAATCTTTGCGAAGTCATTATTACAATGACTGAAGAATTGTTAGCCTGCACTTGTTTTCCCCACTACTTAATTGTTCAGCATTAAAATGCAGGTTTCAGTGTGTGTGCTTTGAGTTTTATACAGAGGAGTATGTGTCTGTGATACATCTATATGGAAGGATGGGGGAGAGGGTGGCAGTCCGAAATCCTGCCACCTAACAGGTGTAAGTGGTGAAGTTTGGATCCAGCACCTCTTGCTGGTACCAGTGAACCGTTGTCACCCCTGTATGGTATTTGATTTTTTTCATCCCCATACTTACATGTCACTATTTCAAAAGGATGAAAGAATGGATAATGAGATCTTTCTGCTTCTAAATATTGTAATCATTGAAAGATTAATGGCCAGGTGTTGCCTTGTTCAGGTTTCAAATGGAGACATCGATTTTCTGTGTTGGTGGACTGCACACCTGAAGAATGTATCACGGGTCGATTATTGATACTTCCTATCGAGGGGGAATATGGGCGATTAGTAGCTCATGTGTGATAAAGCAGGGTTTTCGTTTCTTTGCGACTGGCTACACGTAGAAGTGCAGGGTCAAAAATGCTTGTGGTGCGAAAATACTCCCTCGATGGGGTGGGGTGGGGGTTGTTACCGGTATTGGTTTGGTGCCAGTAGAAAGGGAGGTGTGCTGGTAATAACGTGAAGATATCTTTGTCACCACTCTTATCTTGGTGATGTAGTGCGATTTCTGTAATGGAGGGGCGCGGCAATTCATGTCCTATATTACTTCGTCCATAGTATTTGAGTATTGAATTCAGGTTCATGACTGACTGCTCCGTCGGTGATGTATTTTATTAAAAAAGGGTTGTCATCATACACGGTTCCCTATAAGCCTCTCTTCCTTTGCTCCTTGTGCTGTATTGATTTTGATCCAAGTTATCGCAGCGTCCACGAAGGAGAGTGTGTGGCCCCTCTCCCTGTTTAGTTCCTGTTTTACAACATATTTTACAAGCAGGTGACTCAACCATGAACTTGTATATCTCGTTACTTATTCTTAGAGGAGTCCGTTCAAGGGAAAAGGGGAGGTAAAAAAGGAAACTAGCGGGGTTACGACGAAAGAAAGACAGTACATGATTTGCCCCCCCCCCCCCCCCCCCCACCCCCCACCCCCACTTTCAATCGCACGTTATGTGGCACGAATTTTGATGTTATCCCAGTGAATGAAAAAAAAGGAGTAATCACAGATTATCCGGCACTATATTGACATGGTACCCACCCCAGTGAAGCGAGAAGCGGAAGTATTCATGATTTGTCTGGCACAATACTGTGTAACCCCAGTGAAGGATGGTGGTGGGGGGGGGGGGGGGGGGACAGGGAATTATGCCACGCAGCAGTGACTTTTACTTTTACCCCAAAGGGGGTGGGGGGTGCTGCCTCACATGCTGAAAGCGCTTTGTGGCTGTTTTGCCAGCATTTCGTTTGATGCACCCCGCATTTAAAAGACACAGGCCTACTCGCTATTCTATGGGGTCTAGGTCCCTATTCTGTGCGTGATTAGGATAACCTTCTTCACCCCTTTCAGGGTCTTGTAACTAAGAAGGCAGCCTTATGTGTTCCTACCAATACTCGTGGTGCTGGGCCGGATTGGTCTTCTATTGTTGCATAGAGGATAAACGTCATTTTGGCATGCTCCAGCTTTGTTACAATAAGATGAAAGATGACACGCTGAGTAAGGATACAGGGAATCTACATTTATGTATAGAGTAGGTGTATAGTGGGGTGCACTCCTGGTAGGTGCAGGAGCAGTTTGTCTCTCCCCGCCATGTACGCACATTTATGTATAGAGTAGGTGTATAGTGGGGTGCACTCCTGGTAGGTGCAGGAGCAGTTTGTCTCTCCCCGCCATGTACGCACATTTATGTATAGAGTAGGTGTATAGTGGGGTGCACTCCTGGTAGGTGCAGGAGCAGTTTGTCTCTCCCCGCCATGTACGCACATTTATGTATAGAGTAGGTGTATAGTGGGGTGCACTCCTGGTAGGTGCAGGAGCAGTTTGTCTCTCCCCGCCATGTACGCACATTTATGTATAGAGTAGGTGTATAGTGGGGTGCACTCCTGGTAGGTGCAGGAGCAGTTTGTCTCTCCCCGCCATGTACGCACATTTATGTATAGAGTAGGTGTATAGTGGGGTGCACTCCTGGTAGGTGCAGGAGCAGTTTGTCTCTCCCCGCCATGTACGCACATTTATGTATAGAGTAGGTGTATAGTGGGGTGCACTCCTGGTAGGTGCAGGAGCAGTTTGTCTCTCCCCGCCATGTACGCACATTTATGTATAGAGTAGGTGTATAGTGGGGTGCATTCCTGATAGCTGCAGGAGCAGTCTGTCTGTCTCTCCCCGCCATGTACGCACATTTATGTATAGAGTAGGTGTATGGTGGGGTACACTCCTGATAGCTGCAGGAGCAGTCTGTCTCTCCCCGCCATGTAGAGGTTTGGAGGCTGGGAGAGGCGACAGTGCCGTCCTCACTCTGCCTTACTGTGTCCTTCGTGCCTTCGCCCTGCCTGGAGCAAGAGCGTGACGGACCTGTAACCTGCCCTGTTGTCTCCCCTTCCCCTTCCAATTTCGCATTCACCCTCCTGGGCTCTTCTTACTTCCCTTTTCCACCTTCTGCAGTGGCCATGCTGCTTAGTAGGAGGAAGGGGGGGGGAGGGGGGTGGCAGCCTGAAATTCCGTCACTGACAGCTTTTGTTTGCGAGGAACTTTTCAAGTAGTAGTAGTAGTAGTAGTAGTAGAAGGAGGAGAGATTAAATATTCTACTGAATGTGTGCCTCATGTTAGTAGCTGTACAAGGCAGTGACTTGTCTCTAATTTCACAGCACCGTTTTCATCATTGTCATTGTCGTCGTCATCGTTGTCATCGTCATCGTTATCGTCGTTGACTCTAGTCTTCATGCCGTCGACGCCTTTTTAGTAAAAAAAAAACATCATCGTGCGATGGAAGTGTGCATGACAGTAAAAGTACGCATGCATTGTGGGAGCATCTTGAGAAGAAGTAATAAAAATACCCGAAAGCCCGTGTGAAGAGGGGACACATTGTGTATTTTCTTTCTTTTGTTGCAGCCTCGCTACTTTCCTTTTTTTCCTTCCTTTTCCCCGTAGACGGACCCCTCTAGGGATAAGTAAATTTCTGTCCTTTCCAGAACTGAGTTTGTGTATCAGCCCTATCCAAACCTTGGGGTCCTTTCCCTTTTAATACAACAGTAAAACGTTAAATCTGAACGCTTCTGCTTGTGACTCATTTGGCCGTGTTGGGCTTCGCTGGCGATTTGGTCGCTGAAATAAAGGGGGAAATACATTGATAGCAGTGTTTTGTGGGCTTTATTGTTAGTATGCTTAAAAAAGGAAAAAGAAAGAAAAAAAAAGGAGAAAAACTGAGAACTGGCAGATGCCTTCTAATCACACAAAAAAAACAACCTTTGATCGGAGGTGGTGGGAGGGGGAGGGGGACTTCAGAAACGAAGGTAAAGGACTCCACCTGGGACCTCTTGGACAGTTTAAAAAAAAAAAAAAAAAAAGCGGGTCAGGGTTGCAACTGCTAACCCCGCAGGCAAAAGTTTTGGTCTGTTTATCTACAAGTGGGTAAGGCGGTGTTTTTTTTGTTTTTTTTTTAATTGTTTAGCCACGGTTGGGAGGCAGGAAAGGGTGGAGGGCAGGAGGGTATCCGCCCCTGCCCATTTATTTCATTTTATTTTTTATTTATTTTGATAAATACTGCATAAAATGATTGATGCCACCTTGTGTTCCATCCTGAAGCGGACTCATCGGAAGGAGCTACGCGATGCTGTTCGCCAGCACAGGGGTGAAGGTGACCCTCTATGACCTTGACCCTGAGCAAGTGAAGAAGGCCAAGGCCGACATAGCCGAGCAGCTGGAGCTGCTGGAGGCCCAAGGACTTCTGCGTGGTTCGCTCAGCCGTCAGGACCAGTTCAGTCTCATCACGCCAGCCTCTGATCTTCAGTCATGTGTGGATGGTGCCTTTTTCGTGCAGGTAGGGCGAGTTCTCCAACCGCCGTTATTGAGATCGAAAGGCTGTCGTGTGTCTTAACTGTCATAAACCTCTTGAGAAGAGCACAGTAGACCTGCAAAAATCATACGCTCGCACGCACGCACGAGCGCGCGCGCGCGCGCGCGCGCACACACACACACACACACACACACACACACGCACACACACACATTACAGATTGGAGATTGACCGGCAATGCTAAGGTAGCCCCCCCCCCCCCCCCCTCCTCCAACCCCGCACTCGGCGCGCGTGTGTGTGTGTGTGTGTGTGTGTGTGTGTGTGTGTGTGTGTGTGTGTGTGTGTGTGCGTGCGTTGTTCGTTTCGACATTTGTTTGTGCGCCCACTCCTTATTCCTGGCTTAATAAATGCAACTGTTTGCCCATAAACCAAGAGATTGCTAATTCCATTGTCTGTTTAAACAGCAACGTCAAGTTGATTCAGTGCCGTAACCACACCCGTTTATCTATTTCATCAATCCGTTATTTTCAAAACACACCCAGGAGTGCGTTCCGGAACGCCTGGACATCAAACGCTCGCTGTGGGACCAAGTGGACCCTTTGGTCCGTGATGACGTCATCCTGTCCAGTTCCTCGAGTGCTATGCTTCCGTCAGCCATTTCTGAAGGCCTGCGTCACAAGGACCGCTTCCTGGTCTCTCACCCGGTAAGCGCCATACACCGTGTATGTAGGTGTTGTGTTGTGGGTGAATAGCTCCACAAGTCGTAACCTGCAAACAGTGGTTGAGATGTCGGTCTAAAAATAATAAATAGAACTGAACTAACCCCTTACAGTTCTTTCCCTTGTTTTTGGATCCCGGTGACAGACGTTCATATGGAAATCATTACATCTACTAAGAAGACAGTTGAGTTGTTGGCTTGCGCTTGTCCGCCCCCCCCCCCCCCCCCCTCCCCCATTAGATTGTTCGTCTTGGTATTTGTCTGACTTTATTCAAGTTTAAAAGGCTATGCCAGTCTTGAATAAAAGTTACTCTGTGTTAGGTTTTCTTATGGGAGCAAATGTTACCCCACTTGTTTACCGTTTATTGTTTACTGTTCCCTGCCTCATTTCATTTCCAATTTCGTTTTGATTAAATCGAGGTTATTTGTATTTGTTTCTGTCCGTCTTTGTGTTTGTCTTTTGATCTCCCTTGCATCCTTGGGTGGATCTTCAAGCGTAGGCTCAAAGATTGTCCCCTACATTTTATACTATTTGCATAATGTCTTTAGTTTTTCAGCAACTTTTTTCCTCCCCACACTTTCGTTTGGTTTCATTTACTACCCTTCACTGGCTGCTTTGGGGGTGCTATTGGATTCTTTTTTGCACCCTTGGTGGTGAGAACACCACAGTATTATGGACTGTGGTATGTCTCTATTTGACGCCAGGAGCGCAGATACAAGTAACAGTGTCTCCCTGATGAATTCCGATCCAGCGGATGAAAGGCCTCGGAGCAGGCAATACAAAGATATCTGCCTTCAAAAAGGATTACAATGGTTCCCTTATACAGCAAGTGAAGAGTTTTCATATCTGTAATATATTTTCTAATTTCATGTTCCCAGTTTCTCCATCTTCAACCGCTCTCGCCCTCCCCCTCCATAAGTTCAAATCTTTGCCAAGTCATTACTATGAAGACAGTTGAGTTGTTGGCCTGCGCTTGTTTCCCCCCTATTAGATTGTTCGTCTTTGTATTTGTCTGACTTTATTCAAGTTTAAAAGACTATGCCAGTCTTGAATAAAAGTTACTCTGGGTTAGGTTTTCTTATGGGAGCAAATGTTATTCTACTTGTTTACCGTTTATTACACACACACACACACAAAAAAACCCACATAGTTTCGCTAATACAGCAATAGGCAATAGTTTACTAAAACAAACCTACGCAAACTCGTTTACCAAGAAAAAAAAATTTGACAAAAGTGTGAAAAACTACAAATAAAAAAAGGTCGAGTTTAATGTTTCAGAGAAAAAAGGAGAAATGTCATTAGGAGGATCTTTTCTCCAAGTTTGTTAATGTCAGTGTTGTTTATGAGTAGTCCATCCAGTAGCTGTGCATGTATCCAATGCATCCAGGACATTAGCTTATATTTTGAATTAATTCTTTTGAATTTTTTTTCTCTGTATTATAGAACTGTGCAAAAAATTTTTCCAGAAGAGGAAATTAGTTGCGTGCCTTCTTGGGCTCTTTGTTCTTTGTTGTTGTTTTTTTTTTGGGGGGTCACTCTTTTTCATGGCTGTAAAGATTATCGACAGCAGTGAACTTTGCTTTTATTTTGCTCTCTTTCTTTTCTTTTTGTTTTGTTTCCATAGAAAATTTTCTATGAAAACAGAAACAGCTACTTGTAAAATAAAAATTTTAAAAAAAAATTAAAAAACCGTTTGTCTCGGGAGATTGCTTGTACAGCTTCTCTCTCCTTTCTGACTACCTACATTTTACAACAGTAACGCTTAGCTTCTTTTGAAAGACTTTTGTCCCTTGAACATGTGGGCTTGCAGATTTGGTGTGAATGTCACGTGCCGTCCTTAATTGCCAAGTGGTATATGAGTCGTACATCCTTTAAAGCACCGGATTCTCTCTGATAGTTGTCTATGCATATTGTATTTGAAGTCCCGTGGCTCCATTGCCACGGGCGGGTTGTGAACTATAAACAGAAATTCGCCGTGTCCTGGGCATGATGTCAAGTTATGGGTCGCAGATCTTGTGTATTGAATCTGCATTTAGAGGACCTAGATTAGCATTCAATTTGTACGTATTGCTTCTTGATTTGAAGAGGTTAAGTTCAGTCTCCAGTTGTGTAGGCATATACTATCTCTGCCATTTCGAAGCACACAGATTCTTTTCACAGATGTCTGACCGTAGTGTGCCTGTTTGAAAGACCTAGGTTTCCTGAAGAACCTGACCAAGCTTCCCTCTGCAGACGTTTGTGTATTCTGTATCTGATCTTCATTTGAAGCCTCTACTTCCTCTGCAGTTGTATGCACTGGTAGCTCTATTTGGCGGACGTGGGTTCTTTCTGCAGCTGCCTAGATCATGCTCAGTCGCTCTCCGTATCGCTTCTCTTCCCAGTTGTCAAGGCTTTGTACGTCTTCCAGATTCTATCTGGACATTGCGACTTTAGTTTGCTCACAGGCAGTTCCACCTCCCCTGACACACCCATGATCGCCATGCGAGCACGATCAGGACAACACTCACCACACACACATTCAATGATAATGGCACAGCCAATGTTAAGCAGATTACACACACACACACACACACACACACACACACACACACACAAAACACACACACAATGATAACAATGACACAGCCAATGCTAGGCAGATTACTCAAACACGCATACATACAATGATAATAATGGTACAGCCAATGTTAGGCAGATTACACACACACACACACACACAATGATAATAATGGTACAGCCAGTGTTAGGCAGGTTACTCGAGGCCTGACTGCGTGTTGTGCTAATGAATAGGTCAGACACATGCTAAGTCGCAGCAATGAGATGGGTTTTACTTTTTTTTTTCGGCCTGAAGACTAGTGTACTGCTGTGTGACAACTTGGCAGAAAGTCCTTCTTCAGGGCCGGTGGCAGCACCATAATCTGATGCCCACTATTTACTGAGTGACCTGCTCATCTTCCTGGTTTCACAGACTAGCCAACAGTTGCTGGGTGACACTCATGTCCAGGTATCCATTTGGAGGATGAAGTTTCTTTATGCATTGTTTGCTTGTTGTTTTTTTTCATCTCCTATTTGAGGACCGATGACCCTAGATCTCGAGTTCTTTCTGGTGTGTGTGCGTCCTGCTTGGAGGATCCGGATTTTTTCTTTAATCCACCTGTGTGGAAGACAAGATGAAATATCTGGACGTACTTTACACTGGAGATATGTACCGATTTTTTCATGGCTGTCCACACATACTCACGCTCTATCTCTTGCTTGGGATCTCTTTCCTGATCTCTTATTTCTGAAAATTTTGCTGGCGACAAAAAAGAAAAAAGAAAAATGATCCTGAGAAACAAGTAAAGGCTAACTTAGAACTACCGAGCAGAAAAGTTCGGATAAGATCCACTCTTCCTTGGAATTCTCATGTATAAATAAATACCCAGGAAACATTTTCTCTATTCTGCTGCTGTTTCTTGCGTGGTTACAGACCAACCCACCTTTCTATGCACCATTGGTGGAGGTGGTACCATCTGAATGGACCAATCCTGAGGTGGTCAGTCAAACCATGGACCTCCTGTCTGGTGTGGGCTTGGTGCCTGTGCTGGTCAAAAAGGAAGTGGCAGGCTTTGTCCTCAACCGCCTGCAGTACGCCATTATTGGTGAAGCCTGGAGACTCATACGGGTGAGAACATCTTGCTCTCACAATCTAGTGTATGGAAAGGGAAAGTGCTGTTTACTTTTAGGCCTATGTGAATGACAAAACGTGTTTGTTTATAGTTAAGGGAAAAGAGCGTCATTTGTAACAAAATATAGGGTATTCATTCTTCAAAATCATGTAGAATCATCCCACAATTGAAACAAAATGCATATCTATGTTTGTGAGCATCAAAAAACGCATTTTAAAGTTACTGTTGTACAAGAGAGAGAGAGAGAGAGGGTATGTAGTCTGATTGACGTCTCGGATTCCTCACATTAAAAACCGTTTTTTCACTTTTCTCATAACTGTTTAAACAATATGGCTTCCCGATTTATGCACAGAAAAAAAGAAAGACCCCATTCCTCTTCAAGAAAGACTTTTCAATCAAAAAAACAAATATTCATCAAAAATGTTTCTGCAATATATTCATATTTATCATTGCTTTTAGAGTACAAAATAACTTCTTCCCAGTTTCACGTGCCAAAGATACTGATGAATGACTGAGGAGAATGACTATACACATGTGTCAGAATGGAGTGATATCAGCCAAAGACCTGGACAAAGTCATGTCCTGTGGCCTGGGAACACGCTATGCCTTTATGGGCCCCTGGGAAACTGCCTACCTCAATGCTGAAGGTTGGTCAGTCATTTAGTTAGAGAGAGAGAGGGGGGGAGAGGGAGAGAGAAAGATAATAATAATAATATGGAAGGGAGCAGTGGGGAGGGGAGGTGGAGGAAGAATGACCAGAAGCGATCTTCTCTTTCGCTCTTCTTTCTTTCTTTCGATTTTTTCTTAAATGGAAACATATACAAATAACAGAATGTATGATCAGTTACTGTCCTATCTTCTGCTGCGCTTTTAAAGAATTCTTTCTGTGGGTACTCGATCTAAGTCCTCAATTTATACTTCTTTAATTTTCTCCGTACTTCACCTAAAATTTTGCATGCCATACCTCATGGATCTACACGAACCCATCTTCTTTTCTGAAGTCATAAAAGTCATAGAAATTTTGTGCTTAAGAACCGACTCAAATATCACGTGAAAATCATGACTGTCGGTCATTTAATGCCCACAGTGTACAGCAAAGGAGAATGAGCATAATGGTAATACATGCTTCATGAAAATCATTAATGACATGATGCAGAGAGAGAGACAGAGACAGAGACAGGGAGAGAGAGAGAGAGAGAGAGAGAGAGAGAGAGAGAGATCTATAGTTTGAGTTATATTCTTTCAAAAGAAAATTTAGAATCTCTCAGACAACTGTGCTCTTGATAAAGATTTACCTAATGCAGACAGGCAGTCATGATCACGCATCACATTCTATATTTCATGGTTCTTCAAAAATGATTAGAAATTGAGAGAAAGGTTGGGGGATGGGGGAAAGAAAAATAGAAAGCCTCAGTAAACACAAATGTTCAGACATTTAGTGCTTTCAGAGGAGATTAAGAAAAACGTCTGTACAAACAGCTCACATTGAATGAACACTCTTACGACAACAAAAAAGCGCATTTCTCTGTTGACCAGAATTGGAATACATTTTTCTCATGTTGAAATCTACTAAAAGAAATAAATAGTGAAAAACTATTTACCCTAATCACAGTGTTAACTTTTAAGGGTCAATCTTTTAAGACTTTCTTTTATATAATGCACGGAAACAGTTGTCTCTGTTAATCTCCAAAATCAGATATTGATTCTGTCCATCACAAGAATAGGTAAGATGATTGACAAGGTTAGGATGAACAAAAAAGTAATCACAAGACACAGCAACATCATTTTTTTTTCTGATTTCTCTCTTCAGGTATGGACTGCTACCTGGAACGTTACGCCGACATGATCTTTAACATCCAACAGAAGCAGGGCGCTCCAGAAAAGATGGTCCCAGGGCCCACCCTGGAGGCCATCAAAAAGGACATGGAAGCCGTGGCCGGCCCTCTCTCACAGATACAAGAGCGGAGACGTTGGAGGGACACTCGACTTGCTGCTCTGGCCAAACTGAAGGCCGACCTAGCTGCTGGAGATGGAAACCAAGAGCAGAAAGAATAAAGATGGAGGCTTGTTTGTATAGCATCATCTCCCTTGTCACAGAGAGCCTTGAACGGCTTAGAATGACTGACACAAGGATGCCTATCAGCCTTATTGTACAGAACGAACGAAGCTGGAGGCTTGTTTGTATTGCCTTATCTCCCTTGTCACAAAGAGGTTGGGACAGCACTGAGTGGCTGATGAAAGGATGCCTCTTAGCTCTAATGTCACAGCCAGGTCATCTCCACTTCCTCTTCTGCCAGTCACCGATGATGCCGGTGATGATGTAGATGTACTCTCTGCCTATAATCATTATGGGTGACTTGCTGATGTTTGAGATTCATGCTGAAGATGAACCTGATGCATGTTTCTGTATGAGGTCATTCATAATTTATCTGTTTCCATGCGCACATTGGCATTGTTTGGATTTAAAAAAAAAAAAAAATCTTTTTGTTTTCCTACATGTGAAATAAACCCACAACTGTATGGACTTAAAGGTATTGTAATGATTGTAACTGAGCTCAGATAGTATGTATGCATGTGCGCTTAAGTGTGTGTGTGTGTGTGTGTGTGTGTGTGTGTGTGTGTGTGTGTGTGTGTGTGTGTGTGTGTGCCGTGTGTTTTCGAATTTCAGGAACTTTCACAGTCACACAGATGTCATTGTCCTTGAGATATATTTGTTTTAATAACCCTAAAAAGAAGAAGAAGATAATAAAAGAAGATAACTTGATTTCACCCATTCACCAGCACCTGTAAACTCTTACATGCAAATATAAAATCCTCAAAAGATAGAGAAAAAAAGTCACGTATACATTCCATTCACCAGCATCTGTAAGATCTTCTGATTATGTAGAATCATATTTCATACATAAAATAATGAACTGCCAAGGTTTGTTTGTGATCTAGTTCATTCTATGCCTCTGCTTAAAGTGAAGAAAATGTACATTTCATATCTCATCCTAGTTCAGAACGCTGTCTTATGTCAACAAATGGCTGGAACAGTAGTGTTTAAATGCAAACATGAATGTCTGGTGGTAGTAAACAAAAATAAATTCTTTACAACCCAACTTTTAGCAGAAAATAATCACATGAATTTAATCACAATAAAATGTGTACATTACGCTGGATTCTTTGTGACCAACGCCAGAATCAGAAAACAACAAAAATTACCATCACCACAGCCACCCAATTTTCCACTAGGCCAGAGGAAGGGTGTTTGTTTTACGCCCTCTCTAAAATGAGCTCCATATGAGCCCCTGGGTGCTGCAAGCATACCCGAACACGACGCGCAAATTGGTCGATCACATGAGTACATTCCCCCTCTGGCACTGCCTTATTCTTAGCTGTAATTGCCTTCTTCAGCCCAGGCATGGTCTAGGGACTGTTCTTACAGGTTTTATCTTTCAGATAACACCAATGATAAAAATGTGCAGGGTTCTCATCTGGTAAGAGTGAGGCCCATTCAGTTGTTCACCTCCCACTGACGATCTGCTCTCCAAATTGTTGCCTTAGCCCTTGTGCTGTGTCAGTGGAGGAGTGAGGGGTGGGCGCCATCTTGTTGGAACCATTGCTCTTCCCTGTCAATGCTCGTTTATTGGCCCAGTGCTGCCCCCACACTTCTTAGGCACCCCTAGGTAGCGCTCAGTGTTGATCATGAGTGACCACTCATTCTCGTCCATGAACCAGTATGGTTCTATGATTCCATGCTTTGAGACTGCAGCCTATTCTGTGCACAAATAGAATGTAATGGACTTTGCAGACGATCTTCAGGTGAGGTTGTGCCCAACAAGATAACAGTGGGGTCGTGCCCTAGAAGAAATCATTCTTGCCATTCGTGTTATGGACAAGCTGTGTCGTATCTATGCAGCTCCATGGGACCCATCTGGAGTACACTTTCAAAAGGGCAAAAGAAAAGTCTGTTCCACCCAAAGAATGTCTCTTCCACCCCCAATAAAATCTCTTCCATCCCTAGCCTGAACTCTGGTGCACAAGTAATGTATGTACTGAACTCAATGTGTACCAAATATGGTGTTGCTACCAAAAGTATTGCAACATTTATTGACATTATAGGTTATAGTGTTGACATGGTCTCCTGTAAATGGTTGGATTATGGGTAAAACAGAATAGGTTGGGGCTCATCTACAGAGAAATGGTCGGCACTTTTGGAAGATCACTTTCAACATGATAACTACCCGTAGAAAACAATAAGTCAACACTGAAAGATGGATCCAATTTGTTGGAGCACACACACACATACATGCATACACACACACACACACACACACACATAAAAAAACACACTCACACTATCCAATTTCGTTAAAACATACATACCACAAAAGATCAAATCTGCTGGAGTGCACACACGCACGCACGCATGCGCGCACACACACACTACACACACACACCATACATGCACGCGCACACACACACACACACACACACACACACACACACAAAAGATACCTTCATCAGTCTCTTCCGGCTATGAGAATGGCCTTCAGGATTTACCAGATCTAAACATGATGACTTGAAACTGAAATCCACCACAACGAATGACTAGCCTCTTCACATCAAGTCCTATGTTTGATCTCAATACAATACACTGAAGAACAGTGCCTCAGTTCCATCACTTACAGGGAATTCACGTCATACTAACATTTCAACCCTCTTCCCATTAAAACAGAAAGAAGAGTCTCTTGACAGACAAGAGCATCACTTCTGATCGTTTACATGCTGAGGTACTGTCAGTCCTTCATACTGTAATCTGAACTTAAAAATCATCTGGCAAAATCTATTGAACTATACCAAATACATGTTCATATTCCCCCCTGTTTTACATTGTTTCTCTGTAACTTTTTCATAAACTGTAAAGTTCACTAACAGTAAAGATGCAGCTTCGTAAAAATAGTCTAATTAATGTCTTTTATCAAAAAGTATACACAGATCTAAAAATATTTCCTTAGTAAGTAAGTAAATAAACAAATGAAAAAATGAATGAATAAAAACCAAAAACTTTGATTCTATAACTGTGTTAAAAAAAAAAGGCCATAAAGATATGGTGATTTAAGATTATGCACATATAATTAAACAAACATATTCGTGCATTGAACACAGGCAGAAGGACCATGGTAAACATTTCAAAACACTTTTCTGTTTACATCAGATCTGTTGAAACAAATGCATAGCTAACAATGAAGTGTAAAGTCATAACACGCTTGGTGAGTCTACTGCTTCGGCTGGCCTTCAGCATCCTTCTGGCGTTTCAAGGTAGCCAAGGCAGCCAGGCGCTCGTCTCGCCACCGTCGTCGCTCCCCAACTTTTTCCACGGGAATGTTGGACTGGAATGCTTGCTGCACCTTCTCTGCAGTGGGGATATCGTATTGAACAGGTGGAGCTGCCATAGTCTGACCTACTCGGTAAGCCCCATCGGCATAGCGCTGGCAGTAATCCACAATTCCTAAAACAAGATAATATACGGGTTTGAGGTAACATCATTAGACAGAGAAACACCTCACAATCGCTGCAAAATTCATCACCACAGCTGTATACATATTGGTAGCACAACTGGATTGCTACAAAATTTGACAATCACAACTTTATACAGACTGGCAGCATCACTGAATCTCTACAAAACTCATCATCACAGCTTTATACATATTGGTAGCAAGTCTGGATAGCTACAAAACTCACCATCGAAGCTATATTCACATCAGCACCATCAAAACTCATCATCATGTCAGCTACAGCAATGGAAACACTCATTGTCACAGCTTCCATTATGTCTCCAGCAACAGCAGGTAACTATACACAGTCGTCATCAAAGTTTTATCTGTATGAGCAGTAGCAAAGATGTGGCTTATTCTATTCACCAACAAAACTGAACTTAAGCCACAGAAACAATGACAGCTGTAAATGGTAACAGATCTTTACCTTTTGCCAGCAGCAACAATGAGTGGCTGTAAATTCTCACAATCAGGCCTTCACCTGTGTCATCAGCAACAATGAACAACTGTAAACACTCTGAACCAGTTACAAAAACAGACAACATCAAACGCCGTCAAATCTTCAGTGACATCACTGCCAGCAGAATACAGACAGTCACCATAACAACTTCACCCTGGTCATCAGAGTCCCCATACGGACTGCTGCCCATCACTCACCATCAGCATTGAGATGCATAGTCTCCAGTGGCCCCAGGAAGGCATAGCGTGGTCCTAGTCCATCGGTCATCACCTTGTCCATGTCTTCCGGGCTTAAAATCCCGTCCTGGCACACCAGTCAATGCAATGAGGATCAGTCTTTGGGTGGCACACCAGTCAAAGCAATGAAGATCAGTCTTTGGGTGGCACACCAGTCAAAGCAATGAAGATCAGTCTTTGGGTGGCACACCAGTCAATGCAATGAGGATCAGTAAGAGATAAGATAAGATAATGTTGCTTATAGCCCAGCCGACCGCAAAGGGCCACATCAGGGCTGTCACCACATTAACATCAACTCACAAGTCATTTAAAAAAAAAAAAAAAAAAAAGAAAAAGAAAAAAAACCTTTCACACATCTCTTTAAATGACATCTTCTAGAACGCACCAGAAACTTCGTTAAAAATCTTTCTTCCTTAAAATCTTAAATCAGATGAAAAATGTTAATCTCTCTCAAAAACTCAAAGATCACGTCAGGCGGGACATCTCTGAACAGGATTTTCATGGACTCTTTGGGTGGCACACCAGTCAAAACAATGACGATCAGTCTTTGAGTGGCACACCAGTCAAAACAATGAAGATCAGTCTTTGAGTGGCAC
This sequence comes from Conus canariensis, assembly GCA_033310375.1. Taxonomy (NCBI): domain Eukaryota; kingdom Metazoa; phylum Mollusca; class Gastropoda; order Neogastropoda; family Conidae; genus Conus; species Conus canariensis. The sequence continues at coordinate 61,516,953 of CM065727.1, forward strand.
ACCAGTCAAAACAATGAAGATCAGTCTTTGGGTGGCACACCAGTCAAAGCAATGAAGATCAGTCTTTGGGTGGCACACAAGTCAAAACAATGAAGATCAGTCTTTGACTGGCACACCAGTCAATGCAATAAGGATCAGTCTTTGAGTGGCACACCAGTCAATGCAATGAAGATCAGTCTTTGGGTGGCACACCAGTCAAAGCAATGAGGATCAGTCTTTGGGTGGCACACCAGTCAATGCAATGAGGATCAGTCTTTGGGTGGCACACCAGTCAATGCAATGAAGATCAGTCTTTGGGTGGCACACCAGTCAATGCAATGAGGATCAGTCTTTGGGTGGCACACCAGTCAAAGCAATGAAGATCAGTCTTTGGGTGGCACACCAGTCAATGCAATGAGGATCAGTCTTTGGGTGGCACACCAGTCAATGCAATGAGGATTAGTCTTTGGGTGGCACACCAGTCAAAGCAATGAAGATCAGTCTTTGGGTGGCACACCAGTCAAAGCAATGAGGATCAGTCTTTGGGTGGCACACCAGTCAAAGCAATGAGGATCAGTCTTTGGGTGGCACACCAGTCAAAGCAATGAGGATCAGTCTTTGGGTGGCACACCAGTCAAAGCAATGAGGATCAGTCTTTGGTGGCACACCAGTCAAAGCAATGAGGATCAGTCTTTGGGTGGCACACCAGTCAAAGCAATGAAGATCAGTCTTTGGGTGGCACACCAGTCAAAGCAATGAAGATCAGTCTTTGGGTGGCACACCAGTCAATGCAATGAGGAATAGTCTTTGGGTGGCACACCAGTCAAAGCAATGAAGATCAGTCTTTGGGTGCACACCAGTCAATGCAATGAGGAATAGTCTTTGGGTGGCACACCAGTCAAAGAATGAAGATCAGTCTTTGGGTGGCACACCAGTCAAAGCAGTAAGTATCAGTCTTTGGGTGGCACACCAGTCAAAGCAATGAAGATCAGTCTTTGGGTGGCACACCAGTCAAAGCAGTAAGGATCAGTCTTTGGGTGGCACACCAGTCAATGCAATGAGGATCAATCTTTGGGTGGCACACCAGTCAAAGCAGTAAGGATCAGTCTTTGGGTGGCACACCAGTCAAAGCAATGAAGATCAGTCTTTGGTGGCACACCAGTTCAAAGCAATGAAGATCAGTCTTTGGGTGGCACACCAGTCAATGCAATGAGGATCAGTCTTTGGGTGGCACACCAGTCAATGCAATGAGGATCAGTCTTTGGGTGGCACACCATCAATGCAATGAGGATCAGTCTTTGGGTGGCACACCAGTCAATGCAATGAGGATCAGTCTTTGGGTGGCACACCAGTCAATGCAATGAGGATCAGTCTTTGGGTGGCACACCAGTCAATGCAATGAGGATCAGTCTTTGGGTGGCACACCAGTCAATGCAATGAGGATTAGTCTTTGGGTGGCACACCAGTCAATGCAATGAAGATCAGTCTTTGGGTGGCACACCAGTCAATGCAATGAGGATTAGTCTTTGGGTGGCACACCAGTCAATGCAATGAAGGAAATCAGTCTTTGGGTGGCACACCAGTCAATGCGAATGAGGATTAGTCTTTGGGTGGCACACCAGTCAATGCAATGAGGATTAGTCTTTGGGTGGCACACCAGTCAAAGCAATGAGGATCAGTCTTTGGGTGGCACACCAGTCAAAGCAATGAGGATCAGTCTTTGGGTGGCACACCAGTCAAGCAATGAAGATCAGTCTTTGGGTGGCACACCAGTCAATGCAATGAGGATCAGTCTTTGGGTGGCACACCAGTCAATGCAATGAGGAATAGTCTTTGGGTGGCACACCAGTCAATGCAATGAGGAATAGTCTTTGGGTGGCACACCAGTCAAAGCAATGAAGATCAGTCTTTGGGTGGCACACCAGTCAATGCAATGAGGAATAGTCTTTGGGTGGCACACCAGTCAAAGCAATGAAGATCAGTCTTTGGGTGGCACACCAGTCAAAGCA
>CM065727.1:61526440-61581440 GCA_033310375.1 Conus canariensis
CTTCACGAGTCCAGACAGTCCCATACTTTCCACAGAAGCATGTTACTCCAGCCCATCACCACTCCCCCCCCCCCCCCTTCATTATGTGTAGCGTGTAGGAACAGACCAATACTTGTCTACAAAAGATTTGGATGGATGTCCCTCAAGATACTGCATGGGTCGAAAAGACAAACTTCTTACAGGAGAAAATCCTGTCCTTAAACTTCATTTGCTGCCCACTTTACATTCATACAAAATTAAACAGAAGCAAATCTGAGATAACTATTGAGTAACAGTTAATTTGAACAGTGTATCATAAATGAGCTGGATCTGAAATCTTAACCATAAAGACTGTTTTGAGTTGGATGAACTGTAAGATTGCCAAACAAGACTGTCTAGTTACTCAGTCTCAGCTATCTCCTTAATCTTTGTCTTTGTTCTCGATAGTGCTTTTTTTTTTTAGTACACAATCCAATAATTATTGTTGAGTTATACGTGTATCAGAGATCTAAAGCTCATGGAGGAAAAGGACTTATCAATTTTTGACGTTGTGCAAAGGAAAGTAAATACATAAAAGCTTTCCTGTGATGAAAATCAATTTGTGTTCATTTGTCTACAGTTTGCTCATATCATTCAGTTCACAGTACTTGTAGGCTTAATGAGCTATCTCAGTCTAGCATCAATGTGCTTTAATATTCTCATGGTATCAACTGTAGGAATGAGTTCTTTCCCTTCTGAAAATATTGTTCAACTATCATCAGGTCAATAATTTGTTTACCATTACCGCAATATCTTGGATTACTCAGTTCACTTTAGACAGAAATAAGGGTTTGCCTAGGTCTGTAATCTAGCAAAATGAAGCTATAGTTTGTATATGTGAGAACGATCTTTAAACTGGCAAATAAACCATGATAAATTCTTATTTTTTCTCAAGATGAATACTGCATACTCAAAATTCATCACAACAGATGCCACTTTTTGCGCAAACATAGCGCATCAAAAAACATACAGTACCTCTTCATAAAGACAACATGTAGGATCGTAAGCACATTTATATCAAAACATACTCTCTGTCTGAAACAATTAGAGAAACTTCCTTTTCTGTCACCTGCAAGTACCAGGCCCCTTCCAGGCACCTGGCCAGGTCAGTCTCCCCGGTGATGAGGTCAGCCTGCTGGGATGCCGATGTGTTTCCCCTCAGACATCCCTGCTGCTCATACTGCTGCAGTTTTTCCCGTATCAAGGTCAAGGCTCTGGACACTTGTTTTTCATCGATGTCGTAGATGGACACCTTATAACCACCGCTGGCAAAGATCATGGACCAGAACTGGCCAATGAGACCACTGGAAAGGAAACAACTTATGTATCATGCTCACAAAAATGCCGAGGCCTTTCGGGATTCTCAGCCTCCTGCTCACACTTCACGATTTCATTGTTTGCAACAGAGTACCTTTTGCACAACAACGCACAGCACAACTTCAGCCATGCCTCCTGAGAGCCTAATGGGCAAAGGTCAACTAAATGATCATCTATTGGTTGACAGTTCTTATAATGGTGTGTGCATGTGTGTGTGTGTGTGTGTGTGTGTGTGTGTGTGTGTGTGTGTGTGTGTGTGTGTGTGTGTGTGCATGTGTGTGTGTGTGTTTGTATGCTTGTTTGTGTGTGTGTGTGTGTGTGTGTGTGTGTGTGTGTGGTCGTGTGTGTGTGCATGTACATATATGTGTGGACTGATGTGATTGATTGTGGATATGTGTATGCATATTATACACAGAATTTCTCTCTGCCCCCCCCCCCCCCCCCCCCCCCCACCACACACACACACACACCTCTCTCTCTCTTTCAAATTTGGCAGGCCCATATCAAAACTATAGCATTCATCATTAAATTTTTTTGTTATGGAAATTTGATCAGTCAATTTTGTTGATGATCGCATGAAAATGAAATAGACTCCATTCCCTTCTGTTTAATCTTGAGTACCAGTCATGAAAATCCTGTTGTGTTTGTTCTTAACTGAACAGACAGCAGTATGAATTCAAAATGAACCTATTTATGTCTTTGACCAGATACTGAATAAAATAGGTAGCAGTGTCAACTGAAACTGAGCATATCTATATCGTCGGACTTGCTCTTAACAGAACAGATAGCCATACCAATTTAAACTGTGCTTATGTATCAACTTGCCTGGGGTATGGTAGCAGGTCCTTGAGGAAGAGGTGGATGAGGGCGCTTCGGTTTAAAACCTTCTTGGCTCAGAGGGACAAGTGGGAATGGGTGACAGTGGGCAGGGAGAAATGGGGAAGTGAGGAAGTGAGCACTGCAAAAAGTGAAAAGTGAATATGCTAGAAGATGAAAAGTGTTCAGCAAGGATTGAGGGGGAAGGGAAGGAGAGAGTTGGAAGGGATGAGGGGGGGGGGGGGGGGGGGAGGTGGAAGGGAGAGGGCAGGGGTGGGGAAGAAGAGAGAAATGGGTCAAGAGAGAAGGACTGGGGGGGGGGGGGGGATAAAGTAAATAAAAATAGTAATAATAATGTTAAGAGACAAAATCAAGATAAGTAAGAACAAAGGGCTGTTATGGAGGAAAGTCAGTGTTTGATATTGATTCCATTTGGGTGGATAGTGCCAAGTTTGTGAATAAGGAGGGACTCTTGTTCTTTACGTCTTATAGAGGAAGATGAATTTTGCCAGACTGCAGCAATCTGCATGTGGGAGAGGTTGAGGTTTATTTACTTTATCCCCCCCCCCCCCCCCCCCCCCCCCGTCCTTCTGCTCTTGACCCATTTCTCTCTTCTTCCCCACCCTGCCCTCTCCTTCTATACCCCCCCCCCCCCCTCATCCCTTCCAACTCTCTCCTTCCTTCCCCCTCAATCCTTGCTGAACACTTTTCATCTTCTAGCAGTATTCACTTTTCAGCTTTTTGGCAGTGCTCACTTCCTCACTTCCCCATTTCTCCCTGCCCACTGTCACCCATTCCCACTTGTCCCTCTGAGCCAAGAAGGTTTTAAACCGAAGCGCCCTCATCCACCTCTTCCTCAAGGACCTGCTACCATACCCCAGGCAAGTTGTTTCATTGATCCAGGTCCTGCAGTCAACCAACTATTTGTGCTTATGTATGTCTTTGACCTTATTCTAAATACAATAGACAGCTATATGAATTTAAACCAGACAGCCATACCAATTAAAACTGTGCCTATGTGTGTCTTTGACCTTGTTCTAAATACAATAGACAGCTATATGAATTTAAACTGAGCCTATTTATATCTTTGACCTCGTTCTTAATAGAATAGACAGCCATATCAGTTTAGACTGAGCCTATTTATGCCTTCGACCTTGTTCTAAATAGAACAGACAGCCGCATCAATCTAATACTGAGCCTATTTATTTCTTGACCTTAACTATAGACTTCCAAAATCTTTCATTGTTTTCATGTGAATCACTTAACATAAATGAATGGCTCTGTCACAGAAAACATTGTACCTCTATATTGGTCAAGTGTTGTACTTAATTGTCTCAATAGTTGTGTAATGTTATATGTACTCTTTTATAAGGAGCCCATGAGACCTATAAACAAATAAAACCTCTCTCTCTCTCTCTCTATCTTGAGACCTGAAACCCACAAACACTTTCACCATTACCATCCTCAGAATGGCTTACAGTACACATTAGAACATTGTAATACAAACCAGTAAAGTTACAGCATAGTCACTGTCAAATGACATCAACTGAAGCATATCTAGTCATACTTGGAGTGCACATATACACACGCATGAACACACACATACACACACACACACACACACACACACACACAACCACACATTCACACATACACAACATGCATATTCACACACACATACAGACACACATAATCACACACACACACACACACACACACACACACACACACACACATTACACCATAACCAGCCCACACACAAAACCCTACCACACCACACGCATACCACACATGATCTGTTGTGCAGCAGGCACTCGCCCTACAGGTATCATACTGTGGGCTGTCGTGCATTATGGTTGATACCCATAATACTGAGGTGTGGCTTTTATGTTTTGATTTGGTCCTGTCTCAAGTAGCCTTTCATATAAAGAAATGTACTTGTCGGCTCAAGACATGCAGTTTCACTTATCTTTCTTTTTTTTTTTTTTTTTTTTGACATAGCTCCATGCAGGTTGCAACAATATACAAACAACAATAACAACAAAAATCAATCATGGCATAAAAATCTTCTTGGGGAACAATATAAAATGGGCTTTGTTTAAAACTGCTTGGTCTATGTATCACCATCTTTTGCTAAAAGGTATGCAATTTTAATTAGCCTGTCTTTTGATTTCATCAGAAACACAAATACAAGAATCTGAACCAATCTGTTTGCACTTGCCTTGGGAGCAGAGCTGAAGTTTTTGAAAAAGTTGTCGTCTGGTCTAATCTGAATTTGTTTCACCCTGATCATCTTAAATGGCTAAAGAACAGTTTTTCTTTGTCAACAACAACACACACACACACACAACACACACACACACACACACAAAATATGAACCATTCAGTTGAACTTCAAACAATTTAAACCTCACCTTCCAACGATTGCTATTTTGTCGGGCATATTACATCAAATTGCAGTCAGCTAACTGTTGTCTTGTAGTGCAGATCAGAGCTGAGTTGTGTGTCAAAAGTGAGCACTAGATATCAACGATCTGACAGGCAGCTATCAGGGTCACTTTGCCAACTGGCCCCCAACAAGGTAGTTAGAATCCTTTGAATCTGCACACATAAATATGAAGATTCTACTAACAATAGTGCAACTAGAACACATACCTAAACAGTACCGAATGCAGCGATTCGAGAGACCCCTATTCGGTTTACTTGTTCAGTGTAGTTCTTGTCTCGATCAAATTTCCGTCAAATTTCATAACGTCAATATCGACAGTTCTCACCCTGCAAGCGACTTTCTCTTCAATCCTTTGGTTCTTGTCGCCGGGACTATCGTTGTGTCGGGCGCCCTTTCTGCAAAAGACGGGACATCAAAATGAAGAAAGGGCATGGAACGTTCACCTTGCAAGCGATTACCACATGGACACGTGTACCAGTAAAGTTTGGGCTAAGATCACCAGAGTGTATTCGAGAGGACTGATAAGACATACACGCGGCACCCTCAACACTTTCGATACCTAGATTTTTGACGGGAGCTAACTCTGTAATCAAGTTGACCTAGTGCTTTCAGAAACTGCTTCCCTTGGTCCAAGGATGGATGTGCAGCCCAAAGAAGGATTTGGCAAGCATGCCTATCACAGAGACACAAAAGACATCATGGTTATCCGCTGCATCTGACTCCATCTCCAGCCGTCTTGACCCTGTCTTGCTGCTGGACTCAGATGGTTTTGGACGAGAGAGTTAGGTCGACGAATTGCACAACTCCACCTTACTTTTAATTAAACAAAGTCACTGAGCAAGTCACTTCTATCATCATCATCATCATCGTTATGATGATCATCATCATCCATCCCTATTCACTATATCCCTAATCATCTCACCCCCACCACCCCTCAATCCCTAGATGACTAAAGTGGTCCTCGTCGATTCGACGAACGAACAAATAAAAACAACACCCTTGGGTAATGTCGGCTAAACTGCTTCCCTTCGGTATTGAATTCACAAGAAAAAAAAACTGATACATTGTTTAACCCTTCAATGATAATACTAATAATATAATAATCATAATAATACAGTACAAACCCGCGAAAGAGACCTCCATTTCAAAGAGTCCGTAAAAGTGCTCGTAGCCATGTAACCCATTTGTGAAGCCCAACTCAGTGCCGCACCGCATGGAGACTGAAGAAAAAAAAAACCCTGCAAGAAAATCCGACCTGGAGAGGGATGGGCTCCGCCAGGTTCGACTTGTCAAAGACACACCTCATCAAGAGAAAAACAAAGAGACTATGTTGGTCAACAATAACTGGCCCTATCTGCCGACGTCCACTAGCGCAGATGCGAAAGCTGAACGGTGTAAATCCGCGCGCGCGCGCGCGCGCTCGTGTTGTGTGTGTGTGTGTGTGTGTGTGTGTGTGTGTGTGTGTGTGTGTGTGTGTGTGTGTGTGTGTCCTCTTTACTATGGTGTGACGGTTTTGTAGGCCTATAGGCCTACTAATGTACCTCACAAAGGAGATCCGCGGCAGCTTGTAGTCCCTTCCTCAAAAAGGCCGTTTGAACATTGATGTCACCCACATAGTCCGTCTTGCAGAACTTGTAACATATTAAACTTATTCTATTTCGCTGAAAACCTCTAGGCCTACTAACAAATACGCGGAGTGACATGTGCACCAGAATGAGATCATCATCTGTAAGCCTTTTTTGTTGTTGTTGTTGTTGGAGGCATGAAAGAACATAATATCTTTAGCATCTTCTAAGGAAAATTCCTGACCTCTTCAGGCGATTCATTGATGATTGGGCAGGAGCCACACCCAGTTCAAAATCTTACCTTCTACAGTTCACAACATTTGTTTCTAATTTCAAGCCAGCTCTTTGCTTCACCTATGCGATTTCAGACACATCTGTTTCGTTTTTGGATATCCAGCTTTCAGCCTCAGCTGACTCTCGACACTTGGCGACTTTTGTTCTCCACGGAACCCTCATTTTTACCTGCTGTACTCATCTTGCCATCCAAGCCATCCTAACGCCGCAAAGGACAGCATTCTCTTCTCCCAGTTCCTATGTCTCCGACGCCTGCGCAGTGATGACCAGGACTTTGAGGGAAAGGCGCTGCAAATGGCATCCTTTTTCAAGGGACATGGTTATCCCCCATACCATCATTCAAGAGGCTCTCTTTCGAGCAAACTCTGTCTTCCAGCGATCAGAAGCCTTGATGTCCAAACCTGGTGCAGACAACAAAGACCCTACCACTCCTGCCACTCCCATAATATTGCTATCAAAAACATCCTCTTACGCCATTTCAAAATCTTACAATCCGACCCAAAGCCCAAATCTATCTTCCCCAAACCTCCTCTCATCGCCGACAAGAGAGAGAGAGAGAGAGAGAGAGAGAGAGAGAGAGAGAGAGGGGAGAGAGATATTCGAACCAAGTTCAGTCTAAACACCATCTACCCAGCCGAAAACTACCTATGCAATGAAGAGAGAGAAGAGAGAGAGAGAGAGAGAGAGAGGGATACGAACCAAGTTCAGTCTATACACCATCTACCCAGCCGGAAACTACCCATGCAATGAATCGGACAGTAAAACTTGCTCCTTCGCTGCCAACATCTACAGCATCACTGGCCCAAAGGAAAATTTCAAAGTCCAATCCCGTTTGGTGCACTGAGATGTAGCCTTTACTCAAAGTTGTACGTCGGGGAGACATATTGCACCCTCAACGAACTCTTCGTAGAGTACTCCGGGCCATCTTGTTCTCTCACCCAACGCCAGTGGGGATCCATTTCAAAGGTGATTGCCACAGCCAGATCCCGCTCGGTCACTGCTCTCTGGTAAAACTGCTCCTCAGCTCCAGAAAGAAAGTTCACGGGATCAAAGATCATCTCCCGCCTTGGCACCATAATTCCTGATGGACATAACTCCCACAGCTGACTTTTTAGTTTCAGTCGTTCCAATTCTTCGCCCACTCTCCCCTATTACTTCCTCCACCCCTCTCTCTATATATACACATAGTCGTCCATTTTCCCACCCCAGCATCTTCATAGTCATGAAGTAAAACGTGGGCCTAGAACCATATACAACTCTTCCTCTATCACTCTCTCCTTTTCTGTTCTTATTTATCTGTTTACTTTCTTCCACTATTTGCCTCTCTTTTCCTTCTCCCCATCACACACACACACACACACATATATATATATATATATATATAATGTTGAACAATTAAGCAGTGGGAGAAAACAAGTGCAGGTTAACAATTCTTCAGTCTTTAGAGTAATGACTTGGCAAAGATTTGAATTAAAAAAAAAACATTGAAGATGAGGGGAATATATTATAATATGAGAAACCCTTCACTAGCTGCCTGAGAGAACCATCGTACTCCCCTTCTAAGGCAGATCTATTTGTATTACCTGCTCCTAGGCCTTTCGTCCGCTGGATCGGACTCATCAGGGAGACACGACTGATTGTGGTCTGCGTTCTTGGTGTCAAATAGAGACACACCACAGTCCGTAATTCTGTGGTGTTCTCACCACCAAGGGTTAAAAAAGAATCCAACAGCACCCCCAAAGCAGCCAGTGGAGGGTAGTAATGGAACAAAACGAAAGTGTGGAGAGGAAAAAAGTTGCTGAAAAACTAAAAGCATTATGCAAACAGTATAAAATGTAGGGGACAATCTTTGAGCCTATGCTTGAGGATCCATTCAAGGATACAAGGGAGATCAAAAGATATGGAACAGTCTGAGTGGTCAGCTCTGCTGTTCAATAACCCAAGCATTATGAGTGGCTAAGAACTGTACAGAACAACCTTTACTTGGATCTCTTAGGAGATCCAAGTGAAGGTTGTTCTGTACAGTTCTCAGCTCTGCTGTTCAATAACCCAAGCATTATGAGTGGCTAAGAACTGTACAGAACAACCTTTACTTGGATCTCCTAAGAGATGCAATCTGCCACTGATTGACCAAACATTATAATGCTGAACAATTAAGCAGTGGGAGAAAACAAGTGCAGGCTAACAATTCTTCAGTCATTAGAGTAATGACTTGGCAAAGATTTGAATTAAAAAAAAAAATTGAAGATGAGGGGAATATATTATAATATGAGAAACCCTTCACTAGCTGCCTGAGGGAACCATCGTACTCCCCTTCGAAGGCAGATCTATTTGTATTGCCTGCTCCTTATATATATATATTGTTGTGTGTGTGTGTGTGTGTGTGTGTGTGTGTGTGTGTGTGTGTGTGTGTGTGTGTGTGTGTGTGTGTGTGCACGCGCGCACACACGCACGCACGTATTCGTGTGCTCATGTGTATAATTATTTTTATACGCTAAACGTAATTTTTCTATGCGTCATTATTCGTCTTTCATCTATAGTTGTAAAGCGACTGGAGCCCCCGAGTTCTTCCAATGACTTTCTGTCGGGAGCAGCTAATCTGAGATGCACCACATCGCCTGTGTGTGCGTGCGCGCGCGCGCGGGCGCGCGTGTACATGTATGCGGGAGCGCTAGTGTGTGTGTGTGTGTGTGTGTGTGTGTGTGTGTGTGTGTGTGTGTGTGTGTGTTGTGTTTGTGGCGTGCGTGCGCGCGCGCGTGTGTGTGTGTGTATGCGCACGCTAGTGTGTGTGTATGCGCGCGCTAGTGCGTGTGTGTGTGTGTGTGTGTGTGTGTGTGTGTGTGTGTGTGTGTGTGTGCGTGCGTGCGTGCGTGCGTGCGTGCGTGCGTGTGTGTGTGTGTGTGTGTGTGTGTGTGTGTGTGTGTGTGTGTGTGAGCCGGCCTGCACGTGCACACGCATGCGTGTATGTGTGTCACAAGTTGCATTTTTTCAGGTTTTTTTTTTCTTTTTTAAAGTAAGGAATGGGTGCGTTTTCAAGGAAACAAAATACGTTACTGATTCTAGTTGTAAATAAATGTTACCAAACAATCAAACAGCAAAGCAAAATGAAACACAGGACTGAGCAAGAAATTAATAGCTAGGAACAAGATAAGTCCCAAAACAGTGATTTGTTGACAGGAAACGGTTCTTTCAGGTTTATTTTATTTTATTTATTTTATTTTTTACACTGTGCGAGGTTTCAGTGCCAGAGCGAAACTGCACAACTTGTTCGCAATTTTTACGACCAGCTGGCAATGCCAGACTGTCACGCTCATACTTGCTATTTTGCTCTAAATATTGTATATCACTGGCAACGAATATCATATGTAATATTGTGAGAAGGTCGTACTTGAGAAAGGAAGAGTAAGGGCCTACAGAGCGGTAAGTGCAGCAACATTCAGAATCTGCCCACGAATCGAAATTGGCTGAACACGCGGCCGGCACAAACAACACATGCGTGCCTCTGTGGGCAAGCTTGAGTGTAAGAATGTGTGCATTTGTGTTAGGATACGGTTTTACTTTGAGCGTAGAGGGGGAGGGGGCGAGGGGGAGGGGGGGGGGGGGGCATCCATCTGTGACATTTCACATGTCTGTCGCCATCCTTTGACAAGAGGAATTGGTTACGAAACTATGCTTAAAGATTAGGCTCTGTCTCTCATCGGATGCGTACTAACGAAAACTTCCGGTGGGCGAACTGGAAGGTAGATTCGTATGCGAAGAGAAGACTACAAACCAAATGGAAGCAAAACCGATTATAACCTGTAAGAAGAATGTTTAAGATTACTTGTGGAGATTTGTGAGTTGGCATGAAATTTCTGTGTATGATATATTCAACAAAATCGGTTTGAAAGATGCCCACGATGATTGACAGAAGACTGGAGTAGTTGCAGAGTTTTTAGAGTCGTCTGCTCAGGTTTTTCTTCTTCTTCTTCTTCTTTCCCTTGACTACCGCCTTCATCATTTTGAAGATTCTGTAGACTATAGGGGGTTTGCACGAAGTTGAAGTTGCTTGAGATAGTGTTTGCTGTGCCGGGGGATGATTGGGGGGTGGGGACAGGGGGAGGGGTGTGGGATCAGATTAGGGTGGGGCTGAGGGCAACCTCACATGCGCCGCGCCACACACACACACACACACACACACACACTCAGAGTTCATGTGCTTTCATACTAAAGTGAATATACAACCGGGCTCACCGTCTCTGTCTTTCGATATAATGTTACAGTAACCTGACCACGCATCAACACCAACCAGAATTAGCCAGCAAAACAAATGGATGAAGAGACCCCTTAGGGTTGTCAATGTCAACTTCCACTCATCAGTAGGGAAAAGACCTCAGACGCTATTTATGATTGACAGCATGAAACCAGATATTATCATTGGGACAGAGACTTGGCTCGATAAAGAAGTGACTGACAATGAAATTCTACCTGCAGATATTTACAAAGTGTATAGAAAAGACAGAAATAGACATGGCGGAGGTGTTTTGATCGCAGTTCGCTCCGACTTCAAGAGTTATGAAGTACCAGAACTTTCTACTGATTGTGAAATGATCTGGGCAGCCATCAAACTACACAGACGTAAAACTCTTCATGTTTGTGCCTACTACCGACCGGACGAAGGTGATGAACCCAGCCTTACTAAGCTCGGTGAATCCCTCAACCGCTTGGCCATGAACTCAAACTTCATCTACCTCATTAGCGGGGGCTTTAACTTCCCTGACTGTGATTGGGCTACTTTGACATTGAAAGTACCTGACTCTTCCCACCCAAGACTTCACGAAGATTTCATGACCATGCTGCAGGACCATGATCTAGAACAGATGGTCCTCGAACCTACCTGCTACAACCCCGCCACCGACCGTTGGAACACTTTGGATTTGTTCATTACAAACACTCCACAGCTCATCCCAAGAGTCGAAGTAGTACCTGACATTTCAGATCATGACATTCCATTTTGTGAGTTCAGTGTGCACTCTCAGAAGATAAAGCAAGTGAAGAGACTCATACCATTGTACAACAAAGCCAACTGGGAGGGCATGAGGGCTGACATGCTGTCTCTGCACACAGAGTTGACAAACGACCTTCAAGGACGAGACCTTTCAACAGATGAACTGTGGAGCTGATTCAAATCGGCTTACGAGACAGCGGTGAAGAACCACATCCCACTCAAGCAAGCCCATTCCAAAGATAGTAAACCATGGATTACAGCAGAAATCAAGAAGAAGAGTAAACGACAACAACGAGTTTACAAAAAGAAGAAAAAGAGGGGGACTGATGAACTCGAAGCTGAATAAAAAAAATTGCATAGAGAAATCCAACGCATGATCCGCCGTTCCTAGTGGACCTACATTGACGAGTCGATCACCGCTGAAACTGAGTCAGTGTCACAGCGTCAGAAGAAATTTTACACCTTCATCAACACCAGCGCACTTCCAAGCTGGCTTTTCCCCCTCAAAGTCGATGGACAACTCGTCTCTGAGCCTAAGGCGCAAGCTGAAGTCTTCAATAGGCAGTTCCAGTCTGTCTTCGGTGATGGGCGGGATTACACTGATGAGGAGTTCGATGCCAAGGGTGGAGATGAAGCCTGTTGACCTGAATACAACGCTGTCAACCATCACTGTATCAGAGGCCGGCATCTGCAAAATCCTCCAAAACCTCAACCCTTACAAAAAATACAAGGCTTGTGGTCGTGACAACATCCACCCAAGAGTCCTGCGTGAGGTTGCAGATGAAGTAGCCCCAACACTAGCCCTCATCTACCAGTCTTCTATCGACACAGGCGCAGTACCATCAGACTGGCGTGATGCCAACGTAACGCCCATCTACAAGAAAGGGAACCACTATGATCCAGCAAACTACCGTCCCGTCTACCTTACCAGTGTGCCATGTAAAATCCTAGAACACCTGGTCACTAGTGCCCTTATGGACCACTCAGAAAACAACCAAATTCTCAGATCCGAGCAACATGGCTTGCGTAGAAAAAGATCCTGCGAGATGCAACTTTTGGACTTCACTGAGGAACTGAATGAAAATGTAGAAAAAGGGACGGCAAAATCAGACATAATTATCATGGACTTTGCGAAAGCTTTCGACAAAGTAAACCATAGCCTTTTGATCCACAAACTTAGACACTATGGTGTCACTGATAAGATCAACCAGTGGCTCAAATCCTTCGTTTGGGGTAGACGTCAAGTAGTTATCGTTAACGGCGCTACATCAGACTTTGTCAGTGTGCAATCAGGAGTTCCACAGGGATCCGTCGTTGGGCCAGTGCTTTTCCTGGCATACATCAATGACCTACCGGAGCAACTCACCTCACCGACACGTCTGTTTGCCGACGATACCGTTGTCTATCGTCTCTCTGCTACAGAACACGACTGACACCAGCTACAAGAAGACCTCCAACGCCTCGAGCAGTGGGAGAAAAGCTGGGATATGGCGTTCCACCCAGGGAAGTGTGTTACCCTGTCCGTCACCAGAAAAAAAAAAAAATCCTTCCAACTACCAGTACAAACTCCATGGGCACACCTTGGCAAATGTCATCTTGGCCAAGTATTTCGGAGTCACCCTCACCAAAGATTTGTCATGGGGTTCCCACATCCACAACATCATCCTCAAGGCCAATAAGGCCTTGGGGTTTCTGCGGAGAAACCAGAAAGTGAGCTCCACTAAAATTAAAGAGACAGCCTACAAGACTTTCGTACGTCCCATACTGGAGTACGCCTGCACAGTATGGGACCCACATGATGAATCAAATATCAACAAAATTGAAGCGGTCCAGAGGAGAGCTGCCAGATTTGTCATCAACAGGTACCACAACACCTCGAGTGTCACCTGCATGATCGACAAACTCAAATGGCCCTCCCTCCAACACCGGCAGAAAGTAGCCCGACTTAGCATGCTAAGAAAGATCCTGAACAACAAGGCCGCATTCAGCATGGACAAGATCAACTACGCCCCCTCACGAAGACGACATTGCCACCCTCAACAACTTGTTCAGATGCAGTGCAGGAC
Source organism: Conus canariensis (assembly GCA_033310375.1). Lineage (NCBI taxonomy): Eukaryota > Metazoa > Mollusca > Gastropoda > Neogastropoda > Conidae > Conus > Conus canariensis. The sequence continues at coordinate 61,539,953 of CM065727.1, forward strand.
AGACTACAGACGATATTCTTTCCTTCCGAACACCATCCAGGAATGGAACGAGCTGCCTAGTATTGCCGTGGCAGCTGACACTCTGGACACCTTCAAGTCCAGATTGCCACCCAGTAGTTAGTTTAGTTAGGTAGGTTGGCTCCCCTCCCCACTCTCACCCCCCCCCCCTTTTTTTTTTTTTTTTTTTTTTGGGATATAGTAGTCTGCCAGGTAAACCCACTTAGTATTTACGAGTTAGGGTTAGGTTTTATTCTCACTATCTAGGTCTTTCACTTTCTATCCATAATTCTTTTTTCTCACTCTGCAATCATCTCAAAAGTTCTACAGTGGCAGAAAAATCAACATGATGATTGAGGCCATTCAACTGGATGATGATGATGATAACTCGTGTTTGGGTAGTCTTGGGGTTTTATGATCCCAATTTCCTTAATAAAATAGAGGGCACTTTAAACTCGCAAGACTGCCAAATTGTATGTAGGTATGTTGGAAAAAAAGAAAAACAGAAAAAGAAAAAACAAAAGAAAGAAAGAAAGAATGGTATGCACATAAAAGCTCATTACTGTCCAGTTTCTGTAACTGGCCCAGTGAAGCATGAAGTTCAGAAGAGAAACTTTTGTATAGTAGCATACTGGTGCTATATGCAAGTTCTGTAGTTCTAGGAGAAGAGTGCAGGTGGGTAAATGTCGATGTTGTTTTATAATTTTATAGAATGTAATGGATGTAATTTGATAACATGTTTCAAAAGACGACTTGACTGGGAGCCCATTCATGTGTACATGTCCAGAATTACAAAGCTAGACAGAGCTTTGCTCTTTGCGTGTATTTGTGTCTGTCTGTGTTTGTGTAGATCTGATGTCAGTGCGTGTGTGTGTGCGTGCATGCGTGCGTGCGTGTGAGTGAGACAGAGAGAAACACAGAGAGAGAAGAGAGAGTGTGTGTGGTGTGTGTGTGTGTGTGTGTGTGTGAGAGAGAGAGAGAGAGGGAATACAGACTGGCCTTTAGATTGTGCATGTTTGAAACAGAATATCAGTTTCAAATCTTGGAATTTGCTACTATTCATATAAAAGAAAGAAAGGTAGTAGACACCCAACACACATCCTTACAACACACACACACACACACACACACACACACACACACAAGTGCACACACGCATGCACGCACGCACACACACACACACACACACACACACACACACACACACACACACACACACACACCACACACACACACTCTCACGCTTGAAATCTGATGAAGTTTGTGTTTGCTTGTCCACATTTGAAACTTAGCGGAAGCAATGACATAAACATAAAACAAACAGATGAGACAGAGAAAAAACGAAAGAGAAAAAAAGAATTATTATGGTATCAGGAGGTTGGATCTGATTGTGTGTTTTGCCTCGAGAAGACCAAGAGACTGAAACTGTGGCATAAAGCATCAATTGATTCTGTGTTGTAATATGCTAGTCCCAATCATTTGGCAGTCTTTAACTTTTATTCTCCTCTCATGCTGAAGTTTAGGATTTTTTGTTTAGTTTTATGGTTTGGATCAATAATACTTATTGTTAAAACATGTTTGAAATCATGTGCTGACAGAGCTAGCAGCAACTAGAATTTTTTTTTTTCAGCTTAGAAATAATAATGAACTCTCTATAGATAACTTCTGTTGAAAAAATATAATTTTTCCATCATATATTGAGGTCAGTTAGCATATGCCAATTTATTTGTACTGAACATTTGGAGTAGGCTGTTGTTGTTGTTGTTGTTGTTGTTGTTTTTATGCATCTGTCATTCATGTGAAAAAAAATCTTTCATGGAAAGAAAAGGTTGCAGAAAGAAAAAGTACTTAAATGTCTGGAAACTGCATCCATCATCACTGCAAGGATGGATATAACCTGTGATTATTGTAAAAAGTGTTTGATAGGGATCGTGGTGAAGTGAAAGCATAACAGCAGAATACTTCTTTATCATATCACTCGCATGGTTTTGACAATTCTGCAATTTCAGTTTTAAGGTTGAGAATAGTGGTAATAGTTTGAAAAGTGTATTCTAAAGATATCAGAAACTTGTTTGTGTGTGGCAGGGAAGGAGGAAAGAGGTCAATCTGCCTTGTCACTGTGTGTGTGTGTCTGTGTTCCAGGTCATGGCAACCAGTCCTTGTTTTCCTCCTTGCATGCTGCTGTTGTTCACGGGCTCCCAAAAGAAGTTTGCGAGTGGAGGAGGTATGTTCTCCATTTTCATCTCCCTTAAAAATTTGTTTTAAAAATCTCCCTTGCATTTTGAAAGTGTTTCCATTACCTTTGTTCGTTCTGAGTTTCAGTAGTAATTGTTCATAAAGATGAAAAACAAAGACTGATTTAGTGAGGGCGGAAATTGAAGCAATTTTTAAAAAGAAAGGGTATTAGTTCCGCAAGACAATACAGACAGACAGATTACAGGACAAAACATAATGTATTTCGACCTCTTGGGTCTTGTTCAGGCAAAAACAAACAAAATTTAGGACAATGAAAACGAAGAATGAGCAACCACTTATCTTCTCATATTTGGAGCAATGGTGATTGGTATTTTGACTGATCATTTTAGGGTTGATTAACTACTTACTGATAATTACCAGATGTGTATTGAAATTGATGATGATCTGATATCAAGTTTATCCATCGAATATGTGTGTTGTATGTGTGTGTGTGTGTGTATGTGTGTGTGTGAATGAGACTCTTTGTCATGGGAACCCGAAAGGGTCTGTACATATAACATGGTAATAACAGGTATACATTTTGAAACCAGTCATGACTTATGCATATTGTTAGTACCCTTATAATATTTTCATATTTATATAATTATGGTCAAATTCTGCATCAGAGATCTGCAGGTTATTACAGTAGAGCATTTCACTTTTAGATTAAGTTTGGATGTAACGTTGAGAAAAAACATATAATTTTGCTGATAATTTCAGATCTAATGGTTTGTGTAGTGCAAGCAGGAAAATGAATTCCACTCTTGATCATGCCTTGTTTAGTGTACATTTTCAGTCTTCTCATGGAGTGTGTGTTTGTGTGTGTGTATGTGTATATATTGTGCCTTCAGCTGCTCCTATATTCTCATATAGTGTTTCAAAGTACATACACATGGGAATACTGGAAATTGGGGATTGTATACAGAAAACATGGGAAAAGCATGGCTGCATAGTTCAGCACCTAGTTTGTTGGATACAAAATGTTGATTTATACAGCCAACACACTGTGTGCATTAAAGTATGACATCCATCCCACCTCCCCTTCTTTTAACTCAAAGTAAGAATTGCTTGAAACTTGGTCAAATTTTTTTTGTGATAGGTACATTAGAAAACGTTTGATTTAATTGACGGAAAATCACAATTTATCATCTGAATGGTGTTTTTCACACAGGTCATTTGGGCGGGCGCCTAGATCTGTGCAGCTGGAAGGCAGTTTTGTGCCATACGATGCTGACATTCTGCCTGAAGAGGACACCAAGACTCTGGTCAGCCGGCCCTATTTTCACATCTACTGGACAGACTGTGTGAGTCTTCCTAATGGTCATACTGAGAACTGGAAATGGTGATGGAAATGCTGTTTGTAAAAGTTTGAAGTTGGTGTTTATGAAAGAAGAAGAAATTCAGTGCCTGAGTTTTCATGTGAATAATGTGTATCCATGTGCATGTGCACAAACACACACACATGCACGCGATCGTACACACACAAACACACACAAACACACACACACACACACACAAACACACACACACACACACACAACACACTATTTTGAAAATGATTCTCCTTTAATTCTGTGGCAGGACCTAGATGGCTACAAACAGTCTGTCCGTGATGACATCTCAGAGTGGCAAGCTGCTCTGAAAGCACGCAACATTCCAGACTGGTTGGTGGTGGTAGTCATTCCTGATGAAAGTAAGGTCAAGGCAAAGCTTCTTCCACGCTCTTCAGTCATCGACAAAGTCCGCAATGACTTCTGCAGCAAGCAGCCAGAGAGGTAGTGCTTACTTCTGAAACCAACAATAACACAGAAATGAACATTTAAAAGAACAGGTAGTAAACGTGTTCAAGATTGGAACTGCAGTCCTTTGAAAACCAGTCAGTGTAGACACTGATGCTAGATGAGGGTGCAAAAATGTGATGAGTGAAAAAAAATGAGAGATGTGAAAAGAAACCATTTTTTTCCCTGAGTTGGTTAAATTCAGGATGAAAAGCGCTCGTTACTGCTGGTAAGGCAAAGAGTACGTGAAGTGGAACTTTGGTTGGGAATGAAGTGTAATTTCAGATTCTGTATTTAGACATGAAAAGTCGACAAGCAAAAACTATTCCATATTTTTCACTGAACAAGGTATAACCAGAGTGTTCTATGATTGAAAACTTATAAAGAGTTGAAAACTTTGAAGCATATACCTATGCATATCATTTGCAGTTATTAATCATAAATACTATAAATGAATTATGACAGAACAAAGAAAAAATTGCCTGATTTGAATGAAGATGTTTAACTAATCAGGGATTTTAGGTTTGAAAAGCTATCAAGTATTGAAATTCATAAACATATGTTTCAACGTATTTCAGAAGCATCGTGTTGACAGAACCTTCAAAGACGGAACCCAAGTCACAAGAATCCTGGAACCAGTTTTTTCAGAAACTCAGAGTGTTGCTACTTCAGGCTTACAATCGCCACCTTAACAAGTATGAGGAAAATATGCGCTCTCTTCGAGAAAAACGCAATGAAGCGGGATGGAGTTACTTTGACTACTTTGCTGTGCAGGTGAATATCGAGGTTTTTGAAGGTTTGTGTGCAAGATTGGCTAAGTAGACATGTGTTTGTGTATATGTTTAATAGACAAAGAAATGTCTATGATGTTGCAATACTTGTTTATTTGTTACATCCATACTCCTGATTCCATGCGATTGTAAGGGGTGGGTTTACCCTTTCTCTGAGGCTGCAAGGGGTATTTTTACTCACACATCAGCTTTTTAAAGGGATCTATGATTTGGGAAAACTCCCTGAACCCAACCCCTTTTTTCCAACCTCAGATAGATTTTTAAGATGCTGGATCAAAAGTAAATTTTCAGTTGCACGTCCATTTCTCTGTATCCTCTTTTCACAACACACACACACACACACACACACACACACACACACACACACACACACACACACACACACACACCACTCACTCACATACACACAAACACTCACACACATTTTTGCAGAAAGACAGATTGAGAGCCTGGGTGGAACAAATTGTTTTTGCACAAAAAGTATTGTTTGAATGGGTACAGCATTGTTATAATGAAAAGTATGGTAGTGGGATACCCACAGAACAGGAAAAGGTGACTTTTAACTGCATTGTGATTTACTGAATAAACTCTGTTGTGATCGTTGGTTCCTTCATGACAGATAAGAAATTGCAGGCAAACTTTTGAAGTTTAGGGACGGTTTGTCAGGAAAAAAAGTTTTTTTTTCATACTCAATTACACGTGGACTTCTTCAAATTGGCATCATTTCATATTCATAAATCTAAGATGCAGAAACAAATCCCATGCCTGTTAGTATTTTAAGAAATTACTGGAACATAGAAGCAAAATAAAAAAAAAGTACTGCCATTCTGTCAGTGGCAATTTTCATACATTTGCAGGAGATTGGATGGTATACAAGATGCTGTTTGAACATTAAATGTGCTTGTGCTTGCCGGCTGAGAAACTTATGTATTCATGGTCATGTAGAAGTGGGTTTTCAGGGTAAATGAAATCAGGAATTACGTATTTCTGTAAAGATATATAGATATGTAACTATTTCAAGCAATGTTGTGCTTTGTGGTAAACCAGGCTGCATATCTTTAAGTGTGTTCCACATTTCAAATGAATTTTTTTTGGCTGTATTCAGTATGTTACCCAGGCATTTATGTTATTTGCTGTGATGTTCCTTAGGGAAACAAGAGGTCAGGTGGATGGGCAAGGGGGGAGAGGATGGGATGGAGTGAGGAAAGGCGGGGGTTAAACCAAAGGATGTGAGGATGAATTTGAAGAACGAGAGGCATTCAATAGAGTGGGGAGTGCATTGGGGGGATGGGGCAGACGGCAGGGGAAAGGGATGGAGGTAAGTGCATGTGTTAGGAGGAAGAGGGTAGAGTGGGTGGGAGATTGGGATGTATTGCATGCAGAAGAGATAGAAAATAATGGTATCCGACAAAACTAGGAACTTCGGCCTCACAAGAGAAGGAAATGGGGTCATGTTAAATAAGAATTTTTGTATTAAGCCTGTACATGCTACCACTATTATGTGGTTGCTTATGAACCATGCAGTGTGTAGATGACTGATCAGTGATAGTGGCTTTCCTTTTGCCCTGTGGGTTTGTGTTGGCCCTTGGAATTCATATTTATAAATAATGAAAAAAGGTTATTTCACAGTTGTCTGCAGAACTGGCTAGCCTTGTGCTAAAGTACATGGACCCAGTTATACCCATTTTACATCCGTTTGCCCATCCGCTTTTTTTTTCCAGTTTTAAAAATCCTGAATTTCAAAATTAATGAACAACAAAAAAAAAAAAAGAAAAAAGAAAAGTAATTTTTGGAAAGAGGTTATCAGATACTATTGAGTATAGCCTGAATTTTGTAGTGCAATGGCAGTAAGTCAGCATACGGGAAGATTTTATCACTACGTGAGTCCTCCATGAATTTGCTGAAACATTCGGAGTCCGACATTTTCAGTGCAAGCCACACTTCCTTCAGCATGCTGTGACTGCTCTGTTTTGTCGCCATGAAGTTGGTAGCTCGACCATGATGGTTAGCTTCCAAACTCGGACCCAGGGGTCTGTAGGCTGACATGGTACAGTTTCACATAATTTCACTTTTTTGTGGGAAGTTCATTGATTTTGTTCTGTATACAAAAAAATGAATGTTTCTATGCGATATACAGTCTGTCTGCTTGTCCAGTGCTTTTTTTTTTATTTTATTGAATGGCAGATATACACACTATTGAGGGATTAGTTTTAATCATAAAAAGTAGATTCAAGAACAGTAAAGATAATGAGAGGTTATGATAAAGACAGCTTCAGCAATTATTTATTTATGTACTTGTTTACTGCTTAATGTGTTATTGCGATTATCTAAAAAAAATTCTGTCTGTGTTCAACAGGAAGAGCTTGGTTTCATGCTGGAAATACTGGGACTGCGGGAAGATGCATTGATACAGTACGATGAACTGGATGCCATGTTTGACCAGTTTGTGGAGAATCATGCAGGTGGAGGTGAACATAACAGTTTATTTACTTTTTTTTTTTTTTTTTTTTTTTTTTTTTTTTTTTGCCTGTGTCTTACGTAGTGAGGCACTTGACAGAGTGCCAGAGTGAGGTCTCATTTTTCAGATTGCTCCATCGCTTATCTTGTGCTGTGCATTCACACTTCTGTCTGAAACCATTGACAACTGGTTGACATTTTGATTGTTTCTCTCCTGTTCCTCTGTCGTTAGTGTCAAACCTTGAAGATTATAAATAAACACAGTGTATTTGAACACTTGCTGAATTTGACAAATGTTTACAGATGTTTGTAGTACAATATCTATGAATTAAGCATATCATGTTGGTCTTTCTCTGTTTTAGAAATTCAACGTATTCTATTTTTTTCCAGATGCTGTCAAGTGGTTGTCTCCCTTGCTCCACCCTTGCTCCAACTGGACCGGTTTGTCGCTAGCAAAACCCATTGATCTGGATCTTCGAGACCGGATCAAACGCACCATGATTTCACTGTTGGAGTTTCGGAACTACCTGTTTTGTCGTCAGGCAGCGCTGCTGTTCTCCATGGGGAGGGCGTGGGAGGTGGCAGAACGGGCCTTCGAGTTTCTGCAGAACACTGTCACTGAAATGAAGGCTTTGGAGGTAGAATTGTTTTCTTTTTTTTCCCCCTCTTGCTATTGTTGTATTCGAGTTGTTCATGGCCTCATGTTGTTGGTCTGTGGGTTCAGTCTTGCATGAGTCGGATGTTGTTGTTTTTTCTCAATACCTCCATTAAAGCATAAGTTGTGGCTGATTGCTTGTCTTCTGGATAAGATGATGTCATAGCCGACATAAAATTACCTTCAGCACCATTGGGGGTAAATCTGTAGAAAAATCCACGTTCATAGGTACTTAAAAAAGGAAAGAAAAACAATGAACATGGAAAAGAAAAAAGTCGTCAGTGTGGTTTTATGCTGAGCTGCTGTGCTCTCCTAGAGACGAGCAGTCTTGAGTCCATTACAGTGATGAACACAAGACAGTGGTGCTTATTGAGTTTTGGTCTGACATGTTTCAGAGTGTGGTGTCTTGATATATCATCCATTGACAAAAAAAACAACAACAGATATTGAGGTGCCATGACAGATGTTGTCTGACTGTGAATCCCAGTATTTCACTGAGCCATGGGGAAAGCTTGGTGGTGCCCATGGTCTGTCCAGGTATCCTTAGAGAGGACTGCGGAAAACTAACACACTTTCACTTTAAACAGTGACTACAACATTGTGACAAAGTTATCTACCAAAGGTAACAAGTTTCATCAATAAGATGCTGACAGTTTTGCTGTCTTTGGAATCTTTAATTTGCTGATTAATTGATCTGGGTGATCTGATGTGTGATGACTTTGGTACCTGATGAGCTAATCTGAAGTAGTCTGTGCACGTCAGGTGTAGTGATCATACCACCAATGAACAAGTGTGCTGAACCGTCAAGCAGCACACTGAACCATTTAAAGGTGTGCCAACATCTGTGAAGAAAAGAAAACTGTGGTGGTATGGCCATGTAACAAGGTCCATTGCCTTTCCTAAAACAGTTCTCCAGGGAACTGTGGAGGGAGGGAAAGGCAGAACAAGCGATGGACTGACAACATTGCACAATAGACAGGGAAACCATTTGCAGAGACCTTCGACTTGGCAGGCAACTGACAGAGCTGGAGGAAGCTGGTGAAAAAGTTCTACAGTACAGGGCCCCGATAAACGTTTATGTAGTTAAGGGAGAAGAAGAAGGGAGAGAGGAAGCATCTGTTTTGATTGATTTGTTGATGTACTGACTGTGAAAAATTCGTTCATGCATGCATAGACTGCTTGATTCATTAATTGACTTGGTATGACCAGATTTAACACAGTAAATTGACTGGCTGATGAAAAGTAATGATGAATCACCTGAGGGTTACTGGGTGTTGGTGTCTGCAGGTGGAGCTCCCTGAGGGGGCGTTGCAGTGCTGGGTGGTGCTTAGTGGGCTGGAGGTGCTGGCAGCCTGCCAGAAACACGAGACGGGACAGGTGGACAAGTGCTCCATCTTCACTGCCCACCTGTGGGACCACATTCGTGGCAAGGTACGTGGTAAAATGTACTTTGCAGTGATTTTCGGGCTTGGGATTTTTCCTCCGTGTGGTGAATTTCCACTGTTCACATGTCAACTTTCATTGACCCCCCATCACCCACCCCTCCCAAAAGAGGTTAAGGTCTGGGAAAACGTACACGTGAAGTTCGAAGCTGTGGTGTATGGCGCACTGAAATTTTTTTCCTGTTTGCTCCCAAGACTAAGGCACTCTTCTCTGCCAGAATAAAGGTCAGGGGTGAATAAAGGTCAGGGGTGAAAACTACTCTTAATTTGAAACATTTCTCTGTTCTTATTGTGTGTTTTTTTTTCTGTGTACAACAGATGAAAAAAAAGAAAAGACAATTATAACAATAGAGAGTATCAAAATGGATGTTGTGTAAAAACAAAGGAGAAAGAGTAAAGAGAGAGGAATGATGAAAAGTAGATAAACAGAATGTAATTGAAAGACCATAAAGGAAGATGGAGTTTGCAAGATAATCCAGTACTTTAAGGTACCTCTCTCTCTCTCTCTCTCTCTCTCTCTCTCTCTCTCTCTCTCTCTCTCTCTCTCTCTCTCTCCCTCTCTCCCCGACCTCAACAAAATTATCTCATATTCCTCACTGGCTTGAAAACCAATCTTGCTTTATGAACAAGAATCTTAGGTAGAATGGAGTGGAAATGAGGCTGCTATGTCTTTATTTGTACACAGGATGGCATGGCATAACCCCTTCTCAGATGCTGTTTTTGTTTCGTTAACTTTCATTTTTACTACTTTGTTTACATGTCGCTCTTTTCACACACACTCATATCTTTTAAAAGTGAGGAAGTTTCCATATGGTGAGACACTCACTGTAAAACGTATGTTCATAGAATCGTTGGGATTTGCTTGACATTTGCCATAAACACTTTACAGCAGACTCTCTGTCAACTTTGTCCAGGGATCTTTCTCCAGATGTAATATTTGAGTTTCTGAAAGAAAAAAAAATTTCTTTTAATTTTTTTTTGACATATGGATCAGCATTTTTAGTAAGTTGGAGGAAAAAACAACTACTGGCTATTGACTTTTTTTTTCTTTTTGGTAAGAAATATGAGTGGAAGTAATTTTCAGTGTGACAGTCCTCATATGACCCCCTGCATTCGCCTGGGCTTTAAACAACAGGAATTGTGTTTCCAACTGTATTGTGGTGAGTTCAGTAAAGATAATGTATTTTATTTTGTGTGTGTGTGTGCATGCTTTATCTATTTCATTTTTTCCATGTCAGCTGAAGGTGATGGGTCAGCTATGCAGTCTGATGCCAGGAATGGTTCCCACCTCCGCCCAGCTGAACCAGGTGCTGGACCTCAAAGGAGGCATGGTTGTCTCCCAAGATCAAGGTAGAACAATCCAAATGATGATAACAGTGATGATAATAATCAAGTAGAAATGGTTCTGTCTTTGGTTTGATCGAACCAGGTGCTGGACCTCAGGGAGGTTCTCACCTTTGATCAGTGCAGAATACAGGTACACAATACAGGTACGTTATAAGTTCAGTTTTGAAAGTGTTCGAAATCTTCGCAATACAGGAAACTCTTAGGTTCAGTTTTGAATGTGTTCAAGGTCTTAATGTTTCTGAGAGAGGATGGCAGGGAATTTCAAATAACAGGAGCTTATGTCTTCCCTTTCAGCATTGTTCTGTCAGTCTGTCTCTGTTTGAAGGTCATGAGTACTGACGCAATGTTGGCTGAGTTCATGTCTTTTTTTTTTTTAATTCATACTATTAGGTATAGCACTGGTTCGTGGTTTGACATAGTTTTGTGGTAAAAATGAAGCCTTGAATTGCACCTGTTTTGTTTTTACTGGAAATCTGTGTATGTAGACTTAGATTGCTTTTTCATGTGATATTTTGTTTTCACAAATACTTAACATTGATCGACTGTTCCTAATGTGATTAATTCCCATTTTATGCAGCACATTTTGGGATAAAGTCTAGCCATACTAGATATTTATATATTTCATAGTATGCCATCATACATCTGTTTGAAACATGACCTACTTTGTCTGCTTTTGCTGTGTGTGAACAGTAGTACAGTGCCAGGCATACTGTTTGTAGACTGATAAGGAAACCTCCAAGTTCAGCAAATTGTAGGCCTGCTGGATTCATACAGAATTTTGTATGTATGTATGTATATTGACTGGTTATGTGTACATGTATTACATTTTTCATGTGTATGTATTTTTCACAGAAACTGTAGGCGACACCCGTCCTGTGGACAAACTGCATGAGGCTCTGTCTTCACCAGCAGCTTTCAAGAAACATTACCTGGTCTGACTGCTTCCTTCTCTCTCTCTCTCTCTCTCTCTCTCTCTCTCTCTCTCTCTCTCTCTCTCTCCTCCTTTTCCTCCTCCTCTTTCTCTCTTGTTTTCACTCACATACTCACTTCCTTTTTCTCTGAGTCTTTGTCCTGTTTTCCTGTCTGTCTGTGTCTGGTATCTGAAATAGAACCCATCTTGATGTCGGCAGTTATTTAACAGAAACAGATTTACGTTATTTTCTTTTTTTGAATTGAATCTACAGCATGATTGGTTCCAATGTCATGTTGCACACAACCACTGTAAATGTCAACTGAAATCGCTTGCACTATGCTAGTAATGTAGAAGACAAAGAGTGAAAAGCAAAGTTTAAACTTTGATTTCTTGCTTTTTCAACTGCGCTTTTTATTTCGTATCAATATCTATCTGTTTATGTTTGTCATTTTTTTGTTTTGTTTTTTGTTTGGTTTGGTTTTGCTGTCTCATCTTCATGCCACTTCAGCGGCATTACCTGCACACTGGTAATTTTTGTCCCTGTCCACTACCCTACCTAGGACTGTCCTGTAGCGATGGGCATGAAGCAGCCATTGTTCAGTCATCATGAGGCAGCCCACCAGAGGAGAAGACGCTGCACTGTCAGCAAGTCACTTCAGTGGTGTTCAGTGGTGCCTGTTCTGATCAAGCATGCGCAGGACACCACCTCCTATGTCTCCTGCTGTGACAGTAATTGCTTAGTTGCAGAGCCCTTTAGAGGGCATTACCACATCTGTCCAGTGACAGTCCTCATGAACCTGGCAGTACAGGTGACCTGAACTCTACTTACCAAGGGCACAGACACATACAGGAAATGGAAACTGAGGTCACCATAAGAACAGGGCATGAAGGGCTGCAGAATTTGGGGCCTGTCTTATGTTTGTCAGTGGGTATGACCGTGAAGAAAACGACTACAGAGTTCCATTCTGGACTGAGACTGCATGACAGGGCTGTACTCTTCGCTTAGTTTCATAATATATCCTGGTGTTAACCAGGCTCTAGAGCCACAGACACCAGCAGTGTTGGTCAGGAAATTTGAGCAGCGCTTTTAGACATGTATCCATAAAGTGGATAAAACTAGATTGTGTGGCTCTATGGTTTCCAGTTGAGCCAGTCACAGAGATCTGGGTAATAGCCAGTAAGGGCTGAAAAATCCTACAAATGAATGGTTCTGATGGGAATCGAACCCACAGTCTAATACTTGGAAATCTGTAAGGTTGACCACTTCACCACAGGGACTGGTTTATACACAGTGCCCATGCTTTATGCAAAGGGCCAAGGGAAAACAGTAATCTGTCCAAATTCTGGACTGGTCATTGTTGTTCTCATCACTTTTATCATTGTAATGTCACTTTTTCTCTGTCTCCTCTGTGCCCTGTCAAAGGCACTACTCTGAGGATGTGCTTTCCAACATCACATTCTTTCTGTGGCAACCAGCAACCTGCAAGGAGTCTATCGGGATCAGGCAATAGGAGACAACCTACTAATAGAAATGCTGCACTGCTGCTGAGTCACTAAATTGGTGTGCAGTGGCATCTGTTTTGATCCAGCATAAGTGTGACACCTTAGAAGCTTCAGACTGATTGCTTAGTCATAAAGCAAAGTGTGAGTGAGCTCTTCTGGGGGTTGCCACCATATCCCTCCAATGGCATTCCTGTTGAACTTGCTAACAATGAAGGCTTTCACAAAATTTTGCATTAGGCACATGAAGAGAAAACCTAACCTGAGACTGACAGTTTGATTTAAATTTAATTGACAATTAAAGGCCTTTTTATTCTTTAAACTTTAGTAATGATGATCAGTGAGGTTGGTGTTGGTGATGCTGTGGAGTTTCCATGTTGGTCTGCGAGAATATGCCAGGGCGATACACCACACTTATTTGATAATTTGTCTGGATGTTAACCAGGACAAAAGATACAGATATCTGCTTTTTTGAAAGAATATTTGAGCAGCTCTCAGAGATGCATCCATTAAATGGATGAAAGTTTGCTCTGTGGTTCCTGTCTTCCCATTTGACCCCTTAGCATGCTCATAGCACTGGGTACTAGCCGGTCTGGGCTTGAAAATCCTTAAGATGTATGCCTCTGATGGAACATGAACCTACAACTTCCCATCCAGCAGCCTGTGACACTACCACTGTGCCATGTGTTGTGACTTATTTCCAAGAATGTCCTCTCATTCATATATATGTTAACTTATTCTATACTAGCTATTATCTCCCCTTAACTTCCCCCAGAAACTTGACCATTTTGTTATATATTTTTTAAAAAATCATTAAAAGAAAAAGGAATAAACACAGACTTGTGATGTTTTCAAGTTATGTTTATAAATGATCAAGAAACCACAAACAGTATAGCAATGTTATTTTTCTATTTATTTGGTAATACAGTATGCATGACAAAGAAAATGAGATTTTGCATGTCATGTAAAAATAGGGGTGGCATACACCCTATGAACAAAAAATTTACACTAAATGGTTTTATGCCCTGAAATTATTCAAATGTTGGCAACAATTCAAGCGCTTCAGTCACATTGTAACGGCAATTTGTAGTGTTTCGTTCACCATGCATGCTTGACAGAGTAGCAGACGACACCTTGTTGCCACGTCAAGCCAAACCAAGCAGGTGACGTGTGTGAAAAGCGTCTGCTTGCGAGTATTCAGCTTGCAAAGCCTAAGTACCAGTACACCTGCACTCTAATTAGTATGCAGGAGCTATCTGTAACAAGTAGTTTCGTACAAAAGGTTCGCTCACTTCGGAGAAAAATTCCAAAGCTTTGGACCGCATATGCGATCCTTAGTATACAAAGGATGTAAACATAAGGACCGGAAATGCGCTCCTTAGTATAGAAAGAGTTAATCAATCTCATAATCACTGTGTGTTTGTTTTGGGTTTTTGTTTGTTTGTTTGTTTGTTTTTGTTTGTTTGTTTTTTTGTGTTTTTGTTTTTTGTTTTTTTATGGGGGGGGGGGGGGAGGGGAGGGGAGGGGAATGAGAAAGTTTGACTTTGCTGTGGATTTGCTAAGTGTTGTGAGCACTGTTCTCAGGAAATGTGTGAACTGGCCATGGGAACCTACAAACATATCAGCCGGTTCCGATCCTCTCGCAAAATTGGCAGGGAGCTGGCCAGTTTTTACATGTAAGTATGATTTCATTACGCATTCATACAATTCATTTGTGATTTGTTTTCCCTTATGTGTGAATCTCATAAGAAGAACTACAAATTTAGTTATTATCCTTGTTCATGTGTCTTTCAGTGTTCTACATACAGACATGCAAGCAACCATGCATGCATAAACATTCATCCTGGCCACACTCCTCCCACATAATTATGCACATACACTTACACACCGACACACGCATGCACACTCACACTCACACACACACACACACACACACACACACACACACACACATGCACACACACACCTACACACATGTCATGCTCACACACACACACACATACACACACACACACACCCACACACACACACACACACACACACACACACACACACACACACACACACACACACTCCTCTCTCTCTCTCTCTCTCTCTCTCACCACACACACACACACACACACACACACACACACACACACACACACACACACACACACACAAAGGGAGAGCATTTATATATTCTAAACATAAGTAGTGTAGTTTCCCTATTTCAAAGAAATTTATTTTCAGAAACTATCAGTTTGATGTTCATAGATATGGCTTGTCATCAGTGATGTGACCAGCTGTATATTCTGTGATTATGTTGCTTACACGTAGGTATTGGATTTGTAATCATTAGATGGAGAAAAAGACAGATAGAAAAAGTAGACAAAATGGATGCACAGGAAGGGTAGGTGGCCTAGGGGATGGAAAACCTCTGAAAGGAGGAGGATAGGTCAAGATCATGATTTTGAGACATGCATGGGTCATACCTTCCTTCACCACCAGCGGGCAGCACTGTTGGTCCAGAGAGCAATCTTTAACTGGAAATGATAAACACAGTACAGGAGGAGGAGTTTATGGCCACAAAGCTGCTCTCAGGGGAAAAACAATATTTTGCAGCGAAATGAGATCCTAAATGCATAACTAGAATTCCTGACCCCTTTTCCCACCCCCTCTTTAAATGTACACACACACACACACACACACACACACACACACACACACACACACACACACATTCAGATACAAACCTCCTTTTCCTCCATCTCCCGTCCCCAGTCCTGTACCCAGAGTGGTATGATGCATGTGTGACCATGTGCATGTTGTATGTTTCTGACCCTCAGGAACATTGGAGAGCCCCAGAAGGCAGAGGCGTTCCTGCTGGATGCTGTGAAAATGTACCGGCAGGAGGGTTGGAACAGCCTGGCCCATTCCACCATGAGAGAGCTGGCCGCCTGCCAGAGACAGATGGGCCACACCAAAAGGTGGGCATGTGACTAATGCAGAACTTGCAGCTGTGTTGTTGTTTTTTTCCACCTAGAAATGGATGAATGGAGACTAATGTCCTGCTAGCATTTAGCTTTTAGGAAAGAGTTCACAGGTGATGTCATCAGTAAAGGAATGTTCATCGATTGAGTCTGGAGATGTTTGTTGTTGAAGTCTTAGTGCAGAACTCCAGACATGTAAATGTAGTCAAGGGTTCATTGTCAATTATGAAGCCGTTTGAATCTTGGAAGGAATTTTTTGTTTGTTTGTTTGTTTGCTCGCTTGTTTGTTTTTAAACAATGTGTGTTTTTAAACAAGATGACGAGACCTTGTTATAAACCCTATTCAACCTCAGTCTGTTATCTTCTGCTTCCAACTTCTTTTATGCATTAAGCTTTCCAGAGTTTATTTTCCATCATTTAGCTCATATTTGTGGAACACTATCACACTTTCTTTGTGCATCAATAGTAAAAGTTTATGTTAGTATTTTGTTTAGCAGTCATTAACCTTTTGACTGCGCCAACCTAACTCTGATGATAGCGACATGGAACATAACCTGCCATGAATAAGGAACGTGCATCTTGCATTTCTAGCAATGTCATGACGCAGCTTCAGATGATGCAGACTTTGTGGATGTTTCGTGCTTGAAGCTCAAAGTCACTCTTGTGTTTCTCAGTGTGTGCATGAGACTCACTCCTAAAAATTCTGAATTGTGCGATTAGACAGAAAGTGCAGTTAACAGAAAAAATTGCCTATAATCTTAACCTGCACACTGATGACCACATGGGCAAGATACCTGGTTTTCAGTCTTGAAAGTCACATCTTGGCATGAAATAAAAACAAACGTAGAAGAAGAGAGTGCACAGTATACTCACATTCTTTCATGTTCTTTTACAATTTTGTTCAAGTCAAAGACCAAGGTCGAAACATGATGTAATGAAGAAAAAAAAATTATGAATGTGACTGGATTAAAAAGAGAAACGTAGCAATTTTGCATTCAGAGATGTTGTATTCATTTGGAAATTAGTGCTTAAGTGTTTTAAGGAAGAAAATATAGCAAAAAAATAGATCATTCTTAGACAGAGGATAAAAGAGATGTTACTAGTCTCCCGAACAAGAAGAGCAAATAAATGGCAATATAAAAAGAATGCAGTCTCTGCCTATCGTGGCTAGATTCCTTGTTCTTTTATTTTTGCCATATTTGTTTGTCTTTCCTGTAGAAGACCTTGTCAGTCAATATGCATTGCTTCTGTATTGTCATTTGTTTGTTCCATTTTGTTCATAGTAACACAGCTTAAATCATCATGGTTCAGTTCCCACTTGCAGTCATATTTTCAAACTAGCATTCTCAAATGAATATTCACTTTGTATGACTGTAATTTATGTTCTTTGTGTGTTTGAGTGTGTGTCTGTGTGCCAAAAGTGTGGGTGTCTGTGAATGTGCAAATGTGCATGTGTGTGTGTGTGTGTGTGTGTGTGTGTGTGTGGTTGAATCTACATGTATGCACACATATTTTAGTGTGTTTGTGTGTGTGTATGTGTGTGTGTGTGTGTGTGTGTGTGTGTGTGTGTGTGTGAGAGAGAGAGAGAGAGATTTTTTTCAAAAGTATGTACATGTGCTTGTGTTGCCTAAAGTCAAATGAGTTGTAATCTGAGCAAGATACAGGATAGAAAGAGTGCTGTGATTATAATGTCCACATAATCACAGACCAAGACAAGAAGAAAAGAAACAAAACAAAAAAAAACAACATTATTTTGTGTTGTTGCTTCCAGATTCCTTGTGACTGCTTGTAAAGTGGCTTGCAGCAGTTACTTGCCTGAGGCTGACCGCAACCAGCATTTCACGGCTGTCTTGAAGGCTTTGGACAGTGGTAATTGTCCATGTCAGCTACATCTCATAGTCTGAAGAAACCCTGTATAAGTGCGAGTTTTGAAGAATATCAAAAATAATTACTTGTTTAACTTAAGTGATTTACCAAACAGTGAGAATTGTCCTGCTTGAATGAAAATCCAGGGTGTTTTTTTTTCTGTCGCCATAAGAAAAAGAAAGCCAGGCATTGCTTTTTCAGAATGTTTTTCTTATAGTTAATGACAGTTAGATCAAAGAAAAAAAGGCACAGTGATGCATTTTTCTCATAGTTACCTGTGCAAACAAATGCCTTATCCCCACTTTGTATAGAACATCGCCATGTCATCAGAATCTAAAATTTGAAAAGCAGGGAGCTAACCTTGCCTCCAAGTAAGTTAGCCAGTAAGAGTGCTCATCCTTCACTTTTTCAAACTAGCTCAGTTTTCTCTTTTCCTTTAGTGGAGGAAGATGCCTCTCTCTGGGGTTCCTGTGCTTCTTCCTCCCATGTCGCACATCATTTGTGCCAACGCTAGTGAGTTAGGCTGGAGTGCACACCTTTTTTTTGCTTTGTCCTGGAGACCAGCAGTACTTGGTCACAGTAGGAGACATCAGGCTATATAAATGTTCTTCAGTTGAAAGCAGTCTTCCTCGCCCTGAACCACTGGCCACAGGTACTGGAAGACAAGCCTGTTATGGAATGCACAGTCAACTCCTGAGTGGTTGCTTATTTGAAGAAGTAAATCAGGACTCACTCCAGGGCTGTGAACAACTAGGCAAGGTCTCTTCACCTGTTCTGTCAGTCTGTGAAGATCTGTCTGCTTGTGAGATAGATCCCTGGCAAGCTGAACTTCCTAGTGGGCTCTCTTTTCAGGAAGGTTCTCCCCTCAGTTTGAACATTGAACAAGTCTGTGTTCAGATCAACATGCCAAGTCCTGGGAACCCCTCATATTGACCTGTTTGCCACTAGGTGGGGCAACCAGCTTCCAGTCTTTTGTGTATCCTATTGCATGCCCCTGAACTTCTCTGGAGAGACACTGACAACCTTATGGGAAGGAAATGTTTCACCTATGCATTTCCACCCTGTCCCCTCATTCCAGCAGTCTTTAAAAAAAAAGGAAAGGAAAAGTATGCTGAAAGAAAGGCCTGGTTATCCCCATTTGCCCCCAACCTTGAAGGAGATCTGTCTTAGAGTCGGTCTGCTGGTAAAGATTCCCATGCCCTTCCCCAAGTGTCTGGACTTGCTGTCTTAGCCCAGGTTAAAGAAATGGCTTTTGCTCTGTGATGCCTCTCTCCAAGCCAGCTAGATTTCAGGCAATACTGCTGTGCAGAGGTGTTGTCATGCACCCTGCTCTCTCAGTTTTTTTTTTTTTTTTTTTTTTTTTTTTTTGGGGGGGGGGGGGGGGGTCCTTATGACATGGTGATGTTCCATGTCAAGTGGAGATAAGGTGTTTTTTTGGACAGGTAAGCGTCAAGTAAACCTACTGTTACTCGTGAAATTCATGTTTCTTTTCTCACATACACTGTACATTGTTGGTTTACTGACTGACTGTTACATCAATCTCAGTGCATGTTTCTGTTCGTCTCTTGTTAACCCAAGAGTCTTTTGTACTCTTTCATAATGGGAATGCAGTTTAGCTCTGCTTTATACTGTGCTGATAAAGTGGTTATCATACCCAGATCCTTACATGTTTTTATAAACTGTTCATTCTTATCAGTCGATCATTCATTGTGGTCATACAATAATCCTGAATGTGGAACAATTGTTGTTTGTTTTAATTTTTTAAATGATTTCTCTCTTTCAGTTATGTGTTGTTTCAGAAACGTATCAGATTCATATTCATGTATGTTTTTTTTCAAATTACTAGTTTAGCATACTTGATCATGTGCATATGAGCTGTCTAGAGTGTCTGTCTGTCTTTGTTGCTGATGACTTCTTGGTCAGTGTGAAAGGCTGTCACTCAGTGAAGGATATATTTTGCAGGAAACAGCATGCAGCTCCCCGGTCAGAATCTCATTGAGGCAACATTGTTGCAACTGAACCAGCCCACTGTGCGAATGGGTGAAGAAGTTACCATGACGATACAGCTTCACAGCCACTTTCCTCAGGCTCTCAGCTGTGACTCTGTGCATCTGGCTCTCTCCCCACGCCCCACACAACAGCTGGAGCATGCACTGGTGCTGTCAGACTGGTTTCTCTCTGTGTGTGTGTGTATGTGTGCTTGTGTGTGTGTATGTGTGCATGTGTGTGTATGTGTGCATGTGTGTGTGTGTGTGTTCGTATATGTGTGTGTGAGTGTGTGTGTGTGTGTGTGTGTGTGTGTGTGTGTGTGTGTGTGTGTGTGTGTTCCAGTTCACAGCGTTATGATATTATATTCTGTTGCAGATTGATTTGTGAAATATCATTACCGCAGCATATGACATTTAACTTCTTCAAATCGACAAACAGAGCAATAGGTGAAATGTGCTCCAGATAGGACTTTATGCAGAAATTTATTTTGACATAATTTGAAATTTTCTGTCAGTGTACACGTGTATATTTTAGCCTGTACAGCAGTATGTGTACCTATGTATGTACACCTATTGATATGTCTGTGTGTGTGTTTGCACATTGCCAGCATTCATGACATTTTTTTTTCCATCTTCCTAGAATGATGCACAAGAGCAGCAACCACCAGTCCAGTTCCAAGGTCCCCAGTCAGTCACCATCAACACAGAAACACCACCACCTTCGCGTGTCCTTCGACAATCATTTCCCAGCAAGATCAACACACGTGCTCTGTATGAGCGTCGTCAGGGCCGTGTGGCGGTCGCTGGGATCACGTGCGACTCGGCTCACGAGTTGCTGAAGAGAAAAGATAGCATGCCCACCGGGGCAGAAACATCAGATGTGCCAGTGAAAGGGGATTACAGTTGGAGTCTGTGCGCCACGAAGGTTACACTGAAACCAGGACTTAACCGGCTGGAACTGAGGGCAAAGGTTAGGGAATGTTAGGTGGACAGAGTCCATGATACGGAATGTCTTATTTCTGTCTTTTGGGGGTTTTTTGTTGTTGGTTGTTTAATTTTTTTTTGTTTTGTTTTAATTTTGTAGAACAGTGACTGTCATACTGTTATAATGTCTTTTTATGTTTGGGTTGTTTTAGTTGCTGCTCTGAAAATATTTTGCCCTGATTGCTCGAAACAAGGTATCAAAACTAAGCATTTGAAATTATAGCATTTAAAAAGAATGATTTATCAAAACTGAGCATTTTAACTTACAGCGTTTTCTTTTCTTTTCTGGTTACATTGACAATGATTCTAAAGAAAAGGAAATTATTGTTCATTAGGTTAGCATAATGAGGAGTATGGAATATCTGACCTTTCTTTGCTTGTTGTCCTGTGCAGTTCAGTATGGTCACTTGAAGTCACATTTACTTGTCTTAATTGTTTAAGAATTCTGTTGGTGATTTGGTCAAAGAAAGCATCTCTGTGTGCTTGCAGATTGGAGAAGAGGGATGGTTTGGGCCAAGTCAGATCTGTGTGTGCGTGAAGGGCTTAGAGGTGCTCATTTCTCTGACCAACATCAACATGAGTCTTCACGTTGCAAGCTATCGACCTTCCTTCACTCTCACACCAAAGAAAACAGGTAACAGCTTTATTGACAGACAGCTTTGTCATGAAGGAATGGTGGGAGGGAGTGATGGGGAATGAGAGGAGAAGAGGGTTCATGAGAGGTAGGATAAGATAGGTGAGAAAGAGTTCTTCTCTCCTGATTTGGCTGTTGGGTCTGTTCACAAAGGATCTAGGTGTTTTTGTCTGTGGAATCAGTTACTTGTGTTTTATGCATACGGACAGAAAAAAATGAAATACCTCTGTCTCACACGCATACAAATATACAAGCATATGAATTCATGTGTGCGTGCACACAGAGCTTCACATGTATGTTCATGTACATGGATGCATACACCTGTAGGTGAACACAGATGCGCATGTACTTATCACCCAGATATATACAAACACCCGCTAATAGAATCACACACGCACGCACGCACGCACACACGAAAACAAACGTATGCACACATTGTGAGATGTATGCAGACATTTACAAATGAACATGCTTGCATGCTGTGATCTGTCTCTTTCTGCATATCTCTTTCTCTCTCTTGTTTTGTTTCTCTCTTTATCTCCCTCTGCTTCTTCAACTTTACTCTCGGCTGACCATAATTTCCAGGCATACTTACCAAGTTATCTTTTATGAATGCAGCGCTCACGTTTTCGTTGTAACTATTTCCCAGAGGAATTTATCGCGGGCATTGAACAGACAGCTACATTGACCATTCAGACGGGCAACCAAACCATGGGCAGTGGCGTGCCCTTGACCCTGACCTCTGCCCTGCCAGTGACCTTCAGTCCTATTGAGGCAGATGATGGACAGTTGTGGCTGCCGGCCCAAGAGCCTCACTCGTCTGTGGATATTGACATCAATGTGTACTTGCCACTGGAAGGCATCACTGCTTCTGAGGGAACATGCTTGTCTTTGAACCCAAAGGTAGGGCTGCTTGGAGTGTACCTAGGGGTTGATATTCTCGTTTTGCTGACTTGTCCTTTTCAGCAACTCACAGGAAATAGCCTCTTTGCCCTGACAGTTTTGTAATGCCCAGCTTTTTGATGATTATGGATGTTGGAGTCTGAAATTAAAGAAAGGAAGAAACAATGAGTGGAAAAATGGGAAGCATTTTTTTTCCCCTTGGCGGAAAAATAAATATGTTTTTACTTACAAACCAACTTGCTGAAAGGAGTTTGATAAAAGAAAATAATAAAGAAAAATACAAGTGAGACAGCTGCATCCACCAGTGCTGTTTTTCCCCTAGGTTACAGTTAACACATGTTTGTTCTTTTAACTATAGATACAGGTGTGAATCAAGCGTAAAGGGCGGAGATGGGATCTGTCGATCTTGGTGGAGATCTGAACTTTCCTTAGTGACCTGATAATGTGTGCTTAACTTTGCATTATTTAGACGATGAATTGTTAATATTGATTTTATTTGGTTGCTTGTCTGTGTGTGGTAGGTGGAATGCCATGTAGAAGGCTGGTCAGAAAGCTTACAAGGCCACATGACAGTGGTGATTCCTCTCTGCGCTTCTCACAGAGTGTACACTGCCAGGAACAAGTAAGTGTGTTTACTTCATTATTAGCAAACAGCGCGCGTAATAAATGTTCAAGTAGTAGCAGGGTGGATGTTTGAGATATACAACCCATTAGCGAAGAGGGCAGCCAGTAGCCTGTAGCCATAGCCATACTGAAACCAACAAGATGGGTTGATGCGTTTTTTTCCCACCCAGTATATGCCAACCCTGTGGCACTACGTCTATGCCACTTGTTCCAACTCATACACAACTATTTAGGCTTATTCATTCTGGTCTTAGTGCGAGTAGTCTGTCGCTAGTTGTCCAGAATCAGATAGTCAATTCCTTCTTCCCAGAACCTGAATCATTCCCTGTTGGACAGCACAGAAGAGCTTTGAAGGAGATAGAGGTAGGGTAGGGGAAGGGAGAGGTGAGACGCTGGGACCAAAATGGCTGAAGAGGGAGACAGACCTTTACCTTCCCAAATCTTGTCAGAGACATTAGAAAGTGCCTCACCAAGAAGGTTGCCTAAAAACGTCAGTGATGGAATGATATGAGTAAAATAGATTAGATGAGAGAAGAGACCAAAACGCATTGATCACCCAGCATACGCATCAATCCAACTCGCAGATCAGAGCTGAGAAAGGGTCATATTTACATGTTCCTGTACATGAAGCATACAACTGCATATGGCCGAGTTGTACTCATCAAGATCAATGTATGTTATAAAGCAACTTATTTTATGAGTGAAAGAGAGTTTTGCCCTGAAAAGTTGATGAGGGTGCCTTGTGAGCCACAAATTATGTTTTGTAGGACACCATCTGCTTAGCAAGGCTTGGGGTTCAGTGGAGGGAGAGAAATATGTGTCTCTTATAACTCAGGTTTACTTTTTAATGTATGTGTAAACCAGTTCAAAGAATATTGAAGCGTAGGCTACAGTAGACGATGTATTTTAGGGTTCTGGATTGCTGATGCATGTGTGGATTGAGTTCAGAACTAACGTTGCATTCACCTTCTTATTTCCAGAAAGTACGTCCAGGTGAAGTTACAGGGAAACACAACAACACCGATCAGAGTTACCCAGCCTGATCTGTCAGCATTTGGAGCCACGTTCACGTTCCTCAATGACGGCAAGGAATGGGTGAGACATGTCTTTCATTTTTGTGTTGATTTCTTAGTCCAAAGCAGTCTTATCATATGTGGTATTGAATTGTTTATGGAATCATTGATGTTGCTGTATTCAGTTTTTTTTTTCTTATACTAACCCATCCAAAGAAATGGTTCATCCCCAGTTGGCATGGAACATAGTCATATTATCAGGATCCCCAACCCCCCCCCCAAAAAAAAAAAAAAAAATAGGGAGAGCAGGGAGAAGAAATTCGATTACTTCCCCAGTTCCATTTCACCCTTGGGAATTCCTGTTCTTCCTCATTTGAACAATGCAGTTGTAGACTTTGGAGTCATGTGTGATTTGTCCAAGTTTCCTGATGGCCCACCATGGACTTTCTTCACTCCGAAGATCTGGTTTGATTTAGCCTCGTATTGTAAAGATACCACTAGCTCATTGGCGTTCAAGTCCTTTTTCATCGATCTGTGTTCAAAGTGTCCATCCTTCAAAAGAGTTTTTACCAATAGCTCCAAGTCTGACGAAGGGGTTGTCTGTGCTGTTTTGTGCAACAGGTCCTTCCCAGAGATGTTCTGAACACATTCCCACTGAAAGCTCCATCTACATTGTTGAGTTGACAGCCTTGTCCTGGCTCTTGAAATGGTCTCAAAAGCAAAACAAAGATTTCCTCATTTTGTGGGACTCCCTTTCTGGTTTGGAGGCCATTGCTGGCCGTAACCTCAAGCACCCTCAACTTCTGAAATTATTCAAAATGTACACCTCTCTGAAATCAGATGGATACACCATAGTTTTTCTTGGGTTCCCAGCCATGTGGGCATTTGAGGCAATGAGGTGTCAATCAACTTGCCAAGAGTGCCTCAAAGAAAGAATTGAGCAGACTGTCTGTCCCTTACACTGATCTGAAACCCAAAGCCCAGTTGTATGTCAAAGACCTGGCAAGAGGAATGGAACTTGCAGACAGATAACAAACTGTTCCAAATCTGTCCAAACCTGAAAGAGTATTTACCATATGCTAGGGGCGGCCTAAAGAAGAAACAATCTTTTGCCGTTTGTACACAAGTGCACTCTTTTACACTCATTCTTATCTTTTAAAAAGTTAAGAAGCTCCATGGTGCATTCCATGTCATGTACCACTCTCAATGAAGTATGTTTTATAGAGTGTTGGGACTCGCATGATGTCAGACATAGACACTTTACAGCAACTTGAAACTTTGTCCTGTAGATTTTCAAAATGTCATACTGATTGTGCTTTGCATTAGGGCATGTGTCTTCAGCTTTTAAGTTTTCAGAAGAAACTCTCAAACACTGTGCATTATGTTTGATGAGTTTTCTTTCATGCTGGAAATAACCTCTGCAGCTGATTTTGTCATACCTGCATGCTGACTGTATATTCAATTCACTGAAAACTCTGAGTTGACTGCATATTTAGTGTGATGCAAAATCTTAAATGTTCAAGTTTGCCCTAGTTACTGAAAACATCGTTTCCTTGTCTTGTTATCAGGTAGTACGTCAGAAGCAGGATGTATCTCTGGTGTGGGAGATCCTTGCAGGGGACTCCAACGAAGACGAAGACGTCAATGCAGCATTCCATTGCAGCTTCGACTGTGACCAGGACCTGTCCAAACAGCACCGTCCCTTCACCTATAACTGCTGCCTGAGTGAATTTCAGGTGAGGTAAAATTCATATAGTTTTAAATAAAGTGATGCTTGATGCGTAGCATTTTTTAAAATAAAGGAATCTTATGCTTACTTGTGTGTGTGTGTGTGTGTGTGTGTGTGTGTGTGTGTGTGTGTGTGTGTGTGTGTGTGTGAAGTTATCTTTATTGACAGTTAACCCGTTCGCTGCTTGAAGCTGCTTGAAAATGTTACAAACAAAGGCTTTCCCAGTGCCAGGGAAATCTAATGATTTGGGGGTAATAATTAACAAAAAATTCTAGCTCAGAAACTACAAAAGATATAACAATGAAATATATATGATTTTTGAAGGAAATTGAATGAAGATTTTGAATCTGGGCTTCTTTTGTTTTAATTTTGATAATAAAAAAGTATTTAGACAATTAGATTTGGATAGATTTTTTTGCACGATCAAAAGCATATGTATTTACCACTACATCTTCACATCCAAACAAGAACACAAAGCAACAAAGTTGAAAATAAAGTTTGTATTGTCACACTACACCTGTAAATGAAAGTAAAACAGTTTAGAAGTCTATCAAGACGCTCACACTCTATGCAGACAGGTCAGTCCACGACCACGCCCCCCTCTCCCCACCACGCCCCCTTGCTGGACTTCAACCCTCTCTTTCACTGCTCCTCTTCCCCTACCTTTCCCTCTGCCCTGTGCCGCGCCGCGAGCAGGCCGCGCTCCCCTCTCACGCTGACTACCACGTCACTGACCACTGGCACGCAGTGCAGAGTACACACTAGGCGAGCTCGTTCGACGCTGGCAACCAGTCAGCTGAACACACATTGAGGTCACACAGCCCGACACAATAACTGACGAATACGGTTGGCAATTCCATCACTATCATCATCTCACCTTCATGCTCGAGTGAGTCGTTGAATAAAAGATTATTGTCTTTGTCAAAAATCATTAGCAGAGCCTGCTCAGCTGTGTAAATACATTGATTTGGTCGCTGCGCTTGTCGAAGGTTGCGCCGCCATCTTTGCAAGCGAGACGAAGTGCTGGCTGGTCATCCAGTCAGTGATGAGAATAAATGGGCTTTCCCCTCACGTGTGGTCATTTACATATCATTTTAATACTACAGACATATAAGGCTTACTACGCACACTCTATTTAAGTCCGTTGATAGAAATAGTAACGAATGAAAATTCAAGAAAAATGCATGACGTCAGTGGACGGCCCATAGGCACTGGGAAAGCATTTTTAATGCGGCGTCAGCTGACGGCTTAAAGGCACTCTACGGGTTAAACAGTGTAGAAAAATGGACATCAAGATGTAGAGTAATAGCAAATCTGGTGGTTTTAATACTAATGAATTAAATGGGGATGAGTGTTTGCTCTTTTACCCATCAATTTTGAAAAGGACATGTTTATTTTCTGGTAGCCCAGTCAGACAGATGACTAAGCACTTGCTAAACCAAGTCCAAAAACTGTCTATGCTCTATCAGCACTTTTCTATACTCTCTGTCCCCCTGTCTCACTCCTGCTCCCTTTTTACCTGTGACAGACATGGTACATGGTGGAGTATACGCTGTCCGGGGAGGGCACTATCACGTCCACAGTGCCAGGCACACAGCTAAGCAGCAAGAGCATGCGGTGCGCAGGATATCAGTCAGGCATTACCTACACTTTCTTCCTGACCATCACACCTGTCAACATTCACTGCTCTGCCCCTCGACCTCAGCACCTGGTGTACAGAGTCACCGCTGACCCCTCCATCTGGGCTTTCTCGGGGAAAACTACAGGTAAAGGTTCTTCAGCAATCTTGTTTCGTCCTCCCCTCATTTTGTTTTTCTAAAAGGCTTTCAGATGCTCTTGTGCCATTTCTTAAACATATAGTATTTTGGGTCTTGTCTGTGAGCAGAGACTTTACTGATTTGTTGACCATACACATACAAGTAGAGCCAAGTTTACATTGCAATGTCGCAATTTTCAAATGGGCGTGTTTTATTGTGTGACTGTCTTAATGTTTGAGCTTGGGGGATTCAGGATTTGCCTTTCACTCAAATAGTTCTTCTCGAGAAGAAATGTGGGAAAATTGTAGGGTTTTTTTTTACTTCTGTTTATTGTATCATCCTCTGTTACCACTGGCATACACTGTGGGTTATTTCTGTTTTCTTTCTGTTGGGGTTGGAGGGGTGGACAAGGAAAGGAGAGTGGGGAGAAGAATAGGAGGGAGAGCGGTTTTGGGAAGGTATGTCACAGGTACAGGTTGCATCCATGACACTTGCGGGCAGAGCTGGTTGGCAAGATCTGCCACATGACCACTGCATTTATTGCTATCAGATTACCATGTGAACTTGACTTCTTTGATATGCACCAATAGAGCAACAACCACAAACATTTTAACAGATTCTTTTATGTTTGCATGTCTGGTTTTGTATCCACCGTGGTGTTTTCACATGAATACATACCTGTTCCTGGTTGTGTTTATGCCGTTGTGTGTGTTTACATGTACAAGCACATGCATGTTTATGTGTGTGCATGCACAAGCATATGTTTATGTTAATGGCCCATGCAGGTGTCCTCAGCATTGGGGAGAATCCATTCAGAGCCTCACTGAAGGTGATACCTCTGGCTGCTGGCTACCAGCATCTTCCCAAAGTTCAGCTCTATCACCACCCAGGCACCGAAGCCCCTGCTACAGTGGACAGTGATGGTAAGTGGCACTGTGAATGCCACGCATTTTCCAGCTCTGACATCATAACATCTCTTTGATACTTACCCAACCCTATTCAGGTTGGGTTGACTTTGAAACACAAACATGACTTGTCCAGCGTGAGTTATTCGCCACAGCTTCTGGTTGGATTAGTTCCCTTGTGGATGTGCCGCTGAATTCATCCTGAATTAACTTCCATTTCAAGAAAAGCAGCTGGGCGGGGAGGAATGAAAGTGTAGGCACTATGTTTTGTAAGCAAAGTTTGAAATAAGGAATTGTTTTAATTGTAAGAAAAAGTACCCTTTTTTCTCACCCTGCCAAGCTTTACGCACTGTGTCAAAAAGTCAGATACAAGTGGCCCGCAATTTGCAGACATTTTCAGTTGAAATTCACCTTTTTGAAGGAAGGGAGAAAGAAGCTTATTTATCTGAAGCAAAGACAAGCTTAATAGGCTGCTTGAGAGGATCCATGAGCATTAAAAAAACACTTTTGCCTGGAGGAGAAGAACACAGATCTGTGCATTAGTATGATTCATTATAATTCCTTAAGTGAACTTACCAGGGGCAATTAATCTGTCAGCCTAATTTGTTGTTGAGGAATGGTTAGCTCCCTGCACTCCCAGTTTGATTTTTTGGTTTGTTTGTTTGAGGACCTTAATATTATGTCAGTGTTACACGCCATTTAAGAATAATGTAATTGTTTGGACAAGTGAGTTTGAGAAAAAGAATTTTGTTCAAAAAAGGAATGTACCATGAGGACCAGAGCTTACAGTTCTTCTTGGGTTGTTGACATGTTTCAGATGTTTGGGTGAAGAGAGCCAAAGCAGAAAGTTCCAGTCCAGATTTGGAGGAAAAATCCCCTAATGATCCAAAAGACAGTGACAGTGATGAGACACTGGATGTGAGTTCAGGCCTTCGTCAGTTCAACATAGGTCGGGTGTACAATGCCTGCCTGGCCAAACAGGTACACGTCTTCCCTACTCCTGCCAGCAGCGATATGGAGGTCTCCATGGAAACGACATGTGTTTAAGTTTGGTGCTTCGCAACTGTTCATTATCGTTGAACTGTGACGAACATAATCCAAAAATCATTCAAGGAGATTCAGGAGCATTACAAGATGTCATTTCTGTGCCACAAATAAATTTCAGAAACAAGGGGACCAGTCCATGATAAGACAGTTGAAGGACTTAACTCGGGCTTATAGTGCCAGACTATTAAGTTCTTGCTGATGTAAGACATTGGTGAAATGGCTTTTTTTTATTGGTGAATTATGATGAAATGAACGTGTCATGGAAGAACAGCATAACGAGTGAATGTGCAGAAAATGTAGCTGTGTTGGGAATACACAGCCAAACTGAACATAATTGCCGAGGGAAAGACTGATATTCATATTTATGATAAATTCTATATTTGCTAGAGTTTTGTGTGTGAACAAGTGCAATACGCTGAAAATGAAGAATGACCATTACGCTTCACTATGTGGAGCATCACAGAGTAGGAGAATTGGTGCACAGACTAAGTGGGAGATGACATGTCACTCAGACATTGTGTGTTACTGAGTGTGTTAAATGAGAAACGGAGTTACTGAGAATTTTTGTGTGTGTTACAGAGAGATGCTGGGTGTGTTACTGCGAGATTGTATATTTCTGTAAGATTGTGTTACTGTTACTGAGAGAGAGAGAAATCCAATGAGACAGTGTATTACTGACCACATGACCCTTGTTGGTTGCTCTGATTGTACCCTCAGTCTTGACGTTCCTTCCACTTAGGGTGCGTGCCAAATTGATCGGACCATCTTTGACCATAGCTTGGGGGGGGGGGAGGAGGGGGGGGGGGGGCTGGAGAGGGGGAAGCTAGGGAGAAAAACGAATTTTTTTAAAAGATCTTAATAATGGGTATCCATTACAGGGAGAAAGAATCAGACCCACACAGGCAGGCTGAACAGTTGCTGTCTTCACACAGACACAGTACATGTGTACACTGTGTGTGATTATATCAGCATACAAGTGTACATAGCTGTGTGTGAGGGTTAGGGGTGGTTGGAGTTGGAGTAGTGGTTGGAGCGGTGGAAAACCTGATTTTCGTATTATACATACAAGGCTAAAGACAATACAGCAAATAGAAAAATCTGTTCACATGAAATTGGAATCTTTTTTTGTTGTTGATGGTGTATTACTTTTACCTCATCTTCTTTTTCTTCTTTTTTTTTTTTTTTAAGGTAATGGATGATTCAGATGCATTTAAAAGTAGAGGTGTGTTGTGGCACCTGCTGACCAAGCCAGCACTGACTGGAATTAGGCGCTAAATGGATGTTGGGCTTGTTTCAAAGTAATTTTAAAGTTATTGGCACCTGTTTTTATGTAGGATACATAATTTGTGTTAAATGTATGTTTAAAACAAAGAAAACGAGCGGTGTTTTTACTTTTAAGATATCAATTGAGTGCACGCTCGCACATGCTCAAAAAGACAGACCCATGTAATTTTCATCCCCCTTCTCTGTCTCCTTCTGCTGGGCACAGAAATCCTGGGGAAATTTCCATTTTTGTTTGTGTTTCTGAACATTATTTGGTACTTGCACGGGACAAATGACCAAAACCAAGTGCGCTATTTTGGTCAAGATCTTCGCAGAGTAGCTGTATTGTTGATTTCTTCCTGTCGAATCGGTATCGGGGCCTAGATGGTGCCATGACAAAGGTGGCATGTAAATCTGGCAGTTTTCTTACTTTTTTGCAATCTGCTGCCAGGATTCTCCTGATTATTTCTCATCACCTGTCAGCACGATGCAAAAATGCTAGATTATTTCTCATCACCTGTCAGCACGATGCAAAAATGCTAGATTATTTCTCATCACCTGTCAGCACGATGCAAAAATGCTAGATTATTTCTCATCACCTGTCAGCACGATGCAAAAATGCTAGATTATTTCTCATCACCTGTCCAGCATGATGCAAAAATGCTAGATTATTTCTCATCACCTGTCAGCATATGCAAAAATGCTAGATTATTTCTCATCACCTGTCAGCACAATGCAAAAATGCTAGATTATTTCTCATCACCTGTCAGCACGATGCAAAAATGCTAGATTATTTCTCATCACCTGTCAGCACGATGCAAAAATGCTAGATTATTTCTCATCACCTGTCAGCACGATGCAAAAATGCTAGATTATTTCTCATCACCTGTCAGCACGATGCAAAAATGCTAGATTATTTCTCATCACCTGTCAGCACAATGCAAAAATGCTAGATTATTTCTCATCACCTGTCAGCACATGCAAAAATGCTAGATTATTTCTCATCACCTGTCAGCACGATGCAAAAATGCTAGATTATTTCTCATCACCTGTCAGCACATGCAAAAATGCTAGATTATTTCTCATCACCTGTCAGCACGATGCAAAATTGCTAGAATTCTATCACCTGTCAGACACGATGCAAAATTGCTAGCACAGGTAATTAGGACAGACGACACTTTGGAGTTGGCAGTCTTCTTAAAATAACTGACCAAATTCTACAGAGGATACTCAACGAATTGTTTCAGTGGGTAGGTTCAGTTCTTCCTTCGTCATGTGACACAATAGAGCAAATCTGTAACATTGTATTTCATTAGCTGACTTGAAGAGAAAGCAGCCAACCAATGGGTATCTATGAGCACTCGATCAGTGTGCTCTTTTTGAAGTATAAGGTTAAATCATCTGCTGTGCTAGAGGTGTGAAACCTGTTGTACAACAAGGTTTACACAAAGAGAAAGTGATCGTTACACCAGGAATGAGGATATTGCCAAATATTTTGTTGCTGGTATTCATAGTAGAGATTTTTTATCAAGTTGCCAAAGGTGAACTCGGATTTTTTTACCCACATGCTGAGGGAACGAACTTTTTGTAGTATCTGAGTGTTGCATTTGCCACACCCATCTCCTCAATCCGTCTACACTAAGTTAATTGGGAAGAGTGAAATTATACTTCAGCATGAATACCTCTTGGCATAAACAGTCAGGAAACAACAGGTGCTCATTGTATAAATGTATCCCCACCCCCATCCCCACCCTCACCTACCTCTGCCTCCACCCCACCCACCCCCTAGTGGCGAGTTTATCTGCATGCTGTATTTGTAATGCTGTTCTATTTGCAAGACTTATGTATGCAGCATTTCATAGTTCTGTGTCGTTCATTTCCTGGCAAATAACTAAAGAGCTTTAAGACATCACAAAATTATTTTCTTCCTGACTTTTCAACACAACTTGTTGAAACAGTGTTTTAAAAGATCTTAAAATAAACACTGTAAGAAAGTTTCTTGCCATTTTGATCACTCCTTTAGTAACTCAGAGGGAGTTCACTTCTCCGTGGGTCTTTCACAAAGGAAATACAGTATCTGCTTATAATGATGGCTGATCCTGCCAGGACTGTCCTGGCATCATAGCCCTGGAGTAGCCAGCTGCAGAGAAAAGTTCCCAAAGAAAGACTGAAGTAAACTGTCCGATGCTAGGAAATTCTGCAATGTCCTGTGTCTATGGTTAAAGTCTAGTATCGGGCAGGTTTAGCTCCAGAAATGATGTTCTAGGCACAAGTCTTTTAGGTGAGATGATAAACTGAGATTCACTGTGTAGCTTGTACTTCATCCCTGCAAAACAACACAGGATAAAGTGAGGTACATGGTGCAGCCTGTACTTCATGCCTGCAAAACAGCCTAGAAGTACAAGGGAGTGGTCTGTGATGGAAAAAAAAAAAAAACGTATGTAGACAGTGGGATGGTTTGAACTATGGCAACGCACTCTCTCCAACAAGAGTGAATGTCCGAGAAATCTGTTGTCACAAGAAAGTGATGGAAGTAAAGTGCAATTTTAGAGATATTTGTATCTATTTGAATCGTTTCTGATGATACGCATTCAGAACCCTGACGATCAGCAAGTACCAGCATCACGGAAGGGCAAGTTTCCATGCTCTCCATCATCTCACTGTAATTTGCACAGAAATGTTAAAGTCAGTTTTGTATAAGAATGTGCGCATTTTTATGTCCAGTACATTAAATGGTGCAGACATGAATTCATATCTAAAGGATATCAAAAAAGCTAATATTGTTGCCTCATTCTATTGTTGGAGTAAATTTTGATTTACCTTGTATGTACCTTGCTCATGTATTTCCGTTCTGTTTATTTTCTGTCCTGTGCGTGTGTGTGTGTGTGTGTGTGTGTGTGTGTGTGTGTACAGAAAATATTCAAGGACTCCTGGTGTTTGTATGTGTATGTGTGTGTCTATGTGCATGCATGTATGCAGATGTTGGAGAGTTGGAGGTGCTGGTGTATGTGTATATATATATGTGTGTGTGTGTGTGTGTGTGTGTGTGTGTGTGTGTGTGTGTGTGTGTGTGTGTGCTCATATATTGATAGCGACTCGGACATGGAAGCTAGGAGAAAGACAGGGTTCTGGGTTTCCTGGCTGCTGGTGGAAGGAATGGATGAGGTGAAACCCATATCAGCATTAAGTCCTTTTGCCGTTCTAAAGGGTTTTCAAGGCATTGCAAGCGATTCTAAATCGATTAAAAGACATCATAATGGTTCATTCCTCATTGATCGCAAGCCCAAGCACCATTCGGAATAGCGTCAAAGTGCTACAAAGCGGGGTGACTCCTCACAAACAGCTGAACTCATCAAAAGGAGTTATATGATGTCCTGATCTCAAGGCGTAACGGAGGCAGAAATTAGGAGTGAGTTAGAGCCTCAAGGGGTGACTGATGGTCACAGAGTGACTGGAAAGGATCAGATAGAGTGCCCACAAACATGCTGTTTCGCATTTTTTGTTCACCACATCTTCTACTGACTATCAAAGTGGGCGACCCTTTGTGAAAGTAGATCTCTACGTCCCATCTCCAATGAGGTGTTTCTGCCATCACAAATTTGGCCATGTCCATGACAGGTGCTCAGGGGATGCGATTTGTGGTGTGCTGCAAAGCAGTCCATGACGGGTCTTTCCAGGGATCAGCCACCTTGTGCAACGGAAAAATCTGTTCGTGGATCTACAATTCCCTCAGAGAGGACCAGCGCCCTCAACAGAGGCGTCAACCCTGCTGCCCCCAGTATCTACAGCAGGCAAAAAGACTGCTGCTGAGCAGGCTGGGAAACAGACCCCCTCCCAGTTCCTCCCAGCTTCGCTCCACTGGAAAGGATGGGAACAGGAAACCGGCTGTCCCCCCCTCCTCCCCCCCAAGGCCCTGGAACCCATTGAAAAGTTCCTGAGGAAAAAAGGTGTGGAGGTGATAGAGGTGGATAGGCCTCCGTCTGTCCCTGGAACTCCACAGGGAAAAAGAGTTGGGGGGGAAAAAGACTTTCAGGATCCTGGCAAACAGAACCAATACTAGTCTTGAAAACAAAATTTCTCCTCTCCAGTTAGAAAACGAAGACGCAGAAATGGAATGAGTTATCCTCCGTCTTCATTCCTTTCCATGATGAGTCCAAAATATTCCATTGGAACACCTGGGGTCTCTATTCCAGTTTGTCAGAATTTGAAACCCATAGTAATAACCCTGCAGGAAACGAAAATAGAGAACCAGAAGACTCACTGTTTCTGGTTTTAATGTTTTCTCAATACAGCACAGCCACATATCAGATGGGATAGTGAAGGAGTCTCGCTACTCATCCAGAAGCTGTTCTGTTCAGCCCTATAGATTTAAATACCTCTCTTCAAGCTATTGCCACAAGAATCATTTTGCATATAACAGTAACAGTGTGTTCCTTATATTTACCATCAGCTGTATCAGTCAGTCGACAAGAGCGGGTCAACCTGATTGGAGAACTTCCATGACCTTTTCTGCTGTTGAATGATTTCAATGGGCACAGTTCTCTGGGGGAGTGTGAATTCTTCATCCAGAGATCTGTTTCTTGAAGATGTCTTTTCAGAGCTGGATTTGTGTTATCTGATTGATGGTTCTCCAACATACCTCCATCCTTCCACAGGTACCCTTTTGTTCTAGATTTATCGATGCATGATCCCTCAGTGGTCCTGGACTGTGAGTGGTGTGCTCACGATCTTCACGGAAGTGACCACTTTCCAATTGTCCTGAAATATATTGGTAAAGAAAGCAGCATTACGCCTAATCTCAATTATCCAAAAGCTAACTTGGATCTGTTTGCAAGGTGTGTCCGAAAAGAACTTTAAGGGAGATAAAGTTCTGCTGTGGCCAGACCCTGCCAAAAGCCTGACAGACATACTCTTAAAATGTGCAAAAGACAGTATTCCAACTTGTAAGAAATTGCAAATGCCTAAAACACCTCGGTTTAATTCTGAATGCCAACACATTTCAAATGAAAGCAAGCGTGCTCAGCATTGTGTTTATCACAGCCCTTAAGCGCCCAGCGATCGGGCCCATCAAAAACTGCAAACTGCAAACCAAGTTGAAACACACTTTTGGTCCAAGCTGACATCCAAAACATAACTAAGAAAAAAGTCTGGAAAGTTATCAAGAAAATCAAAGGGAAAAACACCGTCAATTCATCACGTGAAACTTGCCAGGTTCCCAGCCATGTGGGCATTCTAGGCAATAAGGCAGTTGATCAACTTGCCAAGAGTGCCACAAAGAAAGAGTTGAGCAGAAACTCAAAGTTCAGGCTTCTGCCAAAGACCTCTGGCAAGAGGAATGGAACTTTCAGACAGATAACAAATTCTTCCAAATCCGTCCAAACCTGAAAGAGTTTTTACTATGCTCCAGGGGCGGCCGTAAAGACGAAACAGTCTTGTCCCGTTCGCACACAGACTGCTGCTTTTACACCCATCCTTATCCTTTAAAGGTGAAGAAGCTCCATGGTGCATTCCATGCCATGTACCACTCACAGTGAAACACATTCTTTTAGAGTGTTGGGACTTGCGCGATGTGAGACATAAACACTTTACAGCACACTCTATGAAAACCTTGTTCAGAGATGTTCCACCTGATGTGATTTTTTAATTTCTGAAAGAGATGAACATTTTTCATTTGATGTCAGATTTTATGGAAGAAAGATTTTTAACGAAGTTTCTGATGTGTGTGCGTGAGTGTGTGCGTGTGTGTGTTCAATGACTTGTGAGCTGACTTCAGCTTGGTGACAGCCCTGACATGGCCCTTGCGGTTACTTGGCTTAGAAGCAGCATTTAATCTCTCTCACTCTCTCTCTCTCTCTCTCTCTCGCTGTTTTGGAAAAGGAAACCTTTTTTTTTTCTTTTTTGTTTGTTTTTGTTTCAGAGACAAAAGAAGGCTCGTGGCATGGGAGAAACATGCTTTCTTTTACAGGCATGTTACCTTACATCTGAACTTAGAATAAGCGGACTTTACTGTATTACTCATTTCTATTTGAAATGGAATGAAAATCGATCTTCTTCAGTAATTTCCCTTGAAAAGCAAAAAAGAAGAAGAAAGAAGAAAGACAAAGAAGGAGGATGAGGTAGAGAGAGAGAGAAAGGACCCACATGCAACGTTCTGTGCACAGACACCAAGCTGTTTCACTTCAATGAAAAGTTCGGATCAGTTTAAGGTACTTCAAAAGAAAAGTTGCAAGAAATAGGAGAAAGGTACAGACATGAGCATATCACACACACACACACACACACACACACACACACACACACACACACACACACACAACTGCATTCACTCACTCACTCACACACACACACACACACACACACAACACACACACACACACACACACACACTGCACGTCACTCTCTCTCTCTCTCTCTCTCTCTCTCTCTCTCTCACACACACACACACACTCACGCGCTCACACACACACACACACACACACACACACACACACACACACACACACACACACACACACGCACGCACGCACGATCGCAGGCACACACATTCTCTCTCTCTCTCTCTCTCTCTCTCTCTCTCTCTCTCTCTCTCCGCACACACGCACACTTATTTCATCATCCGACCCCGTTCACATGCCCTCACGGGATGCATATAGTCCATAATGGTGTATAGGCGTGTGCATGTGCTTTAAGTCTGCGCGCACACACACACACACACACACACACACACACACACACACACACACACACACACACACATATAAAACAGAAACAAACTAAAAGCGGGGGAAAGAAGGCGTTCAGAAAGAGCGCAAATCGTGTACCACCACCCACCCCCATCCCCCCCCCCCTTCCCCCACCCACCCACACACAGACACACACCTGCAAGGTGAGAGAATCGGTCACCTTTCTTTTTTCGTATTTAATCTCCATCCTACGTTACAGAGACACATTCTTCACTCTGACTCGCATACCTACACACTGCAGCTAATTACAAGAACTGCGGAACGTCAGACGTTTATTTTCTCTCTGTCACGCTTTTTCAGAAAAGACGCATAGTGCCCACGTCCTTGTGTGTGTGTGGAAAATAGGATTGTGATCGGAAGTACTTGCTTAGACAAGGTCATCTGCTTCGGGAAAGGTCTCGCTGCATTTAAGCCCCATGAACAATAAAAGTGGATTTGATCTT
Source organism: Conus canariensis (assembly GCA_033310375.1). Classification (NCBI taxonomy): domain Eukaryota; kingdom Metazoa; phylum Mollusca; class Gastropoda; order Neogastropoda; family Conidae; genus Conus; species Conus canariensis. Next base: position 61,577,939 of record CM065727.1, read on the forward strand.
TCCCCCGTTTGGTATGACGCACGTGCGTGCCCCTCTCTCTGTCTTTCAGTCTGTCTCCGTCTGTCTGTCTGTCTGTTTCTGTATGTGTGTGTGTGTGTGTGTGTGTGTGTGTGCGCGTGTGTGTGTGTGGTACAATTTCATGTTTGTTGGCTAACAGTAATATTGGACAAATGGACATAGGAGCATATGGAGGATTGTGATAGGAAGTACTTGCTTGGACAAGGTCATCTTCTTCTGCCCATTCACAATAAAACTGGATTTGATCTTTTCGCTTTTGTATGACGCACGTGCGTGCTCCTCTCTCTGTCTCTCAGTCTGTCTCTGTCTGTCAGTCTTTCTGTCTGTCTGTCTGTCTGTCTATATCTCTCTGTGTGTGTGTGTGTGTGCGCGCGCGCATGCGCGCGCGTAAATTGCACGCGCACGCGTGTGTGTGTGTGTGTGTATGTGTGTGTGTGTGAAGATGCGGGAAGCTTATGGATGGGGTAGAGAGATGGTGTTGGCGCTTCGTGCACTTAGCGTGCGCGCACGCATGTATGTATGTGTGTTTGTGCGTGCGTACGTGTGTGCGTTAGTTGTGTGTGTGTGTGTGTGTGTGTGTGTGTGTGTGTGTGTGTGTGTGTGCCTTTCTCTCTCCTCTCTCTCCTCTCTCTCTCTCCTCTCTCTCTCTCTCTCTATTAGTTAGAGAACAGTGACACTCTATGGCCACTTGTATTGATCTCAGGGAAACACATTAAGGGAACAAAGGCGGGTGTTGCGGGCCTGCACAAGGCACCAACAGGGACGACGATCATGTAGTCTACGCCTATAGATATCGACTGCTGCCACCCACCATTCCCCTCGTAGAACCAGCAGTAAACAATGTGACGAGTTGTGTTACCATGAAAACAGGCCCGTCCAAACTAGCTGTTTTCTGTTCTTCGTGTTCATTGTCCTGAATGTTATGTTGTGTATCTTGCCTGAAGAAGACCTAAGAGGTCGAAACGCGTCGTGTTTTGTCATGTAATTTGTGTGTCGCTGTTAACTGGTGGATTTAGTTTAAATTCGTTTTAAAAGTTGTTTGAATTTCCGCCTGCAGTCGCCTCACTTTGAAACTAAGCGGTTTAGGTTGATTCGGTGCTTCAACCGCCTCCGTCATTGGCTTAGTTTCTGGATTTCAAGGTTTGGTTCTTCAACCGCCTCCGTCATTGGCTTAGTTTCTGGATTTCAAGGTTTGGTTCTTCAACCGCCTCCGTCATTGGCTTAGTTTCTGGATTTCAAGACTAAATGTGTGTATGAAATCGTGGATCTGTCTTAATCTGCGACCTTTACCTTCAAAACATTGCAAGTCATAATAAAGTAAGTGTTACTGGTTGATGACTGTGGGGCGAGGGGAGGTATTTCTTCAATCGGAAAGAGGCGAATGGGTTGGAAGGTGCTGGCAACAAACCCGTTCCCGTTCACCATTGGTTTGTGCTTCATGGATGGAGGGGTGGGGGGGGGGGGGGGGGGGGGGGGGTGCTGAAGGGAATGTGGGAGAATGGCGGTCTGGAAGTCCTAAATTCCCTCATCCCCACTCCTTACCGATCCGTAGTGCTAGATTATGAATAATTGTGATATTTGTAAGGTTATTATGTACAAATACACACAGACGTACGCATACACGCCCATGCACAAACACGCGCACATGCACGCGAACACACACCTCCACGCACACACCCCTGCGCGCACACATATGCACGCACAATGCACACACACATGCACACACATGCATTCATACAGTGTAGGTCTCCGACCCAAACTGATGTGAACTAAGGTGTATATTTATATATTATTTGATTTGTGCAAGTCAGTATTTAATATCTCGAGGCTTTGTGTTTTTTCAATGTGCATAACTTTTATAACTTCTATTTTTCACGGTTTGCTCTTTCTTGAAATGTAAAGTGCTGCTGAGCATTTTTATGGAATATGCGCTATGGAAATAAGCATTATTATTATTATATTATCATTATAAGGAAAAGCAGTCACTTCTAGGGCCTTATAGGCCTGTGAGTGCTATATATACTGTACACGAAGTGAGAAATATAAACCTCCTTTACCGTATACCGACAAATCACTACAACGGCAGTCAAGATTATGGTTAAGAAGAAGCACTTCGAGGACCTAGAGAAATCAGACATCCGGGCATTTTGACCGGATAACTCGAGGTATTCTCCAATTAGTTTTGGTAAACGTAACAATTGTAGATGTGTAAAATTGCTTCACAGCTGTGTTCGTAGACGTTCAGCGAGCATACCGTTTAGTTTAATTTGATCTGTGTGTGTGGTGTGTGTGTGTGTGTGTGTGTGTGTGCGCGCGCGCGCGCGCGCGTGTATGTGTGTGTGTATGTGTGCGTGTGTGTGTGTGCGTTTGGTCTCTGTCTCTCTCTCTCTCTCTCTCTCTTCTCTTCTCTCCTCTCTCTCTCTCTCTCTGTTTTGTGTGTGTGTGTGTGTGTGTGTGTGTGTGTGTGTGGGGACACTAAAGCCTCTTTCTTGTCAAACTAACCCACCCCATAATACATAATCTAGTCGAGACATCAAGGCACACAACTCCCATGTAATCGGAACCACGTCTCTCTCATGTGACACATACCAATGGGACATAGGTGTGTTACAGCCCGAATTGTCGCCTGCCTAAATTGTTTCCGATAACAGTTTGGATAGGCCTCGTTCCCCAAATTGTCTCCAATACCGAATTTATCGCCCTTTACGACACAATGGGCAGGGGTGTGACATATTTGAGAGGATGAACTATCGCGCCGATTTTATTTTTGTGTTAACCTTATCTGTGCTTTTGAACTATGTTGGAAGTGCCAGGTGATTTTTGTCGTTGAGTCTTCTGTTTTATACCAAACGTACCACGCGCAACCCTCAACTAGCGCGCGACCATCAGGGAACGTGAAGGATTCTGCGTTGTAGGGAGAGGTTCAATGTGTGCTGTGAGGCGAAGTGCGTGTACTTCGTCATTGCGTTTGATCGTTTGTTGTTGTTGTTTTGTTGTTCTTGTTTGTTTTTGCTGTTGTTTTGTTGTTCTTGTTTGTTTTTGTTGTTGTTTTGTTGTTCTTGTTTGTTTTTGCTGTTGTTGTTTTCTGTTCTGATTCGCTGTGTGTTGCTATTGTTGGTTTAAACGAATTTATTCCAGAAGTGCACACAAAAGCAGCAACAGCATATAAGACGAGTACAACAAGCAAAATGCTTATAGACGGTACTCACTGAATATGTGTTGCTAGTGTTAATTATGCATGAAAAAAAAAAAATAATGGAACTTGAAATCATACGTTTGGTGACGTTGATTGAAACGTCTTTTACTCTGCTTTTAGTATAGATTGTAGTGTCGATAGAATTGCACACAAACCGGAGAACAATAAAATGAAAAATAAATTAATGAAACAAAACAAAAAAAAAGGAACAAAAATGTAAATTGTGCATCAAAATTTCTCTTTCACTGTACTTTGCGTTCTGAATTCTAAGAACCACAACAACTAGTA
>CM065727.1:61608940-61613940 GCA_033310375.1 Conus canariensis
AATATTTGGGAATTTATTTTCCAACAAGATTAAGATTAAGTTTTGCAGTTCATGATGTATTTAATCGACCAAAGGAAGCAGTTTTATCATTATTATTATTATTATTACTATTATTACTGTTATTATCAGTGTCATTATTATTATTATTATTATTATTATTATTATTATTATTATTATCCACATAACGCATAAATTGGGCTGTTGTTCCTTTAGCATATTTACAAACTATCTCATTCGTTGGTGAAACCAACAGCGCGACATCGTGCTGAAAATCTGGGCATTACAGAAAGGTCTGGAAACTGACAAAATTCCCTTGTTTGTCATAAACCATCAGGTTTTCTATGGAACATTAAACAATTTTGTGTACAGTGAAGTTACGGAGGCTTCCAGTCTATAGAAATTATTATGTAAAATGTATAGAATAATGGTTAAAGTTAACAAGAATGGACAACAGTCGATTGCCACTGAACGCCTGTAAGACATTATTTGATGCAAATAATAATGACAAGAAAACGTTGGCCACAAATGTCCGCCTGTGTCTAAACTCTTATAGGTTGTCCTTGCGTGGGACAATCAGGGTGTGAAAAGTGTCAAACTTTTGAAAAATATTTCAAAGACTTGTAGATTGTCAGTTGCAAGACTGGCACAGTCATATTTATGCGAGTGACAGGTGTGCCCAGTTTAGAATTTTGGAAAGGTCATATTCCATAGTCGGAACTGTATGTTGGAATTAAAAGGAATAGATACACAAAATCTGTTTTTGACTAAATTTCGATTTGGTGTTTCTGACATCACTTGCCATCGAGTAAGATATCGATCTATATCTGAACAAGAAATGCGATGTTGTTTGTGTAAATTAGCGAGAGGAGATAACACATTTTCTTTTATGTTGTCACCTTAGAAGAATTAAACTAATCCCGCTACATGTTACAACTTACGAATGAATGTCCTCTGGAAACGAAACTGCTGTTTTAACCTGACTGAGTATATTCACGAAGCACAAAAGAGAATACATCTTATGGTATCTTAACATGTTTATAATTTATCTGGTTATAATCAAATGCTCTTCTTTGTGTGCACACTTTGATTTTGAGATTGTGCTTGACACTTTTTTTTTCTTTTTGGTAGTTTTTTTTTTTTTTAATTTTTGCTTGTGTTACTGAAGTCCCTCTTTCGTTTGAGGCTTCGGCCTAAAGTTGAATGAATAATCGTATTTATATGTTGGAAGAGGGAGGGGGGGGGGGGGGGGGCATGTTAAGAGAAGTAGACCTAGGGATGAGTGACTCACAGAAGCAGGAGGGGAGGTGCCTTTAACTACCCGTTCATGCAGCACTCAACACTTTTTTGTCTTCAAAACCACCACCACCACCGACGAGTTCACGTACATTTTCATTCCCAAGTTCATTTTGTTGATGTCACTAACGTTTTGGTCCTGGATTTTGGTTACAGAAAACACCTGGCTGCTTTTGAGATCCAGCATAAAGGATTTTTTCATACGAATACATCACCAGCACAGAGCACCGGAAAGACACTGATCTTCCACCACAAAGAGACTGATCTTCCACCACTTTCAGTGTTCTGTGTTCTACAGCTCTCTTTGCACTACAGACATCTCCCGGAAGGACAATGTGAACGTGTGAGGAAAAAGACAATGAAATGATCAGTCTGCGTGATTTTTGCTGTGGTACAATAATTTGGATGTTGTACCTTTTCTCGAAACCATGGACAAACGAACCCGTTTTTATGCCTCCTTATAACTAGACATGCCAGGATGCAATTGGAGTACCCAGGCTGATGTTGAGGTACCTATGATGTGTGCTTCTCCATGGTGGACCAAAACCGCAAAGAGCGTCATGAGTTACTTCGCCAACAAATCAACCAGTCAACCACATAACACACCACTCAAAAGTGATCTGCATTTTTCATTTACATTTTTTTCCAGCTAAAACCAAATCTTAATAGAACATAAACAAAGTTAAAGTAAATCAGAGCCTTCCATCCTTCATTCTTCAGATAACAGTTCAGTAAGTAAGTGCGCGCGCGAACACACACACACACACACACACACACACGCACACACATACACACACACACACACACACACACACACACACACACAAGGCATGCACGCACGCACATGCATTCATGCACACTTAGAACAATCCCAGTAACCAATCAGAACCCTTCCTTCCCATTTCAAACTGCTTCATGACCCAATGCCCTGATCTAGTCACCTTACCATTCGAATGATCCCAACAGTCAACCAATACTCTACACGCCCAATTTAAACAAACTAACAATAACCTAGTGACCTGACTGACCTCATCTGACGCAATGACCCGGTCACCTGACCTAATGACTTCACCTCATCTGCACAGCGACCTAACCGTGACCTAGGGGGGGGGGGGGGGAGGGGGGGGAGGGGGGGAGGGGGGGGGGAGGCGAAGTCCCTCCAGATGATGAAGGTAATGTACAAATCAAGCTGAGGTGAGTTGAAGGGGTAACCGGCATGGTGTTTATTTACCCAAACTTGAAACGCTTGTTAAAATCTATTTCGAGAAGAAATGGGAGGGGACGGGCTGGCTTTTAGGACGCCCCGTCCTCCCCAGTCCCTCTCCATCTTTCTTCTTCTTCTTCTTCTTCTTCTTCATACGGCCAACATCATTTTGCTGATGGTTTTGTCGTAGTTTGGGGAGATTGCCGAAGATTGTGCTGTTGTGAGGATTTGTAGAAAAAAAAAGTGTGAGGGAGAGGTGGGGTGATGGTGAATAAGTAGTAGGGGGAGAAGGGGTGCAGGAGTAGAAAAGTGACCGGGAAGGATGGCAGGGGGGGGGGGGGGGGGGGGGGGGATTGTAAGGAATAGTGGTCAGGAGGAAGGTAAGGGGGAGGGTTGGGGGTGATGGGGAAGGGGGGGTGGTTGTTTCAGGTTCTAGAGATGGGAGGCCAGCCTGGACTTGAAGCAGTCCAGTGACTCTGCCGTCACAACCTCCTGAGGCAACTTGTTCCATTCTGGTATGGTCCTCGGAAAGAACGTTATCTGCCTGTACAATGTCGTGCAGGTGGGAATGTCATAGCTCAGGTCGTTGTTTGTCCTAGAGTTCAGCCTGCTGTCAGATGGTTTGGGCAGGTACGTGGAGTTAATGGAGATGAGACCGTGATGGAACTTGTAAAACATCTCCAAGCGGACCTAGTTTCAAAGTGAGACGACTGCAAGCGGAAATCTAAACAAATCTTAAATAAATGTTAGCGAACCGCCAAGAGCAACGTGGACAAACGAGTCACAAGACAAAACACGACGCGTTTCGACCTCTTAGGTCTTCTTCAGGCAAGACACAAACAAATAGGACAACGAAAGTATCTAGTACCAAATTGGTTCATTTTCGTTGTCCTATTTGTTTGTGTCTTGCCTGAAGAAGACCTAAGAGGTCGAAACGCGTCGTGTTTTGTCTTGTGACTCGTTTGTCCGCGTTTCTCTTGGCGGTTCGCTAACATTTATTTAAGATTTCTCCAAGCGGGCTTTCTTACGACGCTGTTGCAGAGAAGGCCAGTTAAGAGAGTCAAGGATGGAGTCCACGCATGATGTTTGGCGGTGGCGATTGAAGACCCATCTTGCTGCTCTTCGTTGGACCTTCTCGAGGGCCTCAATTTCGTTTGCAGAGTAGGGATCTCAGACGATAGCTGCGTACTCAAGACGGACACAGAGGTAGTCTGCTTCAAGTTACTATTTGTTCGGTCTTCAGTGAAACACATAGAGCAGCATGCTGTGTTCAAGTCTCTCCTGAGCCTTTGTTGAACACAGCTAGGTTTTAATTCTGTCCTTGTGAGAGCGTCAGTCGTCAATGACATCAAAGAGGGACTGCTAAACTAGGTCCGGTCCTTTCTGTGGTAGCTATGTATTTACAGTTTGAGCACATTGTTCAGCGAGGAGAGGATTCGTTGAAACTTACTCCTGACAAGTCAGGAGGCCGGGGGTGGGTGAGGGTGGGGGTAGGGGGCAAGTAGGTAATTTCACATCCTCCTGATTTTTCCAGTAGAAGGAGGGCCAGGGGTGGAGTGGGGGTGGGGGTGGGGGGAGGCCACGCCTCCCCCTCCTTCCCACCCCAATCATTCCCCACCCCCTGCTTCCTACGTAAGTGAAGGTTGCTAGTATTATGGCTTAACTGAACCGGTGGGGATGCGCAGCATTGGCGCTGGGTCTTTATTGGCGTCTCGCCACAGCTGCTGCAGCTTGCATGCCACTTCATATGGATTTAAAGTTGTAATCCTTGGGATACTAGGTTAAAACGCAATTCCGGTTACAACAGCCTAGTTGTATTCAATTTCTGTTGCGAGGTGGTTTCAAAGTGCGGGTTACTGCAAGCGACAACTGAAACTGTTTTTAATGGTTTTGGATGTTGTTTATCCTGCCTGAAGAAGACCCAGTAGGTCGAAACGCGTTGTCTGATTTGTAATGTTCCTTTTTCTATTTTTGTTTTCGTGTTCTGTTGCGAGGCTATGAGTGGTAAATAAGCTAGCCTCGTTGTTAGCGCACGCGGCGCGCCGCTTACATGTTCGCCACTGGGCCTCGTTCCTGGCGGAAGCTGTCTGCACGCCCACGCGCTCGTCCTAGGCTACTTGGCCACCGTTCGGCTTGCGGTGCACAGTTCAGCTGCAAGATTGTGCTTACCTGTGACTCTTATGTGGACGAAGTGGTTTGTGGATGGGGGCGGTGAATGAATTCACTGGCGGAGGAATGCAAGCATGCGTGGAATTTTTTGGTTGAGATAGTTTGCGTCACAGGAAGTTAGACGGGAGCCTCTCATTCGCTAGAAGTCGCCATTTTGTTTATTAAAGGCTTCGTTGGGGGTTCAAGGAATTTCGGAAACCTGTCAAAATTCCGCTGTTTTCTCCCACCATGCCGCTGGCACAGCTCGCAGACCCATGGCGGCGAATGGAAATGGCCCAGGATACGGAGGTAAGGAATACTGCCGTACTACTCATCATTCTGTGGTGCTAAATAA
>CM065727.1:61616440-61638940 GCA_033310375.1 Conus canariensis
TCATTGTGTTTCAAAAGTAATGTTTGATTTACTTTTAAATCTTTTTCAAGCTCTTTTGACCAGTTTGTGAATCTGCCAGTTTCCTCTTCACCTTTGGTGGCATTTTTCTCTCCTGGTAGTGGTACGATGAACTTAGGTTGTAGGGAACTGACATATTCATGATATTGCAGTAAAGCAAAGGGACACTACCCTTTCTCAAGTCCTGGAAACAGGTCTTGCTACTTTTGATTCTGGATTGATTGGGAGCTTATAATTCACATCTTCATGGATCAAACTGTAGTGGCATGGACAGGCATGGTTTGATGACTTTGCTGTTCCACATGATAGAGAAATTGAGGAAAATGACTGATTCCCAACTCGGCACTCTAGAAATAGAATTATTAGAAATAGGTGCGCATCAACCTGGCGCATGAGTATTTCATGTGCTGTGCCATTTCAAGACTTCATGTGAAAATATCGTGGGTGTGATGGAAATCAGAAGCTATGCTCTCCTTCAGGGTTTAAATTCCATACTGTTTGGCATAATTCTGACTTTATAAACATATTCTTCCCTAAATTGGCTCTCCTCTTTTTTCTTCTCTGCATGACGATTTTAAGTCCTGTTGTCTAAGGTTACTGTAAAAACTTAATACCATAGTGATATGTTGTTTTTTTTTTCTCGAGTAAGTTTCTGTTTTCTTGGGAATTGAAACTTGCAGTCAGCAGATTAACTCTTGATAAGATACTGTTCTAAAAGCAAAACAACAACAACAACAAACTCTGTGGTGTTGTAACTTAAGTTAGAACGGTTGTGAGCTTGAAGGCAGCTCATAATCATGGCACAGTAGACTACTTGCACTGGGTAAAAAAAGAAAACAATTGACATAGTGTAGCCACGCATTATCTTTGTTTAGGTACAGATCGATTGCTGCTTAAGTATAATATTAATTTCTGAAATGCACGCTGTTGTTGTTTTTGGATTGATTGCTGCTTAAGTATAATATTAATTTCTGAAATGCACGCTGTTGTTGTTGTTGGAAAAATTTATGATCTTCTGATACTGTAGACAGACAGTGTATCCTATCCATTTTGTGGAAAGTCTAGCATCATCACGATCATGATGCTGTCTCTGTTTCAGGCGGCCAGCACAGAAGATATGCTGGTAGATGACCAGGTAAGAATCATCTTCTGACTTTGATTGAACCAGATTTTAAAGCTATGAGAAATTTACAAAGCCAGTTCTGTAGGGAAGGCAGATACAATATTGAAGTATTATATTGATTGAAGACGACAGGTTTATGTTAAAGCTGCAGTTGAAGGAAATCGTCTCTTAAATTTTCCTCTATGTATCCTGTGGAGCTGGCTATTGCTTTTGATCATATATACAGTGTGTGCGTGTGTGTGTGTGTGTGTGGTATGTGAGTGTGAAGGGAGACAGAAAAGAGAATAAGTGTACTTATCACAGAGACTAATGACTTTTTGAGGTTTGGGGATGGGTGGGGCGTGCATTTAGAATTATCTTCTTTTCTTGATGAAATTGTAACATTTCCAGGGATTCCTAAAACCAAAAATCAGTGGATCTTACAGATAAAAGATAAATTTGACAGGAGATTTCTGAGCCTATCTATTTTGATGATGGATGATGTTTTATACTCAGAGAGAGAAGGACACACACACACACACACACACACACACACACACACACACACACACACACACACACACACACACACAGATGGAGAGTGAGATGGAGCCGTGGGAGGGGATAGTCAGGATCAGGTGCCAAGTCAGATATGACTTGCCAGTTGCAGATAATGGGAATCTGTGACAGCTACATTTAGATTGGGATCTGCTGAAGATCTTTGGGGAGTGATTCAATTGAATCGGTATTCTGTAAACTGGCTGTAAAATGTCAACAAATAAATCTGGCTTTGTTTGTAGTAAAAGGAATGCGGAAACATGTCCTGAATTTTCAGCCAAAACTCATGTGGCTGCTTCCTGTAGGAAAAATACAATAAAAACTTTGGGACAGTGATGAGTAAAAGTCTGCCTTGACTGAAAAATTTCAACACTGTAAGATGGATAGATTTAAAAGGAACTGGAACGCCTGATTTTGTCAAATTTGCCTTTATCCATTATTCTTGTTTTTAAGCATCGTGTATGTACACACCTATGTTGGCCTGTAGGTATATGGTTGCATATGAGTGCAGGCATCATGCAGCTGTGAAGGCGGATTGTTATTGCTCTCTCTGCTAGTGCTTGAGACTCCAAGTGGCTGTTCAGCATTTTTACATGTTGCCATTCAGCATCTGCAGCATTTACACAACTGGTCATCAGTCAGCACCTTAGCTAAAAGGTTAAACCTTGGGTTTAGCTCATCCATACTGCTGACCTTTGTCCCATTTAATTTAGAAAATCGTAGCATAAGTTCATTAAGGTACAATGTGGTTTGTGTGATTGCTTTTTAATTTTCAGCATGGAGGGTCAAGGTTTATAGTCGATACAACAAAGACATGATGAGATTTAATGAATTATGTGTTCTCAGATTGGAATTTTTTTTTGTTTCGTCAGTCTCAAACAGTTTAACTGTTATAAATCAGAAAGAGAGATTATTTTATTTTATTCTTTTTTTTAATCAGAGCTTGGTTTTGCCATTTGCGAAGATATTTGGTCATAATGGAATACTGTTACATGTTGATTAACTGAAACATTCTGCTTATCTTTAGTTAGAAAAAAAAAAAAAAGCTATTGGTAATTAATGCTAAGGCTTTGTTTTCAGGGTGAAGACTCGACCAATGAACTAGAGATTACAAGTCTTGCTAATAAACATGGAGAGAAGGCTGACCCTTCTCACTTTGAGCTTCTCAAAGTTCTGGGACAAGGATCCTTTGGCAAAGTAAGTTCATTCATTCATTCAGATAATGCGAAATGATTTGTGACACAGCTATATAGTAGTTGCCTGATCTCCTTATAGCCTCTTTGTGCAGTAAAATATCATATACATAGTAAAGTATGTTTGTGTGGATGTGGGTGTGTGCTTTTGATGCTAATGTGAAGCATCACTGTTTTATCATAATAGTTTCATATTGTGTAATAGTGTTAATGTGTTATTATCCTTAGTCGCTGAAGGGACAAGGGCCAGATGAAAAAAAAAAGCATCTTTAAACTTATTTGTCACCTTCGGGAATAAGGAATAAAGTTTTTTTCTCTCTTTGTCTGTCTCTTTGTCTCTTTCTCTTTCTCTCTTGCTCTCTCTCTCTCTCTCTCTCTCTCTCTGTCACACATACACACACACACACTCTCTCTGTCTCTGTCTCTCTCTCCTTCCCTCTGTCATTCTTTCTCTCTCTCTCTCTCTCTCTCTCTCTCTCTTACACCGGTACTGGCACACATACACATGCAGATCTACAGTACGGAAGTTAGTCATAGTTCTTGTTGATTTTCTTGCAAAGGAAGAAAAATCTCTGTTGCTGCACTAAGTAGGTCTCAAGATAGTACATCAGAAGAGAAACAAACAAGTAAATGGTTCCTGAAGAAGGTGACCTTTTACAGGTTGATCAAACTCATCTCATCAAATAACAAGTTACGAAGTGTATCGGAACACAGAGCAGTGGGTAGTGGGATGGGAACAAGACGGCCAGGAAAATGTGTGATACTCCCAGCCTAGCAGGTGTGTGAATAATTGATTGAGCGTGCTTGTTGTCTGACAGGTGTTCCTGGTGAGGAAGATCACAGGCCATGATGCAGGGACTTTGTACGCTATGAAGGTGCTGAAAAAGGCCACGCTGAAAGGTGAGTGAAGGCATGGTGCTTTTCATGGGTCTGTGTTGTGGGAAGGAGGGGCAAGGAAAGAAGGGGTGGAGGGGAAGGGGCACTACTAACACACATACAAGCAGTAGTGTCTGCTGTGCTGTTGTATGCATTCATTTTTGTGAGAGGGGTGGGCGTGGGGGTTCATTGTTGCACTGGTTTCGGTAAATAGCTCTAATCGTTGTTGTGGATGATGCTTTTTTCTTTTTTAAAACTCTCTTAAACTGAAATATGTTGGGATGAATGTTGTGTAGGTCTCTTTCAGTAGTTGTCTGGTTTGTGTGTGTGTGTATGTCTGTGTATGTGCATGTATGTTCAGTAAATTATAGTTATCTCTTGTACATATATGTATGAGTTGTCATGTGTGAAGTCAAAGTCATGTGTTGACAGTAAATTCAGATTTCACCAGAGGAGGTACAAATTGTCCAAAGTATAGGCAAAGTCATCCTTCACATGCTTGACTAAACACCAAAAAAAAAGAGAAAAAAGAAAAAGAGGAGGCAAGTGGAACTGGCGGAATAGCCACCTTCTGAATAATCAGTGATTAGTAAGACTGTCAGTTATTTGCTGATGCAACTCAAAACCAGAATGATAAAGTGGAGGTTAAGAGATAGTAAAAAAAACTGTACAGAATGTCAGTTGGTGTGCTTCTTTCTATCAAAGAGCAGTGTGCAAAATATGATTGTGTTCCAAAGATTTTGTTTTTCCAACAAAAACAAACTGAACGGCGCGATTAACCCTTTCATATCAATGTTGCCTCAGGCAAGCAGATTTTCTGGCCTCTGAGGTTGTTCAGAAAAATGAATAGGGTAGAGGGACAAAAAGCACCGCTGTGGTTTTCTTTGTTGACAGACTGGTCTGTACTTCCATGATGATAGCAGGTACATTAGGCTGTAGTAAATCAAACTTTTGTGGCCATAGCTACCAAGTGGCAGGCATGGTAGAAAGGGACAATTTTGTATACAAGTTTGCGCAGATTTGACAGTAAAGAAGGTGGAATTAAACAGCCAAACTATGCAGATATGGTTCACACACACACACACACACACACACACACAAACACACACACACACACACACACACACACACACACACACACAAGAAAACAGAAGACAATTTATTACGTGAGCTGGCAGACTTGTGACACACACCTCATTGGATCTACCTGAATCTTTTGACATTTTCAAAGTTGAAATTCAAACAAGTGCTATAAAGTACAGTTCAGTACATTTTCAAAGTTGAAATTCGAACAAATGCTATGAAGTACAGTCCAGGTGAAGACTGGTGAAGGGAAAGTAACTTGTGAAACATGGTATGGATTGAGAAAACGTGGATACGGATGAGTTTGACTAGAGGATTACTGTTTCTAGGATACTCACAAGTTGACAAGATTTCCCAGCGAAATGTATGCTACAGAGCTCAAAATTCAAGGGTAATGATCAGTAGAGGAACATTTTTGATAAAAACTTCAACTTTGAGGCTCTCCAGTAACAGCTAGGGGCATAGCAGAGATGGTTGTGTGGTGATTGTGACATGAAACCAGATGGGTGCAGCATGAAATCCAAGATCTAAGTTTTAAGTTTGAAATGTTAATCCATTGGAATTGCTTACATGTAAGACTTTGTGGGACTCCATTGGAATAGCTTACATGAAAGACTTGATGAGGAAGAAAGACTATGATTTGTTCATAATCACAAAGAACAGAAAAGAAAAGAAAATATGTGGTAATTGCAATATGGAAAACATGTTTTTCCTGCTGTAAGTAAGTGCTTTGAAGTGATTTTCTTGCTTTTGATGTCAAAGGAAAGTCATCCATATGTGATCAACTGCTCCAGTAAAGTATTTTAAGTGTTATTTTTTCTGCTCAGATAGGAGGTTGCCACATTCAGGAAAACTGTGATTGTTGAAATCAGAATCACTGAATGGAAAACCTAGCAGCAGACTTGTTTTCCTTTCACACTCTCAGAGTTGATTTCTTTGATATATTTATTCACCAGCTTTTTGTGTGGAACATTGGTTCTCAAAAACAAAATGAGAATGAAAAAAAAATTCTTTTTGTTAATAATAGGTAAGTGAAAGTAAACTTTTCATTTTGTGAATGAAAACATGAAACGTTTTCATCACAGTTTATTACATCTGCAATATAAACATGCATAATTCTTGTTTTGAATCTCTGCGGTTCAATATCGTTGCAAATTATATGGGATTAAATTGTATTACTGTGCCAAGTTTCTGTTTTTCTTGTGCACTGTTTTGGCAAAATAGAGATCATGACAAAGGCCATGATCATCCAGTAGTAAACAGGAAACGATCTTCCTTGCAACATGAGCACAGTTGGGTTTTTATTATGCATTGATGGTGATCGAGCATATTCTGAAACTGGATGAGGTACTGAAAAAGCAAGAGCTCTCATTGATGCGTTGCCAAAAAGGGTCAGATAACTTGTGTTTTCACTGATGCGTTTTATCTAAATTGTTTTAGTCAGTTGCAAAATACATTCATGAGGTGCTAGTGTTATTCATGGGTAAGGTTTGTTTGCAATCGCAGACAATTCAAATCAAAGTATTGGGTAGAGTTCATATTCAAAGCCATATAAGATTTTTGGCCAGATCAGATGTGTATATTTGTATGCAAATGAGTCTTTAGGACTTGTGTGCAGATAATTATTTGCATGTATGTGTGTAGTAGTAGTAGTAGCAGCAGAAGCAATGGTCTGTTGATAGCATTATGTGATAGATGAAACAAACAAAAACGAAAGCAACAAGATCAAGCTCAGTTACTAAGATGAAGAAGCGTTTTGCTGTAGTACACTTGTTCTTCCCCTCATTCCATCTTCCAGGTGATACATATTCGGCCCCTGTTTTTTTTTTTTTTTTCTTATACAAAGCTGCCAAGTGCTATGCTTTTGGCATAACTTGGTACAGTTTCTTTGACAATGCTATGCTGCTGCTGTTTGTGATGAAATACAAACAAACAAAAAGAAGAAAAGCTTTTTGGACTTGGTAACAGCTTAAACAGAATCGAGAAATGTAGATCTTTCAAATTTTAGACTTATTTTGTCATAAAATGGCTAAGTTCAGTAAGAAGAGGAAGAAAAAGCAGAAGAAAAATCGCAGAAGATGACTGTGACGTTGCTGTCTTAGCAACTGGTTTCATTGTCGGCCAGTTTGATTTTTTGTAGGTCAAGTCAAAACCATTTGATAACTTGTGACATTTTTGTCATTTTAGTCTACCATCATGTTTTGTGCGATGAGAAGTCTGGAAGTGTTACCTCGTCTGGCTTGTCATGGATTGAGGATGCCACAGAGACAGTTTCAGAGAAGAAATAGGGGGGGGGGGGGGGGGATCCCCACCACAGGTTGTATAGGGGTGCTATGCTTAAGTTCGGAGTGCTACACTTAAAATGTCAAGAAAAAGAAACGCCCGAAGTTGCAGATGGGACCCAGAGAAGTTTTGTCCTCAACTACTAAACAAACCAGCTGGGAGCAGTCCTGCACCACCCTTAGAAGCCTGTGCTGTGTTCACATTTGGTGTGGGCACACACAGGACATTAGGGGTGCTATGCTTAAGTTTGGAGTGCAATGCTTAAAGTTAAAATGTCAGAATTCTACACTTTATGCTATTGAGGCCATGGCAGCTCTCTCTCTATTCATTTTGTTGCTCCAGTGCCAGAATTATTAAGTCTTTGTCATGCATACAGATTTCAAATTACCCTGTTCTGAGAACCTGGATTTTGGCATAGTTGTTTGAGACTGCTTCAGAAGGGGAAATCTGAAATTGGACACGATGCTAAGAAAAAAAATACAGCCCATGTATATTATTTGGAGGTTCTTTTCAGTGTTTTTGTCAAGATGTTGAGAAATCATAGTTTCATGAACCCCCAGCAGGATCTCGTTCCTAAATAAATCACTGAGTAAGTCTGGAAGTTACTTGACATTGCAAGTTGAAGTGAAGTACAGAGTTTTGGCATTGCCAGGTATGGTGTTCATGTAATGCTGTTTACAAGTTGTGCTTGAAGACAACGTGTTGGAATAGAAACTTGTTGCTGTTGGACTTGTCTGCTGCCTTTGATTGATAGATTATGAAATTCGTCTCTCCTGTCTCCCACATGTTTTTGATATTCAAGATGTTGCCTTGGATTGGTTTTGATCCTACTTGACTGAATGGAAACAATATGTTTTAGTTGAAAATCCAGTGTCTGCTGTGCTGAAACTGTTCTCGAATTTAGTGTGCCTTAGGGTTCTTTGCTGTGTCCTGTGCTGTTCATGTACACAACTCCTCTAACTGGTTTAAGTGAGAGACTTTCTGTTTGTCATGAAATGTTTGCTGACAACTCCATCACTCTCAGTCGTCTAAGAACTGCAAAGAACTAGCAGAATCACTTCAAGAATGCTTTGAAGAAGTCAAAATATGGCAGGAACAGAACAAACTGAAACTCAGGGATGATGAAACAGGGGCTATTAGATTCTCAAATGCCACTTCGACCAGATGATGGTCTGACATTACAGCAACATGTCATGAAAACATGTAAAGCACCATACATTGAAATCAGACTTGCCAGTTCCATGCGCCACTGTTCCTCAGTTCACGCAGCCAAAAAGCTAGCAAGCTTTATCCATCCTATCCAGAGTAGAATATTGAAATTGTCTGCTGGCATAATCACTCCAACAGGTCTAGAATGCTGCTGCCAGAACCACTGTAGATCTCTAATGACCATGCACATCAGCCCTGTTCTTAAAGAACTTAACTGGTTTCCATTAGAACAGAATTCAGTGAGAAATATGCTGTCTATACTTTCAGATTGTTACTGGAAAGGTGCCACTGTATTTATCTGAGCTACTTAAAATATACAGTCCATCCAGAACTCTTCACTCTTCTGGTGACAGTTGACGATTTTACAAACACCCTACATTCAAAAGAAAACAACATGGTGGACGCACTCTTTGTGCCTCAGCCAACAAATTCTGACATCCACTGTTTTTTTCTGTCGGCCATAGCTCTTTCCTCCCGGCCTTCAAATCAAATTTGAACTCCCGCCTTTTTGTGCAAGCTTTTAGATAGATCCCAGTGGATTTTCAGTTTCTGCCATTAGTATTTGTCTTTGTGTGCCTGCATGCTTTTGTTAGTTTGGGAGGTGTGTGTGCATGTGTGTGTGTGTGTGTGTGTGTGTGTGTGTGTGTGTATGCATGAGTGTGTGTGTGTATGCATGCATGTGTGTGTGTTTGCATGGGTGTGAATGAGGAAAGTTCAAGAAAGACCATTGTGTGTGTGTGTGTGTGTGTGTGTGTGTGTGTGTGTGTGTGTGTGTGTGTAAGCCAGTGTGTTGGGAAATGTGCCTTTTGAATTTTGTGTTAACATGCATGACTGGTCAGTGCCAGTAGACTGTGCATTTCAGTGTAAAATAAAGCACTTCTGAACACCACGAAATAACTCAGCAGCAGTGCAGTGTCTCTTCTAGTGGGTCTCTTGATGATGACTTGATAGTTTCTGCTCCCTTTGCACTGCCACTGGGGGATTGGGTGGGCGGGGAGGTTGTCGGAATGAGCTGCATGGAAAGTTACACCTCTGAAGTGGCATGGAAGATGAGACAGAAAACAAAAAAAAATAAATGTGCTTGTCTGTTAGTCTGACATAATCTGTATACTTTGCCTCACTGTTTATTATTACCTCTACCTGGGAGTTAATGCTTTGATTCTGGTCTGTTAGTTCGTTTGTCTCTCAGCAGAATCACTCTAAAACTGTGGTTTTAACAGAACTTTGTGTAAAGATGGGGTATGGCTGAAGGATGAAGCCAGTAGATTCTGGTGTGGGTCTGGATCAAAGAGCCAATCCTGAATCCATTAGACCTTGGCAGAGGTCTGCTTTCTGACAGTTACTCCAGTTTGCTAAATTGCACAATGATAGAGCACCAAAATTCTTTTTTTTTTTTTTTGGGGGGGGGGGGGGGGGTATTTTCTCCAGTCTGCTTAATTGAAAAAAAATTAAGCAGTTATTTGATTAATCATACATATACAGGCACACATGCTCAAGCAAAGGGAGGGAGGGGGAGAGACAGAGAGAGAGAAAGAGAGAGAAGGGATAAGCTAGGTGGGAGAGGTACACACAGAAGCATGCTCAGTCTGAGGAAGACAGGGGGCAAGTAAGGAAGTGAGCAGCCTGCACACCACATCCAGATCGATCTTGAATTAATGTTGCTATTTTGCAATTTTTTCAAGTTCTGTTTGGTCCTGATTTCTTGCATCCCTCCTCACTTTATCTGTGTTCTTTCCCCACCATTACTGTTCCATTGTGTGTGTAGGTATTTCAGTGAAAATGCAGGTGTTTTCTTTCTTTCTTTGAGCTTGACACTTTTTCCTAACTGGTCTGTTTTAACATTTCAGCCAGATACTAACCTAATTCCTATGAAGACTTATACTGTGTATGAAGAGGGAGCATCAGGGGTGTTTTCCAAATGAAGGTGGTGCATGGTCTACTGTGATGCTGATCTCTAGTACTGTAGTAGCCCCGTGCATGTTCTGTCTAAACTGCAGCATGTTCAGAACCCTGCTGCCACTTTGGTTGGTCCTCAAGGCAAAAGCAGCATGATCAGGCTAAGCCTCCTCTGCAAAAACTCCACTGAAATCAATTAGCGAACCTTCGTTTTGAGTGGAAATAGGCGACAGAATCAGAAAAAAAAAAGAAAAAAAATAGGCATTTTTGTGATGTAATGTAACCCATTGCTTGCTTTGCCGGTAATGGACTCTAATTATGAAAGTAATCATGCCATAAACAAGTAGGCCAGGTTTCGTTTTGTTTTTGTTTATTTTTATCGGTGCAGCCTATCATTAATCTTACAAAAAATGGTTTCAGCCATACAGTGTGTTGTATCTGTAGACACATAGAATTTAACAGTCACATTAAAAAAGGAATGGTTGGGAGGGTGTGTGTGTGTGGGGTGGATGGGGATGGGGTGGTCATGCAAGTGTTGTCCTACAGGCCCAAGTTAACATTATTGAGGTGACTTGGCAACAGTGCAGGGTCTCTTTCAAAGCCCTCCGGGGGTTGCAACCTTGCCGTGGTCGGAGGGCTTGCGTGGTCCAGTGATCTTTTAGGCTTTGCTGACGGGGGCATCAATACTCGACTAGATGGTTGGTTGTTGTCAATGCTTCTAGGCCTGTATAGCCAAGCTGCTGACTGGCCAAGCATTACGTGGTAGGAATTGATGCCTCTGGTAGGGTCTCCCATGTCAGAAAGGTTAGGAGTGAGGGCCCAGACAAATAGTAACCCACCTTTTTCCTATTCTGTCTTCTGCCTTTCTTAATGGTTCTTTTCTTTCTTCGTCTCCCTTTCAAGCCTTCTTTTCCACACTCTTTTTCTCTCTGTGGTCTTCTTAAGATCCGCCGCGTTTGCCGTGCGGTGCGACCTGTGACGGAGGGGGATGAGATCCTGGTGATTGAGAGGGCCAACGCCCTCAACACATCACTTTGGCTCGGACCTCTCCTAGACAGGAGGTACACTCTGGCCCGGGTGTATCAATCGGCTTCCCCTTCGTGGGGCTGGGTCAAGACAGGCAGTTCTCCGACTGGCCAAGGTAACCCCTGCAGTGCTCAGCTCTCTGTTCCCGGGAGTTGGGCATGATCAGGGGGGATAGGGTCAGTAGGCTTCTGTTTGTCGTATATCTCTCCTGAAGCCTGGAAGGGGTCAAGACAATGAGTTCTTGGCCCTGGCCCCTTAGTTGGACTCCATGGTGGGTGGGTAAGGGAGAGACGAAATTTCTAAACATAAATCATGGCTTTATCAAAAATCACACCCCCCATAAAGAAGAGGAAGGCAGTGGACCCCATTTCTAGTCATAACGATTCCGACAGTGACTCGGATATGGAGACGAGACAGAGGACAGGTTTTTGGGCTTCCTGGCTTGTGGTTGAAGGGACAGAGCAGGAAAAGCCTATTTCTGCTCCGAGTCCTTTTGCTATTCAGAAGGGCTTTCAGGGTCTAGCAGGTGACCCTCAGTCGGTGAAAAGGCTACGGAATGGCACTTTCCTCGTCCAGTGCAGATCAAAGAGGCAATCGGAGCAGCTGCTGAGGGCAACAAAACTCGTGGACAGAGAGATCCGGGTGACCCCCCATAAGCAGTTAAATTCGACCAAAGGGGTTATTCGGTGCCCAGATTTGAAAGGTGTCTCGGAAGCGGAGATCAAGACAGAACTTGCGTCCCAAGGTGTGACAGAGGTGCATAGGGTGACAGTCAAAAAGGTGCAGAAAGAGTGCCCACCAACACCCTCTTTCTGACATTCTGCAACCCTGTGCTGCCTCCGGTCATTAAAGTCGGGTACTTAAATGTACGTGTCCAACTGTATGTCCCATCCCCGTTGAGGTGTTTCAAATGCCAGAAGTTTGGACATGTCAGAGACCGCTGTTCTGGGCAGGAGGTGTGTGGTGTTTGTTGCAAGGCAACCCATGATGGGCCGTGTAAAGACCCGGCTCATTGTGCGAACTGTGGTGGCGACCACCCCTCCTCTTCACGCAACTGCCCTGTTTGGGTTCAGGAGTCCACCATCCAAAGAGTGAAGACTGAAAAGAAAATTTCGTTTTTTGAGGCACGCAAACAGGTTGTTGGCAGTCAGACGTCAACAATGTCTTCTTATGCTTCCGCTATAAAGAAAGTTTCCACCCGTTCAGTCTGCTGCCAGACTGACGATTTCACTTTCACCAAGACATTGGAAGAAAGACCGTTAAGCTCTGGTGGAAGCAAGTCCACCACCTCCCAACCCAAAGTGGGTGCCTCTGGTGGAGGCAAAAAATCCGCCACCCCTCAGACTGCCCAGCAGTCTACTCCATCTGCTGCTGGGCAGATGAAAAAGCCAACCCTCCCGCCTCGAACTTCTCGAGCAGTGCCCGTGTGGGCAAGGGAGTTCAACCAAGTGTGGAGATGGTGGAGATGAGGAAGAAACCTCCACCATCTCCAAAATCCAGACCTTCTTCACCTGTAGGCAAGTTTGCCAGCAGGTCTGAAGACCCAAACAGTCCAGTGAAACTAAGCAGTAAATTTGCTCCACTGAACGCAGACGATGACGAGGAGATGACCTGACTTTTCTCCTATTCATCCTCTGCACCATGGACAGTGGTAAACTAATCCATTGGAATATCCGTGGCCTAAATTCAAATTTTGAGGAGCTGCAACTTCTGTGTCAAACTATAAAACCTTCCGTCGTGGCTCTTCAGGAAACTAAAATTCAAAGCCAGAAGACCTTCACTCTTTCTGGCTTTAATATTCTTTCCAAACCTGCACAACCATCCACATTAGGACTGTCGGGCGGTGTTGCCCTTCTTTTACATAAAACTTTGCTGTTTAGTCCTGTCGCTCTGACTACCTCCCTTCAGGCTGTAGCTGCGAGAGTCACTCTCCACAAGACTGTTACAATCTGCTCACTGTATCTGCCACCTTCTGTCCCGGTTTGTCGTCAGGACCTTGTCAGTCTGATCAGAGAACTTCCTCGACCTTTTTTTGCTGTTGGGTGACTTTAATGGTCACAATCCTCTTTGGGGTAGTGTCAGTTCGTCATCCAGAGGTCTGCTTCTTGAGGATGTCCTTTCAGACTTTGATTTGTGTTGCCTGAACGATGGAGCTCCAACTTACCTCCACTCTTCCACAGGTTCACTTTCGTGTTTAGATTTGTCGATTTGTGACCCCTCGCTGGTCCTGGACTATGAGTGGTCTGTCCATGACGATCTGCACGGAAGTGACCATTTCCCTGTTCTTTTAAAACCCTTATTAACTGAAAACGTCTCTGTCTCACAACATCTTAATTATAAGAAGGCAAACTGGAATCTTTTTGTAACCAATATTTCAAAAGAATTCCAGGACACTGATTTTCTTCAGAGTCCAGACCCAGCAGAATCTCTGACCAATACTGTGATAAACTGTGCTAAAACCTGTATTCCAATGTCTTCCGACAAACTCCAAATGCCAAAAACACCCTGGTTTAATTCAGACTGCCAACAAATTTCAAAAGTTCGCAAACGGGCTCAGCGTCGGGTATACCAACGACCTTCAGGTCCCAACGCTCGAGCCCATCAGAAAGTCCGTGCCAAATCGAGACACACTTTCAAAATCAGTAAATGTCAGTCTTGGAGAAACTTTTGCTCCGGGCTGACATCAAAAACTTCAAAGAAAAAAGTCTGGAACATCATCAGAAAAATCGAAGGGAAAAACACCAACCCCTCCATTCATCACTTGAAACTTGCCGATGCTCTGATCACTGACAAACAAGCTGTTGCCAATCTGTTGGCCTCCAC
Source organism: Conus canariensis (assembly GCA_033310375.1). Lineage (NCBI taxonomy): Eukaryota > Metazoa > Mollusca > Gastropoda > Neogastropoda > Conidae > Conus > Conus canariensis. The sequence continues at coordinate 61,630,508 of CM065727.1, forward strand.
CATCCAACAGAACTCCTCATCTTCAAATAAATCTGCAGCCTTTTTAAAAAACAAACAACTCAGAGAGAAATCTTTATACAATTTCACATCAGACAACTCTGAAGCCTACAATCTCCCTTTTTCAATCAATGAACTGAAAACAGCTTTACAAACCTGCACTGATTCTGCCCCTGGTCTGGATGACATTCATTAGCAGGTTTTGAAACATTTTCCAGAAAGCTGTCTCCAGACTCTTCTTAAAGTATACAACCATATCTGGACCACAGGGTACTTTCTGCCCTCCTGGCGGAAAGCCCTGATCATTCCAATTCCAAAGCCTGGAAAGGACCTTACCAACCCTTCCAACTATCGTCCAGTAGCTCTGACTAGCTGCCTCTGTAAGTTGATGGAAAAGATGGTCAACTCCCGTCTGATGTGGAAGCTGGAAACCGATGGCCTTTTGGCCAGTCAACAGTGCGGGTTCCGGAAGTACCACTCGACAGTTGACCATCTAATCCGTCTGGAAACCACCATCCGCAATGCCTTTGTCAATAAACAGCATGTGGTCGCTATCTTTTTCGACCTCGAAAAAGCGTATGATACCACATGGAAATCAGGAATTCTTCTGGACCTGCACAGACTTGGTTTCCGTGGTCACCTGCCTCTGTTCATACAGAACTTTTTGGCTGATCGACAGTTCCAGGTGCGTGTTGGCACCACACTCTCTGACATCCATGGGCAGGAGTTGGGTGTCCCTCAAGGGAGCATCCTTTCTCCTGCTCTTTTCAGCATTAAAATCAACGACATTGTGAAATCTGTAAGCCAGGGTTCTTAGTCCTCACTGTTTGTTGACGATTTTGCGCTGTACGCAGTTGGAGCTTCTTACGCCAGCGTACAGCGTCGACTCCAACTTTGTGTCAACAAGATCCAACAGTGGGCCGAGGAAAACGGGTTTACCTTCTCACGTACCAAAACTCAGTCAATCCATTTTCACAATTTTCGTCAATTTTTTGCTGATCCTGAAATTTGTCTGGATAAGTCCACCATTCCAGTTGTAAAAGAAGCCAAATTCCTAGGAGTTATTTTTTATCAAAAACTCAACTTTCTCAGCCACATCAAAAACTTCAAAACCTCTTGCCAGAAAGCTCTGAATATTCTGCGGGTCGTAGCACACACTGACTGGGGCGCTGATAAGAAAACTTTGCTGTGTCTCTACAGAGCCTTGGTCCGTTCCAAACTGGACTATGGTTGTGCTGTGTACGGCTCTGCAAGACCCTCTTACCTAAAACTCTTGGACCCTATCCATCATCAAGGGCTTCGTCTCTGTCTTGGAGCATTCCGCACCACCCCTGTGTACAGCCTGTACGCAGAGGCAGGTGAACCCTCACTGTCCAACCGCAGGCTGAAAATGTCTCAATTACTAGACTGTTCTCAGAACCGCAGAATCCTGCCTATGACTGTGTCTTTGACCCCCAGTTTCAAAGCAAATTCGAAAACAACCCTAACTGTATTCCGCCGTTTGGTGTTCGTATGCAGCCTCAGGCGCGGAATGCAGGTCTAGACCTAGGAGTTGTGTCGGATTTTTCCAAATTTCCTGATCAGCCTCCGTGGACCTTTATCACACCAGAGATTCGTTTTGATCTTGCAGCTTTTCGTAAAGTCTACCAGCTCTCAGGCATACAAGGCATTGTATGCTGACCTCTGTTCAAAATTCCCATCCTGTCAGAAAATTTTCACTGACGGTTCCAAGTCTGAGGATGGAGTGGCCTGTGCAGCCTATTGCCCTGGTGCTCCTTCTCAGATACTGTTAAAACATATACCTCCAGATGCTTCTGTCTATTCTGCTGAACTTGCTGCTCTGGTTCTGGCATTGAAGATAATTTCACAATCTAAGAAGAGGGACTTTCTGGTTCTGTCGGATTCACTGTCAGCTTTGGAGGCCATAGCTGGCCGCAACCTTCAGCATCCAGAACTTTTACATTTCTTTGAACTTTTTAGCAAGTTGAAAGCGGATGGTTACAACATTATTTTGGCTTGGGTTCCTGGTCATGTTGGCATCGGAGGGAACGAAATGGTTGATTGTTTAGCCAAGAATGCCACAAGAGAGAAATTGTCTAATATTTATATCCCTTGCTCAGATCTGAAACCCCAAATTAACGATTATGTGAGAGACCTCTGGCAGGAGGATTGGAACACACAGACGGATAACAAACTCTTTCAGATCCGTCCTAACCTTAAGGAGTTCCTCCCATCTACGTCTGGTGGTCGTAAAGAAGAAACAGTTCTGTGCCGGCTGCACACCGGCCATTCGTATTTTACCCATTCGTACCTTTTAAAGAATGAAGAAGCTCCGTGGTGCATTCCATGTCATGTGCCACTCACAGTGAAACATATTCTTTTAGAGTGTTGGGACTTGCACGATGTGAGACACAAACATTTTACAGCAGAGTCCATGAAAATCCTGTTCAGAGATGTCCCACCTGACGTGATCTTTGGGTTTTTGAGAGAGATTAACATTTTTCATCTGATTTAAGATTTTACGGATGAAAGATTTTTAACGAAGTTTCTGGTGCGTTTCTAGACGATGTCATTTAAAGAGATGTGTGAAAGGTGGGGTTTTTTTTTTTAATTTTTTTTTTTTTTAAATGACTTGTGAGTTGATTTTAACGTGGTGACAGCCCTGATGTGGCCCGTTGCGGTCGGCTGGGCTATAAGCAACATTATCTTATCTTATCTCTTTCAAAGACTGTTCTCATGGTGACCTGACATTGATTGCTCCATGTAGATCGCCATCAACTAAACAGTGACAAAGTGAGTCTGGATGTAACTGTTGCTAGTTCTTCTGTTGAGCACCCAGTTTAGTTATTTCTTGATACGCCAGAATGCCAAACAGGAAAGATGGCATGTAGTGCAGTTCTTGTTTGAAGGTTCTGGTGCTGCAACCTCTGCCCCTCTGCCCCTCTCTCTCTCTCTCTCTCTCCCTCCCTCCCTCCCTCCCTCCCTCCCTCCCTCCCTCCCCCCCACCCCCCTCCTCTCTCTCTCTCTTGCTCTCTGCAAAACAACCAACCCCAACCAGCCCATTAGCATAAACTTTTGAGATACTCTCAAAATGCAGGATTGTGTTTGGTAAGTAACAGAAACAGAACTGACATATATTTAAAGGATACAAAAGAAATGCAGATCATAGAATCAAGTGTTCTGCTTGGTTGATGAATGCATGCTAAAAGTGTGTTTCAAGAGGCATTAGTCGAATGCTGATGGTGCTTTTGTCATGTAGACAACAGTATGAAAATGTTGCATCAATTAACAAGTGGCTAAAATGATTCTATTTAAGACTACATTGTTGTCTCCTGGTGAGATTGAATTGCTGACTTGTGTCTGGCAGTGTAGGAGCACATGCAAAAATTATGAACATGAATGTATCGTGAAGATCATACTCAAAAGAAACCATTTTATTGGTAACTAATGAGTACTTTTTTTTTTTTTTTGCTTTTGTTATTGTTTACAAGGTAATGGCTACTGGATAGAGAATATTGATTTCACCAATGTTGATTGAGAAAGGCAGTTTCAATCCTGTATGACAGCTTCCTTAGCTTTTGTGTATACTTTTGCTGTGCTTTAGATCATGAACAAGTCATGGCATTTCACACATGATGAGATTAATGTAAATACCTGCATCTGTATGTGTGAAGTCATTATATCAGCCACAAGTATGAAATCAACAGTAAACTTTGCCAGCACTTAAAAAAAGAACCCTGTGTTTTGTTGGCAGTTTTAGAGATAATCAGTTATGCTAACTGAATTGGTAATTTTATTTCCTTTACCTTTTTTCAATGTATCTAGTTGTTAACTGACACTGTTAAGCTTAATCTTTGATAAATGATCCAATTCGGTCTGATTTCAGTGCGTGATCGCCAAAGGACTAAGATGGAAAGAGACATCCTGGCTGACGTCAATCACCCATTTATTGTGCGTCTACATTATGGTGAGTTTTTATCCGAGTGCATTAATAATGACGCAGGCTTCAGAAACAGACAGAAGAAGTGAAAAGGGCGTGTGTGGGCTGGGAAGGAGGGAGGGGGAAAGGGAGAACAAAAGAAAGAGAGAGGTTTGCTGAAAACTAATAACGTGCGCTTTCATGTCTGCCCTGAGAGTGAGGGAAGGGAGATTAGAGAGAGAGAGAGAACTGAAAATGATCAGCAGAAGCTTTTATGACTTGTTGTGCCTTGTTAACATGTTGTTTTCCTGTGGGCTGTGTCGGTAGATGGACAGTGCCGATGTAGTCATCTTCTCTCATCTAGCCATGATCCGACCTCTTCATTAATCTTGTCTTTGTCCTATTCATTAAGAGGTTGTGTGTGTGTGTGTGTGTGTGTGTGTTTGTTTGTCTCTGTGTGTGTCTGTGTGTGTGTGAGAGAGAGAGAGAGAGAGAGAGTGTGTGTGTGCGTGCATGCAAGAGAGAGAGAGAGAGTGTGTGTGTGTGTGTGTGTGTGTGTGTGTGTGTGTGTGGTGTGCGTGCGTGTGTGTGCGTGCGTGTGTGTGTGAGAGAGAGAGAGAATTCTAGCAAGTGTAATTGTGCCTTGTCAGATATGATTTCTGTATCAACAGAGAGCAGGAGTGATAAAATATCCTTTTCTCATTATATGTTCTCTACATTTCCATGGCTCTGTCTGTGTCCTTTTCTGTTTTGCTTTTACTAGTATCAGTAATCTGTCTGTCTGAACGTTACTCTCTTCTCTCTGTCAGACTCTCTTTTTCAATTTATGTGTCTGTGTCCTTTTTGTCATGCATTAGCTTGGTCACTGTCAGTCCTTGCTTCTTTCACAAGGGTGAGAAAAAGGTCATCACAATACCAGACATAGATGTGAACCTGCTCTCTGTACAGTCAACATACACATGAGAGAGCAGTTTGTGGGGATATTTCAGATTGTATTTTAGCAGTAGGTCAGAGGTTTACAAAGTGGATAAACTGTCAGTCAGTATGTAAATATCATAGAGTGAAAATGGAAGGGCCTTTTATTTGAGTTTTTGTTCTGAAAAAAAAAAATTGGAATTATTTTGGTGATTATTTAGTGCTTAGAAACATTATACTAGTAAAAACATTATACTAGTGATTAATATATATATATATATATATATATACATATATAAATATATTATATAAATACACCAGGTTAACAACAAGATACACTAACTGAAAATCTTAGTTCCCAGATCTGGTTAATGATAATCTGACATTGCATGTGGAACATGTCAAACTGAAAGGATGTAAACTCATGATCAGAATAGATAATGAAAGGGTATGAAGAAAGGTATGAAGATGTCTTATAGATATTGAATATATCAGACTTGTGCTTTATTGTTTTTATGAGTGGCCTGTGCCATTTCACAAGAAATCCACGTCATTCTGAGAACAAACAACAGCAGCATCAACAACAACAAGAACAAAGCTGCTAAAACTGGAATGTTGCCATCATTAATTTTGAAAGCCAGTTTGTTTTTACTTTATTTATTTATCTATCAATTCATTTATTTTTAAGAATTTTTTTGCTTGGTATGAGAGACTGGCCTTCTCTTTGCATTATGATACAATCAACCAGAAAAGAATTTGTGGCTGCAAGTTTCAACATGGTGATGTAGGAGTTTTCAGTTCTAAATTCTAATCATGCAGAAACTATATAAAAAACATTTTTTTAATGGAAACCTTCACATTGTGAACATTAAAAGACTTACTTGAACAAAACGGGTTTCTGAAAAATATGCTGATGTTCAATCAGAAAAGCCAAAAATTTTGGGTGGTCATGTCTGGATTTGATCAATATTTTATGCAAGGGAATTCACTGCTGAACATGTAATTTTTGTCATGACACTATAAACTAGGGTCTAAAATTATTCGCTGCCTGGCAGAATTCCAAAGTTGGAAACGTATTTATTGTTTTCCCCCCCAAAATGATAGCCAAATAAAGAGGACATGTTCATCAGAAAAACTCCCAACCCCCTCTTCCCATCCTCATCCATCCCAACCAGAGTGAAGTACAGTTCTTAGAATTTTTTCTGGGAAAACCACCATATTGCCATATTTTCATAAGATGTGGCCTGTGGACGCTTCCCTTGCAAGCTTTTTGGGTCAATGATATGTCACATTTTGCACGGCCCAGTTGCCCACTAGTCTGCCACAGATTGGTTTCTTCTTCTAGCATACTGAGTTGCTCAGAGTATTTTAACTGTCTTCATGTAAGCTTCAGGTCCTACCTTTCTGGAAGCAGCCGAGAGAAGGTTATTTCAGATTCTTGTTTTGTTTCTTTTGTTGTTGTTGCTGTTGCTGGTAATCTTAAGTGATGATCACTGTCATCATCCAAGTTTGCAGGAATGGGTGAAACTGAAAGAAAAAAAATCATCTTTTAGACAGCCTTCGGTTTCTTTCGCAGATAACTTCTCATTCAAGAGATCCAGATGCCTGTCTGCAAGGAACTCCCAAAACAAAATGTCTGTTGTGGTCAGGAAAGAAACCAGAGCCGATCTGTCAGTCTCGGATATTACGGTACTGATTTTTTCCCCCAGCTGGGGTCAGCACTGGATTTAGCCTTGATGCCAGGTGCTGTGGGCATGGGAACTGGCATTTCTTTCCAGCCTCCTTTGTTCTCTTGGGGATGACAAGAGCAGGGAACTCAGGAGTTGCTTAGGTTGATAGATCAAGGGAGGTGACGAGCGTCCTAGTTATTGCAATATCATCTTTTTTATGACTTGGCTGCATTAAGCTGACTGCAAAACCACCCTTTCATGACCTGCCTGGGGGTCTGCATTCATTGTTTGATAGATTAACTGGTTTTGGCTCTGGGGCTGTTGTTTTTGCATTTCATTTTTTGTTTTGTTTAATGTGGTCAGAATCAAATGGATGCAGCATGTGCAAACGTTCTTGGAAAGTGCAATTACAGCGTCGGTTCAAGCATTTTGGGTCAAATAATGGTTTGATTAAAAAAAAAAATTTTTGTCAAATATATTCTTAAATACAAATGTTTGAGTGGTAATAACAAACGAGTAGGGTAACTCTTGCTCCCATGATGAAATAAATACATGCCCATAACTCCAAGGGAATGCTGCTTATGACGCCGAATCGCCAAGCAGATATGACAGCACATGCCTATATACCCTGTACCGGAGACATCTACACAGCAACAACAACTGGAGAAATGAACAAATACAAATTAACATTTATTCAAGACTGGCACAGCCTTTTTGATCTTGAATATAGTCAGACAAGTACATGGAGGAACAGAAACAAATATAGATAACCTCAATTTGATTGAAATGAGAGTACATATGAAATGAGGCAGGGGAACAGTTAACAGTAAATAACAATTGTTTGAGCTGAAAGCATTCTCACACACTGTCAGTTCTGTGAGAGAATATTTAATTAGATTCTAAGAAAGAACATGTTCCAAATTTCAGATGTCTGAGTCAGGAAGCATGTTCCATTTTATTTCTGAACTGTTCTGATTTTTAAGAACAGAGTTATATAAAGATTTTGAGTAGAAGTTTTAGTGTCAACAAATAGCAAGTTTGTAGAAGATATTACAAAAACGTTCCAAAATGTTTTCTTCATGACAAATGCCAGTCAGGATGCATCTTTCTGTTGTTTTCTTATCTAAGAAGATAGGCTAAAAGCATAAGACACTACCCTTTTTGAGCATGAATCACGCATATCCTCATTGTAGACAGAACGGTATGCTTGGTCAGTAGCATAGACGATGTTGTGGGGCAGGATGGGAGATGGGGCTTGAGAGTCAGTAGCATGGAATACACACTCACTCATAGTGGTACATTGTCCATGTCCCCACCCTGTTATCCCTCCACTCCACCTCATCCCCCCTTCCTCCCCCCTTTTTTTTTTTGTTGTTGTTGTTGTAAGCATTTCACAAGGATTTTTCCATGATTGGTGACCTCTCTTATCTTCTATTCCCACGTTTTCATTTTTCAATGTTTTGATTGTTTTTGGTTCCTGCACTTTTCCCCTGTCTATTAGTCCTTTTTTTCTTTTGTCATCAGCTTTACTCCTGTCATACATGATTTTTAATCTGTCATACATGATTTTTAATCTGTCATACATGATTTTAATGTGTTTCCTCACATTTGTAAACAAAGTCATTGGCTCCTTTGAATGATGTTTGACAAATGCTGATACATGTCTATAAATTCATTTGTTCAGTATATCTGTTGAAACTTGTATCACCTTCTGTTGTTTTTTCCTATGGTTTTAAGCAGTGTTGAGGAATGAAGTGCTGGTAATAACTGTTGTCAGCTAGGCAGCCTCATACACTATTAGTCCTGCCTTATTGAGGGTGAACTTGGATAATAGCTGGTGTGTTGAAAATGTCCACAGATTTGGCTATGTAGTTTTGACGGAACTAGTGTAAATAAGGCAGTGATATGCAAGTAAAAACCACAAGACAAGAG
>CM065727.1:61643940-61726440 GCA_033310375.1 Conus canariensis
AAGGTGGCGTTGTCTCTAATGCGAAGGAAGGCTAAAATGGACTTCAAATGTAATCAAGCAAAAGAAATGACGCATTCCATGTGTAGACATTCAAAAGAGAAGGCAGATTTGCACAGGCATACTGTTCCTTCTAAAGACTCATTCCCTATAATCAGCATATACAAAATGCCTGTGTCTTCAGAAAGGCTGAGATAAAGGGACCTATTTCTGTAGGCATGTCTGTCACAGGAATCAAACTCAGCCAAGCTGTGCTGGTAAAGGATAACTTGCTGTTTGATGTACTACTTCAAGCTAGTCCATAAATTTGTCTCTGACAAGAGTTCATGACTTTGACAATTCGATGTAAGTATGATGTCCAGTTTGTGCGTTTTTAAAGATTGGTCCAAAATCTTGTGACTTGGGAGAGCAGTGGCATGCAGTAGATACCACTTTAATTAAAAGAGCAGCCTTACAGCACCTAGATGGGACTGCATTGAGAGAAACAGCACAACTCAGGATGAAAGGGGGGGGGGGGGGGGGGGGGATTTGCATACCTTGTCCCAGATTAAATGAAAAATGAAAGGCAGCAGTTTGGTATCTTAGATTCCAGTCCACACAGAGGACTAGCATTCTCAGTCATGCTGCTGTTGTGATTTTTCTCCTTTTCCTGTATATTTTCTGCCAGGTCACTGGCTTTTGATTAGCACAGAGAGTGAGTGAGTGGATGTGAGTGAGTGGATGTGAGTGACAGGGAGCGGAATCACAGATGGGCAGTAGTTACTGGCCCCATGTCAATAAGTGTTTTCTATCTTGGGGGTTCTTTGTGACTTGGGATATGGAGAATGGGAGAGATGGGTGGGGTACAGTGGGTCTAGATATTTGGAGCTTGTGCAGAGTTTTCTGTCTGTAAAACAGCTGAAATGAAACGAATGTAAGCCGTAATCAATATACTGAAGATGAAAATGATCTGTGTGTGTGTGTGTGTGTGTGTGTGTGTGTGTGTGTGTGTGTGTGTGTGTGTGTGTGAAGGCAAGGAGGTGATTGATCAACTTGCCATCAGTGCCACAGGTAAAGAATTGAGCAGATTCTCAATTCCTCACACCAGTCTGGAACCCAAAGCTCAGGCTTATAATAATTGAATGAGAAAAAGAGGAGTGGAAGTCTTGGATGGATGACAAAGGCCTCCAGATCTGTCCAAACCTAAAAAAAATTTTCACCATGTTCTACGGGCGGCCTTCAGGAAAAAAATCTTGTGCCATTTGCACACAGGCCACTCCTTCGACACCCACTGGTATCTTTTAAAAGATGAAGAAGCTCCATAGTGCATTTTATCTGATGTACCATTCACAGTGAAACATGTTCTTTTAAAGTGTGGGGACTTACATGATGTCAGGCATAAACACTATACAGCAGACTCCATCTTGTAGAAATGCCCCACCTAATATGATTTTTGAGTTCCTGAATAGATCAACATTTTCATCTGATCTAAGATTTTACATTAGAAAGATGAAAGATTTTGACAAAATTCTGGTGTGTTTTTAAGGAAATATGTTTTAATTAGTGTGTGTGTGTGTGTGTGTGTGTGGCGCGCGCATGCGTGCGTGCATGCATGGGTGTGGGTGTGGGTGTGCGAGAGATCCATTTTGAGAGTTGACTTCAATGGGATGACAGCCCTGACATGGCCGTTCGCGGTGGACTGAGCTTTAAACAATTAAAGCAACATTATCTGCCACTCAGTTACCTTTTTAATAAGATTTTACCCCTGAGGGTGTGATGTAAACAAGCTAATAGCTTGGCCATGTTACCCTTAGTGAACTATTTCTATTTCTATTTGGTCTGCCTTTCTTTCCATGTCTCTCAGTACACTCCCATCCAGTGACCCATCCTGTCTTTCCTTCTCAGTGGTTCACACTTACACATGCAGATACTTGCACACATGCACATGCTCTTGAACACATGCGTGTGCATGCACACATGCATGCACGTGCACACACACGCATACCACACACACACACACAGACATGCACACACATTCACACACACACACACACACACACATTCACACAGACACACACACACACACACACACACACACACACATACACACACACACACAGAGCGCGCACACACACACGCACACACATAGTGATACACACACACACACACACACACACACACACACACACACACACACACATATGTACACACACGCGCGTGCACACACACACACACACACACACACACACACATGCACATATATCAGCATATTATTGCTCTGATTATCATGATTGATGTGTTCCTCACTTTTCTGTTCAGCCTTTCAGACTGAGGGCAAGCTGTATCTGATTTTGGAGTTCCTGCGAGGTGGCGACCTTTTTACACGTCTATCCAAAGAGGTGAGATCAGCCTGCCTGTAGGTCCCATGGAGGCCTCCTGATTTCTTTCCTTTTTTTTTTTTTTACCCGTAAGAAACTTGAGCGTGATAGATGGGACATTGCACTGATGCTAATTGGTTTGGTTTGTAGGAGGCCCAGAGCTGCCACTCTGTTGAGAGCTTGTTTTTCTTGTCTCTGACTCATGTTCTCTCCCAGTTGCCTATCTCTGTCCTCTCTACTTTTACTCTGTGGACCCTGTCTCTGATCCTGTTTCTCTTCCCTTCTCTCTTTGTCTCTCTCTTTCTCTCTCTCTTTCTCTGTTTCTTTCTTTCTCTCTCTCTTTCTCTCTCCCTCTCTCTCTCTCTCTCTCTGTCTTTTCTCTCTCTCTCTCTGTCCTCTCTCTCTGTCCTCTCTCTCTCTCTCTCTCTCTTTCTTTCTCTCTCTCTCACCTGCTGATTTTACATTCAATACAGAAATGGAGATGCCTGTACTGTGATTCATTGATTTTAACTCTGTGTATGGGTAGGATCTGACAGAGGGTTGAAGAAAATAGCTTTACCTGTGCAGCCACCAAACCCCAGAGCATCCAGGTCAACTTTTGACAGTACTTTGGGCACTTTAAAACATTATTGATGGAAAGCAAAGAACATTTGCTGAGTTTTTGCCCATGCAGATTGAGGTAGCTAGTACAAAAACTCTTCTTCATCTTCACAGTGCTCTTATCTGCTTCGAACTGCATTACAACTGTGTTGTCTATGGTACTGTAAGACCTTTCTGCCTCAAAACTCTGGATCCCATTCACCATGAAGGGCTCTGAGTCTGTCTTGGGGCGTTGCACATCACCGCTGTGTACAGGGTGTACAACCAACAGTCTCAGACAGTTTACTGAAGCTTTCTTTGAACTGTTGTATAAAACTCTTCTCAGAACCTCAACATTCTGCTTATGAGTGTGTTTTTCAGCCAAAATTTGATGAAGAAAAATATGCAAACCTTAGTGTCTTTCCCATCTGAGCAATGTAGACATTTGACCTGGGAGTTGTGTGTGATTAATCCACATTTCTGGATGATTCACATTGGACTTCGCATGCTCTGCAGACCTCCTTTGACCTGGCCTCTTATTGCAAAGACTCCACCTGCTCTCTGGCCGACAAGACATCTAAAAATTTTTTTTTTCTTTTCGCTGAACTTTGCTCTAAATTCCCCTCCTTTCAAAACATTTATGGGTGATTCCAAGTCTGAAATCGGGGTTGCTTCTGCAGCTTATGCTGCTCAGTAGCTTCCTCTTAGATATGTTGAAAACACATTCCATTGGAAAGTTCAGTCTACACTGCTGAGCTCATAGTGTAGGTCCTGGAACTTCAGATAGTCTCCAAACCAGAACATAATGAATCTCCAAACCAGAACATAATGAGTTTCCCATTCTGATTTGCTGGCTGCTTTGAGGCCATTGTTGGTGGTACCCGTACACATCCTCAGCTGTTGAATTGTTTTTAAAACTGTACACTTCTTTAAAACCTGGTGGTTACAGCCTAGTTTTTGCTTGGTTTCTGATCATGTTGGCATTGAAGGAAATGAGATGATTGATCAACTCGTCAAGTTGCCAGGAATGCCACAAAGAAAGAATTGTATCCCTCACATCAATCTGAAACCCCAGACTTACATTTAAAGAGCATTTGCAAGAGGATCAGAACATGTAAACGGATGGACATGTTAATGAATTACAAAATTTAACATTCAATTTAGTCCTGGTGGCCATAAAGATGAAACAGTTCTGTGCCAGTTACACACAGGCCACTCCTTTACACCTGCTGGTATATTGATGATGAAGAACCTCTGGCACATTCCATGTGATGCACCACTCACTATGAAGCATGTGCTTACAGACTGATTGGACTTGCATGATGCCAGACATACACACTTTACAGCAGGTTCCATGAAAAGCTTGTTCAGAGATTTTCCACCTGATATGAGTTTTGAGTTCCTGAAAGAGATGACTTTTTCATCTCATCTAAGATTTTCCCGAAGCATGGTATTGAAGAATTTTAATGAGTTTTAGAAAACACTTTGTAATACTTTTTTTTTTTACCCTCTCCCTCATAACTGTATCAAGAATTACTTTTAATGAGATGACCCATGGTGTTTGGCTTGGGTTTTAAAAGCAGTGCAGTTTGACTCTCTCTCTCTCTCTCTCTCTCTCTCTCTCTCCTATGAAGTATCTTTCTGTTTGTTGTCTGTCTGCCTGCCTGCATGTCTGTCTTATGCACATGTACATATGCAAACATGCATGGATGCATGCACACACATAAGACACACAGACACAGACATTCCATACCAAAATCCACCCACCTATCTATTTTCCACATTGTCTGTGTATGACTGTCTCCATGGGAGCAAGGTGTTTTATGCTGCTGTCATTGCAAGAGTATACTCACACAGAAGGAAAACAGTAACTGTCTTTAAGGATGTTACATGCACCATGATGCAGCCAACTTTGGGGAATGCATCAGACTAGTTTTAACCTTTCCTTGTCAAAATTAGGATGAGGAAACGATTGATATTCCTTGTTCGTTTTGTTCTGTATTGTGTAATTTATTGAGCTGCCGAGTTGCTTTTTCTCCTTTTTCTTTTTTTTTCTTCTTTTTCTGAAGAAGTTTCAGTGACAGCTTCTAGTATATTCAGTAAATTCATATGATTATTTTTACATGTGGTGACGAATGGATTGTATTTGATGGAGTGATGAATGGATGGTGTGAAAGGGGAGCTGATCCGCTCTGAGGCAAACTGCAAATGTATATAATATGTGAGAGCAGGGGCGATGATGGTGGTTGTGGAAGTATTGATGTTGAATGCTGATGATATGATTCTGAGGACATGTTCACATCAGATATGAGTTTTTCATCTTTTTTGTTTTTTTGTCTTGGAAAGCTTTTTATCTTTTAATGACTTTGTCTAAAGGAGAAGATGATAAAGGTACAGGTGCTCGTTTTATGTTGTGTTGCTGATCCTGCTGTGTGTAGCATGGAAAATGCAACAGGCATGAAGTATATGCAGTGAAATTTAACCCTGATGGCTGTGAATTCTTTTTAATAGATTCAGCATCACTGGCTGAATTAATCTTGAGAGCTGCTGTTGAGAAAGTGGGTCAGAATTTTTTTTTTTGGGGGGGGGGGGGGGGGGGGGGGGTTAGAAGTACTGTTTTTGTAAAGTGGTTTTTATGTTTTGCATTGTGAGAAAGTTGAATGATTGTACAACAGGGTAATGTAATGATGAGTTATTGATGACTGTGCACCCTAGAAACACCTTTATCAAGGAAGCTGAAAACTGCAAGGCACACTTGGCAGCCAACTGCAGTCTCTCTGAGATCCACATAACATGGTCAGGTATCTGTTGGAGTCAGATTTTCAAACTCCAGTCATTCACACTCATCTCTGCAGTCGGAATTAATAAACAATCAGACAACTTCTTTGTGCACAGGACAAGAGAGCGTTGGCCTTACCATCATCTTTCATTTCTTTTCTTTATTTCAATTTCAAGTTCTGAACGAAGTGATAGCAGTCAAGTGGAGCCTGTTTATGGGCTTGGAGATCATTATAAGAATATAACACAGTTTATCAAAATTTTGAATCGGATCTTCAAGATCTAATCTATTAAATCAATCTTTGCTGTCTTAATTGAGTAGTAACAGGATCATTTTTGCATGCTTGGGTTGACAAAGCTTGGCCACTTTTCAGCTGAATCAGGCACAGCCTTGGAAGTAATGACTTTCTTGCGTTCAGCTAATGAACAAATTGAAACAATAAGAAAATGAAGAAGAGTGGCACAGGTCCATTAACTACTTTAAAATGTGATTCGCTGGGCTCTAAACAATAACATTTAGGATTGGTTGATCTATTTGAGGAAAAGTACATCTCTGGGAAAACCCACAGATTTTCAGCAACCGTACCAGAAGGCCGGTCTGGAAAGTTCTTAGGGCTGCGCAGGGTTTTAAAATCAGAATGTAAAACATTCTTTTTTGTGTGATAATCATTGATTTCAAATGGGCGAGAGAAAAAGAGAAAAGGAATGATTATTGGGAGGTGTGAGTGTGTGTGTGTGTGTGTGTGTGTGTGTGGTGTGTGTGTGTGTGAATGAGCGCATGTCATTCTTTGTCTATGTTCACATCTCTCTAGGCCTTGGCTTTGTTTACAAGTCTTTTTTCTTTCTTTCTTTCTTTCTTTTTTCCCTTCTTTTTCTTCTTTTCTTTGGTTGATATATCCCTTCTGTCTCTTACCATATGGCTAGGTCTGATTTTTTCCCCCCTCCCCGTGTATCAGTCAGGCTGTCCGATTAATAGGAAGGCTGCATCCCTATCACTCAGTATTTTACGTGTGTGACAAAACTGAGATCAGATGACATGGTTTAAAGAAGATTATTGTGTGCAGGTAATGTTTACAGAGGAAGACGTCAAGTTCTACCTGGCAGAGCTGGCTCTAGCCCTTCACCATCTGCACAGTCTGGGCATCATCTACAGGGATCTCAAGCCAGAAAAGTTAGTTTCATTTTAGTTTTCTTTGTTTACTTGTAGTATTGGTCCTTTGTCACTGCAGAGCTAGTTTATACATGATTATTTTGATAGTAGCTGATAAAAAAAACAAGCAAGCAAGCAAACAAAAAACTCTGCTGTGGTGAGGTACTTGCGGGACTCTACAAACTTAACGTTTACAAAATTATGTGAACAGTTATCAAACGTTCATGCCATAACCATTGTTTATTTGTTTTTAGTATCAAATGTTCATGCAGTGACCATTGTTTGTTCATTTGTTTTTCAGTATCCTGTTGGACACAGAGGGTCACATCAAGTTGACAGATTTTGGACTGAGCAAGGAATCCATATTTGATGAGAAAAAGACCTACTCGTTCTGCGGGACAGTGGAGTACATGGCGCCTGAGGTGGTCAACAGGAAAGGGCACAGCACAGCTGCCGACTGGTGGTCATATGGGGTTCTTATGGTCAGTTTCCTTTTGTTATGAAAATGTGTAAATGTATGCACTGCTACCCTCTTCAGACTGACGCAGATTAACTTGCTCTGTTAGTCCTGTGGCTGGAATAGACACAGTGGAAATGATTTGAGAGTACCTTATCTGTGTTTTTACTGTTTATTTTAGAGTGCTGGATCATGGGAATCTTACTAGATTTGTTCACTGTATGCATAAATGGGAGCTGATTTTGATTTCTTTGTAGGTAAGTCAAAAATTGTGTGTTAATTAGTGAGGTATTTTTTTGTTGTTGTTAAGAGAGTGCTTATATAGCCCCTATCCCGTCCAGAGGCCAAGTCTAAGCGCTTTTACAATCCACATTCTCGCTTACACAGCAGGCTGCCTACTTGAGTAGAGGCGACTGAAAAGCTGCCTGCTGGTGCTTCATTCAGTCATTTTCCTTGTCATTCAATCAGTATTGTTATTCAGTTTAACAACTCTTTTATTGTTTTGATTTTTCACACAGAGTGCATGATGTGTGTAATGTGTCATCCATACCAACGGCCAAACTGGCCTCTTCCGAAAGTTGGTGATGGGATTTTACGTGTGTGCAAGATGTTATGTGCATGTTCACACACGGAATCTCGTTTTATAGTCTTATTTGAAAGACTATTTGGGAAATGGAGTCAGAACCAATGTTAACTCTGAGGGAAAGATTCCCTGTACCGAAACAGCCCAGTAGAGATTCGAACCTGCAACACCAGGATCACCAAGATTACGAGTCCGACGCTCTACCAGCCTAGCTATTCCAGCCCCCGATATCTGTCCTGTCAGTCCACCATCATGTCTTATGCAAGTGAGGCGAGACTGAAAGTGCAGTTGAGTCTGACTTATCCTTTTGCATATGAGTGCTATGTTTAAATTTGGAATGCAACTTTGAAAATGTCAAAATACAACCCTTTGTGTTTTTGAGACGCTGGCAGTTTTGCAGACAGAACCAACTCCACTTACTATATATATGTGTCATACTGTTTCAGTTTGAGATGTTGACTGGTGCCTTGCCTTTTCAAGGGGCCAACAGGAAAGAGACAATGACGCAAATCTTGAAGTGAGTCTGAATTGATTGTTACTACAGTATTCAAGCCACTTGATGTTGGGACTGTTCAGTTTAAGTCAATACTTATTTGGTACAATCAAAATTGGCACTTAGGTTTTCTGGTGACATAATTGTGATGTGTGTGATTGTCCTGTTGTAAGAAAAAAGGTTGGTTTACATATTGCAAGAAGTTTAAAAATTGAGTTTAGATCTGTCATCCGATGCAAATCATTTCAGAATCTTCAGAAATGGTGACAGCAATGTTTTCCACAGAGGCCCACTGTAATACAGAAGTTTTCATCGGAATGTAGATTTCTGTTTCATTTGTTAATGTTAGTGTGTTTTCATTTTGGGCTTCCAGTTCAGTCTTTGTGATCTTGATCAGTATTGAAATGATGATTATGGAAAGAAGAGAGAAATGTTGATTCTCAGAAATCGTACGGTAGGAATAATGAAATGAAAGTTTAATGAGAGTCATTGCAACCATAATGATTACATATTGTACGTCATCATGTAATTTTCACATTTTCTCTTTTTTTTTTTCTTTTTTTTTTCTTCACTTTTTGGTCTTATCACATTGTTCTCTTCATGTCAAAACTTAACAAGATAATGTGGTGTGTGTGTGTGTGTGTGTGTGTGTGTGTGTGTGTGTGTGTTACAGAGCAAAGCTTGGCATGCCACAGTTCCTCAGCCAGAGGCGCAGAGTTTATTGCGAGCGTTATTCAAACGCAATCCCCTCAACAGATTGGGTAGGAACCTTTCCTGGTCCTATAGTCTGTTATTAGTCTCCCTATGAGAAAGTACAAAAAGCTTAGCAAACACAGGAATCTTATAGCTCACCTGGATAAAGGGATGTTTGAATTTCAGAGAGTAATTCAGATTGCGGTTGCTCGTTTTGGTAGATGTTCCAGAATTTGTCCAGAAGAACGGCAGCTATATTTTCTCTACAGATTTGTTGTATGTTTACTGGGGTTTTTTGTTGTTGTTGTTGTGTCAGATCTCTTTCATGTATGAGACAGAAAAAGTGTAGAGTGTTTTCCTGCATGGAATCCTCAGTGAGGTACTGATCTTTACTGTGTGGTTAAAAAGCAACATAAAGATCTGACCAGCAGTGAACATGGGAGTTCTAGGCAAGGTATGAAGAAGTCTATAGATTCTGTTTGCAAATTGGCCAAGTGTTGATGCAGTTGGCTGAAAGATGAGGGCTAAGTGGAGAAAGAAGAGGATGAGGAGGCTGAAGTGGAAAAGGAGAAAGATGCGGGCCAGGTCAAAGTAGATCACCCCATCTTCGCCTTCCACGGAGTTCCTATGAGGGTGAACCCTGTCATCTGTCAGCAGCTCCCGTCTTGCTGGGACCACTGGCTGTTGTGCACCTCCCTCCCTCCCTCCCTCTTAGCAGCTGTGTTTGGTGTCATTGTGGCCGAACTTCCATTGACAAATGGGGGTTGACAGATTGGGTTTTAAACCAAGAGACTGATACAGGGCTTATCTGAAGTGGGAATTCTGTGGGCTGCTTTTTTTTTTTTTTCTCCATTAAATATTGTTTGGTGAAAAAAAAAAAGAAGAAGTCTATTGTCATGTTACTCCAGCAAGATGTCATGTATAAAGGATCTCAGAGGAGTTGGGGAAAAGTCACACTTTCTGTGTCTCATTTACAAAAAAAAAAGATCTTTTGGTATTTTTTTTAATGCCTCTCATGCTTGTTACTATTAAAAGTCACTGACACCTAATTGTAGGTTGGTTTACTGTGTGTTTGTTTTAAAAGATTTCAAAACAAAACAAAACAAAAAAATCACAATTTAGAATTACCATTCATGAACAAAAATTTGTGTTATTGATTTTTAGTACATGATGTTTGTTGCATTTTCATAATTTTTCATTAGAGCTGTGATGTTTTGTTGAAGGCAGTGATACAGATCCATGTTTGTCACTGTCACTGAGGTTTACCGTTTGAGAGGATGTGTTCATTTCCTGCCATTTTCCGTGGCTAAAACCTCATTTACTGTTGGAGGGACTCTTTCCGTTTTCCCCCAGGATCATCAGCCGGTGGCATTGAAGACATCAAGTGCCATTCCTTCTTCTCCACCATTGACTGGGACAAGTTGTATCGCCGGGACATGATTCCTCCATTCAAACCTGCTGTGGTTCAGACGGATGAGGCCTTCTATTTTGATCATGAATTCACCTCCAAAACTCCCAAAGGTGAACACTTGGAGTCTAATGTCGTATCTGTTTTGCTTTTAGTGTAAGTTTTAGTGTTAGTGTATGAGATAGCAGCAAACTTCTTCATGCAGTTTCTCTGAGTTTAGTTGTAAAATCCTACAAATACAGTCACAAGTACTGAAACTCTTCAGTGTTGAAAATACAGGAGAGTCTGAAACTGGTATCACTTTCTGTCAATCCAGACACAGAACATGCAGTCACTTCATGCGGGAACATAAAAATAAGGAAGGGATAAAATACATAACAAAACAAGATTTCAGTAGTCTGCAACAAATTGGGTGAAAATCATGAGAAAAAAATCACTGCAAGTGGGTACAGCCTAACAAACTTGGCGAAAATGCATCCAGCATCTGGAGTTATTACCAGTTCCAGTGTCATCCTCAAAATTATATGAATTAACATTCATGTTCCAGGTAAGACTTGCTTAATTTTATAATAGGTACTGAAATATGTTTTCAGGTCTGTGTTAACTACATTTTTTCCCAACCTGAAGTGTCTTGGCCTCAGTGCAGTGTCTCTTCTAATAGTGTTACCGTATGACGGCCATATTAATAGCTCTCTGTATAAAGACTAGCCACTTGCCTTTTGGTACTGTATGACGGCCATATTAATAGCTGTCTGTATAAAGACTAGCCACTTGCCTTTTTGAGTTTAAAAGAGAATGTCCGTTATGAATGGCTGTATTAGAGAAAACGGTGATTGCAGATTCGCCTGGGATCCCAGCCAGTGCCACAGCTCACGAGTTGTTCCGTGGCTTCAGCTTTGTGGCTCCAGCCCTGCTGGGTGACAGCACATCCCCTGAGCAACCTTTGGACAACCAGATCAGCCTAGCCAAGGTTGGCGCATGTTTCCATTGCATATTTTGTCATAGTTGGTTCTGGTCATGATAGTCATTTACCTCTCAGTACCATTCTGCCCTGTTTTTCCCATCTGCCACTTCACTACCGACCACTAGTACCAGTTCAGTTTCACTCTTCTTGATTTACTATATCTCGGTTCCCACCTGCGCTGTTCTGGGAAACTTTGAATGTTAAGATGTGCTATTTGAGGACAGCAGGTTTTCCAGAAGTTGCTGCCAGTATGCATCTGCTTCAAGTCATTTCAAAGAAAAAAAAAGAGAAAAAAAAACCCTTTTGGCTGGTGTTAAGTATGACAATGAGTGACAGTGGTCAGTGACTGTCCATTCAACATGATTGCGTACAGTGGAGCAGCTTCAGATTTCGGTGGCAATATGTAGAGGACCAGCTGTCTTTTTTCAATTAAGGATGGATTCCACATCTACCAAAAATTGATAAGCAAAGTTGCCAGCCCTTCCAAATTTTTCTGGAATTTCCCTATTTTTGGAATAATTCCCTAAATTACAAATTTATTGGGAAAATCAAGAACTTCAAAAAGATGTTTGAAAATGAGGGATTTAGATGGTCATTTTTTTAATAGGATTGATAACATATTGCTGAAGAAAGTACAATAGTCATGTGAATGTCAGTGTTGACAGTTATATGAATGGACAAAATGTGTTTTTCTTTTAAACCCCACATTTAGCAGCTGAATTAGGAAGGGGTTTGAAATGTTTCAGTCAAAGCCGAACTGCCTCCCTCACCTTCCAATCCCACTCCTGCATCCCCAGATGCTTGAATAATGACTTTTGAAGGTTGGCAGCAGTGGGTAATGGTCAGTAACATGTACAGCCAGTACAAAAACAGGCACATTCACAGCAAACTTCATTCACTACTTGATTTTCATATACAAGTTAGTAATTTTGGGGGTTCGATTTTAACACAAACAAAACAACACCCCCACCCCACACCCCCAACCCCTTCCAGACTTGACAATTTTGTTTGTCACTTTCCGAAATGATGTCCATCCAACCTGATTGTGGACAGTTTAGCTTCCAAAGCACCACAGAATACAGAAGAAAGCCAGTTACACAGGTGTTCAGTGCTTCAGATAGTCAGTGCCTCTGTGATGTTTTGCATGAAAATTTGTAAATGGCGCATCACATATTAGTGCACCAGCTTGTTGTATGCCCGTCTTACCAGTGCTGAAGTGGGAATCTGCCTTTCTCTCCCTCATATGATCTTGTTGGGCATCAGATGTCCTCAAATTATGTGTGTGATTGAGTGACAGTGAATTAGTTGGTGTGTCACTTTGTGCATGTGTGTATGTGCACACAAGCGTATATGCATATGTAAGTGGTTGTGTGTGTGTGCATATGCGTGCATGTGTGTGTAAGGGAGGTGGAGGTAATATGGGACAGGAAAGGGGGGTACTTAGGGGATGTGTATGGATGGGTTGTGATACGGTAGGCGTGGACAGAAGTATGTGTGTGTGTGTGTGCGCACACGCGTGCGTACATGTGTGTGTGTGTGCGCGCTTGCGTGCGCATGCATTCTTTTTTTTTCAGTGAGGGAGCTGTCGAAATCAATGAAGTTTCCTGTGCACACATTTTTTTTTTTTCAAAATGCTCAAATCGTATGTGAGAAATACTTGCATCAACAAACGCTAGATTTTTGCCCAAGCATAGCTTCATCATCATAAGAAAATATTTTCACCCATCACTTCACATTATTTGGCTTATTGTTTTTATGTTGCCATCTTATTTGTACATTTGTATTGTTTTCTTAAATGTTTTTGCAGCTGCCTGGTGTCAAAGTGTCCAATTTCACAGACGATTATGAAGTGAAAGAGGTGAGAGTTTTTTCTTTTTTTTTTTTTTTTGGGGGGGTTTTGTTTTGTTATTCATAATCTGCTCAGAAATTACATGAGTCAGCAGTTTAAATTTTGTCTGCTTCATTCTTCAGTTTTTAAACAGAACACATGATGGCTGGTTTGTGCACACTTCAGATGCACAGCAGTTCTGGTTTCAGTGTAGCTGTTGCAGTAAGAGAAAGATTGTGTCTGCTGTGTTTGTGGCCATAAGTGGATGGAAATTCTAGGAAATATAATTATCCAGTTAACCTCTTCACTGCGCTGTTGACAAACAGCGTCCGTCATAAAAAGTGTCGTCTGCAATGCTCAGTTGACGAACACTGTTCGTCATGATTCAACACTCTTTCTGTTTCGTCCAGCATGGGACTTAGTAAAAAATATGATAGCAGCGAAGGGGTTAAATAACTTATTCTTAGTTTAGTACATTATGAACGTTACATCTTATTTACTGAATACTCTTCAGCAGATTGTGATGAATAGTTTTCTGCCTGTTGTTTGTCAGAGTACACTGGGTTTTATGTCATGCTGTAATGTCTTAAATCTGATGCACAGGACATTGGCATAGGATCGTATTCAGTCTGCAAACGATGTGTACATAAAGCATCGGGGATCAGCTACGCTGTGAAAGTAAGTACCTGTCAGTTTGTGGTGTATGTTGAACTCCCTCTGGCCACTGTATACTCTCTTCTTTTTTATATTTGTATTTTTAGTTTTTGTTTATTTATTTATAATTTTTTTTTTTGCTGTCCCATTTTCTGTGCCACCTCAGTGGCATTGCACCCGCGCTACATATTCCAACCCCTTACCCACAGCCACAGCTAGGCTCATCTGAGCGCAACCGTTTGCAGAGGGTTGAGTCAAATAAAACAAACACACTCTTTTTGTATGCCATCACGTCCAGAGACAATCAGAGTTGGCTACCTTAGTGTACAAGTTGACCTCTATATCCCGTTTCTGCTGAGGCATTTGCAATGTCAGAAATTCTGCCACTCGGGGGATGGAGATTTGTGATTTGTGCTGCTAGAAAAGTATTGAATATTAACCTTTTTCCATCTACCACTTAATGGATCAATCTGATGCAGAATTTTTAGGTGTAAGCAGTGTTTTTTGTTGTTTTTTTCTTAAAGCATAGAGATGGTGATTTTGACGCGAAGAGCTTAGAACACAGAATGTTGGACATTTTCATGTTGGGTAGACAAAATTTCATGTGTTTAATGTCACACCAGTGTTTTGGTATAAGCTTAAAGGTATTAAATAGCATACTGAATGAAAAATTCATGTTTACCTTTTCTTTTGATATACAACATACAGTTACATTTGATTGATATAATAGGCTTTTACCTTTATATAAAGGGGCATGAGATAAAAGCTTGTCCATCACCAAGGTAAAGAATTGATATGTTTTAGTTGCATGTGAGGTTGAAGGTGTCATTGAATAGAAATGAAGTTGTATGTTTTACCCCATGTTACTGGAGATTGTATTCTATAGATTCCAGATCTGATTTTTTTTCACAGACCACCGGTGTCATTTGTTTCAGATCATGGATAAAGACAAGAGAGATCCATCTGAAGAAGTGGAAATACTGCTACGATTTGGTCACCATCCCAACATCATAACATTACGAGATGTGAGTAGTGTGTGGCAGAGAGTGTTCACTTCAGTTATTCTGTATTTTTTTAAGTTGTCCAGATGCTGTTGTTCTAATAAGTTTGTTAGACAGTTTAGTCTAGTTTGTAGTTTGTTGAATACCTATAAAATTGAAGTGCTTTTTACAGTTGCTCTTGTTCTAGTGGTATGTAGTATGATACAATGAATAAATAATTCTGAATCATATTCTGTACCATGATAAACAAAAGTGCAAGCGTTTACAAATATGTCCAAAGGACAGGAAAAGCTGGTAGAATGGGGGTGGGGTGGGGGAGGGGGGGGGGTGCAGGTTGTGCTTATTTATTCTTTTGTTTGGTCATTTGCTTGTTTGTTTTAACCAAGTCCTCTAGAGCAAGATATGTAGATATGCCATGCAGTATTCCGCATACGGCACCACTCTGCTTTGGCAACTTCAGTACACACAGGAGACCTAATTCTTTTGTTTCTCTTACTCTGACATGGGGAAAGTATGACAAGCCAGCTGTCCCGATCATGGGTACAACCACTATCCGTTCCATGACTAAAGACTAATTGTTGGCCCTTATAACCACCCCTACCGTAACCTGTTCTTCTTCATACACACCCTCCTTGCTCCCTCTGGGCATGATAAGGACATGGTGAGGGGAGATGTGTGTTTGTTTCCCCAGCCATTGACGAAGTTTCCACTATTTCTTCCACATTGCTTTACCCCCTTTTCCATTATCACTCTGACCAGTGATTACTGGCTGGGCAGTGCACATTAGTCGTAGGATACTCCCTGAGCAGTCAGTGGCACACCTGTTTTCATGGACAGAGTTATCAAATCAGAGAGGAGTAATGATGATTCCTCCTAGGACCAGCTTAAATCATGGAACCACCCATCGATAGTTGGCCCCTCATTGCTGACATTCAGGAAAAATCAGATAGGATACTCTTACATAGATGGAAAATCAGAATAACTTTTTTGTTATTATCTTACTCTGCCAGGATACTCTTACATAGATGGAAAATCGGAATAACTTTTTTGTTATTATTCTTACTCTGCCTTACTCCCCAACAAGTTTTAAGAATGGATGCTTTGAGCTGTGTTGACGTGGACACTGAGTGTAACTGCAAATCATATACAAGTCAAACTACGCAGTGGGTTGATTCTTCTGAGCTGTGTTGACATGGACACAGAGTGTCACTGCAGGTCATATACAAGTCAAACTACACAGTGGGTTGATTCTTCTGAGCTGTGTTGACGTGGACACAGTGTCACTGCAGGTCATATACATGTCAACCTACACAGTGGGTTGATTCTTCTGAGCTGTGTTGATGTGGACACTGAGAGTCACTGCAGGTCATATACATGTCAACCTACACAGTGGGTTGATTCTTCTGAGCGGTGTTGACATGGACACTGAGTGTCACTGCAGGTCATATACAAGTCAAACTATGCAGTGGGTTGATTCTTTTGAGCTGTGTTGATGTGGATAGTGAATGCAACAGCAGATTCTGTAAAAATTGCCCTACACCATGGGTTGCCTTAACTGATTTTGACATACACAAGGCACTTCATATTGTAAAGTCATGATTTGAAAAGACAAAAAAGGACCACAATATCGTAAAAGTATGTCACTTTTTTTTCTTTGCATTTTCCCTTCTTTCTGTTAAAAAGTTACTTATGTCTGCTTTTTGTTTTGGTTTGAAAACGCTGTGAAAAAGCTTAAGTTGCAACAGCCTTCTTAATATTTTCCATGTGAATGAAAATGATTACTGATGACGGCATTTGTTGTTTCAGGTGTATGACAATGGAGGCAAAGTGTACATGGTGACAGAGCTGATGAGAGGGGGAGAGCTGCTGGACAAGATCTTACGGCAGAAGTTTTTCTCTGAGAGGGAAGCCAGTGCTGTGCTGGAAATTGTGACAAAGACTGTCGAGTACCTTCACTCCAGCGGGGTATGGAACGTTCTGAATTCATATCCCTTTGTTTGTTTACTTGTTTTGTTCTTGTTTGTTCAGTTACGACGTATTGGTTCAGTCACACAGTATGAGGACAAATACAGTACTGGGCCACAGAATGAGAACATGAGCACTGAACATATTGTATACTAAACATCAGCTAAGTCCGTGTTTTATGGAAGCTTCTGTGTCTTTGTTACTGCTTAGCATGCAGTGCCCCTAAAACATAGCATAGGCAGTGGCTTTAATTTTTTGTGTGTGTGTGACTATTTTAGCTTCATTTCTGTATGGGAATTCCATTTCATGCATTGTGATAAGGGTTAGAATGCAGTGGTCTTGTGATGTCTGGAAAAGTGAATGGCGCCAGTGAGCTGTTCAGTTTTACTAGTACAGGTACATAATGGCTGGTCTGCTACGCATATGTGCCAGCCATGTCATCTTCCCAGTCTCTCTATGCTCAGTATAATCTTGATCTAATTTACTGACACCAACTTTTGTATTCATCACTGCATGAAAATCATTCTAGTTGACTCTGAAACTTTTCTGTTTCGTTTCCCATATAACTTCACCCACGCTTTATCTTACCCATAATTTTTTTCATCAAGAAATCTGTGTGAATGTGTGTGCCCTCATTTCCGACTTCTCTTGTGTGGTTGAAGCCTGTGTGTAGTGTCTCAGTGAGCATCAACACTTGGTTGGATTGTCCACACTATCATGGGAAATTGACATTCCAAAAGCATGTACAGAGTCTGAGTTGCCATGTTGTGGCAAATTCCATTCCTCATCGGAAGCACCTGTAGCTGAAGTCAATACACAGAGTTGATTCCCAGCTAGCTGGCTGTTGCCAGAAGGTTATTGAACTTGGCCGATGAGTACCGACAGAGGCTGTAGTACTAAATGCATTTGGATAACTGCAAAGCACATAGTCGCATACAGGCTATTCTAGGCACACACACACACACACACACACACACACACACACACACACACACACACACATCTCTCTCTCTCTCTCTTTCCTTCTTTTTTTGTTTTCTCTTCCTTTTTCACCATGTTGTCTGTGTGCATGTGTGTGTGCGTGCGCTGTTTTGCATCTTACGTTTTTGGCTTTATATCTTTTTCATCTCTGTCTGTCTGTCTGTCTGTCTCTGTCCCTCTCCCTCCCTCTGTCTCACTCACTCTCACTGTCACTCAGCATCTGTTCCTTTGCTAATGCCTTTTTTTCCCCTTTGATGATAGACATTTGTTTCATAGAGTTGTATTTTATACCCAGGTTGTTCATCGTGACTTGAAGCCTTCGAACATTCTGTACGCGGATGACAGTGGTTCTCCGGAAAGCCTGCGCATCTGTGACTTTGGCTTTTCCAAGCAGCTGAGGGCTGACAACGGTCTGCTCATGACGCCATGCTACACAGCCAACTTTGTTGCACCGGAGGTGTGAGAGTCTTCCTCATGCTTTTCATTCACTTGCGCACATTCCAATAGAAAGCATAGGTTGTAACTGAGCTATGTTCTTCAGCCCTCAGGTCTTTGAAGTCATGTAAGTCATTGGAGAGAATGAGGGACTGGGATAGTGTTGTGTATATCTATGTGTCTGGGCAAGGGGGAGGGAAGGGGTGGGGGAGGAATCCTGGAAACATTGCTAAACAAACATGCAAAGAAGACATGCTGTTGTATGTGGGAAAGGACATAACCAACTACCAGTCCAAGTCAGCTGTAAACAAAAGCAGTTTTTTTGTTCAGAGAGCGATCTAAGAAGAACATAAGCTAATACATGTGTGTGTGTATGCATGTATGTTCAGGTCTTGAAAAGACAGGGATACGATGCATCCTGTGATGTGTGGAGCTTGGGGGTCTTGTTGTACACCATGCTGGCTGGGTAAGTTAGGGATGCAATTCTCTGGGCATTCTCATTGGGATGTGTGTTAGTAATCTTTGATCTGGGGGTGAGGTGGGAGGGACAGTGGCTGGAGAGAGAAGGGAAACTGCAATCACATTGTTAGTAATTTTCAAGTATTTGTGATGAAAGTCCCAAAGGAAATCAGTAGGAAAGCTTCAAGGGATCATACTTGGTCAGAGTGTAATGCAAGGAAAGTGATTTTGTGTGTTATACTTTAAGATTTTGTAAGCCAAGAGCAAGTCATGCAATATGTGAGATTACAAAATTTGGCCTTTTATGGTAATAGTGAATTTGCATACTGCCACAGTTCCAACCTAGTCAGTGTATGAACACCTTTGAACCATTTCTTCAACTTTTAACTTGACTTTATCATTGTGTTTCACGCAGCCAGTAGAGTGAAACGTATGCGAGACTGATGAAGTTGTCATTCCCTTCTTTCAGCCGTAATGTGATTGCACACATTGATAGGATTGATGTGTTGTCATCCCCTTCTTTCAGTCATAATGTTGTTATTGTACACATTGAATGGGATTGATGTGTTGTCGTCCCCTTCTTTCAGTCATAATTTTGTTATTGTACACATTGAATGGGATTGATGTGTTGTCGTCCCTTTCTTTCAGTCATAATGTGGTTGTTGTACACATTGAATGGGATTGATGTGTTGTCATCCCCTTGTTTCAGTCATAATGTGGTGGTTGTACACATTGAATGGGGTTGATGTGTTGTCATCCCTTTCAGTCATAATGTGGTTGTTGTACACATTGAATGGGATTGATGTGTTGTCGTCCCCTTCTTTCAGTCATAATGTGGTTGTACACATTGAATGGGATTTATGTGTTGTCATCCCCTTCTTTCAGTCATAATGTGGTTGTACACATTGAATGGGATTGATGTGCAGCCACACCCCATTTGCCAACGGGCCAAATGACACACCCAATGACATCCTGGCCAGAATTGAGGAGGGCAAGTTCACCTTGGTGGGAGGCAACTGGGATTCTGTTTCTGCCCCTGCAAAGGTAGGGGTTGAGACGATGGTCATACTGTACATAGAGAAACTGGTGTGGTGGTTTTCTTTTTCTTTTTCTTTTTTCCTTTTTTTTTTTTTAAATGGGAACAATTGATGCTTGTGTAGATTTTTTTTTGACACTTGATCTTGAACTTAGAACAGTGATATGAAATGGGAAAAGAGAGCAATGATATTTCTTTGCTGATTTGCAGATGTAAGAAAGAGAATGTTCCTGTATGTTTTTGTTCACCCTTTTTTTCGTGCTTTTTTAAGGTGAAACCTTAAATGACTAGTCACACAAAATGGTAAGAAAACAAAAGAGGGATTTCTCATTTGTGTTCTCATATGAGGAAAAGAACTTTCTCTGTGATTTCTGTTACAGTAGAGTCTGGAGTATACAGTACACTGGTTTGAGAAGGGGTAAATTTTATAGTCCTGAACAAGAAAATGTTCAGTTATCAGCCTGTTTAACATGAAGATGCAAAATAGCTCCCATCTATATTTGCAGAAAAGACGAACTTTCTGTCAGTCTTCAAAATTAGACACCTTTGATAACAGTTACTTTCCCATGCCTGATAATGTTAGCAGTATCTGTGTATTATCACATTATAGTATATGAATATCATGTGGAAGCGCAAGCTTTTGGCACATCATAGTTTGTAAATATCATGTGGAAGCATGGGCTCTGGCACATTGTAGTACATGAATGTCATGTGGAAGCATAGGTTCTGGCACATTATAGTACATGAATGTCATGTGGAAGCATAGACTTTGGCACAAAATACTATGAAGTTAAAGTAGATGATCAGACAGGGTAGGAGCTGTCAAAGACCAGCAGTCATCGTCATAGACCCACACTGGTGCTGGTGCACTGTGCAGGAACTGGTGAAGAGAATGCTGCACATCGACCCCACCCATCGCCTGACGGCAGCACAGGTCTTGAAGTGCCAGTGGATCTGCCAGCGACAGCAGCTTCCCCACCACCCCCTCACCATACAGGATGCACAACTTGTCAAGGTAGGTTGGGATTTCACATGATGTTGATATACTGTCCCATCCTGCTCTGGTGTGCTCTGTGCCCTCTTGCTAATGCAGTTTCTTTTCATTCGTTCCATATGTTGAAAGGCATGAGATTCTTCGGTCCAGAGTGATTTTTGGTTTTAATTGATAAATCAACCTGCCTGAAAGGGAATTTTGGAAGAAAAAAAAGAGAACAGAAATTCTAAAGAATCTGAAAACAAAGAAAAAAAAATCAAAGTCTGAACACTTATTTCTGTTGGAAATGTTTGTTTACTGTGTGTAAATGGTGGGTTGGACAAGATGAGACAAATTTAATAATGTCCTGGCACCTTGGAATGGACCTCAGAGTTGTCCTGTCACCAAACATCTTGTCCTGAGGGGCTATAATTGAAACCTTTTTGCAAAATGCCTGAGTTGAAGAGAGAACAGTGTTGGTAAACAGAATTCCGAACAAGGACAGCCCATGCTCCCTCAGAAGGTGGCCCAATGGGAGGCTTACCTTCCACTCCAAGCAAGCTACTGATACATGATACAGTTTTGCATCCCCCAGCAAAGATGGTGTGTGTGTGCACATGCGTGCGTGCGTGCATGTATGTGCGTGTGTTTGTGTGTGTTGGTGAGCACAGGATTTGATCAGTAGGTATGACAGGTATTTGGTGATAGACCAGCAGCCCTCATAAATCCTCAAGTCAGGTTTTTGATCCTGCAGGCGCTTACAATTCTGCTTTGTGCTGTGTAGAGGCATACTCTACAGTGGTTTTTTGTTTTCCATACAGGGCTCCCTGGCAGCAACCTTCAAAGCCTTCAACAACCAGAACATCAAACAGGCTCCTCTGGAACCAGTAGGGGCATCCATGCTGGCCCAGCGTCGTGGTAAGGCGCGTCCCAAATCTTCCACTGCCTTGTAGCCACGTCTGTCCCAGGGGCAACTGTACTGTCGTTCTGCCCTCCCCTTGCTATGTGGTCCATCCACGGATACTACACAGTGCGTTTTTTTGAAAATCCCAAGCTCAGGTGGGATGCAGGGGTTTTCTTTACCTAATCCTCCCTCTCGAAACATTTCAGGGTGGCATGAGGACAAATGAAAGATTGGATCGTGCACATCATAACTGCATTTGTATCATATGGATATGCGTGCAAGAGAGTGTATGAGTTTATGGTCTGTTGTTAATTGGGGAGCAAATTGAGCAAATTCTCATGGTTTTGGTGGTTGGAAAGGATCTCGTCTTTCTCGCGTATCGCTCTCACTCCATTCCTTACCAGTTCAAATTTTTGGGTGTCTGATCTGCTCGGTGTTCATGAATAAGATGGTGTTGAAACTGTGTTTCAGATATGCAAACATAACTTTGTGATTATTTTATTGATGAATGAAGATTTTTTTTTTTGTGACACACACACATGCACACCTACTTTAGATATTTTTAAACCTATTAATTTTACAAGCAATTATATACAAACAGTTTACATATATGTAAATATGGCATAGATGTTGTATGGGAGAATGAGATTGTGTTAAAGAAGATCAGTGAAAATTGCCAGTTAAGTGGAAAGCTATCAGCCATTCAGGAATGGAAAGTGAATGTAAACTTATGATAAAGGGTCCAAAGCTCATCATTGTACCTTTCCACTTTTCAGCAGAAGGTGCTTCTGTGTCTTTTTTTTTTTTCTTCCTCACCATAATCCCTGTCACTGCTCGGCATCGCAGAATGTTCTTTTCTCCCATGCTTTCACGTTTCCTGTAGGTTCATTTTTATGGGATCCTTTGAGGGTTTTGTACTGTGGTGCTGTTATTTCACTTTCATTGTTTGCTTTACCACATGAAGGGAACCAATGAGATAATTATGCTAATCTCTTGTTAATTTTCTTCTGGGTTTTTTTTTCATGTGTGCCGGATTTGTTGACAACAAATGGTGGTGTGAAAATTTATTCTAATCAAATGATATTTGCCTAATTGAAAGTGTGCTGAAGTCAGATTGCACTGTTAAGTTTGTGTAGCGACGTTTTAACATGAGGTAAGTCTTTGAACCATACTGTTGAATACTTCTGTTGTGCGTCCGCACCACAAAGCTGTAGAGTTGAATGCTCTTTCAAATTGAATGAAAGCCCTGCTGGGGCTGTGCATCTGGACTACACCTGCATGTGTTACTCTTGTCTTTTCACTTAGTGTTCCCAAGCACTGCATATCACTTATCAGGGACTGAACCAGTCCTCTTTCATCAAAATGTATGGAATCATCCATAGTAACAAAACAAGTCAGAGTTGTGGATGGGAAATGTTGGTCTTGGGAACAGGAATTTCAGTGGCCATTACGGGGCGCCCAGCTCCGTATGGTCCATGTAGAACAGGAGTGGGCTGCATGGATCTTTGGTTTGGTTCAGACAGGGCCAGTATGTTCCAGTGTGCTGCAAGAGGATGCTGTCAGCAGTCCTGGGCTTCCCTTGATCTGCTCCACATGGTCTTTATTCCTCACCCACATAGTATCATTTTGTATAAGATATCCACATTTTTCTCAGCTTTTTGTCTTTCTGTTTGCCCAGTTCTCTAAAACATACTTTACAGTCTTATCATTTTTGTGCAGTGCCATGCATACGCACAGCATTAAAGGTTCTAAAGTTGTGTTGAACATTTCAAACCTGGGGTTAATCATGGTGTCTGATTGCCAGTGAGAACAAACAATCTTGAAAGTTTCACATCTGCAGTCTTTCCAGTCTGCTTTCTGGTGATGTCTTTCCTCTGTCCAGTTGTTTGTGAAGCTTGTTCTTACCTCTGTGGAGAGAAGGAAAGAGAGCACAGTGAATATTTGGAGAAACAGCGGAGGAAGAAATGGAATGATGATGTATAAACCCAGATATGATGATGTCTACATTCTGTCAGCTTACCCTCTTTCATAGCAAAAAAGCCCCTTTTTTCTGAGCTTTTTTTTTTTTATATCTTGGAACCTTTTATCATCTTTCGGTTGAAACTGCCACAGCAAATGGACTGCCATTTTCAACAGTAATCATGCATTTTTGGGATGGATTACCTTTTTTTTTCTGTGGATTCTGTGTTTGTATTTGAGACCAATGATTGTCATAGTGGTGTGTGAGTAGTTGTGGCCAAAATGTGATTACCTTGTTTCCCTGGCAGACTAGGCCATGTCTGAGTGCAGCGTTGTGCAAGCCTTGCTTTATGTAACCAGGGAGGAGGATTCCAGTGTGAAGTAGTATGCCTATTGTGATCACCGTTTATTACAAGTTTGTATGAAATGTTAACGACAGAAAATGGATGGATGGAAACAATTTGTGTAAAAAAGACACTTGATCCTTATGATTTGTTGAATTTTCTTAGAAGGATATTTTACGTGTTTTTGTTTTTTATGTTAATTTTGTAGAGTTTGTGTGTAGATGCAAAATACTTGCTGTTAGACATAAATACATGTATCTATATGTATGTGTGTAAAATAGTGTAGACTGTAAAATAGTTTAGACTGTACATAACACAGAGCATATCAGATGTGATATAACATGTTTAACATACAAATTGTATGTATTACAATAGTTGTTCATATCTTTCACTGTAATTATATAACTTGCTGTTGTTAACTGCAGATTTTTTTCCCCACACAATGTCGACGATTACTCGACTGGACATAACATTTACTCTTATGGTATATTTGTCGCCTGTGGTTTGTGTGTTTAGCTTCACAAGTAGTTTTACCTGTAAGTGGTGATGTTGCTGTTGTGAAGTGCTGAAGTGGTTTAGTGTTGTGGTGTCAGCTTTCTGTAGAGATTTGCTGAAGATGGTCTTGGCCAGACAAGTTGATCCTTACACTACCCTTGGTCAAGCCTTTTTTTTTTTTTTCTTTCCTTCTTTCTTTTTCTTTTTTTTTTTCAACAGCTGACAATCCAGGCAATCCAAATTCAGTTCTGTTTTCTGGCCGAAGGTTGCTGACATAGGGTTAATCATTCAGGCAATGACCATTTCTCCCTTTTCAGATTTTTGTTTGGGACATCTAGCCCTGACATTTTTGGATTATAGAGGCAAGGAAAGCAACCACAGATTAACTTTTGGCATCCTATCTCATCAGGCCAAAGAACAGACACTTTGACAGGGGAGTGGTGGGCCCATCTGGCTTGGCATCACTGTTGAGGAACACAATCCCTTAGTCACACTGCACAGTGCATCAACACTCTGGACCTGGTTTTCCCGGAGCTACGAGAGCTCGGTCTCCACATCCAGTGGAGGCAGTTTTCCTAATGTTCATCTGCAGAACTATGGTGTTTGCCATTGTAGCAAACACAGTGAATCATATCTCCTTCTCAGTCAGTGTGGAATAGATCTTCTGGTGCTGGAACGACGATGCTGAGGCTCACTGCAGGACTTCAGCATCCCTTTTAGTCTGTGATGCCTTGCAAGGGCCATTGTTATGATTACTGAAGCCTTCCCTCGAGGTTATGGCTTCATCTGATAGTGTAGAGAAGTTAAAAGTGTATCAGCCCACTTCCACTTGAGGCGGATTTTTCTAAGTTCAGCCATTGAGCTGTGAGCCCAAAGAACTTACCCGGCGCTTGATTTTAGCCTTTTCCAGTGTGCTGACCAGTTTCAGTAATTTTTTTTTTTCATTTTAATGAAAGGACATGTATTTTATATCATTTGACTCGGAAGTAAACTTTCATTGAAGTGATGCAAATTATTCAATTTTTCAAACAAATAAAAGCAGCACCATTTTTCAAAAGTGAAAGTTAGCTAATCAAAATATCATTGTCCTTTTAACAGTTATCATTTTCTATGCTCTGATTTTTAATGCAGAACTTAATCACCTTCTCTTCACCCCCTTCATCCTCTGCTTTCAGAATTTTAACGTCATACGGTCGGCAGCTGTGCGATTATGTTCGCCCACAGACGTTGCCAGTTCTCTTCTCATTTGCCATCACATTGATAATCCCGCTGTGAAATGAGCCTGGCTGTCCTTTGTAGCTCCCTCAGACCCCCCCCACCCCAGTCTCTGACACTATGTCGCTTCATCTGGCCAGGTTCTGTCACTTAGGTCAGCATGAAGGTGTAGCCAGTCAACACAAAAAAGACATAGTAAGGGCATTTGCATTCCTAACCTTTCACCTTCTCGATGCTCATACTCTCGCTTGAAGGCATGACTATCAACAATTCAGGTGAAGAAATTGAAGTGATTGCAGGATTATTGCTAAGCAAAACTTTGGCAGTGGTCAGACATTAGCTGTAAGACAACGATGCTTTAATACTGACATAAATAGTTGTCCCTTAAATGCAAGTGTTTGACGCCACTGGTACACATACCTTTATTGATCATCTTTACACAGCGTTTTCCTCTCTGGCACACATGCACACTGAAAGCAAAACCTTTTTTCTTTTCTCCACATTCCCCCACTCAATTGATTTTGTGTCGTTCAATGTGCTTCAGCCTTGCATGTGCAAATCATTGCTTTCATTGCACTTTGTGTTTATCTTATTTCCTGTGATCAAGTTTATAATGAGCATCGATGAAAATTTACCGCATTTCAGAAGGGAGTGAACCTCTTGTGGGTTACCTACTCCTGATCTTGAAAAGCGATGATTCTAACTGGATGATTTCAAGGCAGTTCTAGGTGGGAGGAAAACATGTCAAACAGAATACAGTTTTCATCTGTCAGCGCTCTGCTCTGGACTTGGCACACAGGTTTGATCAGTGCTAGAGTTAGTGTGGTTTAAATCTGTCAGGCCTCAGAGTGCTGTTGCCGACCTCCTCATTCGTCACGTCAGTGATCAGAGAGGGTTTTGTTCTTCAGACCAGATTGGATTGGGTTCCAACAGACAGCTCCTTTGTGGAAAATCCCTTGAGGTTTTAAAGAGTAAATCCTGTGTTGAAAATGGGTTCATGCTTTGCCTCGATGGTGATGTGTGAAGTTCGTGGTGAAAAGTGAAATCCGCTTTACAGAGTAAATCAGTTTGTGTGTTGTGTGACTTATGGTTCATACTTCTCTCTCTCTCTGTCTTGCTCTCTCTCTCTCTCTCTCTCTCTCTCTCTCTCTCTGTCATGAACAGGTGTGAAATTCTGTTGATTTTCTTTTGGTGTGCTTTTATTCCACTCGTCAGCTCTTTTATACAGATTGCATCAGCAGTGAGTGTGAGCCACGCATGGCACCAAATAACAACCTTGAACCACAAAATGCACTAAACTACAAACTCCTTTCATTCTTTTTGTGATTGTCATAGAAGTTCTCAGACAATATAGATTGCTGTGGTCAGCAAATGCAAGAGAAATAGTGGTAAACTGTGATGTTACATCGATACTAAAAGGATCTTGGATTCTAGTTAACTAAGTATGCGCTGAACATCATTTTGCAGACAGTATAATAGAATGGGGGCACTTGTTATCTGACAGTTGTTTATAAAACTTCCGAGAATCAACTTTGTATATATAATTGCAGTTTGTGGGTTGCATACTAGTATGGTCATCAGGTAACACCATGGATGATTGTGCCTCCATTAACTGTCTGGTTACTACTGTTATGATAGTGCACTGCCAAAATCATGTTTGTTATTTTGACAGAGGTGTACCGTTTTTAGGAATGTGTTAGGATCTTTACGAAATTTCTGATATGATGATATAATAGATTGTATCAGTTTCTGAGGATTATTTGGACCATTGCATGTAAGGAAAGGATATTCACACCATTTTAAAACACAACGAGATTAGTTATGTAGGTGTGCATATATAGTAATACATTGTCAGTGCGCAAGAGGTACTGACATTATCTCTGTTGAGAGAGACTGTTTAAGCAGTGGTGATAAGAAACTTTGAACATGGGAACAGATATGTGATTGTCCTATGTCTTTCATCATGTTGGGCATGCATACATTTGTATTATGGCTTTATGGTATCTCCATGTCTTCATCATTTTTCTGAATTGTTTCATCCGAATACGATCCAAATACGGTTCGTGGGTTTTTTGTATATGAATGTCCTAGTGAATGGACTAAACTGTGGCTGAATGAAGTTTTCCCACTCCCCCCCCTCCATTTTGTCCCATTGTGCCAGCCTTCATTCTCTCAACCTCCTGTCATCAGTGAAAGGAGAAAAAGGAGCAGAGTGTGAATCAAATCTGTTATTGGATTAGGCTTCCAGATGCATATTTCTCTTGATTGTAAGTCTTAAAGTAAATAAACACAAGTTGCTGCAAGAAGGCAGAAGATAGTATTGAGCGTATGCTATGGAGTGTGATATGATTAAACAATTACAAATGTCAGATAGCAGGTGATATCTGAATTGCCAAGAAAGGCTTGGAACTGATGAATTGTATACCTTTATGTGTGTGCGTTAAATTGTGATCCTTCATGCTTGCAAAGTAACATTTTGCCACAGTAAAATGTGGTATCATTGCAGCCTTTAAAAAAGAAAATTTTGGTAAGATGCAGGATTGACAAATTCAGTGCCAGGGAGGCCATGGAAAAAAGAATGAATAGAAAGTAAATTGATGCAGTTTTGCATCATTTCAGTACAGTCGCTCAATGTAGGATTTGTGTGTGTTTGAGTCCAAATGGCAATTGGGCATTCTGCTGAAAGAATACACATAGTTTGCATAGCTAGATCACTGTAAATGAAAGTAACCATGAAAATGATTGCTACTTCTAAATTCTTGCACTAGAATCTGTACTGTTGTCTGTCAGAGCTGTCAAAGGAACACAGAAGGAAGTTGCTTACTGTCATGCTGATAAACAGCTTGCATTTTTGTTATGTATTATCTGAACGCTATTAGAATGACAATTCATCAGTTGAAGAAATGATAAGAAATTGGATCAACGTTTCTTGACCCGGCTAGTTGTAAATAAAAATGTACCCTTGAAATGATGGAAGGACATCAGTTTCTTGCAAATTGTGTGACTGTAAAGAGCACCGTCTGTTTTCTGTGCAAACAGGTCAGTGGATGGGGAGAATTAGACAGCAGCCTTTTTTTTTTTCTTTTGAGATTGTGAATTACAAAGTACCAGACGAAATCTGTTTGCCATTGATCTCAGCTGTCCAGTGTATTCCTCAGTCTTTTCAGACAGCTCACATGAATCCCATTACTGTGCCTGACAAATATTGGAAGTCAAAGCGAGTCTAACGGGCCTTGCCATAGCTTACATATAGATTGGGGAAAAAAAAAAAAAAAACACTCAAAAGAAATGCCCTTTCAGCACCCAGTGTAGCCCAGATGTTCTTGGCTGTAATCTGGGTTCTAAACGCTCCTCCTCCTCCCCACCACCACCCCCAAGTAGGCCTAAGACAAAGGGGAGGGAGGTGTGGGGAAAGGGGGGGTGGGTGATTGGGAGAGGATGAGATCAGGACAGGTAGACTGGGGGGGATAGGAAGGGGGGGGACTGGGGAGAGACGGGCTAGTTGTAGATTACAAGGCCATTTGCCAATTCCCCCTTCCCGTGGTATGCCCTCCTGTTGCGCCTGTAACACCTTTGCTGTAGACTAGCTTAAAATCCCATGAAGAAAAACATGGGGGAGGAAAAAGTTTGATAATCCAGGAATGCACCATGGACCATGAGGTCTTCAGTCTAAGCCTCTTTCAGCTGAGATATTCCAGCAAAGACTGGTTTTAAACTGTCGTGAACTAAAACAGCGAGGTTTGATTGACCCTCATGGAATCTTGACATCACTTCGCTTTGGCGCATGGTTACATCGAAAATGTGGCACAAAAGTAATGCCTACTTGATCTGCTGAGTGTGCTAGTGAGTAGCATGCTAGATTTGGAGTAGGTCCAGTGGAAACTGTGGATTCATATACAGAGCAAGAAGGCACAGGTACACATACACAGACACATATGCAGAACATGCTTGCAAATTAGAATTTACTAACCATTTGGGCATTGTTTGTGTTTGTGAGGTTTGGTTTCATTATACAAAATATGCTGTTTGTCAGATTTTTCCATTTTATCTTGATTTAAATCAGTAGGGTTGTGTCTTGGCCAAAACATGAAATGTAATGGTGACAAAAATGGAAAAGGAATGCTGTTGTACACCATGTATGGTTTTCATTTTCATGGTGATGATTGGGAGCAGAAAACATGTGTCAGTGGTACTGTTTTATTGGTCGCCCATTAGTTCAGTGTTAAGTGCTTGGTCGCCTGCAACTGGACGTGGAGTCTCGGGAGCTCCTGGAAAGAATGTCTGTGTGTGTTGTGAAGCGTTTCATCATCTGTGACTATGCAGTGTTGGAGATAAAAGCACATAGAGCGGTCCCATGGACCGCCTGAAATAAAATGTGAGAATCACCAGGCGACTGCTTGCTGTGCTGTATTATGAGAATCATCATTAGGAGCTTCTTGTTATCAGGTTTCATCATGACTTGCTGATCTGCCTTTTGCGTAGCGAAATGGAACTGACAGCATAGCTAGTGGTTTTCGGCAACCCAGCTTTCTGCAGCTTTAGAAAGTAATTTGGAATGTCACATGGATCGGCCTTTTCTCTGTTCAACTGTACAATGTCTGTGGTTGTAAAGATTGTTTTAAAGCAAGGCTTGGTTTGGTGTCTTTATTCTTCAGAACCTTTTTACAAGCCTTCTTTCATATAAATATTGTTCACAGCTTTGTCTTCACATTTTTCAGTGTTTCTACCTAGCCCCCACTGCCTTTTTGTTTATTTGTTGTTTTGACAGATGGTTGTAATCATGGTACATGTTGCGTTTTTGTTTGTTGTTGTTGTTTTGACAAATGGTTGCAATCATGGTACATGTTGCGTTTTTGTTTGTTGTTATTTTGACAAATGGTTGCAATCATGGTACATGCTGCGTTTTTGTTTGTTGTTGTTTTGACAAATGGTTGCAATCAAGGTACATGTTGCATTTTTGTTTGTTGTTGTCTTGACAAATGGTTGCAATCATGGTACATGTTGCGTTTTTGTTTGTTGTTGTTTTGACAAATGGTTGCAATCAAGGTACATGTTGCGTTTTTGTTGTTTTGACAAATGGTTGAAATCATGGTACATGTTGCATGAGAGGGGCCTGTTTGCATGCTATGCCTGAGCTTGCTCTTCACAGCCCTGACAGCGGCTGATGTCTGCCTGAGAAACATCATGGATGCATGAGCCTGTTGGTGTTTGTCAACCCCACCAATACTTCAGGTTGGTTGGCTTTCCATGTCTTAGCAGCTAACATATCATCATATCTAATGGCAGTCTGGAAATGCAGATCATTGTCACAACAAGAGTGACATTGCTTATTGAAATAGGTGATGGATCGGTGTTTCAGAATCACATGGATATGTGTTGTGGACCAAGCTTTAGATATCTAAATGCAAGACAAGATGTATAGAGATCTGCACTCTTTCAAATGTAATTCAGTAACAGTTTACACATATCTGACAGCTTTTTTACCCTTTTACTACCACTTTTTATGTAACATACATGCAGCCACCAAATTAGTTGTTTTTTTATAGCACCAAATAAAGAGAAATCAAGCTTTTGAAAAGAAAGACT
Organism: Conus canariensis; assembly: GCA_033310375.1. Lineage (NCBI taxonomy): Eukaryota > Metazoa > Mollusca > Gastropoda > Neogastropoda > Conidae > Conus > Conus canariensis. The sequence continues at coordinate 61,675,235 of CM065727.1, forward strand.
GTACAGATATTTTAAGTTTAAAGCACACCAAAGTTTAAATGCAAATCTGGCATTGGATGTATTGTTTACTCTGCATGAGGGTGTTTGTGTGTTGTTGATGTTGTAACTGACCACTGTGGTCACGTAATGGAATGTCCAGAATCCATCCTTACCATGACGCATACTCCTAACTTCATGGTCATCTCCCGTGCTTCCTCTGAAGGGGGAAGAAGGGGCAAACACATCTGTAGAGTCCACATGGCTTTCTTAGCTTGTATTATAGATTCAGCTGCATCTGGATCACGAAACTGCCCACAATCATATTGAATGCACAGCCACATACTACTGTAACTCATAGTTGCCTTTGACCTGAGCAGAAAAAACTTTGGTGTCTACTTTCATCATAGCAGCTGTCCTCAAATAGCAGGTGTTACTACTCAAAGATCCCTAAGTAATGCATTTGGGAAGAGCACAAGTAGTAAAAGAGTAGAATACCACCTTAGATCTCCACTCCCATCTGGACATGTAAAAAAAAAGTTGGACATTTCTGCCCCTCCTGGGGAAAGTGATCCTACCTATGAAACTTTAACTTAGGAACGGAGACGGTTATTTGTCAGCAGTTGTCTGTCATATGAGAGTGGATGCATTGTACTGACGTTATGCCCCTGACAAGTCTGGACCAGCACATCCAACTTCGGCTTGTTTTTATAGCAGAGTGAATGCTCTCCTTGACTGGTTGCTTTACTGGGCTGACGAGTCCAATCTACCCAGCTATTTGTCCATAGATGGAGATGGTTTGTACACTGGGGTGTCCTTCCCCAGGGTTAAGAGCTTATAGTGCGGCTCTTGATCTCATGATGCTCCTGTCATTGGATATATGGGGTATTTCAGTGAAGATAACGGTGCCACCTATTATCCCGCCCCATCCTGCTAGGAACATGGCCAGTTGGTCTGGGACTGCTTATTCGACCAGGCAAGCCTGACTTAAATCGCAGCTAATGGGGGCATCCCTCTATTCGCCACCTGGGGACTTGCCTGGTTGGGGGTGGTCGCCCCTGCTCCAGGGTCAGCAGTTGAGAGATGACCCTTTTTGCACTGCCGTTTGCATAGCAGTGATAGATCTGTGTGTAGCTAAAACATGCAACAAGGACAGAAGTATGAGGCTATTTGACATTCATGATCTCTCCTCAGACCTAGTTGATGTAGGCAGAGCCGGCAGATTGATCCACAGCTTCAAGAGAAACATTCCAGCCTGCCATAGGGCTCAGGGTTTTGACCTCGGGCACTGCCTTTGTAGCGGGATTGATCTGACTGCAGGTTGGAAAACAAGCAACTGCGCTATAATTCTCTGTGTGTTTTTTATTTGTTTGTAGTGCACAATGGCCTAAATGTTGTTTCAAGAAAGATGTCAAAATGCCTGCTTCGTCAAGCATGAAAGTATGATTTGTTTATATCTCGGTCCAAGTGTTCTTAAGAACGGAATTCAGGTCTAACCACCTGTACATGTATCCAAAACGTGTATTTGTTTGACTTTATATGTTCGCTTTGAATGTTTCAGAGGGTGGAATGACTGGTTTGACATGAAAAAAAAGCTTGGGTTTTTTTTCCATAAAAATCACATGACTTGTCACCAACGAGTCATTTAATGTAAGTTATAATCTTAATCAGCCGAGGGGGAGTTACTGGAAATCTTGCCCAAAGATGATGATGAATTGATAATATTCGATTTGTAAGTCATCTTCAATGCTGAAGTATTCATATATTTGATAAAAACAACCAGTCAAAATTAAACGCCCCTGAGGTGTTTTTATATGAAATCAAGGTTCGATTTTTTTGTTTTGTTTTGGGGGGGGGAGGGGGGAAGGAAGGAAGGAAAAATAAAACATTAAAAAGGGGGGAAAAAATCACTAAAATTTTCAGTTGAAAGTATACTTTAAGAAAACTCCAAAATGACGCCATGAAGTGTTAAGTCTTCAAAGCACTACTCCTCATGCTTTTGATGCCTGTATGTAGATACTGTCTTTGTCATTGGTTTCTTCGCAAGGATGGTCACCTTTTCTCTGGAAAAGTGGTGACAGCTGGGATGCCAGGGGCTCTTCCAGTGCAAACAGCTTACCCCCACCCCCACCCCACCCCACCCCAACCCCCGGAAATTCTTTGCTAGTATCTTCCTCTTTCTGTGACTTTCTTTCACACCATCTTTTTTTTCCCAATATATTTTGGTCTTCCTCTTTTTTATTCTTCTTTTTTTTTCTAGCTTCCTTTTCTGTTCTCTACTGTTTTTCTGCCTTCGTGGACCATTCTTCTGTCTCTGCTTTGGAAACTTTTTTTTTTGTGTTTGTTTTTTTAATCTGATGGCATGACATTACGACTTGCCATTTTTTTTTTTCTTTTTTAGTTGTTGTAATAGGGCGACTAGACCGTGACAATTGTACACATTGTCCAAAATGGACTTAACTATCCATTCTGCTCATGCTGTTCACCTACATGTATTTTTTGTGTATCTTTTGTTGCATTTAATTTTTCTTTTTACCTTTTTTTTTTCTTCTTTTTTTTTCTCTTTTAAATCCAGGAGCAATGAACAGAAAATGGTTGGCACTGTCAGCACTGTTTTTTTTTTTTTTTTTTTTTTTTTTTTTTTGTGAGCAGTTTAGCTACTATATCAGTAACTGCTTTTTTTTTTTTATTTGTTTCTTCTGCAGGAAGGATTTTGTTGTTTTTCTTGTTTGTTGGTTGTTTTTTTTATTAGGGGGGGATGGGGTGGAGGGGGAGTAATGATCCAACATATTTGTGTGTGGCATTTTTTTTATGTGTTGGAGTATTATGGGCCTGAAAGGCTGACATGGCCCTGTGTGATTGGCTGGGCTATAATGGTGAAAACCTTTCACGTCAAATGGTCAGCTGCATTGTTCTTTTCAGGTGTAAGAAGTGTTCAGAATGGCTTTTTTTTTTATTAACCAGCCGTTTTCATTGCTTTTTTTCAAAGAAGTAGATCTCTTCGTTTAATTTTGAAGAGATAAGATTTGGTATAGAAACCTTAAGGACAGAGCTTTATGACACAACCCCCCCCCCCCCCCCCCCCCCCTTTTCCCTCCGCTCCACTGTTTCTTTCCTTATTGTCTTGATCTTCCATATTTGTCCATGTCTCCATACAACAGTTGCCTTAATGATTGGTATGGATCAGTTATCCTCTTGTTGTATTGCACTGTGATAAATCATTCTCACGGATCACGTTTATATTTATCACTTTTTTTTTTTTCTAGCCACGATTTTCTTATTTACCCCAGTGAGGGCATTTTCCTCTTTTTTTTTTTGTTCTTTTTTCTTAGGGTAATATATCATAGAAGCCTATACGGTTCTCTTTAGTTACTGGTTATTATTATTATTTTTGTGTTCAGTTATTTTCTCTGGAGAGTTTTGAAATAATGAAAATGTGCAGTCATTGTACAGAACTAGTACTGTAGATGCATTTATTACTGTACGGCAGCTGATACAGTTTATGAAAGCAAGAGCTAGTTGGAGAATTTACAAACATGGTTCTGTCCCATCTTTCAGGTCATCATTTCATCCAGCAAACCTTACACAGTTGGTTTTCTCTTCTGTTGTTTTGTCCCATGAAGAGTGATCATTGTTCATGCGGAGATCTTTAGCCTCTTAAAGCTGTTCAGTTCGGAGTAAAGTCAGTGTAACAAACGAGTACAAGGAAAGTTTCTGTGACAAATATGCTAACATTTGAGTTTCTGTACCTATTTCTTTGTTGTTGTTTTCTCACTATGATTTTCATGTTTTATTTGGGCATTTACAAATATTTTGGAGTTAGCAAAATGGCCAGCTTTTTCTCCCATTTCATTCATTGTTCACAGGTTCAACCTCTCCTCTTTAAGTCGTTGTTTAGTCTTCTTATGGATCAAATTTTGTCATATTTGGAAACATTTGTTAGTGATGTTAAACCAAATCAGGATGTTAACCTCAATTACTGTGCTATTTCTGAAGCAAGATTTTCTGTTTTTTGGTTCATTGTTTTCCTTTTGACAATGTTCATCTTGTGCAACATTCTTATGAAAGAGAATGGTTGTTCAATGTGACTGACAGAGTTGTTGTGACTTGACCTTAATAATGTACAGAAATTGAGATGTACATATTTTTTAAAGAAACTTTGATGGTGTGGAGTTTTGTGCTTGAATGTGCTCTCTCTCTCTCTCTCTCTCTCTCTCTCTCTGTCTGTCTGTCTATCCCTCTCTCTCTCTGTGTCTCTCTCTCAAATATATATCTATAAATATTTATCTATGATGTATATCTTTCTTTAGATCTCTGTCAGTTTTTTCTGTCTGTCTGTCTCTCTCTATATATATGTATATAATTTTATATATATATATATATGTGTGTGTGGGTGTGCTGGCTAACAATTTCTCGGTTATTACATTAATGACCTGGTAAAGTTTGAAAAAAAAAAAGAAAAAAGGGGATGGGGGTGGGGGAGAAAGGAACTGGGGAAGAAAGAAATGAGAATGAAACGGGGAGATATATTATAAATATTAAACCCTTCACTAGCAGCATATGGGAACACATATGTACTGTGTAGGGAAATTTTCCCCTGAGCGCGTCAGGAAGGTGCAGAAAACAAAACAAAAACAAAAAAGACTATGAAGATTGGTTAATGGATAGCAGCGTGCCATCTCTGCCTGAGTATTGTTCCCAGTCAAGTTTCTGAGTACTGTGGTGGGAGAGTGGATGGTATTCTTGTTTTATGTCAGAAAAGCAAATAACCTTGAATATAAAAAGCACCACATTTCCTGCCCAGTGAAAAATAGGATGGCAGGGAGTTGTTAGATACCGACGTTTGCAATGTGTGATGCGAGTGTCTGCTTTGTGTGCGTTCGTGTCTGTGTGAGTGTGTGTATGCATGCTTGTGAGTTTGTGTCCTTGCTTTGGATTTTGATGCCTTTTTCTCATGTATGATTGTTATATATTGTGTGATTTGATGTCTGTTGTGATATTGTAAACGCCTAGGGCATTCAATTGATTAGGCGTCATAAATGTTCATAATAATAATAATAATAATGCTGATTATTCTTTAACTGCGCCGATTTTGTTCATCCCACCAGCAGACCTGCCCTCAAAACAGTTGAAAATAATAGAAATAACCTTTTGCAACCAAACCCATGCAGAACACAAAATGTGTGACGAGAGAAGACTGGTTTGAAAAACAGAATCCCAGGCATGTTTGCAGGTTGTCTCGTTCAGCCAAATGAAGAATACCAGATTGAAGAGGTGGTAAATTCTAAATTCTTTTGGAAGGAGATTGAAAAAAAAAGCAAAAAAAAAAAAAAAAAAAAGGAAACTGGGCTTCTGTAATGAGAGGTAATTAAAGTGGTTCCTCAACGATTTTGCAGTACCCAGTGTGGAGAAAGGGCGTCAGTGGAGGATGGTCTCTGCGCTGCCTCAAAAAAGAGGTAAACTCCCATCCAGATGGGCCCAGGGGTCCAAAGATCAAAAGGACAAATTCACTCGTTAGCTTGAGAATGACTGGGAGAAAAATCAAGGACGTGAAAATTACATGGAAATGCGGAAGTTCTTATTATGAAGAATAGTTGCGTAGTGCCTATCCTTGGCTAGAATCCACACTTCTGTTTACATGAAGGGCTGGCTGCCTATCTGGGTAGAGCCGACTGAAGAGCTGCCTGTTGAAGCTTCATTCAGTTGGTTCCGTGCCATTCATTCAACATCATTCATTCAATTTACTTCTTTCATTATTTCCATTTTTCAAGCGGGGTCATTGTATGTGTAACGTGTCATCCATACCAACGGTCAAACTGGCTGCCTCTTCCGAAAGTTGGTGATGAGATTTTAGGCACCTTCAAGATGTTATGCATGTGTTCACGCACGGAACCTCAGTTTATAGTCTCATTCGAAGGACTTTTTGGGAAATGGAGTCAGAACCATTGTTAGTTCTGAGGGAAAAATCCCCCTTACCGAAATGGCCTTGCGGGATTTCAAACCAGCAACCCCAGAATTACAAGTCCTGTGCTCTACCATCTGACCTATTCCAGAAGTGTGCTTTTTCATAATAAACAACAATAACACAATTTTGCTTTATATTGACATAGACCATGACCTTGTAAAAGATTGTGACCAGCTGCTATACAGAGTTAAAGTTGCAACGGGCTCACTGGGGAATACAGGGATCACACAGTGGAGTTTCATCCACTTAATGGATGTGTCTATGAGAACGTTGTTCAGATTTCCTACCCAGCATAGGCGACCCTTAATTGATGAAAGACTTCCTCATTGAGCGCAAGACCAAGTTCCATGCGGAAAAGTTTCAAAGTGCTACAAAGCTGGTGGATAGGGGGATCAGGGTGACTCCTCACAAACTGAAACAATTTAACTCATCAAACGGAGTTATAAGATGTCCTGATCTCAAAGGCGTATTGGAGGCAGAAACTAAGAGTGAGTCAGAGCATCAAGGGGTGATTGATGGTCTCTGAGTATATGTTCGGAAAGGATCTGATCGAGTGGCCACAAACTTGCTGTTTCTCACCTTTTGTTCGCCATCAGAGTGGGCTGAAAGGAGAACTCTATGTCCCATCTTCAATAAGCGCTTCTTCTTCTTCTTGCCCTTGACTACTGCCTTCATCATTTTGAAGATTCTGTAGACTATAAGGGGGTCTTGCGTGAAGTTTTGCTGGGCCGGGGGGATGTTGGAGGGATGGGGACGGGGGGAGGGAATCGGATTCGGGATTTGAAGCCCTCCAGGGTGGGGCTGAGGGCAACCTCAACAGGAAGGCTGTTCCAGTCAGATATGGTCCTGGGGAAGAAATATTTTTGTCTGTAGAGAGTCCTGCAGCTGGAAAGGTGGTAGGTTCCTGGATGGGACCGTCGGGTTCCTTTGGGTGCTGAGGGATTCTGAGAGGGTTTGTGGCACGTGTTGATGCTTCCGTTTTGGTATTTGTAAAAGTTCACTAGTCGCGCCTTTCTCCGTTCTGTGAGGGGGGACTGCTGAAGGGTCTTTAGCATGTCTTGTGCACTGGAGGATTTTGGGTGTCGATGGGTGACCCAGCAAGCAGCTCTGCGTTGGATCGTTTCCAGCTGATATCCTTCTCCATGCAGGGTCCCACACAGAGCTGGCGTATTCAAGGGTTGGGCGGACTAGTGATAGATATGCTTGATGCGCTGGGATCCTACCTTCAGGTTCCGTTTCAGTAGGCCAAGAGTCTTGTTGGCACGGTTGGAGACATTGGAGATGTGGGGGCTCCAACTGAGATCAGAAGTGATGGTGACGCCGGGGTATTTGGACTTTCTGACCATGTCAATGGTGTGGAGAGTGTATGTTGAAGGTAGGGGGGGTTTCTCTTCTGGCTCACTCGCAGTGTCTGGCATTTGTCTGGATGAAAGCTCATGAGCCATCTCTGCTCCCACTCTGCGAAGCGATCGAGATCCTTCAGGAGGGCTTGCTGGTCGCTGGTGGAGGAGACAGCTGTGTGGCACAGAGTGTCAGCAGCAAAGAGACGAGCAGTGGAGGACAGTCCAGTCGGCATGTCATTGATGTAGAGTAAGAATAGGCTAGGCCCAAGAACAGAACCTTGGAGAACTCCAGACTCCACAGGGACAGGACTGGAAGTAGCTCCATCCGCCACTTCTGACTGCTGTCTATCCGAGAGGAAATTCTTAATCCAGGTGTGTATTTTCCCTGTGATAACAAGGGAATGGATCTTGTGGAGCAGGAGGGAGTGACAGACTTTGTCAAACGCCTTGGAAAAGTCCATAATGAGAGCGTCTGTCTTGTTTTCCAACCTCAAGGTTTATGGATAGCTCGTCTACAAGTCCAATGAGCTGGCTTTCACAGGAGCGCTGACGTCTGAAGCCGTGCTGTGCTTCGGTGATGACACCATTCTCCTCAGCGAAGTTCATGACGGTGCTCGTGATGATGTGCTCCATTACTTTGCACGGTACACTGGTTAGAGAGATAGGACGGTAGTTTTCTGGGCGGTAGCGCTCACCTTTCTTGAAGACTGGGGTAACATTGGCAGTTCTCCAGTCCTTTGGTACTATGCCTCTGTTCAGGGAGCACTGGTAGAGGAGTGTGAAAGCAGGGGCTAGTTCTACAGCAAGCTCTCGCAGTAATCTCGGGCTAATGCCGTCTGGACCAGGAGCTTTACTCGGATTTAGGTCCTTGAAGAACTTGGTGACTCCTGCTACTGAAATTGTCAGGGTGGATACGGTAGAAGAGTCTGATGGAGGATTTGTCGCTAGGCCAGTTCTAGAGTAAACTCGTCTTTGCTGCAGGTGATCTTTGGGCTGAAGGCTGAGTGGAATTGCTGGTTCAGCACTTCAGCTCGTTCTTTTGCTTCTGTGACGAGTCTGCCGTCAAAAATGCATATTTTCACTGGTTGAACTTCAGTTGTGTCAAGAGCGGTACATTATCTTTTTTGTAGTATTTTCTTTTTGTCCACCTGTGTATACATGTATTTGTCTCCCTTTGAAAATGTATGGGCGCAGCGCGAGCGTGTGTATGCACGTGTGTATAAAAGGTGCTTTATCTGCATAGAGTGCACACACGCACGCACACACACACACACACACACACACACACCACACACACACACACACACACACACACACAGGAAAAGAGAGACATTTTGCAACTTTAATCTCTCTCTCTCCCTCCCTCCCTCCCCCCCCCCTCTCTCTCTCTCTCTCTCTCTCTCCTATTTGTACTCACACTCGCACAAACATGCATTCTCTCTCCTCTCTCTCTCTCTCTCTCTCTCTCTCTCTCTCTCTCTCTCTCTCTCTCTCTCTAGGTCGCCGGAAATTCCAAACAGAAGCATATCCTGCTTGCAGGTGACTTTAACTGTCCGGACATCAATTGGAACACAGCTACTGTGAACCCAGGAGCCCCAGATCGCCAGATCCAACAGGACCTGATAGACTTGACGGCAGCGGCACAGCTTACACAAGTACATGATGAGCCCACGCGGGAAAAAAAACACATTGGACCTTGTCTTCACGACGAACCCATCCCTCCTGAAGAGCACTGCTTCAGTCCCAGGAATATCAGACCATGAGGCAGTGGTGACAGATTTTGATACCCAGCCACAGCGAGTGAAGAACAAACCTAGACGTCGCTACTTGTACTCTAGAGCAAATTGGGAAAATCTGAATGCAGGGATAGGGCGTATTACAGAGAGGATTAAAAAAAAATGGACGAGGAAGGAGCCGGCATAGACAACATGTGGACTGACTTCAAGACGTCGCTGCTCTCAGCTATGGAAGAAAACGTCCCCTCATACATACAACGGAGAAACCACCGCTACCCATGGATCAACAAAGAGGTCAAACGCCTGCTCAGAAAGAAGAAAAGACTGTATAAGCAGGCAAAGAAGACCGGAAGATGGGAGAACTACAGATTTTTCCAAAAAGATTGCAGGAGACGGATGAGAGCAAAAGAGTGGGAGTACATAAACAACACAACAGAAGAAGGACTCCGGAATAACAACACGAAGCCCTTCTGGAACTACGTCAAGTCTAGATGCCAAGACAGTACTGGTGTGGCACCATTGAAGAAAGGCACGACCCTCCAGAGTGATGGCGCAACCAAGGCACAGATCTTGTTGGATCAGTTCAAATCCGTCTTCACACCAGATGACGGCACACCACTTCCGAAGATGAATGGGGCACCCTTTCCAACTTTGGATGAGCTCATCATCGACACAAACGGAGTAGCCAAGCTGCTGAAGAACTTGAATCCAGCAAAAGCAGGTGGACCGGATGGAATACCAAACAGGATCCTTAAGACCTGCGCCGATGCCATTGCTCCTGCCTTGACCTGCATCTACAGGCGTTCTATACATACGGGCCAATTACCAGAGGATTGGCTGTCAGCAAACATATCGGCGGTTTTCAAGAAAGGAGACAGAAACAACGCAGAAAATTACAGGCCAGTTTCTCTAACTTCAGTGGCCTGCAAACTCCTGGAACATATCATCTGTCGTCACCTTCGGAACCATATGGATAGGCACAACATACTGACAGACAGAAACCACGGCTTCAGATCCGGCTACTCCTGTGAGACGCAGCTGATTACCACAATGCATGATCTCTTCGAGTCCTACGATGCCGGGAAGCAAACCGATGTGGTGATACTGGATTTCAGTAAAGCCTTTGACACGGTACGTCACAAAAAGTTACTCCACAAACTCGATCATTATGGAGTACGAGGACCTATTCTTAAATGGCTCACCGACTTTTTGACGAAAAGGAGGATGCGAGTGGTGCTGGAGGGAGAGGCATCAGGCGAGGTAGCTGTCGACTCCGGTGTCCCTCAGGGCACAGTGCTGGGGCCACTACTCTTCCTTGCCACATCAATGACCTACCGGAAGCAGTGAAGTCAAAAGTACGACTCTTCGCTGATGACTGCCTACTGTACCGCAACATCAACACCCTTCAGGACCACATCACTCTGCAAGAAGATCTGAGACACCTTGAGGACTGGGCCAAGAGATGGGGGATGCGCTTCAACGCACAGAAATGTTACAGCCTGTCCTCCCGGAGCAAGTCTACCTACATGTACAGCCTCAATGGAGTCTTTCTGAAACAGGTTCAGCAAAACCCGTACTTAGGAGTACTCATCTCAGATGACTTGAAATGGGGTCAACACACTGCAAATATTGCAATGACCCCTGTGAGTGCTGGCCGCAGACGGACACGACCCCCCAAGTATGAGGACTTCGAAGTCTCCAATATTACAGAATATCGCGTGGTCAGAAACACTCGCGGCTTCAAACTACCTGTCTGTAACACAAGTCAGTACACCCACTCCTTCGTGCGGACAGTGATGGACTGGAATCATCTAGGGGAGGATATCGTCAGTACAGGCTCTGTCAGTGCATTTACATCAGCACTTGGCAGATCAACATCGCCTGCCTACTAGCATCTTGACAGCAGTAGGATTTTTAGCCAGCTTTTTGTGTTTTTTAAACCTGTAGATAACCTGTTGTGGCTACTCACAGAGACCTTAACCCAGTAGAAGATTGTTAGGACAAAGTGGTGGCTTTTTAAACTATTTTTTGCGCTCTCCCCGTTCCGTCGTATTTATAGCCGTTGATTGGCTCCTGCGACGTAATGTTCCAGATCCAGATCCAGATCTCTCTCTCTCTCTCTCTCTCTCTCTCTCTCTCTCTCTCGGGGGTGAACACTGCGCAGTCGAACAGGCAAGACGTGTTTTTGAGGTGCTGCGACAAGTTGAAAACGTTTGCTTATTTTCTTTCAAATAATTTCTAAAAGTCATCTGAAACTGATTTAGTTTAGGATGCCTTGTTGTAATATACAGCTTTGAGTAAAAATTGGAACGTTTCATCCAATACTAATTACTCTGCTGAAAAAGAAAGGTGAAAGGTCGGCCAGGCTTCGGAATGCAAAACCGTATTGCCCTTTCACACGATGGGATTTTTTCACGGACTTGTCGTATCGCATGATTCTGACTACTGTGTGCGGCATATTTTTTCTTTTGGCAGTCATGTATGCGGTGCACATTGAACATGAAACTGGACTTGAGCAGAGTGTGTATGACTGGTAGGGAGGAAACGTCAGCAAATGTCAGTGTTGTTGCTCGTGTGTGTTCCATCCCGCTGCGGCAAATCAAAGGTCAGTGACTATGTGGGTGTGTGAACAGTCTATTAGTCAACTAAAATATGTCAACCCTTCTTCAGGACTTTTCCTATGTCATTCTGGCGACATTGAAGAAAATCCCGGTCCCTCAGTAGAAGAAATGTTGACAGACATGAAGATGTCCATAGATCACCGCTTCGACAGTGCAGCGACTGGCATGCAGTCTCTTTTCTCTAACTTCTCCTCAAGGTCCGCCCAACTTCAAGATATTGCTGAACAGCTTAAGAATCGAGAAGAAGAAATTTGTAGTTTGAAAGAAAATGCTGAAGTGTTAGAATATAGACTAGAACAAACGGAACAACAAAACGAACGACTCAACACATTGATGAGAAAGGACAATATTGTGTTCTATGGAATACCAGAGGAAACAGACATGGATGAGACAGGGGAGGACTGTGAACAGACTCTTGTCCACTTACTTAATCAGCATGACTCATCAAAAACTTGGTCTGGAGACGATTTTTCCTTCGTATACAGACTGGGTCAGAAAAAGCAGAACCAAACCCGACCACGCCCTGTCTTGGCAAAGTTTTTAAAGAACAAAGATAAACGAAATCTGATCAGGAGCAAAACCATACGGATCAAACTAAATGATGTTGGTGTTCGCCTCAATGACGACTTGACAGAAGAGCAGCGTCGCAAATTAAAAGACCTGAAGGCGGAAGGGTATACGGGTTTTTACCGTGGCTCCAAACTAATTAAATTTAGAAGTCGAAGACAGGATGACGGTGGCTCTGTCAACAACGGCCGTTCACGAGGACAGCTCGACGACAAGGACAATGGCATGCCAACACCACAGAGCTCCCATGACTCTGCCCCGTTCCCCTTTCCTTCTTCTCCACAAGAACGGGTACAAACGGAAATCCAGCTTGCACAAAAACCATCGTCGTGCACACAGGATGAGGGGACCACAGGCACTGCAGAGAGTTGTCACACAACCTTTACCTCTGCAAGAGAGCGAGGCCAGGGCAGAGAAGGTGGAACGGATGGCAGTCCAACACTTGATGTTGGTAGCCAGGGATCACCACGGGACTTTGGTCGTGGACAGGGGGCTACGCCTCCAAACCAAGGCACCAGCAGACACTTCCCACCGCGTCCCAGGGCATTAAGGGATCGACGTTCTCCTCATCGACCCCAGCGTCAAACCCAGGATCGCATTAACAGCACCATACAGAAACGATCACAGACGAAATGACGCCAAATGACTAAGGTTTCCTGTAATCAGTTTCAGCGAGACCCTAGTACACAGCGCGATACATGTGACAATGTGACACACACTCGAATCACAGATACCAATTTAAATAGCAAAAATTATGATTCAGCTTTTTGTAGTAGGACCAGAATTAGTACAGCAGTAACTAACGGGCAGTCTAGGTCAAAGGGGCCCCGTTTGTTGGGTATAAAATCAAACAATAGATGTGTGCGCATTCTTAACTGGAATATTGAGGGCTTGCTTTCTAAGGTATCTGACCCTGATTTTATGCACTATGTTCACAACTTTGACATTATTTGTTTTACTGAAACCTTCCTTGAACTAAGGAAAGCATTAGATTGTTTTCTCAGCTACATTCAATTCATTAGTCCTGCAGTTAAACTCTCAGTGCACGGTCGAAACAGTGGTGGTGTGATGATAATGGTGAAACGTTCATTGCAGTCGTTCACTGAGCTACTGGACACATCACAAGATAACATTGTACTTATTAAGTTTCATAAAAGTATGTTGGAACAGTACCAACGATATAATATTGTGTGGTGCATATGTGTGTCCCCCAGATAGCCCTTACTATAAACAACCACACATTTCTGTCAGTTCTGGTATCTGTCTGATTGAACAATGTATTTTGAATTATACTCAGATAATGAATGATTCGTGTGACTTTTTGATATGCGGAGACTTTAATGCCAGGACGGGAACACTAAATGTTGCAACACATGAGACCGAGGGAGACATATATGATCTGGTGCAGTCAGACTTGTGTGAAACAAGGTCGTCTCAAGATGATACAGTGAATGCTTATGGTCGGCTTCTCCTTGAGTTCTGTAGTGCTTGTGATTTAACAATACTGAACGGATTGTGTGCTGGGGACGAAAATGGAAGTTTTACTTATGTATGTGCTACTGGTAGTAGTGTAATTGACTATTTTATTTGCTCAAAGGTGCTGAAAGGTGACAATATGGAGCTAAAGGTGGGTGAAATGTTTACCTCACAACACATGCCTGTAGAGCTGACAATAAATTACAAAGAAATGGTTACAAAGGAGAATAAGACGACGTGTACAGAAAAAATTGTATGGGATTTAGATAACTCTTTTCATTTTCAAGCAGCTGTGCAAAGTCCCTTTTTTCAGCAAATCTTAGTTGAAGCAACACGTCTTTTACCAGTGTCTGTGAACGATGCTGTCATCTGCTTAAATAATGGGTTGATTAAAGCAGCGGAATGCATGAAGCGCAAAATTTTCACGGGCATAAAGTCAAGCCCTTGGTATGACAGAGAATGCAGAGCAGCAAAAAAAGTGATGAGAAAGTGGTGGAGAAATTTTAATCGCTGTAAAGTTAAATCGGCTAAAACACAATATAGAATTGGCTTGGCAAATAGCAGACGACTGTACAAGCATTTGCTTAAAGATAAACATAAAATATATAAAAGAAACAAACTCAATGCGCTCAACATGAAAATAAATGATTCAGGTAAGTTCTGGAGTGAAATCAGGTCTCTAAATCGAAAGACAGAATGCACACCAAACATCAGTACAAATGGTTTAGTCATTTCCGATCTGTATTTAATTCTGTTAATCCTGTTATGGACAACTCTCAAGATAATGATGAAAGTCAAAGGTATGTTGATGAGCTCGATAGGCCAATTTGCACGGAAGAAATACATAGAAGCATTCGCTCTCTGAAATTGTGCAAAGCTCCTGGACCTGATGGTATTTTAGCAGAAATGTTAAAAAGCTCTATCGATTGCATCATGCCTTTCCTGTTGTGTTTGTTTAATCATATGTTTGACACACACGATTATCCCAGCGTGTGGAACTGTGCCATTATTGTACCTCTGCACAAGACCGGAGATATTGATAATCCTAACAATTATCGAGGAGTGTCTCTAATGAGTATACTTGGGAAAGTGTTTGCCAGAGTTTAACAAATAACCGCCTCACACAGTGGGCAGAAGATAACGAAAAGATTGCCGAGGAACAAAGTGGTTTTAGATCAGGTTATTCTACTTCCGACAATATATTTGTCCTGTATTCTATAGTGCAAAAGTATTTGGTGAGAAAGTCAGGAAAAGTATATGTTTGCTTCGTTGACTTTAAAAAAGCATATTTGATAAGTCAATCGTAACATTTTGTGGAATGTACTTAGAAAAATTGGTGTTGGAAGTAAAATGCTAAGGATGCTGCGATGTATGTATCAAGGTGTGAGATCGTGTGTAAGATGTCCTGATGTTCTTACTGAATCCTTTGAGTGCCCAGTGGGTGTAAGGCAAGGCTGTGTATTGTCACCCACGTTATTTTCGTTTTTGATAAATGAACTAGCGTTAGAAGTTGCTTCAAAGGGTGACTTTGGAATACAGTTAGCACCCGACTTTGTACATGTCTTGATATTGTTGTTTGCTGATGATGTTGCTTTAGCTTCATACTGTCCCAAGGGCTTACAAAATCAAATTGATATCCTCAAACAATTTGCATACAATTATGATATGAAAGTGAATCTGGAAAAGACGAAAATAATTGTATTCAGAAAAGGGGGATTTCTGGGACAGAAAGAAAAATGGAAATATGGTGAGGAACATATAACGGTAGTCAACAGTTATAAATATTTAGGGCTACATTTTACAACCAAGCTGTCACTAACGTATGCGGTGGAAGAGCTGGCCACTAAAGCAAAAATTAAAACAACTCAGCTCCTTAGATGCCTTTGGAAATTAGGAGATACTTCGAGAAATATGTTCTTTAAGATGTATGACGCTCAGATTGCTCCCATTTTACTGTACGGGTCTGAGGTCTGGGGCTATCAACAGCTCGATGTACTAGAGAAGACGCATATGCTTGCCTGTAAACGTTACTTGAACGTAAGTAAAAAACGCCAAACAAAATGGTGCTGGGAGACCTCGGCCGATATCCAATGTATATTTTAGCGGCTGAAAGGTGTATTCGTTACTGGCTAAGAGTTTGTAATCTGGCAGAAGAAAGACTACCCAGGAAAGCCTATAATATGCTAAACCACCTTCAAGAATTGGGCAAAAAAAAACATGGGCGTTTTACGTGAGACAGTTATTATTTGTAAATGGATTTGGAGATGTTTGGTTGCAACAGAGTGTTGGCAATTATGAACAATTTCATTCATATTTTTAGACAGAGACTCGCTGATCAGTATGCACAAACTTGGCATGATAAACTGGAATCAGCAGAACGTTTTGAACTGTATTCCAGCTTTAAGCAGTTCCTACGAACAGAACATTATTTGGTTTACGAGATATTACGGTGTCAGAAAGAAGCGTATGTTAAATTTAGATTTGGCATTTCTCCAATAAGGGTGCATAAACTGAGATACAGAAGGGATGTGGTACCAAGACATTTATTATGTCCGGTTTGCAAAGGAGCTATTGAAGATGAGTCACATGTGTTGTTTGAATGCAGGGTGTATGAGATATTTAGAGAAAATGTGAATGCTATCAATAACGCTGAAGGAAGTGTGTCGTATGTAATGTCCTGTGCCGATGAAATGTCTGTAAGACAAGTCTCACGTTTTCTGTACAACGTTTTCCGAAGAAGATCACAGCTGATGCAAGAGGAAGAATTGAAGACAGTGTGTGTTCATACTGTGGAATGATGATTTTGAATGGACAAATTAAGCTCTAACAAATATTCTGTAGGATTGATGGAGTTAATGGATGGATGCTCGTAAACTTTGATTAATAATGATTGAGGATCTCAGTTATTAACGAGAACTGAAGACTGATCGGGGATCAAGGCGGTAAATAATATGTTAGTGGGCTTTTATGGATGATTGATTACTGATAAATGACCAAAGATGGAGGATGGCTGATGATGGCTATTGATCAGTTCTTTCTTTTTTTTGTTGTTGTTGTTTTTTTTTTTTTTTTAATGGTATGTTGAGGATAGGATACGGGAGAGGATAAGCGATTTAAGTCGAATTAATGAACACTGAGGATAAATGATTCAAATGATAATGATGACTGATTATCAATATTGATCAGTGGCCTCTATGATTAGGGATTGATGATTGATTATGATCGACGGAATATCAGTGGACAATTATTTTGACGGTCGAAAATGCTGAGGCTTAACTATTGGTGCGTGCTCCTATTGATATCCTGTTGATTAATTTTCAAGAATTTATTGTTGGCATGCCTTCATTGGAATGTCGATGTGCGTGGGACTACAAATTGTGTGAATGGTAAATCCATTTTGCTATCCCCTTGAAATGAACATGTATATTTGTTTATTCAATAAAATGTCAGTGTCAGTGTCAGTGTCAGTCTCTCTCTCTCTCTCTCTCTCTCTCTCTCTCTTTGTCTCTCTCTCTCTCACACACACACACACACACACACACACACACACACACACACACACACACACACACACACACACACACACACACACACACACACACACACACACACACACACACACTAATAAGACATTTGCCTGGACACTTTCACGTTGCAAGAAATCCTAGCCATGATCTGGCAAAAGGGGTAGAAAAGGGAAAAAAGATTACTTGTTATGCCAAGAAATACGCACGTACGTAACTGGACTAGGATCCTTTTGAGAATCAACTTTGATAGTTACAGAAGAATAAACATTGATTTTTGAAAGTCTCTCAGACAGTCCTACTTTTCAAAAAATGTAAAACCCTAGAAGGAAAAATGTTTTTGAATATACAATATTATTTCATAGTTTACAATCAAATGCGTTTATAGGCCAATTCATAAGGACGTTAAGTGGTTTTAACAGCACATATTTATGAAAAAATACACCATTTTGAGTACCTAAATTTTGGAAACAGCTTGGTATATCTTTAAGACACATCATCATCTAGTACTCTGTCCAGGCCATCATTCCATTACTCTGACCCTGCCATTGATAACCAGCTCATGTACTTCATTCCCTCAGTGTTTGTTTCCCATCCAATCATTCTGTTTGCTTACTGTCATAAGCTGACAATATTGAGACGATCAACAAGTAGTGTGTAAAAAAAAAAAAAAAGAATCTCTGAAAGGAAAGCAGATTTCTTTGGAAAAGCACAGGGTCAGACAAGTTAAATGAAACAGATTTTATTAGTGTTTTAATATATAACGCTCTGTGGTTACGGCAATATCCAAATTGCCGGTATCCCTAAGTTACTGAAAATGCTATGGTGCTGGATTTAAGTAGACGTGGTGCTGGATACTGAAGTGGCTAGTCCACATCGGGTAGCACGTCACCATTAAGTAGACGTGGTGCTGGCAAAAATTGTAAGTAGACTATCAACATCGAGTAGCACGTCACATTCAGCGTAGCCGTTCACAAAAAGGGCTGCAGTAGCCGGTCACCTTGTTGGTAGTCAGTCACAAAGTATATAGCCGGTCATTGAGGGGTGGCTACTTAAAACTCAGGTAGCCAAAACGATGGTAAAAAAGGTACACCCACCACCACCACCACCACCACACACCACCACAGCTGTTACATGCAGAAGTCGGTTCAGAATTCCTCGTTGTCTCTGGATAGTGACGCCTTGAATCTTCTGGCATGTTCATGTTCATGTTCTCTCTCTCCCCTCTCTCTCTCTCTCTCTCTCTCTCTCTCCTCTCTCTCTGTCTGTTTTCATACATGCCAATCTTGTACGTTGTAGTACATTTACATATGTTCCCCCAGCCCACCTCACTCCCTACCCCCACTCTATCCTTCCTCTTCATTATTGTTATTCTCATTTTTATTTTTATTTTATTCTTTTATTATTATTATTTTGTTTGTTTTGTTTATTATTATTCTTATTTTTTGTTTTGTTTTCATTTCTCTTCTATTTTCATTTGATGTTCCTCTATGATTACATGACCGCTTTGCTTGCTTCTTTGCTTTCTTACATTAATTGATTTCACTGCATGTTGTAGTCCCTACTCAGGGCGAGGACTGGATGTAAAAAAGCACGTCAGTGCTTATCTATTATCCTCGTAAATAAAGAATTTTGTCTTGTCTTGTCTTCTTCTCTCTCTCTCTCTCTCTCTCTCTCTCTCTCTCTCTCTCTCTCTCTCTCTCTCTACCCCCTCCCTCTGTTCCCATTGACACGGGCATGTGGCCTAGTTCAATTAAAACATTTGTCTTGTCTCTCTCTCTCTCTCTCTCTCTCTCTCTCTCTCTCTCTCTCTCTCTCTCTCTCTCTCTCTGTCACCCTATGCCTTGTGTTCTCCACTGTTCAGGTTATTCAGACATCTCCAAAGATCTCACTGGGGGTATGTTCTTGCACACAGCAGCATTCACGCATGTCTTTTCCAAAATCACTTGACAAACAGCCTGCCATCAACTTCTGTCTTCTTTTACATAAAAATGGGCATTGAAATTCACACCAACTTCTAGAATATCCTCTGACAGTAACTCTCCTCTTCAGTCACGGCCATCTCGTCCGCTCACACCTGTGCCAGTCCGATCGTAGCATCAGGTTAGCACTTCACAACAGGACCACTCAGGACTGAAGAACTGCTCTTCTTCAAATGGTCGGGGGCCTATTCTGTCCCAGCTTTGTCAAGACCTCTACGTTCTCAGGGAAGGGACGCTACCACATGACACGCCATGGTCTCAATGGTCAGTGTTGCCTCCCTTGATTAGTTTCGCACCCAAAGGGTTGAACCTGGGAATTTAAAGGGGTCCTCACCCATAAATAGCATGTTTGGGTTGTTCAAAAGTATGATCGACCGTGTTTCGATGTACGCGTTACTTTTCTTCTGGAACTCACTTCTATCCGTGTTTCGGGTCGTGCAAGTAGCCAAATCGTGACTCGCCACGGAGATTGCCGAGCACAGTACGGAAAGAGACGAGAGTCGGAGATTCCGCAAGTGACGTATAAATGCCAAGACTACCGTGAATGAAAGACATGTCCCTAAAAGCTTTCGCTATGAGGACGTAAAACACAACTATTTTCCGGCGATAATGGCAGATGCTCCCAGCTACGAGTCAAGTTCCAACGAAGAGGACATCGAACGTGAAATTTTCACTTAAGTGTATGGAGTTCAGCCGTACCAGTTTGAACCTACAGCTCCTTGTACAGTACCACCTCCCTCGCCATCAGATGTTTGTGTTTCTTTCCAAGCAGTTCGACATTTTACAGGTTGACCATATTATGTACATATACACACATACGCACGACACAGATAGTACATGATATAAACATGCACATACATACATCTGTTCACACACACACACACACACACACACATTACCGTAGTATGTAAATAACTTTAAAATGATTATGTGATAAACCACATTTTCCTTCAGTTGTTTAGATCATTCAGATAATGCCTTTTCCTTTGAACAGGAGTTTGTCAGCTACTGCATCATCACACTAATTCTCTTCCCTGCTGTAGAAATCCTTTTCAACAGCTGTTCACCTTCAGTCCCCCCCCCCCCCCCCCCCCCCCTTTTTTTTTTTTTTTTTTTTTATTTTACATTCCTCATTTTCAATCTCACTCTCTCCACTTAAATTCTGAAGTTCCACAATGACAATTAGAATCTGAGGGGTCTTTTACAATATATTGCAGTCAAAGATTCTGGCTGTTATTGTAAAAACTGATGCGTGACGTGCCTTACATCAGATCTAAGCTGCAGATCTAAGCTCATTATTCTCTTACTCACCAGGGCAGTTTATAGCATACAGACATACCACACCTGCATATATCTTAAAATGCACACTAGGTCACCATCCTGTATCCAAATACTGATAAATAATTCACTTACTAAAGCATATGGCTGTTGGGCGGAAACTTCAACTTGCAGGGGTGCCTGATGTTCAGCAATGTCCTGAAAAATAAAAACCCAAACTATTATTCATTGGAGTCCAACAAGTTGTTATTTGTGGACATGGACACTTTCTTGTTAATAAGAATCATAACTTCAGTTTTGTTGGAAACAGTAACAGCAGGGGAAAAAAATCAATCACAAACATGCAACAGTTTTAGTGGCAGCAGGTAGTGTGACTGACTGACTGCCACTATGACAGTAACAATGTATGTTTCAGTTTGATGCCAACACTCAACAAAAACCAACAACTATCTTTACAACCAACCATACACTGAGAATGAAATGAAACACAAAAAGATCAACCACCCATTCCGCAAACCTTACCTTCTTTACGTCTCTGAGTTTGGCTCTCTTGCTCCTGACAGAATCTGTGTCACTGTTGCGTTTGAGGCTTGCACTTGCAGCTGGCGAATGAACAGAGAGTGCTTTAATACATTTTTCTGTTATAATAGTTGGCACAGCATCCTCTTTCAGCTGTCTTCGGACCCGAATTCCAGCTTCCACCTTTACCTTCCAGGTGTGTTGATCTTGGAAACTGCTCTTCGAAGTGACGACCGCAAATGGCATGATAACTGTCCCGAAGAACAAAATCTTTCCTCGTTGTGGTGACAAAATTTATCCACAATCGCGTAAACTGGCTGGAAGTACCTGGAAAAGCATGAACGCTTACTCTTTGCTTATTTCCTGATGAAATTCCGCAACCAGACACAGCACACATTCTGTGCCCCATCTCACTTCAGCCGAACACGAAGAGCGACTTGGCTTTTCGACGTCATCAATCGGGAAACCCCCGTTTTAATCGAAATCGAGGCTCTCGTTCCTGTTTCAGCCTCTCGCTTTCCCAATCCGCAGGAAATGCTGCTCTCACTGCAAGATGAGAGCACAGGCGGCTGATTCGGGGCTGGGTTTCGCGATACGATCACATACCAAAACTGTGTATTTGGTCAAAATAGATTTGTAAAAATGGGTGAGAACCCCTTTAACAAGCGCTTGCTTTTTTTTTTTTTTGATTTAATTTTTTTTTTTATGTCACCTGTCTGTCATTCTGCTGTAGATTCGGTCTCCCTAAAGCAGTCTGAGTAACTTGCACAGGTGTAGACGAAAAAGCAGAAGAGCACACAAAACAAAGTGTGAAGTAACGCAGTTTTAATGCACGACACAAAACAGGACAAGAAATTTTCGTATTGCCGAAAATTTCTTGTCCTGTTTTGTGTCGTGCATTAAAACTGCGTTACTTCACACTTTGTTTTGTGTGCTCTTCTGCTTTTTCGTCTGGTTCCGGTAACGCTGCAGTTTGTTTCATTTGCCTTTTGCACAGGTGTAGTCACCCCAATGCTTTCTCTGCCAATTTCTCAGTTATCCTCTCGTCCATTGACATTGTACGCTGCGCTGTCATGCAGAGACCTTTCAACTCCCTTTGTGGGAGTTATGGCTCCTTTAACAATGAGCCATAGTGACTCAGACCAAGGTTGACAAAATTCGAGTGAAATATCAGGTTTACCGACAAGCTAACGATTTGCCGACACAGACAGAATAGGTCACGATGATAATTCACATCAACGGGAAACGTCAAGAGACCCGAGATGGACCATGGTGAGCAGACTGAGATCTGAACTCACACAGACTGAAACTCTTGTTAAAAAAAAAAAAAAAAAGTCACGAAGATCCAGCTTAGGTGGCGGCCATCCAGGTCACTGTCAAAGGTCACTTGACAAATAGTTCATAATAACGCAGGCGAAGGGTTAAGGTAATAAAACACACACTCATACATACATACACACACATGCGCGCGTGCGCGCACACACACACACACACACATGCACGTACACACACACAAACACACACACACACACACACACAAACACACACACACACACGCACCCATGCACTCACACACACATACATACTCGTAGGCATACACACGCACACGCGCGCTCGCGCGCGCGCGCGCGCGCGCGCACACACACACACACACACACACGCACACACACACACACACACGCACACTCTCTCTCTCTCTCTCTCTCTCTCTCTCTCTCTCACAACACGTACGCACACACACACACACACACACACACACATACACACACACGCACACACACACACACACACACACACACACACACACACACACACACACACACACACACACACACCTTCTGTCGTAGTAATTGAGATTTTTAGTCAAAGGCTGCTGTGGCCTAATGTCGGCCATGGTGGCAAAAATTGAAGTCAAAGGTAGTATCACCCAGTTTCTTTTACACTGCAATCTTAATACTACATTGGTCATGGTGTTTTAGATTAAGGTTAAGAGTCAAGTAATCTATGCTTTGTCATGCTGACCCAGATTGTAGAAGTAAAGGTGACCAAATTAATTTTAAAGCTTAAGTGTCCTTAGAATTTGTTAACTGGTCGACATCTCTTGATCAGAGTCAACATGAGCCACTTTTGGCCTCCTGGAATTAAACTTCACATTGTATGTATGTCAGCTGACCTTTCCCCTTGGTCTTGGTCACTTGACCTTTAAACTACGTCTGGGTCACCATGACACGCTGGGTCTCTAACCCAGGGTCCGGGTCACCAAGATCCGCTCATTTTGTTGTTGGTGGTTGATCTCCATCCTTAGCTTGAATACGTAACGGTGATCTAAGTCCAGGTCACCATAACCTAGTCTGGGTCAATAATTCCAAACGTCAGTCTTGTTCGGTTGATAACGTAACGGTTATAAAAGTCCGGGCAGACTATAACCTAGTCTGGGTCAATAACTCTAATCCCATCTGGATTACATAAACCTTTAAACGCACTCTGAGTCGCCATAACCCGCCGTGGGTCAACTGACGTTCAATCAAGGTCAGCGCACAGTATCTTATTCTGGATTACTTGACCTGTAATCTTAATGCAGGTCAAATGACCCATTTAGACCCATATAATCTTAATCTGTGGTGGGCTGGGGAGGGGGAGGGGGTGGGGGTGGGGGACATAGCCCCTGGGTAACATGCACCTGGGGAAATATACACCAAGAGGAACATAGACCTGGAAGGGACAAAGTCTTAGAGAAACATGGGACTGGAAAAACATTGACACTGGGAGCTGGGGGTGGGGGTGGGGTGAGGGGTGGATGGAAGAAGAGGAGGAGATGGATTTAGGCCTGATGAGGAAATGTAGTCCTATAGGGACATGGACATTGGCGAGAGGGGGATGTAGAACACCACCACACTCCACCGTGACACCACCACCACCACCACCCTCCCCTCAACCAATCTCCCCGAGCCTTGCTGAAGCCTTGTTAAGGCAGACATTCCTCAACCATCATCTCCATTCTCCCCCGCCCCCCCTCCCCCCCCCCCCAAAAAAAAAAAAAAAAATATATATATATATATTCGTGTGTGTGTGTGTGTGTGTGTGTGTGTGTGTGTGTGTGTGTGTGTGTGTGTGAAGTCAAGTCAAGTCAAAATTATCTTCATTGAGGGTTTTGGTTGATTATGTAACGGTTATTGAAGTCCGGGCACACTATAACCTTGTCTGGGTCAAAAATTGTGTGTGTGTGTTGTGTGTGTGTGTGTGTGTGTGTGTGTGTGTGTGTGTGTGTGTGTGTGTGTTTTGCTCCGGACATGTACGGACGAACATACGTCACCACTACCATAGCCTCCCCACCCCACTCCCCCACAACTCGTCCCCTCACCCCTTCCCTTCCCCCAGTCTTCTCTTTGTCTTGCCGAAACACTGTCAAGACAAGAGGTGCTGGCGATCCGTTAGCCGAGCGAGGAAAGGGTGGGGGAGGGAGGGAGGGGAAGGTGAATGGAACACGTGGTGAGATGGTCAGTCGGTATGGCACAAAACGTTGGTCAATACATTTTCTTTCGTGGAAAGGCCACAAGAATGAGATCAATCTAATTCAACGTCGACACTTACGTCATCAGGAGAAATGATACGATAGGAGAATTAGGAGGAAAGGTGGATGTAGGAGGTGATGAGGAAGTGATGTAGGAAGGGATGTAGGAAAGTGGATGTAGGAAGGGTGGATGTAGGAAAGGTGGATGTAGGAAGGTGGATGTAGGAAGGGTGGATGTAGGAAAGGTGGATGTAGGAAAGGTGGATGTAGGAAGGGTGGATGTAGGAGGGTGGATGTAGGAAAGTGGATGTAGGAAGGGTGGATGTAGGAAAGGTGGATGTAGGAAGGTGGATGTAGAAGGGTGGATTTAGGAAGGGTGGAAGAGGTGGAGGCAGGAAATGTTTCGAGCATAAATCGAAACCAGCAGAACGAACAATCACGTATCTCCTCAAATTGGATGCCAGGTAGGGGTACTCGAAGGTCCCATCCATTTTGCGCCCAATTTGAGGAGGTAAGTGATTGTTCATTCCTCGTATTCATTGTCTTGAATGTTGTTCGGCTTGCCTGAAGAGGGCCAAAGAGGTCGAAACGCGTCGTGCTTTGTCTTGTAATTTTGTTTGTCTCTTTTGTTCGGCGGAACAGTAATTTTTCTTTAAGTTTGTTTCAGTTTCCGCCTGCAGTCACCTCACATTGAAACGGAATCAAACTGATATTGTTGTATGAAAGAGTTTCTCCAGGGACAGTCCTTTACTGGGGAAAGTGGAATTCTACACCATAGATGCTATTTTAATGTGCTGTTACTAACTGTCTCAGCAATTCAAAAGGGTCGAAACGCGTCGTGCTTTGTCTTGTCATTTGTTTGTCTCTTTCGATCGGAGGAACAGTAATTTTTTTTCTTCTTTTAATTTCAAAACGAAGAGACTGAGGGCGGGAAATGAAATTAAATTTAGAAAGGAAAGGGGTTAGTTACCGCCAAGGACACAGACAAACAGAGTACAGGACAACGAAAGGAAAGGGGTTAGTTACCGCCAAGGACACAGACAAACAGATTACAGGGCAACGAAAGGAAAGGGGTTAGTTACCGCCAAGGACACAGACAAACAGATTACAGGGCAACGAAAGAAAAGGGGTTAGTTACCGCCAAGGACACAGACAAACAGATTACAGGACAACGAAATGCTGAATGTTTGTGTCCTTGGCGGTAACTAACCCTTTTCTTCTAAACTTTGTCCTGTAATCTGTTTGTTGTTCCTTGGCGGTAACTAACCCTTTTCCTTTCTAAATTTTTCTTTTAATTGCCTTTGTCTGGCAATCCCTAGCGGTGATACCCCCCTTCCTTCTAAATTGTCCTTAATAGCCAGGTTGATCTGGCAACCTAGGGTGGTTCCGTCCGGCAGTGACAAATGCCTTCAATAGGCAGGGGGAAGGTGGTGGGGGGCGTGGGGCAGGGGAGGAGCGTGAGGGAGGGGGAAGGGAGGGGGGGGGGGGCGGGGGCGATGGAGGGGGAGAGTGTGTGGGGGGGGTGTAAGGACATATTTGACACCAGTGCGAGCTGTGGCTGCCGGGGCTGGGTGGATGGGCTTAGCTGGCTGGTTATTAAGCAGTAAAGTTGGGTATTTTTTGCTCCCATAAGAAAACCTAACACAAAGTAACTTTTATTCAAGACTGGCACAGCCTTTTAAACTTGAATAAAGTCAGACAAATACATAGACGAACAATCTAATAGGGCGGGGGGGGGGGGGGGGGGGGGGGGGGGGTGCAAAAAAGAATCCAATAGCACCCCAAAGCAGCCAGCGAAGAGTAGTAAATGAAGCCAAACGAAAGTGTGGGGAGGAAAAAAGTTGCTGAAAAACTAAAGACATTATGCAAATAGTATAAAATGTAGGGGACAATCTTTGAGCCTACGCTTGAGGATCCACCCAAAGATGCAAGGGAGATCAAAAGACAAACACACAGACTCTTCGCTGGCTGCTTTGGGGGTGCTATTGGATTCTTTTTTGCACCTTGGTGGTGAGAACACCACAGTATTATGGCAGACCCAGAGGGTCACATATAACATGGCCAGATGTGAAGGGTTGGGAAATGCCTCCAACAGTATTACTTTTATACTTGTTTGCCTGCTTTCTTTGTCTAATTTGGCAATCCCTCACCCCCTTTTTAGTGACTCTTCCAGATTTGGGTTTATAGCCGCGCCAGTGACCCAGACAACACAACACGTGTGGTTTACGGGCGTTATAGCCGCGCCAGTGACCCAGACAAACGAAACACGAAATGGAAGAGTCACTAGAGGCAGGGAAGAGGCAAATTTAGACTTTTGCAATACCATGACAACCAAGTTTTAAAACTACTGCAGGCATATCCCAATGTTGTTATCTCAGATTATATATATACTGTAACAAACAAACGCTTTACAATTACATGTGTCTACTTGCCTAGGTAAAGTTGTTTTTTATTTTGTTAAACAACACCAAAGCTAATTAACGAGTGCATCTTACTACTTTTAGTCACTACTTTTTAATAAAATTTATTTTAAATACTTTATTAGATTGAATATAAAAATGCTGCTTTTAATACATAAAATTGGGAAAAGATTATTTTGGTGGGAAATTTAGCCGCCTAAATTTATCAATGCCGCGTGACGGCTAACGCCTGCACTAACGACGCCGGTGGGGAATTTAGCCGTCTAATTTATACAATGCTGCGTGGCGGCCTGCAGTAACGACGCCCCAACTCCGTATGTGTAACTCGACACGAACCCGGAAACAGTGCGACGCTTTGACTCGGCAATTATGCAGTTGAGTAAGCCGTGGCCAGACATGTCTGACCTAGATACTACATAAAGGCAGCAAACCCTTCAGAAGTGAAGAGGAGTTGTCTCCCGGAAAAGAATGTAACAATTAATTGTGTTTTATGAAAAAATCGTCATTAAGTCGTTCTAGGTTCTTATTCAAGTCGGCATCACGTTCTTATTCAAGTTCTTATTTAAGTTTTTAACAAGTTTTTATTTAAGTTCTTATTTAAGTTCTTAACAAGTCAACATCAAGTTCTTAACAAGTCATCATCAAGTTCTTAACAAGTTCTTATTCAAGTACTTATTCAAGTTCTTAACAAGTCGTCATCAAGTCGTCATTAAGTTCTTATCAAGTCGTCATCAAGTTCTTATCAAGTTCTTATTTAAGTTTTCATCAAGTCGTCATCAAGTCGTTATCAAGTTCTTATTCAAGTCACTTATAATTATTTATTAAGTTCTTAACATATTATTGCATATCAAATGGATCAAAATGAGATTTTGTTGTTGGCAGTTCTGGCATGCTTTTTTGTTCGGCTTCTGTATTTAGTGGCTGAGATTTTTTGGACTGCTTTGGTTTTTGCTGGCGTTGTTTATATATTTTATAACCGTAATAACCACCCCCAGCAGCAATGACGCCAAAAATGACAACTGTTTTAAATTCAATATTCCATGATGACTTTGGTGTTGTAGGTCTTGAATCAACTTGTGTATTTACAGCTGGCATTGAAACAACTGTTGGCGTTGGCGGTGTTATGTTTTCATTATGAGTTATATTCTGTGATTGCAACATTAATTTTTTTTGTTTGTTCCACTCTGCTAATTTTTTTCCTGCTGCAATGCGCCCAGGATGAGGAGGCTTTTTACTGGTCACTTTCTCCACCTGATTCAATGTTTTCTGATTCTGCTGATTTTCTGGCTCGGTCATTTTGAAGGGAAACAAAATCTATATGATTAAAAGTAATTAATCCCATGATTAATGGCGATAACAATGTTCCAAATCTGTAATATAGATCACATCCTAGAGACTCTAATGACTTTGTTAAAACGGGATCCTGTGTTAAATCATACATAAAATCTTGTTCAGAATCAATGGGAGCAAATCTACTAACTAGTTTAGTGTACAAACTAAGAACCGTTTGCCCAACACTTTTTACCATTCTTGACCCAGTTGCGCTTCATACCTGTTGTGATACTTTACAATGTCTTGTGGCGACATTTGTTGAATCTGTTCTATGCTGAATTCATTTCCAAGGTACTGTTTTGTTTTTCCACATGCTGCTAAAGAATACAGCCCTTCCTTTTTGCGCATAATAGCTTGGTCATCAACTTGATTATTTGTAATCATAAGTTCAGGAAGTAAATCATCGCAGTTCATGTTTTATTAATAATAAATTTTATTTTATTTTTTAAAAATGAGCACCGAAAAAAACTGTTGCCAACCTTGTATACCATTCTGCTGTTATTGGAGGTCTAAGTGTAGGATACACAATGCTTGGTAAAAGCTTGTTAAGAATAAAACCAGCAGATCTTGGCAAACTAGACTTTGAAGACTCAGCAAAGCTGATTGCTGTTATTACAGCTTCATTTGCTACGAAAGATTTTTTAGTTAAGCAAGGAATAATTCCAGACAGTATCAATATGTAAAATTAAAAAAATACATTTATAAAAATGGCTTCACTCGTAATGATGATTGGTGGCGCTGTGGTTAATGCGCTTGCTTTTAGCGGAAGTAATTACGCATTTAGTAAACTACAAAATAACGATGAGAGAAAAAGACATAACAGAGCTATGGAGCAAACTAGCCGCTGCACAAGACACCTATGAAAAGCAAAGAATGGAGCAGTTAGATTTTATTAACGACAGACTTAAACAACTGGGACATGCAGCTTACACATTTAAAGATGTTGATCAAGCAATAAAAGAATATTATCTTGTAACAGGCAAGCCAATCGAGACATTGCCTCCACCAAAATTCAGCGATTTTTATCAACCATCAGAAAAACAAAAGATGCAAGAAATATTGTTTATTGCCTTTGGTATGACCGTTGTGTATTTTGTTGCGCATAATATTGGCTGAATAAAAATGAACAAAATCTATTATTCACCAAAAGGATATTGGAAGGGAATCACAGCAATTAAAAAGCTAAGCCAAGCAGCGGGAGTCAGTGAACAAACAGCAAAAGAATGGTTATCTAAACAAGCGATTTGGCAAATTTATCTACAGCGCCTAAAAAAACTACAGAGACCACACTTTGTGAATATAACTCCAAACGACACCCATCAAATGGATCTTCTATATTTACCCCATGATACGATTAGACGAAAAAGATTTAAGTACGCACTTACAGTCATTGACATAGCTTCAAGATACAAAGATGCTGAACCATTAACACAAAAGAGTGCTTCTGCTGTTGCTGTCGCTATACAACTGATATATCAACGAGGACCCTTAACTTATCCTCGCATGATTCAAGTCGATGACGGAAAAGAATTTAAAGGTCAAGTGAATCAATTATTGTTAAAACATAGAGTTACCATTAAAAGAGGCATTCCAGGAGTTCACAGATCACAGGCTTTGGTTGAAAACTTTAACAAACAGTTATCTGAAAGACTTTTCTCCTACCAGTATCACAGAGAGCTGATTGACAATTCTCGCAACACAGAATGGGTAAAAAGACTGCCCTCAGTTTTGCGCGCAATGAATAATGAAGAATTTAAAGGGCTAAAACCAGTACAAGCAATCAGAAAACAAACAATAAATGTTGTTGAAGGAGACTCCAGTTCATCCAGTAAACTATTACCATTTGGTTTGAAAGTAAGGTACCTTTATTCACCGGGAGAAGCGGAAGGGGACACTCGCATCAGGGCAACAGATCCAGTTTGGAGTGTTGATCCATATGAGATAAAAAAAAATTGTGAAAATGAATCCGCCCGTGTATTATTTATGAGAAACTGACACAACAAAACGACCAGCCCCTCAAAGATCTTTTGTGAAGGAAGAACTGCAGATAATCCCGCCAGACACAGTTCCAGTCGCTTAGTTAATTTAGGCAAATACATTTGAGTTAAAATGGAAGCTCAAAAAAAATTATTTGCGTATAGATTTATTATTAAAACAATGATAAAGAATAAACTACCCATTGATCCTAATTTATATGAAAAAATCAAAAATCTTGAAAAAATCAAAAATCTTGAAACAACAACCACAAATAATCCAGCTATACTGGATAAAGAAATTACTGAGTATCTAATTGCGCTTGACCAAATGACCTCCAATGACCAATTGCATATGAATACTCTGGATTAACAAATACTCTTTTTGTGTTAGTGCGGTCAAGAGACCGTTTTGTTACAACTGTTGTGTTAATCTCATGCAGATTAGATCGCAGCTTGTAATTGTCATGATGAAAAGTCTTTTTTTTGAACAATGCTTCTTTGTAATTGTCATGTGATATGTTTGACTGCACAACACTACGAGATATTCCCTTTGCTTTTTTAACAGTTTTTGTTTGACTAGCAAGACTGTACATTTTTGACCTTAAACCAATAAACTCCTTGATCACACCACCAGATAATTCATCCTTCATCTTACCTAAAACCTTCTTATTAATAACTGAATGCAAAGGGAATCTTTAGGGTAATCAGATGTGTCGTACCATCCGGCATGCTCTTTTGCTACTTCTAATTCCATGTCTTTGTAAAAATCTTCAGTAGGGATATCTATAACAAAGGAATCTGTATCTGTGTACAGAACTCTGGACTCTGGATACAAGGGTTTAAAGTAGTCGTAAAGAAATTCTAACATCAAAAGCTTTGACAGCTCTAAAACAGTAAACCCAATAAAAACAGGTTTGTCCAATTTGACTTTCTTTTTTTTCATCATTATTCCAAAAAGCTGATCATGAATTTTTCTAAAGTCTTGATAATTTGGTTTTGATGTCAACTTAATTGCATCGTTCTCTCTGGTGACCAATCTTACATCTTTGCGCTTGTGCGGATTTTCCATAGTCTTTCCAAAACAGCTGTTGTTCATCAACTTGAAAAAGTCTTTTTCTGAAGCATCTGCGGATTTAGTTCTGAGATCAGTATTCTTCATGATGTATGGTTTCATGAACTGTTCTTGATCAAATTCAATTATATGATGAACTGCTGTTAACTTTAAACCATGTCTTAAATAAAATTGGAGAAGTCTGTAATGACAGACATAATTTTTTTTGTCACGAAGATTAGGCACAAGTTTTGGCGGTTCTGTCATTGACACTTTTAGGGTTTCTGCTGCTAATGGGTAATCATTATGGTAATCATGAAGTTCATGAGGATATTCTAAATCAACTTCTAGAATGAGACCTCTTTTACGATCAGCTTCTAGAGTAGGTAGCCATTTTAAAAACTTTTGAATGTCTTTTACACCTCCTGTGTACATTTTAAAGTTACGTAATGGAAGTGATTGACTCATAGCCCAACCATACAGATTGTTTGCATCTAAATACATAAGATAGTTAGACTTCCTACTTGGATCATAGTTGTCTAGGTATTTGTTGTTTGCTTTACAGTAATGGTGAGACGCCATACTAATTCCGCCACGCAATCCGTTTTCAATCATCTGAAGCATTGGTAGGTCAGTTAATAAATCAATCTGTACACCAGTAAATTTTAAGAAAGCATCCCAACTCATCCCAGGCGCAGAAATATAATGCGCAGGATCTAGACTATAATGTTTCATGCAGGTCTTTCTGTAATTTTCAAAGATATCCGCCAACAAACAGGTATCCGCCATTAAATAGGAATCATGATAGTCTCCCATTGTTTTAGAGTCTAATTTTTGCCACGCTTCTTGAGCATAAGAATAATCAGAATCACTGATGTCCTTTCCTCTAAGACTACTAAAGAACGCGCCTTTAGGAGGAAGTGAGTCTTCATCAAACCTTTCCCAACTGTTCATGTACTCATAAGGATAAACGCCTTTTCTAACAAGTGTTGGGTCAAAATATTCTTCCGTTATTGGGCAGGACTTTAAGGACATAGCCAGTGACTCTAATGAACCCATCAGGTGTTGCATAGAGTCATAAAAAGATAAATTATTAAAGTGAAACACATGTACTTTTCTGATGACTGCGCAATGCATGACACCCTAAAGGCGCTAGTTACTGCTTGCAATATAAGATGAGAATCGTAACCTCGCAAGTTATGAAAGAATATAGGAAGTCTCCAAGTCCTAGGATCAAACTTTAGTTGAAGATTGCAATTGTTATGTGCTGCTCCTCTGAATTCTCCGCTAATTGATCATGATCTCTTACTGTTGGGTTTAAACTTTTAGGTGTTAGCTCTAAACCACAAATCCAACAGTGAGTGGCTGAGTCATAGCGATCTTGATCTTCAGGGGTCATCTTAAGATCGGATAGGACTAGATTATTAGAACAGACATTACGAACTTCTTGCATGCGTTTTAAGAAATGTTTTGCTGCATGTGGTCCTCTGTATAATTCTGGCTTTGAATGTTCACCATCTGACCTGACAACAATGAAGGCAAATGAACAAATCTGGTGGTTATTCATTATAACTGTTTTTGGTAAATGTTTTGGAGCAGGTCCTTCATAAGGAACAATAAGCGATTCGAAGTCTGCGTAAACAACGTATGGAGACCTCTGGAGTTTTTGTAATTCTTAAAACTAACCTTACTGCCTTCTCTTGGCATAATTAGTTCTGTATTACAGTCAACTGGACTAAGACAATGTTTTACATGTTCGCTCGCAGCTTGAACAGACGGAATTCTTGTTAAACATTTTCTACAAAATTCTTGTTTGCTATGTTGTTTTGTAGTATGCACTAGTAATCTACTCATTGTGCGTATTAGAGTGTAGTGCAACCCATTAAGGCTTTGCATCAGGAGTAAGTCTACATGAGTTTTGGTTGGTTCGCCTATTGTTGGACTGTTCTTTGACACTCTAATTGGCAGAAGGTTGGTTTCTTCAGACCATGTGTAGACATTAACAGTTATTGGTGGATTTTGTTTTTCAAACTGATCAATTTTGTCTACAGCCATAGGAAATTCAAGGCCGTTAAAGTTAAGATCATTGGCCCACTGCAAATAGTTAGATACTCTCTCTGCATTTTTGGCAACGTGATGCAGCCTAGCAAGAACGCACCACATAAAACATTTGTCGTCTGAATTTTTATGTTCAAAACTGCTTTCTTTGCAACTAATGTTGGAGGCAGTGGAATGTAAGACTTGCCTACAATTGGCTCATACTTAGCCTGTCTTAATCTGATGTCTAGGACTTCACCCTCTGACCAACCAGAGCCTCTCATTTTAGCTGCTTCAGAGGCTTCATTAAACTGTGTAAGAAATTGATCTGCCCAACCGGGTGTTAAGTCATTATAAGAAAGAATAGTCTGCTGTTTAGTTGAGACCCAGACTTCTAGATTTTCTTCGTTTATTGTTATATAGTCGATTAAAACAACTAACCTTACTTTAACTGGAGGGTTTATTGTTAGTTTACTTGGAACTTGAGAAATAGCATGTACAACGCTTGCCTGCACGTTTGTTGGATCAATAACTTCTAAAACGACCTCATTTAAAGCTTTTGACAAACGCTCTTCCTCTTCCATTGCATCTAACCAAGAGTCAAAACTGTCATATATCTTATCCATGTTGAGCTTCTTTTCTAACTCAAAATATTTATTTAAATTAAAAAAAAAAAACTTAATCAGAATCAATATCAACGGTCTTTTTGTGCTTGGACTCGTAAACTAAAGTATAAACGCCCTTTGGTGTTGTTAATGTGAGCTGTTTAGAACAGAGTTTAATGTTTCGTTTACTTTTTTTAAACATTCCTTTTTTATCTGGTCGGTGTCTGGTTGTTGAGAAAAAGTTGCCCGTGCCTTTCTTTGAAGATCAAACTTTTGTCTTTTGTAGTCCTCAAAATCAGCCTGTAGGCGACTAAATTCTTCATCCGTGATGTTTGAGTCAGCAAGTGCTTTATCAATTATCAGTTTGAAGGAACTAAGTTTAGCTGTTATTAGTTGAACCATAGCTGTGTGCTTTTGGAGTTTAGCTTTTATTTTTTTGCTGACAGCACTTACAGCCAATGAACACAGGCCAAGAGTTAAAGACACACCACCTAGAGGTATAGCTACCGGTGCACCTACGCCTGTTGCTAAGAGACCTACACTTGTTCCTGCTGATAGAGCACTAGTGATCGATGCTCCAGTATTAACATATGTAACAGCATTAAAGACAGCAGAATACCTTCGTTTGGTTTTACTGTATTTTGAAAGGTCCTGCTCTAGTTGGGTTTGCATTTGTGTTATGTTTGTTAATCTGAAAGTTTTTATGTCTACAGCAACAGAGTTCTCTTCTTTGGGCACTTTTGGATAAGTCGTAACGACATGCTTTTTTAAAATAAAAATAATTTAGTATTGGATATCTTTTAATCTGTTATCTTGAATATTCAGCTGTGCATCATATATTAAAAACAAATGTACATTAAGTGGTTTATCACTCTCTTTTTCTTTATCAATTTGAATGTTTATTACGTCTTTAACTGTTCTCCCACTCCCATGCAACTGATTATCCTCTGTTGACCTTAGGTCAATCCATAAACCGTATTTCGTTGTTAAATATTCATCAAGTCTAACACTGTGAAGGTGTAGATCTTTAGACACAAGGTCTACTGTTGGACTTCTAGACCTCCCGCCTCCAAACAATTTTCTTATTTCATCAAAATGATGATAAGGTTTAAGCCCGCTACCGTAGACTTGGTTAGGACTACCCTCAATTGAACATTGTACTTTCGTTATTTTAGGATTGATAAACTTTTCACTTTGTCTTTGGTATGGTTCTTTATCATCTTCACACAGCAATAAAATACCTTTAAGTGATCGTGCTGCGGCGCTAAAACTAAAATTCCATATAGTGTCTGCTCTGCTTTTAGGATATTTTGAATGATGAATCACTCTTTCGTAATATATTGCTAATTTTGACTGATATTGTTGCTCAATCAGCCTTGCTAAGTTAGGGTTGCTAACAATGTCAAACTCTAACGAGATGTCGAAAATGCTGTACTTGGAATCAGTGTCTGTTGATTTAATGACACGTTTGTATTCATTAAAAGTTAGTTCATATGACAATCTGTCTTTTAATGCTCCTTGAAAGTATGGCGCATGCGCTTTTAACAACTCAAAATCTAAGGGTATAGAAAAGCGATTTCCATAAGCAAAACTTACAGCTTCATACTTGTTGCCGGCTTTAGCGTCTTCGGCGTCTATTCTGTGTTTTAGTGCTTCGTTATTTTCGATTCCTTGAAACGCAAGATCGGCCCTTTCATTATCGGTTAGCCATAGATCACAATAGATTAGAAATATGTCTGCATTGTGTAAAGAAAATATTTCTTGCCCCTCAAGTTTTATAGAAATTTTCTTAACGATTGCCCGTCCCAGATTCTGTACAACTGTCCTGTTTGCGTCTGTTGCTGAATCAAGTTCTATTTTGAAAGTAAGCCGTGCAGATCCCGGCACAATCACTTCATCTGCTCCTAGGTCTGGAAATTTAACAGTAAGAATTTGATCTGAATCAATAGTAGATGGATTATTTGGAACAATAATATTCTGTTTATTTCCCTTCACGCCAAAGGGCTCTTTCAGTCTTCTATGCGGGTCAAGAATCGAGCCATATGCTTGTGACATTTTTTTATAAAACAAAAATAAATTATTTTTAAAACATGGCAGGCATTGAAGATTATGATGTTTTTGATCCTGGAGACGACATGAGTGAAATGACACCTTTGACACATCCATTACAATCATTGCAGCGTGAATTAACAGAAGAAAGGGCCGAAGCATTTTACAAAAGTTTAGGCCTAGAACCTCCCGAATTTATAGACCCTGATTTTGAATTAAAAGATGGCCATTTGTCTGTGAGAAACGACCATGGGCAACTTGTTCAGCTTACAACTAAACCAGACCCATTAAAGTTTTTAGCTAAGAGTACAATTAGACAAAGACTCAGTGTGCGCGATCAAAATCGCCTTGGCATTACTAAACCAAAATTAGATAGGGAAGCAGTTGCTAAACTTCAAAACACACTACAAGAACTCCCAACAGATAACCAAATACAAAACATGGAACTTAAAGATTTAAGCCCAACAGCAGATGAAATAATACAAGCAGAAACCAGTTTTTCAGAAGAAACAGTATTAAAAACTATGCACGATCCGCCGCTACCTATGAGAGAAATAACGGCCCTTGATCATGCTTTGAGAAGCATCAGAGGCGAATTAACAAACAATTTAGCAAAACTGGGTGAACTAGATGAGCATATAAAAAGAGAAAAAGAAAAACTAGTTGAGGCTGATGACCACAGCTTAGGACCTGGTGTTAAAGAAAGAATAACACAAAGACTAAAAGATCTTGAACAAGAGAGATCAGCAAGACTAGAAGTGTTGTCTAATAACCGAGAACAATTACGAACTCAAGTGAGCAGAATAAGAGAAACTATCCAAAGAATTTTATATGAAGACACAACGTTAGCAGAACGAATAAGAACACTGTTTAGAGAGCAAGGTGTCACATTAGCAAGTGTTATAACAGCCTTAGGATTTGCAATAAGTACACTGGTGATGGCTATTACAGGCGGCGGTGGTGGGGGAGCAGTGCCTCCGCCACCATCACCACCATCAGATAAATCATGGGTAAAAAAACAACTTGATCATCTTGCAAGTTTATTAAAAAAATTAGCCAGTAAGGCAATAGACTCTTTGCCTGGTATAATAGGAGGGATCGTTAGCTGGCTTTTGTCTGCCGCAAGTAAAGTAGTTGGCTTTATGGCTGAGCACTTATGGGCATTAGTTGTCTTAATAGTTTGGTTGCTTTATAGTAAGATAAAGACCAAGTAATCCTAGGGCAGTTAATCCAATAACAAGTGCCGTCTTTTCATATTCATGGTCATTATTTTTTGAGGCCACGGGGATTGGATGGGGTTTTGAGGGGGGGATTGGATGGGTTTAAGGGGGCCACGGGGATTGGTGGTGCTTCTTTTTTTATTGCTATTGTTGGCTTAGAATTTATGTCGTTTTTTCCGACCTTCTCTTCATTGCCAGCCACAAGGATTTCATTATTATAGTTTATTATTGTTCCTATCTGAAGTCTGAGGTCAGAAGGCAGCATGTATAAACCAGTGCCAACAGCAAAGTCTACTTTCGATCTTGCGTATTGCAAAACATTTTGGTACCTTTTAATACTTGAAGGCAAATCAATTGCAGAATTAATAGAATCCTCTAAATTTGCTAAATACTGTTTTTGGGCGTCAAAGCCAGTAGAAGGATCAATTATGTTTGATCTCGTTTGTGCTTGCGAACCTAGCAAACACCAAACATAAGTACGAATAGAGCCGTTTATTCGTTCTATTCCCGCTCTAGTTAGACCATTAGAAGTATCCAAAATAAATGTTGTCCATGCTGTTTTATGCTCTTGCTCTATGGACCCGAGGTGAACAGTTGTGCCTGAAGAGAAAGATGTGTAAGGAGGATTCCAATCATAGTTATACTTTCTGTGCACGCCCCAAAAATAAAGGGTGCCTAAACCATGATTAAGATCCAACTTTTGTCTAAAGTCTGTCTTTGGGTCAATATCAAATTCGTTACAGATCCTTTCAAAAGCCTTGTAATCTATTCTGTTGCTGAATGGATTAAACGTTTTGTCATTTGGTAATGGCGCTTGCAGTTCAGATAAAATACGTCTGAAGGTGTAATAAAAATGAAATCTATACACTGACCTCACCAAAGGATCAGGATGATTTAAATGATCAGCATACGACACTCCACACCCAGTTGATGCACAAAACACAGCAAAGTTTAACTGGTTCTGATAAAACTGCATCGGATGACTGAACCACACTTTCAGGATGTAGTCGTTTTTAATAGGAGGGTTAAGATATCTGTCCAATGGAGTACTAACCTTTACTTGAAAGGCGTCAGTCTGAGTCACAGAAATGTCGAGGGTATCAGTTGTTATATCTTTAGGACTGTAGTGCGGCCCAACAGAATATTTTGCATTAGTATATTTGAATGCACTCATTTTTAAATTTGTTTTAAAAATGTTTGTAACAATAACAACTCAAGACAGTCCTTCGTTTTTAGAATATGCTATTGATAATAACTGCGGAACCCAAAGGGTCGCACTCCATGAAATTTTTTACAAAGTCGTATGGTTTAATATAACTGAATCCAAGGAGAATAATAAGATTCTAAAAGTTGACAAAAGAGGAGACAACGTTAGCCAGTTAACCATACCTGATGGTTATTACGGGTTTTGCTCGCTAAAAGAAGCAATGAGTAACTTCGACATTACTCTCAAAGTTAACAATGCAAATTTGAAAATAATGTTGGCATTCAAACCTGAAGAAGAAGAAGTAGGTTACTTTTTTGATGGAGAGCTAGCTAAAATGTTAGGCTTTGCAACTGACAATCGAGCCATTCATAGATTTATAGTTACACCAGACAAAACTACTTATGAGGGAGAATATCCGCTCGATCTTGCATTACATTCATTACTCTATGTTCATTTGGACGAGCTGAGCACTGATGAAAACTTATATGATGGAAGGCCCTCAACTGTTTTAAGAGCTCTTCCATCAGGGAAAGCTGCATATTGCGATTATGAAATTATACAATTCCCTAATTTACAGTTTAAAAAATTAGCTTGTGGGAGGGTCAGATCATTTAATATAAAGATCACAGATAAAACAGGGAAAGTCGTGAAATGTGATAACCTGCACATTGTTTTAGAAATAAAATAATAAGGTGTACTAAAAAATAATGTCTCGTGGGCCAGAAGAATCAGGAGTTACATTAGCGCCTGAGAGGTGTGTAACTTTAGAATTAAAAGACCTTGCAGACGTTGAGGACTTTGAACAAAACGGTGAAATAGGCACTTTGTATGGTTTTGAGTACACTAAAGATGGTTATTATAAACGCAAAGAGGTTGACGACAACAAAAGGTTTCCTAAACTAGAACAACTACGCAATGTAGAAGCAAATAATGCGGGTCAGTATGAATATAAAATAGTTCGAAAAACTGACAACAAATGGCACTTAGAACCATATTTAGAATGGGACATAAAATTTGAATTCTTAAGCCCATTTACATTTTTTGACCGTCAAAAAAGTTTCAGAAAAGCATTGAACTCTGGCCCTTTACATGTAAGTCTTATGCCAGAGGACAACAGTCGGAAAGAGATCGAAATAAAGCCGTTTGGGGACAAACAGTACATCCTCCACAGAAGAGAATCGGTTTTAAAGAAAGCTTCTACAAAATTACAGTTCATTCCACGCACAAAATTAGGAGACACGTTCACAATGATATTTAAAATTTCTGTCTTAAAGGATGAGGCGAGAAATGGAGCTCTGGGCGTCAGTGACAATCTTATGAAAGGAATTCTTATTAGCTGGCAAAACTTAGACGTTGACAAACTTAAAGTTACTGTCGTTGTTCTTTACAATGGCGAGGATATTAAGGTCATAACAACAAGCAACAAAATTGATATTAGTCTAAATAGAAACGATCTTACAGAACTGAACTGGATTAATCTTACACATTTAGACCTTATAGGTTTTTATTATACTAAACAAGTTTTGACAGAGAGTATGATAAAAACAATAACTGGATTAGATTAAATTCTGTTTTAAAACTATGGAGCAGACGACTTTGGTGTCAATGCCGATGTTAAACTTTATGACAAAAACCCCTCATTGTTCATTGATTTGTGGACAGACTGGTTGTGGAAAAACAATATTTGTCCTCGACCTATTACAAACAGTTTATAGTTATAATTTTGATCATATTGTAATTTTCTGTCCAACACTCAAATGGAACAAAGCATATCACGACAGAAGGTTTATATGGACGGATGATGAAATCTATTTGATTGATCCCAGCAATAAACTTAGCGAGTGCTTAGAACATTTCTTTAGACAGTTTGAAGGAACTCAGACATTATTTATTATAGATGACTGTTCGGCAGAAAGAGACATAGTTAGAAAAAGAAATACTTTATCAAAACTAGCTTTCAGTGGAAGACATGCTGGGATAAGTGTGTGGATTTTATGTCAAAAATATAACTCAGTTTTAAAAGACTTTAGAGAACAATTAAAGACAGTGGTTTTATTCCACATGAAAGATAGAGACGCATTTGATGAATGTATGCGTGAAAACGATGTTATTGAAAACGATCAAGAAAAACGAAGGATTAAGCAAAAACTTAAGTCTCAAAAGTTTTCTAAATTAGTGTTAAAAACAGATAATCCTACACATTATGTATGTTTGTAAAGTGTTTACTATTAGAGAACTATAAAATAGGCATTCTGGGTAAGCCGGCGGAGCAACAGCGGAGCATTTGATGAATGTATTTTATTTATGTATTTGTCTGACTTTATTCAAGATTAAAAGGCTGTGCCAGTCTTGAATAAAAGTTACTTTGTGTTAGGTTTTCTTATGGGAGCAAAAAATACCCAACTTGTTTACTGTTTATCGTTTACTGTTCCCTGCCTCATTTCATTGTCGATTTGGTTATTAAGCGACAAACCTAACCCCCCCCCCCCCCCCGATCCAATGACTGCAGTAGTGACGAGTGGAGTGAGAGCTATATCGGCGGTACAGTGATTTACATGCTCCTTCGGGAAACATCGAACTTGCAGCAACCTAACTGTTTCGAGCTATGTAATACATATACAAACAGGTGCGAGCACGTGAGCGGGCGAGCGGGCGAGCATGCGTGTGCATGTGTGTGTGTGTATATGTGTGTGTGTGTGTGTGTGTGTGTGTGTGTGTGTGTGTGTGTGTGTGTGTGTGTGTGTGTGTGTGTACTAAGAACCAAAGAGAAGTTAAAGAACAGTTCAACATGCATAGGTGAAGACTAAACACAGAGGAACCGTGACATCCGAAAGGCCCCAGGACCACACTTAAAGGCTACCAGAGACAGTGACTAAAGGGCCACCATCATCTGAGATCATCTCCTCCTCCAGCGCCAGAGATTTCTTCTGGATGGGGATGATCAGATAAAGGAACTCCGATGAGAGGGTTGGCCGAGGAATCAAAGTTAGAACTCCACCATTCTGAAAGGTAAATTCCCTGGTTGGAAATACAAGGGCAGTTCCTTTTTATCTGACATCGGTTACGAACATCATCGGAAACGCTTGTGCTTCTGACCGTGCGTCACGTTCACCGGGTGAAGGACCCAGGCAGTGCCCGATGTGTGACAGGGTGTTGTGAACTTCGTGCTTCACGGACTGGAAAGATTTGTGATTGAGACCGTGACGAAGCATGTGAAACGTGACAGACAACGTCACAGTGGAGAGAAGACAAACCGCAGACATGCAGAATGTCAGTGTGTTTGAAACTGAACAGTATGTGAATTAGAAAGACAGGTTGAAAAATACGCTCATTTTGTCTTTGTGTTTGTGTGTTTGCTTGTTTGTCTGTTTGTTTGTTGTTTGTTGTTGTTGTTTTCTTCAGTTGAATGTAGACCACCTTCCGTCTACACTCAATTATCAACAGTTTTCATCCTATATCTATTTGACCTTCGACTTTGTGCATTTTGTTGAAACCTTCGTGGAAAATGCGGATTTTCCTGTGTTCGCTATCATTCTGTGTGCGTGTGTGTGTGTGTGTGTGTGTGTGTGTGTGTGTGTGTGTGTGTGTGTGTGTGTGTGTGTGTAAATCTGCGAGGAAGAGGGCAAAGCGGGGGAGAAGATCAGGAGAAGTGGTATGCTTGATTAAAACAGTTTATGTCTGATGTATCTGAATCTTCATGTCAACAAGACAACATTGTGTGTTTCTTAGCCAACAAGAAATTATTTGGTTTTGAAAAAAAAAAAAAAAAAACATTGCTTACAAATTATTTGGTTTTGAGAATAACATTGTTTATGTATGTGCATTAGTACTTCCCACAACCTCTCCACATTACGCACGGCTGAAACGACAGGTGGAGTCTGCTCTCTGGAAGACTGCTTATGTTCATAATATCATTGTATGTCTAGGCTGATGTCCTTTGGCTTAAAGACTTGAGTGGCAAAGAACAATATCATTGTATGTCTAGGCTGATGTCCTTTGGCTTAAAGACTTGAGTGGCAAAGAACAATATCATTGTATGTCGAGGCTGATGTCCTTTGGCTTAAAGACTTGAGTGGCAAAGAACAATATCATTGTATGTCGAGGCTGATGTCCTTTGGCTTAAAGACTTGAGTGGCAAAGAACAATATCATTGTATGTCTAGGCTGATGTCCTTTGGCTTAAAGACTTGAGTGGCAAAGAACAATATCATTGTACGTCGAGGTTGATGTCCTTTGGCATAAAGACTTGAGTGGGAAAGAACAGTATCATTGTACGTCGAGGTTGATGTCCTTTGGCTTAAAGACTTGAGTGGCAAAGAACAATATCATTGTATGTCTAGGCTGATGTCCTTTGGCTTAAAGACTTGAGTGGCAAAGAACAATATCATTGTATGTCGAGGCTGATGTCCTTTGGCTTAAAGACTTGAGTGGCAAAGAACAATATCATTGTATGTCTAGGCTGATGTCCTTTGGCTTAAAGACTTGAGTGGCAAAGAACAATATCATTGTATGTCTAGGCTGATGTCCTTTGGCATAAAGACTTGAGTGGCAAGGAACAATATCATTGTATGTCGAGGTTGATGTCCTTTGGCATACAGACTTGAGTGGCAAAGAACAATATCATTGTATGTCTAGGCTGATGTCCTTTGGCATAAAGACATGAGTGGCAAAGAACAATATCATTGTATGTCGAGGTTGATGTCCTTTGGCATAAAGACATGAGCGGCAAAGATCAGACATTTTCCCCTTCGGTAGTAATCAGTTCAGTAGGTTCATTAATAGTGATCAGAATGATGAAACAGATCTCGTAAGTTGAAAATACTTTACTTTGATGACGGAGGGGTTGTTGGCCTGCGCTTGTTTTTTTCCCCACTATTAGATTGTTCGTCTTTGTATTTGTCTGACTTATTCAAGTTTAAAAGGCTGTGCCAGTCTTGAATAAAAGTTACTCTGCGTTAGGTTTTCTTATGGGAGCAAGAGTTACCCTACTTGTTTATTGTTTAGATCTCGTATGATTTAGAGCTGAATGTGGCTGGAAGAATGATTTTTAATTTTTGTATTGGTGTTAGCTTGTTTATCATGGATTATGTAATGGTGACCACACAGGTTATTTCACATTCATGGCGGAAAAGGGAAACAGTATGAATGAGTATGTTATAGTTTCTGAAGTTGTGTTTAACGCAGTAAGAAACTGTTGCTGTTGTCACTTCTCATAAGTGGTCGATTCTAACTGTCACCGATCGGCGGTACTAACCAGCACGTCCGTGTGTTTAGAGTCGTAGCTCAAGATAGAGGGTATGTGCGCGTGTGTGTGTATGTGTGTGTGTGTGTGTGTGTGTGTGTGTGTGTGTGTGTGTGTGTGTGTGTGTAGGGTTGGGGTTTTAGTTAGGTGGGGGTTAGGATAAGGTCCTCGGGGTTAGGTAGGAAGGTTAGGCTAGGTAGGGGGGCAGGGGAAGTAGGACATACAGTATTCTTGCCTTCCAGTCTTCATTTATTCAGGGAGTGGAAGGAGGAAGTTGGTTTCGTTTCCGACTGTTACCCTTTGTTGCTTTGGTTCCGTATGAGAGAGGCCGGGGCAGGGTATCGGCTGTTGTTGTTGTTGTA
This sequence comes from Conus canariensis, assembly GCA_033310375.1. Lineage (NCBI taxonomy): Eukaryota > Metazoa > Mollusca > Gastropoda > Neogastropoda > Conidae > Conus > Conus canariensis. Next base: position 61,719,233 of record CM065727.1, read on the forward strand.
AATTGTCGTGTTGTTGCACGAGCAACAACTAGTCCGTTGGTCGGGCGTGTGAGCTCTGCGGAGGGATACACTGTTCTGACCAAGGGTTGCGTTGTGTTGTGAGTGAAGCTCGCTTGATTCCGACCAGGGCGGAATGTGTTGGGGTAGCTTCACTTCGGTCCCTGGTGTTCGTCGGAGTGGACGTGCTCCTTGTCGTTGCGGGGGAGCGCCGTTAGTTCTGCTGAGTGAGTGACTTCGAGTCATAGTTAGGGCCAGGTCCTCGTCGGGTTGGTGTGCCCTTGGCCTGTGCCGAGTCTGTGTTGTCCTTGTTGGCAGCCACTTTTAGCCAGTTGCAGAACTGGTGTGGTTGATCGTCTGTCTGTCCAGGTTGGTGATCTGTTATGTTCGTGGTGTTGTGGTTCGTCGTGTTGTCTTGTATTATGGTCGAGTTGTACTGTGGTTGTCTCATGTTGTGATTAGTTGGTATTGTGTTCGTTGTGTATACTGGTTGTCTGGTATGATGTCGTCTTGGTTTTGTGGTTGAGATTTGTTGTCAGCCGGTTTGTGTTGTCACCTCTTTTCTGCCTATCTTGTAAGTAGTGTACATAGCGGTTCCTGAGTTCAATTGTCACGGGGCAGTTTGGCTAGACAACCTGGGTTCGATATAACAACCATTGATGGACGGTGAGGCAGATATCGATTGTGGCTAGCTCATGTTAATTTCAGTCGGTTCAATAAGAGGGTAATATGAGGTCGCATTTTGTTGAGGACTATAATATGATTCGGGTACAGCTGTGTCTGCGTGAATCATGAAAGGTGTGATGATTGTGCTCAATTTCAGTTGTAAATAGTAGTAATGCGTTGAAATTGAGTAACGATTTCGGAGTTGCCCTGCACAGCATTGGAATCGGTTAACCGTGCAGTAGGGCCAAGGCCGATTTGTGGGTGAGTGGTTTATACCGGGGTACGGTCGTGACCATTCAAGTTATATTGGTGTCCTTTCACTTTCGTTAGAGTCATGGTTCTCGACGCGAGTGTCATGCGCGTGCAGACTGTATCTTTGACGTGTGTGTGTGAACAAGCGCACCAGGTTTTCTGTAGAGCAAGTGACAGTCATCACACGTACAGGGATATATAAAATTGTGACAAAACAGGGCTGGAGAAAGAAACCTTAGGTTGCGTGGAGGCAGTCCCATTATGAATTTTAGTAGTCAGGAAGAAGGGAGAGGTAAAGTTAAGGCGAGTGGCTTAGCAGTCGGTAGGAAAGAATGGATGGTGTGCAGCTTGTAATGTTATGAAGTGTGGTTGTGTTGGCATAACAAGGATTAAGAACTGGGTTAACTGACAAGAGATGACATGAGAGTGGGATGATGGATGAAATTTTGGCGAGCAAATTGTTTTTGATATATGATTATACTTGACAGTACACAGAGGGGTAAGAATGTGAGGGATTGTGACTGCGAGCCGATTCTCTTGTCGAACATGGACCCAGTTGAAAGTTAAGTTTTGTAGAGAGATGCTCATTATTACGTTTTGTGTGAGGACATCTCCTTGTGAAGTTGCCCATGTCCTAGACTACTTAGTATTTCCTAAGGGGGCCCATGGAGTCTGCGTTGGGGTCGGTTGGGTTGTTTTCTTTTCCGATATTTGGGTATGATACCTAATTTCATATGTAATAACGTGGATTGGCTCAGGGAGAAATACGGCTTTACTGCTGTGGTAAGGGTTGGCAGGAAATGGGACTGATAACCCCAAAGGGAGTAATGGGTTGGAGGAGGTATTCGAAATATAAGGAGTCACTCTTATGTCCAAGTGGGAAGTAAGTACGGGAGATGGAGATTAAAGCCTTACCAAGTAGCCTATGTGCCTTGATGACTCAGGTAGTAGCAACACTACAGTAGTGGCCTACAGTTGTTTCAGCAGGTATCCTGCTTCCGTGTCAGGGCTGGGGCCAGATCACCGCAGCCTGCTGCCGCGTGCTGGCAGGTGAGCGGCGGCTTCCCGTTACCTGCTGCTCTTCCGGGAGGGGTAGCCCACCCAGGCCGTCTGCCGTCTGTGAGGCAGTTCTCCTCCTGCTACCTGTGCTCTTCCTGGAGGGGAAGTCCACCCAGACCGTCTGCCGTCGGTGAGGCAGTTCTCCAGCCACCTGTTCCTCTTTCCCAGGAGGGAAGGACCGCCCTGTTCAGGCGCTACGTGAGGGGTGCTGCGCCAGGCCTTCCTTCACCCTCAGTTCCGGCGGAGCCTTCAGTGGAGGAGGGGTTCCTTCGAGAGTCGGGCCCGTTGGGAGGGGGCCTGGTGTGTGTGTGGGTGTTGCGTTCGTCCGTGGAGGAGTCAACCTGCAAAGGGCCACGGACAGCGCCGAGGAGCACGGTCTTCCGTGGAGGAGTCAGCCTGCGAGGGGCCACGGACAGCGCCGAGGAGCACGGTCTTCCGTGGAGGAGTCAGCCTGCGAGGGGCCACGGACAGCGCCGAGGAGCACGGTCTTCCGTGGAGGAGTCAGCCTGCGAGGGGCCACGGACAGCGCCGAGGAGCACGGTCTTCCGTGGAGGAGTCAGCCTGCGAGGGGCCACGGACAGCGCCGAGGAGCACGGTCTTCCGTGGAGGAGTCAGCCTGCAAAGGGCCACGGACAGCGCCGAGGAGCACGGTCTTCCGTGGAGGAGTCAGCCTGCGAGGGGCCACGGACAGCGCCGAGGAGCAGGATCTTCAGTGGAGGAAGGGTTGTCCAGTTTTGTGGTAGGAAGGGGGTGTAGCAATAGGCAGTAAGGTTAGGGGTGTTAGCTGCTGCCTCCTTTAGGGACGTAGTGGCCAGCACGGATAGGGCACCTGTCGTTGCCTCCCTTAGGGACGCAGCGACCGATGCGGTAGTGGTCCCGGGTCAAAAAAGAAGGGTGGGTCCCGGGGAGAGGGGTGGGTGGCGGTAGTTTAGAGGTTAGAGCCCCTTGGGTTAGTTCTTGTCCCTAGTAGTTAGCCACCACGTGTGTGGGCTATCGCTGCGTCCCCAGGTCACAGTGATATACCGCAACTGGTGTTTTAGGGTAGGTTAGGGTCCCCCAGGTCATTGTAGCAGGGTAGGGTGGGTCAGTGGGGAAGTGGGATACCTGTGTGCGGTTGTGGGTGGACGTGAGTGGTGGCACCATAGTGTGTATGTTGGAATAAAGAAGTGTGCATGATTGTAAAGCTGTGTTGGTGTGCTGTGTTGTCTGACCTAGTGTGTGATAGGCGTGGGTAGGGGTGGTAGGGCCGTCTGGCTTAGCGACCGTGACACTAACCATCAACCACTGGAATTTCATTTTGATGCAAAGACTGACGTGGTACGCAGCCACAGTGAATGCAGTAATATACCATCGTTTACTAAAGAAAATAGTTTGCGAAGTCAGGTGGCCACAGGTGGAAATTGAAACAAATGTTAAAAGGTATTATAAAAAAAAAATTAAAAAAAAACTCCGCCAATCAACATGGACAAACAAAACAAAACATGACGCGTTTCTATCTCGTATGTCTTCTTCAGGCAAGACAAAACGCAACACGTTTCGACCTCTTAGGTCTTCTTCAGGCAAGCGTGAGGTCATAACGCGTCGTACGTGTTTTGTCTTGTAATTCGTTTGTTCAAGTTAATTGGCGGAGTGATTTCAAATGCCTTCTAAAATTTGCTTCAGTCAGTTGTTCAGTCACTCATGTCAATCCCTCAGTGAATCGGCCTGCCAGCCACAATACATGACAAAGCAACGAGGCAGCCCAGGCAGTGTAGGGAGGGGGGGGGGGGGGGGGGGGGGCGGGGCGGGGGCATGCCTGGTCGGACATGCAGATATACAGACTAGGTACAATTTACTTGCTTTACATGTGGCAACCACCGTAAACGGCCTCACGCAGCGTCTGTCGGCATATTCAATGAACTCTGTTTTCCTCAAGCACTCTCTCTATACGTGTGTCTGCATAATCGTCATCGTGTCAGCCATAGAACTGACAGTGATGTTGACAGTGTTTTTTAACCATTGTACAGCAAACCAACTGCCATGTACTGACACCTTGACACGGTTACGGGCTAAATGTGTGTAAGTGGAGTGCATGGCACACACTTTTCTGCAGAAGTCTCAAAACATTGCACAGAAAGCATCAAAACATTGCACAGAAAGCATCAAAACATTGCACAGAAAGCATCGAGTTTTGAGAAAATTGCGATGTTGTCGTTTCATGGATGGGTTACTGGACTAATGTGTGGCGGGAAAATGTGTATGAATCATGATTTCTGTGGGCGTGCAAAGTTCTATGCAAGTGTTTGATAAGACCTAAAGATAACATTTCTGCAGGTACGAATATGCATAGGTGGGAAACGCTCCTGAGTTTTGTATAGTAAATGCACCTGTTTGAGATGTACTGGAACGCGCGCGCGCGCGCGCGCGCGCGTATGTGTGTGTGTGTGTGTGTGTGTGTGTGTGTGTGTGTGTGTGTGTGTGTGTGTGAGACAGACAGACCCACAGACAGACGGACAGACAGACGGACACACACACACACACACACACACACACACACACACACACACACACACACAATATATATATATATATATACATATATATATATAGCGAGAGAGAGAGAGAGAGAGAGAGAGAGAGAGAGAGAGAGAGAGACGGACGGACGGACGGACGGACGGACGACAGGACAGGACAGCAGCAGACAGACAGACAGACAGATGATGATGATGATGAATTGTACACAGGCCACACAGGTCCGTGGGCAAAGCCAAGGAAAAAATGGGAAGACATGCTTGTTTAGACACATGGCCAAAATGGACCATGTGAAAAAAAAAACAACAACAACAACCCCAAAAAACCATGCAAGTAGCAAATGTATACTTCTGATATTGGGGAAGCTGTTTGAAAACATTAGTTAGATTAACAAGCTTCACGACATGAATTCCAGTCTCGCTGCACAAGTCATACACAACAAGACGCGCGCACGTACAACCGGCCACGTTACGTGTGTTCCGTTCCGGCCATCTTCATGCTGATTTTTTTTGGCTGCTAAAGATTTGGAACACAAATCTCAACATATCGCGAAGCTTCAGCACCACTCATCTTTGCCTGCTGATTGTCGTGTTGATCTAATAAAGAAAAGTCAGATATATTGTGTGTTTTCGTCGGGCTCGGTGAAGTACGAGTCTTCGCAGACATGGTGTGGACTGTTTTGCTCTCCTTGCTATAGAAAATAGGAAGAGTCTGCAGCGGAACTGAAAACAAACTACCCACTACCAGAAACCACGCAAGGCGTGAAGTCATGGCTCTTCGTGTTACTGAGATCAAGCCAAACTACAAACGACCACACAACACACAAAGACTCATTCCCCTGCTGACGGCGTTACTTAAAGAAAAAAAAACTGCAAATGACTACGCAGCACACATGATGCGTAGCCTTGGCCATTCTCCAGCTGAGAGCGTCAGTGAATGACCACACACTACACAAGGCAAATAGTCATGGTCATTCTGCTGACAGCGTTACTGAACACCAGCAAAACTGCAAATGACCACACACCTAAAAAGTCGTGAAGTCATGGCCATTTTCCTGTTAATAGCGTAACTGAACACCAGCTAAACAACAAATGACCACATTCACCAAAAGTCGTGAAGTCATGGCCATTCTCTTACAGATAACGTTACTGAACACCAGCTAAACAACAAAGGGCCACACACCTAAAAAGTGAAGTCATGGCCATGTTCCTGTTCAGAGGGTTACTGAAAACCAGCCAAACTACAAAGGACCACACACCACAAAAGTCGTGAGGTAGCGGCAATTCTCCAACTGACAGAGTTACTGAAAACAAGCTACAAATGACCACACACTACAAAAGGCGTGAAGTCACGGCCGTTTTCCTACAGACGGCGTTACTGAAACCAGGCTATACTAATCATTGATACGTTCGAGAACTGGCGTAAGTTCACACTTTTCAGGCATAGATCTTTCTTTTACGTTTCTTTCACTAGTACCAAACTGCATCGTGAAAGCCGAAAACAGTTTTTTTGGGTCTGACCCTATACCCATAAGATTGACTGTAAAGGAATGGTAAATAACGAACCAGTAGCAAAACGTTTTCTCCCAGGATGAAATTAATGCCATGGCTATAACCATAATGTTGCACCTGTAAAGGAATGGACAGAACAAAAAGAAACAATGCCTGATATAATATTAAAACATTATTATGAATATGCAGAATGACAGATGATTAAAATACTCGTCAAAATATAAAATCAAAGCATTCAGCCACAGACCGTATAGATGCTGTATAGGTTGTTTGTTGTTGTTGTTGTTGTTGTTGCAAATTCTTCTAACAATAGCAGGTATAGATCTATTCCAAGATGACATACTTAGATATCAGACTGATATCAGACAGATAATAGACTGCGTTCTCTGTGAACCAGTTGTGACTTTTAACTGCTCAGAAAGGAGCAGTGACGTCTTTTTTTAAATTTCAGTTTCTTCCATGTTTAGGTTTTGCCTTCTTTGACTTGCAAGCAGCTCTATTGCTCTTAATAAGGGGTTGAGAGGTCATTCTTGAATGAGTTTTCTTTCAGTTGGGAAACAATCTGACGTCCATCCCTCATTGTAAACACACCATGTTGTGTTCTGCGTCACCATGAATATTTGGCTGGTGTATTATGACCCCAAAATTTTGTATTAACGCCTCAGAAAGTTACAAAGCCGTCACTGCCCCTGAATTATTAGTCTTGTTCAAGTAGAGTGTAGCGTCATCAAGCAGCTCACGTGAGTGGCAACATTATCATTTTTGATATAAACCTGCTCGGTCATTCCTCGGTAATAGTTTTTTTTTCTTCTCAAATTGATATTTGGAGCCTAATAGCAAGTGCCTGTATTATGATTTTTAAATCAGTATTAGTTGAGATAATTGGTCTATAACTGGACAGGTCACATTGTCCATTTTCCCCCTTTAGGTCCAAGGGTAATAATGCCTTCTTGGATTGAGAATGAGAGTACTCCATCTTCTGAACATTCAGTAACTGCTTTGACCAGCGGGAACTTGAATGCTGCCCCTGTAAAATAAAAGCGTTAAACCATTATTCCCTGCAGTGTTGGGAGCGCAAGCGCTCGCGCGCGTGCGCGCATGTGTGTGTGTGTGTGTGTGTGTGTGTGTGGCGCGCACGCGCGCGCGCGCGTGCGTGCATTCATGCGTGGTTGCGTGCGTGTCTGCGCGCGCTCGCTTATGCAATAGCAAAGT
>CM065727.1:61738940-61746440 GCA_033310375.1 Conus canariensis
GAACGGACAGGACAGAGCCAGACACAACAGACAGACAGGACAGAGAGAGAACGGACAGAGAAAAGAGCCAGACACGGACAGACAGACAGAGCCAGGAGAGAACGGACAGACAGAGCCAAACACGGACAGACGGAAGAGAGCAGAACGGACAGGACAGAGCCAGACACGGACAGGACAGAGCCAGACACGGAAAGAGACGGACAGAGCCAGAACGGACACAGACAGAGCCAGACACGGACAGACAGAGCCAGACACGGACAGGACAGAGCCAGACACGACAGACAGAGCCAGACACGGACACGGACAGAGCCAGACACGGACACACAGAGCCAAACAAAGACAGAGCCAGATACGGACACACAGAGCCAGGCACGGACACACAGAGCCAGACACGGACAGACAGAGCCAAACAAAGACAGAGCCAGATACGGACACACAGAGCCAGACACGGACACACAGAGCCAACACGACAGAGAGAGCAGCACGGACAGAGAGAGCCAGACAAGGACACACAGAGCCAGGCACGGACACACAGAGCCAGACACGGACAGACAGAGCCAGACACAGGACAACAGCAGAGCCAGACACGGACACACAGAGGCAGACACGGACAACGAGAGCCAGACACAGACAGAGAGAGCCAGACACGGACAAGAGAGCCAGACAACGGACACACAGAGCCAGACACGGACAAAGAGCCAGACACGGACACACAGAGCCAGACACAGGACACACAGAGCCAGACACGGACACACAGAGCCAGACACGGACAACAGAGCCAGACACGGCACACAGAGCCAGACACGGACAGAGGCCAGACACGGACAAAGAGAGCCAGACACGGCACAGACAGAGCCAGACACGGACAGAGAGAGCCAGACACGGACAGACAGAGCCAGACACAGACAAAGAGAGCCATACACGGACAGAGAGAGCCAGACACGGACAGACAGAGCCAGACACAGACAAAGAGAGCCATACACGGACAGACAGAGCCAGACACAGACAAGAGAGCCAACACGACAGAGAGAGCCAGACACGGACAGACAGAGCCAGACACGGACAGACAGAGCCAGACACAGACAAAGAGAGCCATACACGGACAGAGAGACCGCACGACACAGAGCCGACACGGACAGACAGAGCCAGACACAGACAAAGAGAGCCATACACGGACAGACAGAGCCAGACACAGACAGACAGAGCCAGACACAGACAAAGAGAGCCATGACACGGACAGACAGAGCCATACACGGACAGACAGAGCCAGACACAGACAAAGAGAGCCATACACGGACAGAGAGAGCCAGACACGGACAGACAGAGCCAGACACGGACACAGAGAGCCAGACACCGACACACAGAGCCAAACAAAGACAGAGCCAGACACGGACAGACAGAGCCAGACACGGACAGACAGAGCCAGACACGGACAGAGAGCGCCAAACAAAGACAGAGCTAAGCTGCCCACACTGCTGCAGTCGACGTGGAGTCCTCCTCATGCGAGACAATCAAGTAGTGTGTCGAGACCGAACGTGAGAAACCAGAACCTGGCTATGGGCCTCGGACACACGGCCCAAGTGGACAGTGTACACACCGCTTATCGATTGCAGATGATCGATAGGCTGCCCTGCCCTCAAGGTCCATGCCATTAGCTCCTTTGAAGCTTCAGGGGTCAGAATGAGGACAGCGCAGAAGTGCTGGTGAAAATGGTAACCCCCCCCCCCCCCGCACCCCTGCTCTGTTCCACAGCCGCAGTCACACTCGTTGTGTCACGGTTCTAACTCACATCCCATTAGACTAAATATCATCAACCTGCACAGAGAGCGAGTCGCTTCATGGCGCACATTCGTGTCATGATTCTAATTGAGCATGCATGACTCTCCCTCTTCAGAATCCGCCTCATCTTTATTTCAGATGATGTGCAAAGGATTATAGACAAATGAAAACTTAAAAAAAAAAAAAAATCCGTACAAATACATTACACATCATTCATTATCATAATACGTTATCAAATTTTGAAGAGAGCGGGGCGGAAATACATAACAGAACGACAGGCAAGCAGAGAGAGAGAGAGAGAGAGAGAGAGAGAGAGAGAGAGAGACACACACACACACCACACACACACACACACACACACACACACACACACACACACACACACAGGCGAAGTCGAGTATGCCATGAAAGTTTGCAGCGGGTCGATTACTATCATCATTATTATTACTATTATTATTATTATCATCATCATCGTTACCATTACAAATACCATCATCATCATCATCATCATCATCATCGATACCATTATCATCACCATCATCATCGCCACTAATACAGTTTCAACTACAACCATACTGTTCGACATTCCCCTATGAAAGTCGTAGTAATCTTCTCTTCTCTTCATTTTCATCATTATCAATATTACTATCATTATTATTATCATCATCATCGTCATTATTTCAATCCCATTGTCCTCTTCCCAACGGCCTCATTTTCACTCAACGCCAATCTTGCGCCGAATTTGAGAAGATAAGTTATTGCTCGTTCTTCGTTTTCATTGTCCTGGATATCGTTAATCTTGCCTGGAGAAGACCTGAGATGTCCAAACGCGTCGTGTTTTGTCTTGTAATTTGTTTCTGCCTGATGTTTGGCGGGCTTACTAATAATTCTTTAAAAAAAAAAAAAAAAAAAAGTTGTACGTTAGACATTTTGTTGCGGTACAAAATCATATCATTCTTAACATTCAGTTTTACTCTCAATATATACACAACACTTTGAAGGAATGTAATCGTCTATAAATATGTCATCATATAGTCTTGATCCTTTAGAAACTGACGTTAGTTTTTTTGTAACTTATATGCTTATCTAAACATTAATCATTTTCAACAGCAATTCTCGTTTTTGATATAAACTCCATATTGTTGCTTTAAAACAAGACGAGGGAAAGTTAATATTAACGTCATACTTTTATTTAACTTGTTCATTAGAAAGAAACTGGCCATTTTCAAACCAAAAAATGAGCGACATTGTGAATTCCTTAGTTTGTCCATGTTTTTTTTTTTTGTTTTTTTTTCTCCCCAAAATGGCCCTTTTCCCAGCTTGCATTCGATCATTACCAAACACAGGCTCCGCAAGGAATTGACCAGAACTCCTACAATAACTTTGCAGGAAAAAATGTATAGGTAAATAAATGCCTCTGTCCACAATAATTATGTTTAAACTTTGCTGTTGCGACAGTTTTTTATTTGTGATCTGTGGTGTGGATTTTTCGCAGCCAAGTTGATTTTAAAGAAGAAAATCAATTTCAAAAGAAATGTATAGTAAATCCGCCAGTTACCATGGACAAACAAATTACAAGACAAAACACGACATGTTTCGACCTCTAAGGTCTTCTTCAGGCAAGAGAAACAACATTCAGGACAATGAAAACAAAGAACGTGCAATCACTTATCTTCTCAAATTCGGCGCAAGATGCGCGTTTTGATTGTGTGTGTGTGTGTGTGTGTGTGTGTGTGTGTGTGTGTGTGTGTGTGTGTGTGTGTGTTGTGTGTGTGTGTTTTAATGAAGAAGCAAACGTTTTCAGCTCCGGTGGTCAATAGCACCATGTGTGATACCTCTCTGTGCAGTTTTCTGTTTATTTCGTCTGTTTTTAACGTTTTGTATTTTCTTTCAAATATGTTTTGAGGTGTGTTTGTTTCTGTATGTGGGTGTTGCGTGAGTGTCGGGGGGGGGGGGGGGGGGGGGGAGGGGGAGGTGGGATCGGTTATGGAGTCTATACAGGTGCAATATTCAACACTGATCACTTTTGTTAACTGTCAAATTTCGATTTGTTCTCTGTTGGGGGCTGTGCCAGCCATCTGCAATTCACTGAGTAGCAATCAAAGAAAGACAGAGTTAAGGATTGTTTGATTTTCCAGTAGTACCGAATAAAGAAGTCCCTGAGGAAGGCCCAGAGCCGAAACGTTGGAAAAAAAGGAAATAAAACAACAATAACGAGAGAAGGCAAGTAGGTATGCAAATACTTTAAAAAAAAAAAAAAATTCCAAACAATTTGAATTGTCATATTGAATCAAACATTTTAAAAGAAAATATACAAATGAACAGAGAGAGAGAGAGAGAGAGAGGAGAGAGAGGAGAGAGAGAGAGAGAGAGAGAGAGAGAGAGAGAGAGAGAGAGAGAGATTGAGGTAAAAATGGGATGGGTGGGTGGTTGGATGTAAGTTATAAAATCATACTGACAGAGAATCTTTCACTCCACTACATTTGGCAAGGTATTGTGCCAGGGCCTATAAGTATTGTACAAATCTTTGATCATTGGCACACGTGGACATGTGAGTATGATGAAGCAGGCTGCTTTCAAAGAAAAAGAATACTGTTAAACAGAATCAATCAATGGTTTGTCAGCGAAAGATCTGGTTAAAATACCTGCGTGGTTTCATTTTGAATACGCAACATTTTTTTTCCAAATATGTTCAAGGAGACATATAAGTTATGGGAGGGTGTTATTTATTTAAAAAAAAACAACGTATGTGTAATGCTCCGCTATAAGTATAATTGTGAAATAAAAGATTATGTACTTAATAGTCATGTCGTCATAACCAAGTAGTACAGAGAGAGAGAGAGAGAGAGAGAGAGAGAGAGAGAGAGAGAGAGAGAGGCAAGGAGATGTGTGTGTGTGTGTGTGTGTGTGTGTGTGTGTGTGTGTGTGTGTGTGTGTGTGTGTGTGTGTGTTGAAAAAGTCGATTGTGACGCAGTTTAGTCTGTAATATTTGTTGAAGCAATGCCAACTCTTGGCATGAGATAGCCTTAAGATGACTTCTGATATGATAAGTTGGAGGGATTCGTTGCTTCGTTAGGTTACTTGCGATGTGCAGTCATACATATGTGGCAACTATATCTTTCGTCACTAAACCCAGATGACACTGCAAGTTGACGCACACAACTTACTGATCTGGATTTTGTGGAACGAAAAAGTTTGATTCATACCCCAACAGCTGTGAGTTGGACAAAGAGTTCATTTTATCCATTTTTTCATTTTTCTTTTACGCATACTACGCGGGTGTTTAAAATCTAAATTTCATAACATTCTTGCCCTTTGATTTCTCTTTCGTTTTCTCTTCTTGTGATAGTGTGTGTGTGTGTGTGTGTGTGTGTGTGTGTGTGTGTGTGTGTGTGTGTGTGTGTGGTGTGTGTGCACGCGCGTCTCAGTGTCTGTGTGTCTGCTTATGTGTATGCGTATATTTGTGTTTACGAATGACTAAGAAAGGACGGGCGCCGGTGTGAGACCACAAGTGCCAATAAATTTCAGATGATGCTTTCACAATTACTCGGGTTTTGTTGCTAAGAAGATGAATCAAATGTTCGCATGGCAGGTGGGAGGAGTTGGGGGGGGGGGGGGGGGGGGGGGGGGGGTGGCGATGCGTAGTAGGGCTGGTACGCCAATCTTGCCTTTCTTTCTCTACGTGTTTTTCATCAATTCACTAGTTCTCGAAGCGTTGTTCAGTATATAAGACACAAATACTACCTGGGCGAGAAATGACAACCAGTTGCTGGTTTTTGTACTCCCAGTTCTTATAGAACAGGGAGTACTTTAGAATGGGAACGAAGAAATGCTGTCTGTGTGTCTGTCTGTCTGTTTGTTTGTCTGTCTGTCTGTCCGTTCGTGGTCAAAATGTGTTCCACTCGCTCCAGACAAAACTACTGGGCCGATCTTTCTGAAAATTTGTAGGTATGTTCATTATGGGTCACGGATGATGCCCCCGATGGTTTGTTTTACCGTTACATCCGTTACTAACGGCTATAACGGCACATAACGGTTTTTATTCTTTATGGAATATCTCAGAAAGTACTTGACCGATCTTTCGGAAAATTTGTAGCTATGTTCATTATGGGTCACGGATAATGCCCAATGTTTTATTTTGCCGTCATATCCGATACAAACGGCTATAACGGCCCATAACGGTTTTTCTTCTTTATGGAATATCTCAGAAAGTACTAGGCCGATCTTTCGGAAAATTTGTAGGTATGTTCATTATGGGTCACAGATGATGGCCGATGTTTACCAGAATAGCCGTTACTAACGGCTATAAAGGCCCAAAACGGTTTTTCCTCTTTAAGGAACATCTTACGCGTATTCAAGATAAACTGGGAGTACGTTTATATGCTTTGCATCTTTTTTTTTTTTTTTTCCTTTGTGCTGGCAGCTTTCGTGGACTCATCACCATGCACTTGGACGAAGCTCTGAAGATCCTGGGGCCCTTCGGCTGGTACCAGAAGACCAGACTTCTCCTGCTGTCCATGTTCGCCATCGTGTCCGCCTGGCACGCCCTCAACATGGTCTTCGTGGGTGCCGAGCCTCGCTTCCAGTGCTCTGTCGATGACGTCAATGCCACGAAGTACAATTTGAGCCGGTCGGATGTGAGGAAGCTGTTGATTCCTAAGGGACAGAGCTGTGTGCGTTACGTGCCCAACTCCCAACTGCTGACGGCTGGCAATGAGAACGTGAACGTGACGGAACTGAGCCGCGAGGAATGCCCGGCCGGCTATGTCTTTTCCACGGATGAGTATGAGTCGACCATCACCTCACAGGTGGGTTTGAGATTGATGACATACGTCGCTACTCAGGTGAGTTTAACATTGATGACATTCACTTAAGTCACTTTAGAATTAATGGCATACATCACTACTCAAGTGGGTTTTACACTGATGACATTTATCACTACTTAGGAGGGTTTAACATTGATGAAATTTATCACTACTTAGGGGGGTTTTACACTGATGACATTTATCACTACTTAGGAGGGTTTAACATTGATGAAATTTATCACTACTTAGGGGGTTTTACACTGATGACATTTATCACTACTTAGGAGGGTTTAACATTGATGAAATTTATCACTACTTATGGGGGGGAGGGGGGGGGGGTTAACATGGATGACATTCATCACTACTCAGGTGAATTCAACATTAATGACATTTATCACTGAGTTTAACATTGATGACATTCGTCGCTACTCAGATGAGTTTAACATTGACGACAGTCATCACTACTCAGATGGGTTTAACACTGATGACATTCATCATTATTAAGCTGAGTTTAACACGGATGACATTCATTATTACTCAGGTGGGTTTAACATTGATGGCATTAATCACAATTCAGGTGGATTTACTTTAATGAATCGAAATCGACCATCATCTCTCGGGTAAGTTAAACGTTGATAACTAAGAATCGAGCATCATCTCTCATGAAGGTTTAATGTTGATGACTGCTGTAGGAACTGACCATCATCTCTCAGGAAGGTTTAATGTTGGTGAGTACGAGTGGATCGACCATCATCTCTCAGGTGAGGTTTACGTTGATATTTAGGAATCGATCATCCGAGTTTTAACATTGATGACCAGGAATCTGTCATAACCTCTCAGGTGGGTTTTCAGTTGGTGACTAGGAATCTGTCATAACCTCTCAGGTGGGTTTTCAGTTGGTGACTAGGAATCTGTC
>CM065727.1:61756440-61761440 GCA_033310375.1 Conus canariensis
CTTCCTCTTCTTCAGTCCCACACCTCCATGTCCCCTATCCTCAGGTTCCTCCCAGAGTCCATCCGCTGGCTACTGTCGCACAACAAGCCGGAGGAGGCCCGGCGCGTCTTGATGCAGGCAGCCAAGTCCAACGGGAGGGAGCTGCCCCCTGAGCTGCTGAAAGACCTGCAGGACGACCCGGCCATGAAAAGTACCCGCAATTACACCCTCATCGACTGCCTCCGGACCTGGAACATGGCCCGCCTCTCCCTTAACGTCTGGTTCAACTGGTGAGAAAAGGAGCGGGGGGGGGGGGGGGGGGGGGGGGGGGGGGGGGGAGTGGGGAAGGGGAGGGGGAGGGTTGGCGATTGAAGGGGAAGAGTTCAGGAGGGGGGGGGGAGGGTACTTCGGGGGAGATTCTAAAAAGTACTTATGTCTCCGCCGAACAACGTGGACAAACGAATCACAAGACAAAACACGACGCCTTTGGACCTCAGAGGTCTTCTTCAGGCAAGACACACAACACTCAGGACAACGAAAATGAACGAGCAATCACTTATCTTCGTCAATTCGGCGCAAGATTGGCGTTGAATGAAAACGAACAGTGGTGATTTTTTTTTTTTTTTTTTATGGGATAGTAGCGAAATGGTTCCATGGCCTACCTGATCTCACTGACGTTGTGCTCTACTGTCGCCAAGCAAATCTGGAGTTACCCCTGAAATCCGATGCGGGGAATTACCAAGTATTTGGCAAGGTTATTTACTACCCATGCTTGAGGACCATGCAGACATGGATGAGAGATCAGTCCAGCTAAAGCTGAAGACAGATGAACATGGAAAGTTCACGTGGCAGCGATCATGGCAAAGGAAAGCATGATGGTCATGGAAATAAGAGAACAAATCGACAGACAAGGGCTGGAGGTAACAGAAATGACTTGGTGGTTTAAAGGGGAATGGGAAAAGCGAAGGGAGACATGGGGATATGGAAGTTCAAGGAAGAAGGAGTAATCGAGGGAATCCAGAAAAGCAGCCCAGTGAGGCCAACAGGGACAGTGGACTATGTGGGAAAACACTCCATAGAAGTCTCAGCTAGAATGATATGCGGCACATGGCACCTCTCAGGATCAACTTCATCCTCGGATCTTTATATGACCTAGTGCCTTCGAATTCAAACCTGGAAAGATGGGGGGAGGAGGGGGGGGGGGGTGAGATGACCCTACATGTCCGCTATATCAGGGCAAACAAACAGTGAAACATGTCCGGATTTCACCATGTAAAGCAGCGGTAACCCAGAGAAGGTGCCCATGGAGTCACAACCAAGTGCTTAGAGAGATCGCACATGCGGTTAGCACTACCACAGAAAACGCCCCGCCACCAGAACGTCCAGCAACGACATTCTACACGGCAGGAGATCATGAATTATGGTCTTGGACAGCCGTGTCATCAAGATCATGGAATCGAGGTCTACCGGATGGAGTGGATGAGCAGGGTGCACAGGGGACCTCCCAGAATGGGAAAACCCTCCCGAGGTCATCAGGAAGAATGGCTTGAGACCGGACATCGCACTCCACACAGAGTCATTAAAACTGATTCTGATTGAACTCACCGCTTCATTTGAAAGCAGAAAGGAGCAAGCTCACATCTACAAGACAAAACGCATGTCAGTCTAGCTAGCAGATTGAGCTAATCTCTTCTGAGTCAAAGTCCGCGCCATAGAAGTTGGATCAAGGACTTTGAGGCTCATCAGCCTATGATCTCATAAAACAACTTGAGATTTTAGGTAAGAAGAGCATTAGAACTTTAGAGGCAATTGCAGAGACAGCTATTTCCAGTTTTAACACTGAAATAAGATGTTATAGTTTCTATAGTCTGAGATTAATGACTGATTCCACAACTGGACGTTATGTAGTGTGGACTCGGCGTGATGACTGATTTCACAAATTGGACGTTATCTAGTGTAGACTCATACTGATGGTTGATTTCACAAATTGGACGTTGTGTAGTGTAGACTCATACTGATAACTGATTTCACAAATTGGACGTTGTATAGTGTAGACTCATACTGATGACTGATTTCACAAATTGGACGTTGTATAGTGTAGACTCATACTGATGACTGACTTCACAAATTGGACGTTGTATAGTGTAGACTCATACTGATAACTGATTTCACACATTGGACGTTCTATAGTATGTACTGACGACTGACTTCACAAACTGGATGTTGTCCAGTGTGGACTGAGGCGTGTGACCGTTGTGGCCCAGGTTGGTGAACGCTCTGGTGTACTACGGGCTGTCTCTCAACACGGAGAACCTGGCGGGGTCCCCTTACCTCAACTTCATGCTGGCCGGGGCGGTGGAGATCCCAGCCTACGCCCTGTGCATCCTGCTCCTCAACAGGGTGGGCAGGCGGACCCCGCTGATCGTCACCATGTACCTGGGGGGGCTGGCTTGTATCATCAGTGGACTCCTGCCTGACACCACCTCCAGTCAGTCATGTTACACTGTAACACTCTCAGTCACTGCGCATTGTAACACTTAGCAGTCATCGCACACTGTAACACAGTGACTGCACCCTTTGACACTTACAGTCACCTTACGATGTAACACTTACAGTCACTGCATACTGTAACACCCACATCGCTTCACATTGTAACATTCGCATCACTTCACACTGTAACATACGCATCACTACACACTGTAACATTCACATCACCTCACACACTGGTGTGTGTAACAGTAACAATAGCTTACATTTGCAACAGTAACTGTAACAGTAAATAACGTGTGTAACAGAAACTAAAACAGTGACTTATGTGTGTAACAGTAACGGTTACTGACGTCTCTCACAGCAACTATACCGTATCTTTTTTTTTTAATGAAAAAAAAGCTTTTATTTCCAAACAACTCAGAGAATGTAAACCAGAGATAATGAATACAAATACAGATGCATATTCTATTAAGTACAACGAAACGATTGGACTTAATTCTTTAGTAATTTTTCACGGTTGTTTGTACATCAAATCACATTTATGAACAAGATAGTAACTAAAAAAAAAAGGAGGGCATATTTGATTGAGTACAACGAAATGATTGGACGTCATTCATTAACAAGTAATTACAGTTGTTTATACATCAAATCGCAAACATTTACGAACAAGATGTTACATTTTATGTGACATCTTATGTGTCTTTGTTAGTTAATATCTTGTTCGTAAATGTTTGCGATTTGATGTACAAACATCTTATGTATCTTTGTTAGCAACCATACCGTATCTGGTGTCGGTTAAAAGAAAAAGAAAAAAAAAACAACAACTGTAAGTCACTTGCCTATGTAATAGAAACTATAAAAAAAATAACCCGTTTGTATATCAGTATGCTCCATGCGTGACAGTAACCCAAATAATAGCTAAGTCACTTGCATATGTAATCGAAACTATAACAATAACCTGTTTGTGCAGCAGTATGCCCCATGTGTGACAGTAACCATGATAATAACTAAATAAGTCACTTGCATATGTAATGGAAACTATAACAATAACCCGTTTGTGTATCAGTATGCTCCATGCGTGACAGTAACCGTAATAATAACTAAGTCACTCTCATATGTAATAGAAACTTTAACAATAACCCGTTTGTATATCAGTATACTCCATGCGTGACAGTAACCCGAATAATAACTAATTCACTTGCATATGTAATAGAAACTATAACAATAACTCGTTTGTGTATCAGTATACCCCATGTGTGACAGTAACTATAATAATTTTCCACTGAAACCGTAACTGTAAGCGTAACTGACGTATGCAACATATGAACACAAATTCTAACAGTAACAGACAAGTGTAGCAGTAACTATGACAGGAACGGACGTGCCTAAAAATACCTGTAGCTAGTAACTGTCACAGAACTATGCCTATATAACAGGAACGATAACAAAGACGTGTAACAGTGACTTCCTTGTGCAACAATAATCTAAGCGGTAACCTGCCAGTGCAACAACAACTGTAACAGTTTAAATTCCCTGTGTAACAGTGATTTACGTATACAACTGTAACTTCCCTGTGTAACAATGATTTACCAGTACAGCAGTAACTTCCCCGTACAGCTCACCTGTAATACAGTGATTTTAACGATACTTTTTCTCCGTTAACAAAGCACTTTCCGCGTGACAGTGAAGAAAATCGTGAATTTCTTCGTGATAACATGTAACCGTAATTTCAACCGTAACATCCCTGTGTGACAGTAATTTCCTTGTGTAACAGTAATTATGACAGTAATTTTCGAGTGTTACATTGATCTGATTCATAAATTTTCTCTGCTACAGTGAAAACGAATGACCTGACGTATGAAACTGTTATAGTACAGTTACTGATGTGTGTGACTAACTGTAACAATGACGTTCATGTTTAGCAGCATTAAATGTAACAGAAAGTGCATAATGTTTGTAACACTAAGATTGTGTCTCACTTGGGTAACGTAACTGTGATTTATGCGGACGGGTAGGTACGTACACTCGTGTGTGTGTGTGTTGTGTGGTGTGTGTGTGTGTGTGTGTGTGTGTGTGCGTGCGGCGTGCGTGCGTGGGCGCGCGCGCGCGCGTGCGTGTGTGTGTGTGTGTGTGCGCGTGCGTGTGTGTGTGTGTGCGTGCATGCGCGCGCGCATGTGTGTAGTATGTGTACGTGTGTGTCTACGCGAACCTGAATGTATTCAGTAATTTGTAGCAGGAATGTTGTTGTTGTTTCATGACCATTTTATTTTTCTGATAGTCTTTGCCTTCTAGCTGCGCAGCTGGCTTTAAAATGATAACAACGTGAACTAAAGAGCGCAGACATCCGTCACATCGAACAATCCTCTTAGCTTCTATCCAGCCCTAACTGGCATTCCATCCCGTGGCCAAGCAAAAAATCAGATCCGCACCCAGACCTGTCGCATTCGAACTTGATGCACAGGCCATGGAAAAAAAACGTCAGTTCTGTTCTGCTACAGCGACGAGTCCTTTTTGTTCTTCCATTGAACAGT
>CM065727.1:61763940-61833940 GCA_033310375.1 Conus canariensis
TCAGTGGTGCCTGTTCTGATCCAACATACGCAGGACACCACCTACTAAGCCGCTTACTGAAGTCATCGATAATCTTATTCATTCCTGATGGTAATCTCGAGTAGTGTATTTTGTCAGCTCTGATGCCGATGTAGGAGTGAACAGCTGTATCTGCTGACAAAGATAACAGCCGTTTGCGCTGGATGATAGTCTTTGTTGATTTCACGTTATCTGTGAGTCTGTTTCACAAGATGATCGCTCCAAGTGGAAAGGAGTTTAATTTAAAAAAAGAAGAAAAAAAAACCCAACCATCTTATAGCGTTGCACACACGTAGAATCCCATCACCGACTTTCGGAAGAAAGGGTTACTTTTGCCGTTGGTGCAGATGACACTTTACATATAGCATACACCCTGCGTAAACAATCGAAGAATGAAGAAAGAACATTGAGTGAATAATATTGACTGAATGACTCGGAAAACGATTGAATGAAGCGCCGGCAGGCAGCTGTTCAGTCGACTCAACCCAGGTAGGCAGCCCGTCGTGTAAACAAGAGTGTGGATTGTAAAGCGCTTAGAGCTTGGTCTGTAGCCGAGGACAGGCGATATATAAGTACTCTAAACAACAACAATAATAATGATGATGATGATGATAATAATAATAATAAAGATAATAACAACAACAACAACAACAACAGCAATAATGATAATAATAATAATAATAATAATAATAATAATAACACAAATCAAGATAAGGATTTCTTTCAGAAACGGGAGAGGGCTGATCAATGAAATAATGTGGAGAAGCTGGATGAATCAGGTTGTGAGGTGCTCTCTCTCTCTCTCTCTCTCTCTCTCTCTCTCTCTCTCTCTATATATATATATATATATATATATATATATATATATTAGTAAGCAAAATCCAGATTCTCCTCTAACTTCTTTATGACTGTTCCTGTCCTCCACGGATGATGATACGAACGACTTGTAGCTGCTGTAATGTATCTAACACGCTGGACTGGTTGTCTCCTACTTCTTTATGACTTGTTCCTGTCCTCCACGGATGATGATACGAACGACTTGTAGCTAGCTGTAATGTATCTAACACGCTGGACTGGTTGTCTCCTAACTTCTTTATGACTTGTTCCTGTCCTCCACGGATGATGATACGAATGACTTGTAGCTAGCTGTAATGTATCTAACACGCTGGACTGGTTGTCTCCTAACTTCTTTATGACTTGTTCCTGTCCTCCACGGATGATGATACGAATGACTTGTAGCTAGCTGTAATGTATCTAACACACTGGACTGGTTGTCTGCGCAGTTGTCCCGTGGAACGTCAGTACAGTCGAAGTGAGATAACATTAAATATATATATATATATATATATATATATATATTATATATAATAGGTGCTTCTCCTCCCCCCCCCCCCCCCCCCACCTCTCCTTCCTTCCTCTTCCTCTCATTTCCTCCTCCTAACGAAACGATCTACCCCTGCTGTCTGTCTCTGTCTTTCTCTCTGTCTGTCTGTCTGTCTGTCTCTCTTTCTCTCTCTCTGCCTGCCTGTCTGTCCGTCTGTCTTTCTATCTGTCTGTCTGTCTCTGTCTCTCTCTGCGTCTGTTTGTCTGTCTGTCCGTCTGCCTGTCTGTCCGTCCGTCTGTCTCTCTCTCTCTCTCTACCTCTCTCTCTCTACCCTCTCTCTTCTCTCTCTTTCTCTCTCTCTCTCTGTCCCTCTCTCTCTCGTGTCAATAGAGAGAGAAAGGGAAGAAGCCCCCAAACGACACAGAGGAGTGGACAAAAAGCAAACAGAGGAGTTCACAGGTCTCTTCACCGCTGGCTGGGCTGGCCATTTAGTCCAGCAGTGGAATGAAGGGCTGTACACACACACACACACACACACACACACACACACACACACACACAGAGCCACCCGCTAGTGACCACTCCACCGCCACCACCCAACACATAAAGCCAGGGGCCTTCGTCTGATGTGGTTAGTCGGTCCTGAACTGCATGTGTTGAGTAGAAGCACAAGCTGACACTTGCTATGGCTGGCTTAGTGAAACGCTCGCTATCTGTGTCTGTTGTCTGTCTGTCTGTCTCTCTCTCTCTCTCTCTCTCTCTCTCTCTCTCTCTCACACACACACACACACACACACACACACACACACACACACACACACACACACACAACGTGTTTTGCTGCTTCCGTTTAGATCCCTGGAACAGATAAGGATCATAATATGGTAAAACGTGGAGAGTTAAAAACGTTGCAAAGGTAAACACGCTGTTACTTCTCTTAACCTTCCTCTAACCAGTGTTGATGACTATGGGGACAGGCGGAGAATGGGCATGGGGTGAGTTGAGCGTTCTTAAGTTAGCGCAGAAATATCCGTGAGTGGGATTCTGGAATTGTACGTTCCAGTAATGAGCCATCTCTAAATGCTACGTGGTTGTTTCTTCACCACATACTTTTGAAGTAAAATTTGAAAAGAAAGGGGATTAGTTACCGCCAAGGACACAGACCAACAGAGTACAGGACTAGACACAATGCATTTCGACCTCTTGGTCCCAGACGCACGCGCGCACGCGCGCGCGCGCAAGTGTGTGTACGCAAGTGTGCGTGTTCGAGCTGCCTGTGCGTAATCGCACACAGCTTGTGTTTTGTCTCTGAGCATAAGAGTGCAACAACAACACCAACAACGACAAGAACAATAACAACAGAAGAAGAAGAAGAAGAAGAAGAAGAGAAAAGAAGAAGAAAAGAAAAGAGTAGGAGGTGACAATCTCTGTCTCTCTCCCTCTCCAATTCCATTCTCCTTTGTGTGTGTGTGACCACAGAAACATCGGCATGGGGGTGTCCTTTGTGTGTGTGTGTGACCACAGAAACATCGGCATGGGGGTGTCCTTTGTGTGTGTGACCACAGAAACATCAGCATGGGGGTGTCCTTTGTGTGTGTGTGTGACCACAGAAACATCGGCATGGGGGTGTCCTCTGTGTGTGTGTGTGTGTGTGTGTGTGTGTGTGTGTGTGTGTGTGTGGGGTGTGTGTGACCACAGAAACATCGGCATGGGGGTGTCCTTTGTGTGTGTATGTGTGTGTGTGTGTGTGTGTGTGTGTGTGTGTGTGTGTGTGTGTGTGTGTGTGTGACCACAGAAACATCGGCATGGGGGTGTCCTTTGTGTGTGTGTGTGTGACCACAGAAACATCGGCATGGGGGTGTCCTTTGTGTGTGTGTGGGCCACAGAAACATCGGCATGGAGGTGTCCTTTGTGTGTGTGTGTGACCACAGAAACATCGGCATGGGGGTGTCCTTTGTGTGTGTGTGTGTGTGTGTGTGTGTGTGTGTGTGTGTGACCACAGAAACATCGGCATGGGGGTGTCCTTGTGTGTGTGTGTGACCACAGAAACATCGGCATGGGGGTGTCCTTTGTGTGTGTGTGACCACAGAAACATCGGCATGCGGGGTGTCCTTTGTGTGTGTGTGTGACCACAGAAACATCGGCATGGGGGTGTCCTTTGTGTGTGTGTGTGACCACAGAAACATCGGCATGGGGGTGTCCTTTGTGTGTGGTGACCACAGAAACATCGGCATGGGGTGTCCTCTATGTCGGCCCGCTATTGGTGGCATCCTAGCTCCGCTGATCCTGGAGACGGCCTCGCTGATGCCGTGCTGCCCATGCTGATCTTTGGGGGGCTGTCCTGGCCGCCGCCACCCTGGCCTTCCTCCTGCCAGAGACCGCGGGCAAACCCTGCCACAGCGGCTGGAGGACGTCAACAGTGGGCAGACCTGGTCAGTGCGATAGTGTGGTGTGTGTGTGTGTGTGTGTGTGTGTGTGTGTGTGTGTGTGTGTGTGTGTGTGAGGGGGGGGGGGT
This sequence comes from Conus canariensis, assembly GCA_033310375.1. NCBI lineage: Eukaryota > Metazoa > Mollusca > Gastropoda > Neogastropoda > Conidae > Conus > Conus canariensis. The sequence continues at coordinate 61,767,798 of CM065727.1, forward strand.
GTTGTGGTGTGTGTGTTTGTGTTGTGTGTGTGTGTGTGTGTGTGTGCTGTGTGTGTGTGCGTGTATCTGTGTGTGTGTGTGTGTGTGTGTGAGAGTGAGTGAGTGAGTGAGTGAGTGAGTGAGTGAGTGAGTGAGTGAGTGTGTGTGTGTGTGTGTGTGTGTGTGTGTGTGTGTGTGTGTGTGTTTGAAGTATTGAAATCAGACTGTGCAAAAGTACACGATGTCATAAAACTACTTTTTTTTTTCTCTTACCTATTGTTTGTGTGGCAGCAACCCCCCATCCCCACCCCTCCCTCTCCCACGTTTCCCCTCTCACACTAGCGTTCAAGGAACGATAATCCAAGTTGTGAATGCTGTCCCTTGCAGTACCAAGTCGTTCTGCTGCTGCTGCGTCGACGGGGAGGAGGAGGACTCGAGTCCCGACATGGAAGGCATAGCCCTGCAGATCAAGAAGGACCCGAGCCTGACCACGGCATAGTGTCGTCATCACACTGCGCTTCATCCCCCCCCCCCCCCCCACCCCCCCCGTCCACCCCACTCCCGCCATATTGGAATGCCTTGTCTCGTTTGATAGATATATGTGTATACGTTTCCGATTTTATTACTTATGCGTCATGTTTTTGTTGTTTGTTATTGTATTGATTGTATTACATTTAATATTGTATTGATCGACCTGTTCGTTCATTTTATTTGTTCGTTCATACACGTGTTGGATTGTTCTGTTTGTGAAGTGGTTTAAATGTTTGTCAAGAGTTGTCTGCCGTGTGTAGACTGCAGTTATTGTGACGTAACAACACCGCCAACACCAACACCAAAATCTACCGTCTGCGGTCTTTGTGTTCTTTTAGTCATGCGTGTTGGGAGTGGGGAGAGAAAAGGGGACAGTCAACAACAACAACAACAACAAACAAACCTAACACAGGGGCAAGTGTGTGGGCGGGGAAGGGCGACGTGGGGCTGGCGTGGGGTTGTGGGGGATGGGGGGGGGGGGGGGGGGGAGGGCGTGACTGACTGGACCCGAGTCTATGCAGGTTGGATTTATTTACAGGGTGCATTCTGACCCGATCTGAATGTAACATGTTCTGTGCAACTAACATGTTCTGTGCAACTATCTTATTCAAGCCCAGTGGAAATCTATCAAATGAATGGTCTGAGCTACACGAATAATTATGCTGAGAGAGAGAGAGAGAGAGAGAGAGAGAGAGAGAGAGAGAGAGAGAGAGAGAGAGGGGAAACAGTTTACTGGTAAGTGTAACAGATTGATTTGGAAACTTGGAGATTTGTGTGAGAACTAGATCATTCAGACGAGCTGGAAAATGTGTGCGTGTGTGCACTCGCGCGAGCGCGCATGTGTGTGTGTGCGCACGGGCGTGTATGTGTGCGTGTGTGTGTGTGTGTGAGAGAGAGAGAGAGAGAGAGAGAGAGAGAGGAGAGAGAGAGAGGAATATACCGATCGAAAGCTGTTAAACATTCCAAGATCTGTGCCTTATGTCATTCATAGAAATGGTGCCTGTCCACAGTCACACCATGCTACAGCCTTCAAGTGGCTTTGACTAATCATCATCCGTGTTGTCCAACCCGGTGTATACAGTGTTTTACTCAGTCAACAAGTCCATCATGCTGTCATTCGTAGTAAGCTTATAAAGTATGCCTTCTCAACTTTCATATATTGTGCTTTGTAATTCCAGTCATGATAAACAGTCTCGAATTCTATAATAAAAGATATTTGAATTTTACGCCTGGCAGAGAACTGGTACACCACCTGCTATCTACCTCTTCATGCGTACGTGTGCGCTCGTGTATGTGTATCTGTTGGTGTCTGGGCGTTTGTTTGAGTGCGTGAGCACTTGTATGTGTTCCATGCACTTTTACTTACCCGTGCATGTTACGTCTTTCGCTGTTTGCGTGAATATGCCTCTGTGTGTATGTGCATGAGTGTGCGTGCTCATGTGTGTGTGTTCGTTCTTTAGTATCAGGTTATTTCACTCTACGTCACTCGTTACCGATGTGTGTGTGTGTGTGTGTGTGTATGCGAGTGTGCGTTTTTATGTGTTCGTGCGTGTGCATACGTGCGCTCGTGTGTGCGTGTATGCATGCATGCGTGCGTATGTGCCTATGTGTGTGTGTGTGTATGTGTGTGTGTGTGTGCGCGCGCGCGCGCGTGCGAGAGCGAGCCCGCGCTTGTTCATTCTTTGCCTTTTTATTAGTGCGCGCACACACATACACACTGGAGTGCGCGCACGCTCATGCACACACACACACACACACACACACACACACACACACAAACACATTCACAGAATATCGTCACAAAAGAATGTCTGCCAACGCACTTGCTTGTCCAGGGCTAGGTTCCTGGAACATCAAAGACCATGTCAGAGGTCAGTTGCTCTTTGGGGCTTTTTTATGCTTGCAAAACTGTGAGAGGGTGATGATCAGTTTGCAAGACACAGGTCCATCCAACTAGGAATCTTGAAAACTTGCGAACTGCCGAAATGATGGTGAAACAATCACATTCAATGATAAGAATTCCACTGTTGGACAAACAAAAGGGACATAATGGGGTGGACAGCGACACCCTTCTCTCCAAGAAGAACTGCTCTAAGTCTTGTATAGCTGGTATCGGTAACAACAATTTGGTTCAAATCAAGCACCAGAAGGACGTGGTGAGATGTGTGGGTTCGCTGGTTCTACTGGGCATCTTGCCGACCCTCGTCGGTAGAGGTGACGGAGATTCCTACTCTACTACCGAGACTAGTGAGAGGGGCAGCAAAACTCACAAAAGCACACACCATTTGTTGAAAAATGAACAAGATACGAAGCATATAAACGTACTCCCAGTTTATCTTGAATACGCTTGGGGGGGGGGGGGGGGGGCTGAAAAACGTCAAAATCAAACATGCATCATAATGCATTTGACGTCACTCAAAACGTACTTTTTTCTGACGTGCGTCCTCGTTACTTAACGTCACCCCCCCCCCCCCCCTCCCCCAAAGATCAGCTGAGATATTCCTTAAAGAAGAAAAACCGTTTTAGGCCGTTATAGCCGTTAGTAACGGCCATTCTGGTAAAATAAAACATCAGGCATCATCCGTGACCCATAATGAACATACCTACAAATTTTCAGAAAGATCGGCCCAGAAGTTTCGTCTGGAGCGAGTGGAACACATTTTGACCCCGGACAGACAGACAGCACACACAGCATTTCTTCGTTCCCATTCTAGAGTACTCCCTGTTCTATAAGAACTGGGAGTACAAAAAGCAACATACCAACAGAGAGAACAAAATCAACACTCGTTGGTGATGCAGTCCTGCCAGCAGATGCTGTAAGTGTAACCTTATTAAATGATGTCTGCTCTATTGTAGCCACGATGTATGATGGATGGTTTATAGTAGCCTCACTGCCTGCTTGTTGTAGCCACACTGCATGATGTTGGCTTCACCATAGCCACACTGCATGATGTTGGCTTCACCATAGCCACACTGCATGATGTTGGCTTCACCATAGCCACACTGCATGATGTTGGCTTCACCATAGCCACACTGCATGATGTTGGCTTCACCATAGCCACAATGTATGATGTCTGCTTTATGGCAGCCATATCACAATATGGCTGCTTTACTGTAGCTACATTGTATGATGTCTCCTTTTGCATACATTCACAAAGACAAAGTACAGCTAGATAAAAGAAAAAAAAAAGAGAAGAAACTTTAATTGGCGACTGCATGAACACAGCAGAGCATATGTATCCACTGCATGAACACAGCAGAGGATATGTATCCACTGCATGAACACAGCAGAGGATATGTATCCAAACGCACAATCTCATTTTTACATATAACGATACCCAGGTCTTTTAACAACTATTCAGAGATTTAACTGGTTCAATCATTAATAATAAAAAAAAATAAAACAAGGGTCATCAACATAGCATTTATTCTTGACAGTTATTTTGAAAAAAAAAAAAGTAGAAAAAATCTGATGGCAATTCTCATCACTATTTTTCATCTTCCAAAGCAATCACATTCTATATCACAACTCCAATCACTGGTTCAATAGTCAAGAAAGTTTCAGTAATTAATCTACCTGCTGATTTTATAACAAAATGGATAATGACAACATTGATAAATTTGCAAGTGAGCAAAAGAGTACATGACCAACACTAATCAATACATGTGAACAACTGGCAAGTCTGTTGAATAACCTTTAAACAAGTTAAAAAGATCCATCAATCTATCTATCAGTCCAAACAATTAATTTCAGGACTGATGATCAAATGAACTGAATGACAAAGAGAGAGATAATGTTGCTTATAGCCTAGCCGACTGCAAACGGCCATATCAGGGCTGTCACCATGTTGAAGCCAATTCTCAAGTCATATTTTTTAAAGAATTGTAAAAAGATCCACACAACACATTAAAATACACCTTCTAAAAACACACCAGAAATTTTGTTAAAAGTCTTTGTTCTGTAAAAATCTGAGATCTGATGAAAAATGTTGATCTCTTTCAGAAATTCAAAGATTACATTAGGCAGAGCCAGCTAAGAGAGAGTGAGAGAGAGAGAGAGAGAGAGAGAGAGAGAGAGAGAGAGAGTGAGAGAGAGATACACAGATTTATTAATATATGTACATCATAAAGATCAGATAAATATCAAAACCACCAACCGTCAGTGAATTTCTGAATCAGTGACAACCAACCGTCGGTGAATTTCTGAATCAGTGACAATCAATCACATCATGTTTTTTCTTTGTGTGTTTATAATCAAGAAGAAACATTGAGGGAAACTATAATATCGTATCTAGGTGTTACTGTGTACACGTATCTCTTTGTACCTGTTAGCACAGTTTTGCACAAGAGTAACATTTCTACTTACTTCCCTTGATAGATGAATCCCGATTATTCGGTGTAAAATCTTTAAACTGTGAATGTCTCAGAACCTATAAAATCATTGTACGCACAAAAATCAATGTGTTTTATTTGTTACAACTATATTGAATTGGACAGCCCATACTCTTTTCTGAACTGATGTTTTGCACAATTAAATTTTGGCACCGTTTTTAAATCTCTGCCAGTCAAACCTTGAATATTTCTTGACAGCACACAAAATTAGTGAAAAAATGTTGAATCAAAAAATGTACGTTAAAAGTACAGTTTGTAAGTTCTCATTTCATATATTGCATGTTTGGGATAATTTCTGTACAAACCTGAGACTCTATGAAATCTCTACTGATGCTGACCTCACTAGAAGTCGCCTTCATCGTATCACTCTCTGTCCTTGTCAGAGGTTTTGACGAAATTATCAGTCTACGAAACTCAGACTTTTCCATTCAAATCCTGTCAATGATTCCATTACTATGATAAACACAACTGAAATTGCGTTAAAATGATTATTCGGCAGTCCTTTTCCACAAAATATAAATTCTAATAAAAAATTGTATGAAAGCATGTCAGTACTGAGCAAGAAGGAAAATCAGTTGGGTTTTGTGCTAATTCTCAAAGATAAAGTTCTCCACTCAGACACAGTTTTGCATCATCAAACTTTTTATGCATGAAAAGTGTTACATGCTGCCAGTCATTACTATTCAAATATTTCATGCTGCCTGATATTCATTATCGCAGTGGGGAGAAAATACATGAAAACTTGTTAAAAATGGGTTTGTTCTCTAACTTTCATTGCCAACAATTTAATACAACAACAAAATAATCAGAAGTGACATACTTCATTTCCTTTAGTGATGAAGTAATCTGGTAATCAGGGGGACTGGGCAGAAGGATCCGTAAGTACATCAAGTTTCATTGCACTAGTAATTTAAACACCACTTTTCTACCTAATGGCATTATTACCCTTTTTGACCATATTTCAAACATGTTTTCAACTTCTGAGAATTTATATGTCACAGTAATTTCTGTCGTATCAGGTAGACTATTTGTACACCACAACTCTAGAATGTTTTTAGGAGTTCCATTCCATTTCATAACAAGGTCAATATGGAATTTTTCTTTACATCTAAGCAAGCATTAAATGTCTTAATAATTCACATCTCAATATAGACCGGATTCATATTATGTGCCCGAAATATGTATCCAAAAGATAGCGCCCCCCAACATTAGTGGTGAACATCACACTTCCCTCACCTCCCACTTTCCTGAACAGAACCAACATACATCATGCACTCCACCACCACCATAGTAACCTGACCCACAACACACACACACACACACACACACACACACACACACACACACACACAGAGAATAACTGTCAAAAACTGGTGTGAGCACAGGCGTGAGAACAAGAGCATGCATGAAGAACACATCAAACATTTTGAACAGTTTGTACACATTACTCAAATGTTGATAACTGTTGTGTGTCCTAGACAATCTCAATTGGTATTTAAAGAAAAAAAGAAAAGAAAACAGGAGGCGCATAAGGCACAGGGCCTAAGCTAAGGAAGCAGCAATGAAGGTATGGTCAGGGGGAAAACAAACCCACTTTGAAAGTCCCAAGAACTCAACAGACCCCATTATTCCAGTCTTTAACAAATCATCTTAACCAATTACATAAGATAGCACAAAACACACTGAATTCAAGGAAATTTCTAAAAGCGTTACCAGTCCATGAAAGATACTGTAATTGGGAAGGACTGTGAAGATAGTCAGCTCATAAAGCGATTCCCCAAATAGCAATATCACTGGCAAATTTAATCACAAATCTTCTTACAGGAAAAAGATTCTTGATCAAACATCTAATTTGTGTCCAATTTCTGATTGGGGGGTGGGAAAAGAAAAGGTCAAAGGGCGTAGACAGGTGGGGGTAGGGGGCAGTGGAGGAGGACAGGAGAGGGTGCATACCATCATTTTCATGCCTGATCATAAGATTTATGTGGCATATCATTTTGGACGTAGGATAGCCACTCTCCCTCAGCATCCCATTCAAAAAATTTTACAATGTACAAACAACATTGGAAACCAGTGAACAACAGCTTTTCTGTCTGGCACTGACCAGCGCATTTCATTCACAAACTACTGACCTCTCAAGAATGGTCAATTTCTGAAGTTTTCCCAGCAAACACCCACCTGTCATGGTGTCCACATATTATCATCTTTTTAGATAAAACATTGGGTAATAAATTTAGCATATATACCGGAAAGAATTAAAAATGATACCGGTAAATTATAACATATATCTTACAATCTGATAGAAAAACTTGTAAGTTGTGTCAAACATACTGGAAAATGATTATGCTGTGCTAATAACCTAAAAGGGAGCAAGAGGGAAACTCTACCTTGGTCTGTACTTAACACATCATCACAGGCATTCTTGGAAGAGTCATACTGCTATCAAGAATGAAAGAAAAGTTAAATACATATTGCTTTCACAAATGAAAGAAAAGCTAAAATACATATTGCTTTCACAAATGAAAGAAAAGCTAAGTACCAACAGCAAATTCCAGTCATTTGTAGCACAATGACAAGTACACATCAACAACTGAACATTGTTTATTATGCTATGATGATGCTGGATCATACACATGCTGCATGCTCCTTATCTCTTTAGGCTGTGCTGCCATTCAAGCAAAATTATTCCATTATTCTAACAGCAAAGTTACAACAAGTACGCTTTATCATCAGATTACATTCAACCACATGCCTCCCAGCTTCCTTTAGCTTGCAACACCATAAGTTGATTGCCAAATCATCCTTTTTTTGGTCCAGCTGCGACCAGGACCATTTCTTTGTACAATCTTAACCCATTTCCTTCATTCTGGTAGTGTTTTACTTGTTCACAATTTCAAGTGCGATATGTTTATTGCCTACAAGGAAGCGGAAAACAACAAAAAGGCGATGGCTGATCTCACAACAAACATGAGATCTCATGACTTCAGTATCGTCTGGTAAGTGTAGTGAACATTCATTTAGTATCCAATCAATTTGTCACTTGTTTCTACTGTCTCTGATCTTTTCCCCCTTCAAAATAAAAAAATCTCTGATCTCCATTTTTAGTCTTTGCTTAGATCCACAAATTCGCCGTGAAGCAGGAACCAGGAGTTCTGGAACTGAACCAGAGCTGTCCTAGCAATCCTGAAATTCAGAGCAAAAATGATCGTAACCCTGAAAATGTTCTGCGCACTTTTAGATGCACTTTGAAGATTCAGTTTAAGATAAGCATGACAGAAAGGGCAGTGGAAGAATGGAGGTGGAAGGGGTGGGTGATGGGGAGGAAGGGGAAGACAGGTTCAGCGATTCAAGTGGGAAGTTACTTCAAATCCTGAAACCGAACTTTGGCCATCCTGAAATTCATTGCAATAAAGAATGCTATTCTGAAATCTTCCCGGCAATTTCTAAATGCACTTGTAACATACACTTTATCATAACTTGCTTTTGAATACATGAACACCACAAATACTTTTATTCTGCCACATTACTGGTTGTTAAATTTGAAAGTATGTAACTTTTTTTTCTGAAAGACAGGTGTGTTTTTTGGGGGGGGGGGGGGGGTTTGTCTTTTTAAAAATTTCATACTGGTACATGTACATACCTATACTCACAAGTATGCACTATCCCTTAAACTGATAAAGGGTTCAAGAGGAAAATTTCTATGACTTTCTGCTGATTTCCATGGAACACCTATTTTCTATGCCCCCCCCCCCCCCTTCTCCTTCCCATCCCCTCCCCTGACCACCCCATCCTCCCCCAAAAAAGTTTTTTTTCTACGATCAGACACCTGCATGTAGGTACACAGAAGCTAAATGTTCATCCTTCATCTTTTTTCTACGATCAGACACCTGCATGTAGGTACACAGAAGCTAAATGTTCCTCCATCTTTTTTCTACGATCAGACACCTGCATGTAGGTACACAGAAGCTAAATGTTCCTCCTTCATCTTTTTTCTACGATCAGACACCTGCATGTAGGTACACAGAAGCTAAATGTTCCTCCTTCATCTTTTTTCTACGATCAGACACCTGCATGTAGGTACACAGAAGCTAAATGTTCCTCCTTCATCTACTCAGATCGGTAGAGAAGAGGGTGCAAGAGGAACTCTGGTCAATGCTGTGCAAGAACTTATGACTTCAGAGGAGGATAGACAAGTAAGAATAAACAAGCGTTCAAAATAAAGCAAAACAGGATGCATGGTTGGCGTGTGTACAACTAGCAATCTGTCCAGTATGTGCGTAAGGTCATGTTGCTTATAGCCCAGGCGACCACAAAGGGCCATATCGGGGCTGTCACCACATTGAAATATGTGAGTGATGTGACAGAAAGACAAAACTGTATTTAAAAAAATGATTATAATGCATATTTATCTTATTTCTAAAAATCAAATCTTGACAAACAATACTTGCGCCAGGGTGCATCTCTCTCATAACAACCAACTCACTCACTCTTTAAGCCCCTCTTTCTTACAAACTACTGGCAATGTAACGGATTTAAACAAAACAACAGGAAAAAAAACCTTGACATACATGCACACTTTCCGGTGCATCAACATAAAATAATTTTACATGTTTAAAACAAACAACTCACTGAAATACAGAGTATCAGTAATATCACTATATATATCATTCTGCCATACATGACCCCCAAACAACCCATCTGTCATAAGTAGGTATATACGATATATATAATCCTGCCGCACATGACCCCAAAATGACCCATCTGTCATAAGTAGGTATATACGATATATATAATCCTGCCGCACATGACCCCAAAATGACCCATCTGTCAAAAGTAGGTATATACGATATATATAATCCTGCCGCACATGACCACAATATGACCCATCTGTCATAAGTAGGTATATACGATATATATAATCCTGCCGCACATGACCCCAAAATGACCCATCTGTCATAAGTAGGTATATACGATATATATATAATCCTGCCGCACATGACCCCAAAATGACCCATCTCTCATAAGTCAGTATATATGTATGACTATAACAGAACCCATCCTCCTCCTCCCATCTTAAAAACAAACAAACAAACAAACGAAAAACAAATCACTGCTGCTGAATCAGAGATGTAGAGTCTAATCTGGATGGAAAAAAAGAAAGGCAGCCCAGCGGAACAGCCATGACAATGAAGAGGAGTAAGTTGGGTGGGGAGTAAAATGAAGATGTTCATTGCAACATTTGTAGAAATGTGGTAGCTAAATATGTATACAGTATGCAACTCAAACTTGGACATTATTTTTTTTGTTTGTTTGACCTTCATTTTCACTTTTTTTAGAATAGTAATGTATGCACTATGAAACATCCTTTTGCAAACATCTATGAAAAAAATGCATCTTTTTTCCCCTGCCTACTTGCTTTTTTTTTTTTTTTTTTCCAATTCACTTTCAATGAAAATCTGTCCCATAACAAAACATCTCAACAAACTCTTTTGAAACTAAATTCAGAAGGTTCCAGACAAAACAGTTTCTGGTTACTGTAGTTGAAAATGTTGATTTTCTGAGGGGAAAAAAAAAAAAACAACAAAAAACCATTTACCTGTATAATGCCATTACATAAATCATACTCAACTTTACAAGTAAAACACACCACTTCACTTCTTACCTCTTGTTCTAATCTTCCTGTGCCCTCCCCTGGATCTACATCCACACAGTTCATTCTGGCTTATCCATACCCCGCTACATCCGGTTACACTTCCAACACCAGCAGTCTAACTCACGTAAAAGTAACAGGTAGCATCATAACATACAGGTATTCTGCTGATATGCCAAAGCTCTAAGGAGAAAAACAAAACAAAAAACCCTGCCTGTAAATTTGACAAACACTGGTTTTACAGAGGAATAAACTGGGGCTTGGTCCAGTCAATGTTGTAGGTAAATTCTTTGCTGGAGCTCCTCGGCTTCAAGGTGACAAAAGGTGGCGCTGGTAGGTCGTTGGCATACGAGTACACGGCACACAGCTTAAAGACACAGGGCGACTCACGCCATGCATAGCGAAGACCAACGATGAAGTGACCTGATCCGCAGACGCTTCCGTCCAGGACCACAGATGTAGAATTGTTGCTCAGGATAGGAGTGGGTAACCACCAGGCATCTTTGGTACTGCAAACATCTTGGTCTTTCCAAGTGCAGCAGAACTGAAGGGCGACAATGAAAAAAAAAAAAAAAAAACAAATTGCACAAGCATCAAAATGTGCATGCGCTTTTACACACAAATATGTGCCAACCTGCACAGACACAGATAGACATACTGACACAAACAAACATACAGAATATACACCACACATGTCTGCTGCCACACAAAATCAGCATGCTTAGTGTCTAGGCCGGAGCAAAAGGCCAGCGGCACAAGCTGCAGTGGTCTCATTCCATGTGTTGGTGCCAGCCCAACATGAGTTAAGTTTAGGTGCCCTGCGTTCGGCATACGAGCTGAGTGTCAACTGTTCTCACACACGTTACTTTCTAAGCCATCATGAAAATAACTTTACTTTGATCTATAAAGGCAACTTAACACTGTGCAGTTCACAAAGCATTAACAGACCACAAAAAATGCCAACATTCCAGATGGAAAATCATCAAACTACATGCCACTGTCATCAGAAAGACGATCGTCGACACTGCACTGAACCAGGCAGCACCTCAATACCTGCATATTCTTCTGGGAGTCCGAGTGGTGAAAAACACCATGACCTACTGGAAGGTCTTGACAAAGAAACTTGATAATCTCTAGCTAACCAGGATAAAACAGGTAGGGGTAGATGCAGCTCTTTCAACATTTATTGAAAGAAAGAAAAGCCAAAACAAACACACACACACAAAACCAAACAAGACCTTTACAGCTAAAGAAAAGAGACAAGGAAACAAGGACAGTCTTTAATGAGCCCAAAGAAGACAGTCCACCATTCAGTACTTTCCAAAAATAACAACGTGAACTGACAGAGATGGTGCTGGGAAAAGAGGAGGAAACTGAACACATGCTGTCACAGCTCTCTCCCATGCCTGCCCAGACCTATATGCACACAGGCCTACCACGGAAGATCATTCATATGGAACCATTGCAAGATACAACGGAACACGTCTGTGACAATGTAGTTAAACTAAAAGGTACTGAACTGACTTCAAGACACGGCCATAATTCTCACTTCAAAAAGACATTTGAAACAAATTTAAAGCACTGAACACACTGTTCTCACGCAATCACATGCAGCATACGGAGCAAGTTAGACTGTTATTATTCACGAACAGCATGGCATGACTGTGATTTTATCTTGAAGTGGACAACTGCTAGCCACATATGTATGCAAGTAGGGCAAAACAGACACAGGCAGTGTAAAGATATTTTGAAGAGTTTTCCCCAAGCCCAACATACATGTACAGTGTGGCCAGGAGACAGCGAGCTAAGAGCACTTCACCACTCCCTCTTCTGAACTCCACTTGACAGCAGTGCAGGGGTTGCTTCCCTTGTCTACACACTAAATGCGCCTTGTTGTGATAAGCGTTTGTGGTACCATGCATTCACTTATACAACATCTTACAAACACATGCACACATGCTAAGGAGCATAAACAAAACACAATACAAGCACATAAATGAACAAACAAAACAAATTATCAAACCGCTAACATTAGAATTGATGCAGCAATATCCATAACAGAAGAAAAAAAAAAAGATGATTCACACTATCCTCTCAAAAGTTTCAACATCCATGGCCAATACTGACCTCGAAACCTTCTCGGGAGAGAATTCTAATCACAGCAACGCTGCTGACAGCATAGCCGAGGATGACATGGCTATCCTGCTGGACAATGCTCAAGGGCCGTGGCCCCTCCACCACAGGCAGGCTCCTGTTGTAGGCCACAGGCATCCCTGCCATGAAGAGGCGCTCAGCCACGTCTTGCTTATCACGAGGGTGTATGCTGCAAAGTGCATGGCTTTCTTTCATTACATTAATATTAATTAGGTGGGATTTTTTGTTATGTGAAAATATTCTGTCATAAATGTCACAAAATAAAAAAGATGACTGTGTGTTGTTCGTCACATCAGTCACCTTGGGGTTGGGGGTGGGGGGTTGGGAGTAAGATCTTCTTCTTCCTCGTTCGCCATCCCGTTAGATGAGCAGCCCGGTGTCCTCGATGAAGGCTGCCGTCCGTCGCAGCTCCTCCAGGGTGCCATACAGCTTGGCTTCCACTGCTGTCGGTGTTGGCCAGTACTTTCTCCTGGATGCTGCATACGTCGTACAGACTTGAAGGATGTGGTCAGTTGTCATTGGTCCCTCACTACAAGGGCACTCTCCACTCTGTCTAATGCCAAATTTTGTGTGCATGTGGTGGAGCAGGCGATTGTGTCCAGTCCTCAGGCGGAAGATCTTGACCTGTTCCCGTCGTCCCAGCAAATGGTATGTGTCTTCTGGGTTGTATTTGGGATGCAGGAGGCGCCATTTTATTCCTTGTTGTGCCTTGATGATTGTCTTAATTTCATCGTATGACACCAGGTTGTTGGCCTGCTCCTTCTGTGCACCATCTTTTGCCAGAATGTCCGCTTTTTCGTTGCCTCTGATGCCACAGTGTGCTGGTACCCATTGTATCACCACTTTCTCCACTCAGGCACTCAGGGCAACAAGGGCTGAAGTGATATGGTTCTGTTCTTTGCAGCGGGAGTTCTTGAGGGCTTGGAGCACGGAGAGAGCGTCAGAGAAGACCACCACCTGCCCTGTTGTTCTTTTGGAGTTCTGCAAGACTGTTGTGGCTGCCTCACAGAGGGCTTCTCGCTCAGCTCGGAAGTTGGTGGAGTATTTTCCTGTTGGAATTGCAATTTCTTCATCTCCGTCTTTGTATCGAAGGAAGATTCCAGCTCCACCATCCCTCGTTGCCTCTGTGGCGGAGCCATCTGTGAAGACATGGGTCCAGTCTTCCTGGGGATATTGGTTGCAGATGTACTCCATGGCCAGGGCCTTCCTTTGGGTGTCTGACTGTATTCCTCTCTTCTCCACTCCGGGAATGCTGGTGACGACTGTTGGGAACACCTGCCTCTTCCAAGATGGGTGGGTGACATTTGCCGGGATAGGCTTTGCTTCGTGTTCCATCAAGACTGGGCTTTGTCTTTCAAGGCGTCTTGACTGGCAGATGAAGCTGCCTCTTTTCAACCGGCTCTTGGTGGGTCTGCTCATTCTGTTGTTCATTGGATGGTTTTCAAGGCGTTTGAATTTTGCTGCTTGGATGAGGATCTTTGTGTCCCTTCTGTCCTCTAATGACTGTAGCCCAGTGGTCTCTTCCATCTTCAGGATTGGGGTGGATCTCATGGCGCCAATTATGACACGCTGAGCTTGGTTCTGTATCTTATTGAGGTGGTTGAGGTTAGACTTTGCAGCTGATGCCCATGCTGATGTCCCGTACTCAACTACAGGTCGGACTCTCCCTGTATAGAGTCTCTTCAGGATACGTTCGTCAGCCCCCCAGTTCGTCCCCGCAAGTTTCCTCATGATCGCCAGTCTCAACTTGGCCTTGCTACAGCATCTGGTGATCTGCTGTTTCCAAGTGAGCCTGCGATCAAAGGTCACTCCCAGGTAGGTAGGTGTGGGTTCCTCTGCAAGCCTTTGGTTGTTCAGTGTCAGCTTCGCCTCTTGCTTCTTGCTGGATAGGCTGAAGACTGTGTAGGTTGTTTTGCTTGAGTTGACAGAGACAAGCCATTCCTTGGTCCAGTCGCTGATCTTGTTGAGCGCAGTCTGGAGGCGTACCTGTGCTGTGGTGGTGTACTCTTCAGAGCACCAAAGCACCAGGTCATCTGCGTAGATCGCTCCTCTGACCCCTTTTGGCAGTTCTCTGACGATGTCATCTATGAAGATGAGGAACAACGTTGGCGAAAGGACTCCTCCTTGTGGTACTCCCTGTCTCAGCACCTTCTTCTTGCTTTTCTGGCCCTGAATCTTGACTCGGGCTTGGCGATTGTGTAGGTACTGGCTGATCCAGGTGTACATCCCCCCAGACACACCACATCGCCGTAGTTTGAGCCTAAGTCCGTCCTTCCAGACTTTGTCGAACGCCTTCTCCATGTCAATCCAGACAGCAAGCGTGTTCTTCTTTTCTTGGAAAGCGTCCTCAATGCTTTGCGTGATGAATGTGATCTGGTCTTCTGTTGATCTGTGTTGGCGGAAGCCTGCCTGTTCAGGGCTCAGCAGCTGATGCTCCTCAAGGTGCCAGACAAGCCTTGTGTTGACAAGTCTCTCCATCAGCTTCCCTAAGCAGCTTGTAAGGCTGATGGGTCTGTAGCTGTCAGCCTTCGACTTGTCCTTTCCCTTTTTGTGAATGGGGATCATGTCTGCTTCCCTCCAACACTGTGGTACTGATCCGGTCTTCCAGCTGGAGTTAAAGATTTTTAGAAGGACTGCCTTGCTCTTCATCCCAAGATGCAGAATCATTTCATTTGTGATTCCGTCTGGTCCAGGTGACTTCTTCAGGTTGAGGCTCTGCAACGCTTCCTCCAGCTCTTTCTCTGTGAAAGCTGTGGTCATGACTTCCTCTTGGGGCTCTTCCTCATGAAGTTCACCTTGGGCCCTGTGCACTGCAGCTCTATGTTCAGGAGGGACTTCCAGATTGCTGATGTTTTCATAGACGTCTATGAAGTGGTCTGCTGCTTTCTTTCCAGAGAGGTAATTTCCATTCTCTTGTATTGTTATAGTGGTGTGACTTGTTGTTTCATTACAGAGGGTTCTAGCCAGTTTCCACAGCTTGCTGCCATCCCTGTCGAGATTTAGGCTTTCAGTTTTCTCTTGCCAGCTTTTTCTTGCAGCTTGTGCGCAGGACAGCTTGTATCTGGCAGTTACTTCCTTCAGCGCTATGTTATTCTCCAGTGATGGCTGCTTTTCTGCTCTGTCCCTGGCTTCCGTAACAGCATCTTCCAGATTCTGGAGTTCCTCCGTCCAGTAGGGCTTGTAATCTTTACGTGCTCCTCTTGGGATGGATTCTGTAGCAGCTTTCAAGACGGCCTTTGTGAAGTCTCGAACCATCTTGTTTGAGTCCTTCTGCCTGATGTTGATTGGCTTTGTGTGTGTATCAGTGAGGGTCTCGAAGAGAGTCCAGTCCGCCTTTCTGTAATTCCAGCGGGGAAAACACTTTGCTTGTGGACACTGTAAGTTGAGGTTGATAGAGAGTTTGACGGGCTTGTGGTCACTTCCTCCAAGCTGGTTGAGGACTGTTCTTGTGGTCCTGACGAACAGGTCGTTGGTGGCGAACGCTAGATCTGGTGTTGATGTGGTCATCCAGCGTCTAGAGTAAAAGGTGGGTTCATCATCTTCTTGATTAATGAGATGAAGATGTGTGTCAATCTCCCAATCCTCAACTTCTTCGCCTCTCTTGTCCGTCTCCTCATAGCCCCATCTCTCTGAGTGACTGTTAAAATCACCCACCACCACGCAGTTGTTGTCTGGGATGTTCATGTATGTGAGGGAAAGATCACGATCTTGAGGGCAATAGACATTGTAGATCCTGATGTTGCGTTCCTTAAGGACTATATCAATACCTTGGATCTCTGCCTGTTGATTGGTGTTGATCTTGAGTTCTTGTGCGGCGATGGAATTCCGCACCAAGATAAGCACCCCTCCTTTGTTTCTTTCCTCACGGTCCAACCTGATGGTCTCGTAACCCCTCACTTGAAAGCGATGGTTTACGGTCAAATGTGTCTCTTGGACACATGCGATATCAATATTTTCTTGATGCATCCTTTCTGCCAAGCCAAGTTTCTTTTTATGCACCCCTTCTGCATTCCACTGGAGAATGTTGAGCATTCTGGGTGGTACCGTTTGCTTGGCATTAGCAGGAGGATGAGGTCTCCTTCTTCGTCGCATTGACATGCAGAATTTCTTTGTCTGACCACCGACCGCTTGGGGTGGGCCCCTTTGAGGCATAGGGCCCGGCTCCCGACCTCCCCGGCGGGTCTCCGAAGGTCGAGCGCCACATCGAAATTCTGTGGACTGCATCATCATGGAGGCGTATATGCGTGGTATCGTGGTTTAAGCTGCGCCAGTGGCCCGATACCTCCGTCTTCAGCTGGAGTTTTCTTTCGGGGTGCCTCACCCTTAGCTCATGGCCCGTGCGTCCTGCCCTGTGAGCACAGGGGGGATTGTTTCTCCGGGGATCCCACCCCGGGGCTAGAGGTTATACCGCGCCTCTTGACCGCATGATGAGCCCGTCATAGGACACATGGGGTATTTCAGTGAGGACAACAGTGCCACCTGTTGACCCACCCCGTCCTGATAGGAACATCGCCAGTTGGTCCGGGACTGCTTATTCTGCCAGGCAAGCCTGACTTATATCGCAGCTAACCCCCATATCTGAGGGCCATTCCCCTATCCGCCACCCGGGGACCCGCCGAGTTGGGGATGGTCGCCCCACTACTGAATTGGAAGCAGCCTGGTCCCGGGGGAGTAAGATGATTTGTGGATATTCAGGTGGCTAATCAAGCCAATGCGTGCCCAGAATGCGCGGTAAGATGACTATCTAGCAACAGAATGCCTTGGATAATAGGACACACCATCTGTTTTTTGGTTTTCTTTCCTTTTTTTTTCCTCTTTCTTTTTCTTGCTGTCTCTACCTTTTGTGCTTGTTCCGTTGCTTTCCTCTCATGCTGCTCATTCTGGTTCCCCATGCACACAGCATACCCAGGCTGGCACCATCACAGCTCTGGCACCAGCACTTCACAGGGATAATCCATTTCACCTTGTTATGTGGCAAACCACCACACAGAGACAATGCACTCCTGTTGAACCACCTGCTGAATGGTACCTGTTCTGATCCAACAAATGCAGGACATCGTTTGCTCATGACAATAGTTGATAAGTCAGCCAGCATATCCCTCCAGATGGTGCCACATCATCAGTCTGACGACAGTCCCCCAAAATTTGCTACCTAAGAGAATGGTAGAGCCCATCAACTTGCCACCCACAAGAATGGCAGTGCACATCAAGTTACCCCCTAAAAAAATGATACTGCCCTCAAACTTGCCACTAAAAGGAATTTTTGTGCCCATAAAGTTGCCACCTATGAGAATGATAGCGCTCATCAAGTTACCCCCTAAAAGATTGATAGTGACCATAAACTTGCTACCTACAAGAATGACGGAACCAGCAAGAATGATAGTGCCCATCAACTTACATGACCTATGAGAAGGCTTCTTCAGTACAGCAACAATCAATAACAGTGCACGTATGTCTGCTGGGTTGAATACCCATGATAATGGGCAGGTGTCTACACTGGTATTAAGGCATTACTGTCTTACTGCTAATTTCTGACCACTGTCAGTTTTATTCTGTACTGATCTCACAATGACTTCAACTTCTTTGTTTGAATGGTAGCGTTCATGCAGAGCGCACGCGCATAACACAAGGAAAAAGGTCAGGTATGCGAATGTCCCAACAGTCTTTCATGCGGCTGGCTATGTCTGCAGAGTGTGGTATGTCTGAAAACTCTCTCAACTCAGTAAATATCTCCTTTGTTTGCAGGCTGTAAATATCTCCTTTGTTTGCAGGCTGTCTCGAGATTGCATGTGCCATTCCATTAGTAGCATACTCATTCTTTCCTGCCACCCCTAGCCAACTGACCCTAACAATGGACCACACATTGTTCTGACTGCTAAAAGCAAAGAATGTTTATCTGTTAACTTTTCAACAAACAACTCTGTGTATTCATATAACATTTCAGGTCATTTTGATGACAACTAAATTTTTGAGAAATTTAAGTGTGGAAACTGGATCTGCCTCATTAATGTAATGTAGCTCCTACCTACCTGTCCCATTAATTGTCCTATAGCTCCTCTTGCCCCAATAACTGGTACTATGACTTAACACTTTCTGCCCAGTTAACTGCCCTACAGCTCCTACCAAACTGCCCCCTTAATTGTCTAATAGCTCCTATCCACCTGCCCTCATTGTCATATCTTCTACTCATCTGGCCCATTAGTTGTCCTATAGCACCAATCACCTGCAGCATCAATAGTCTTTTAGCTCCTACCGACCTGCCCAATTAATGGTTCTGTAGTTCCTTCCTTCCTACCTGCCCCAAGGGGATGGGAAGTCTGGCAGGTCCATGGACACAGACATGAAGACATTGGTCATCCTGGGATTGGGCACATAGCCATAGTCTGCTGTCTGGTGCCAGCGGATGTCAGGGAACCCAACGGTGACCATCATGTTTGGCGCGTTGCCCGACAGCTGCACAACGAGAAAGTGTAGTGCTTTTGGCCCGTTCAGGGCTAGTTGACATTTCAACAGCTAGGAAGTAGCTTATATGTACGTGTAACAATATGACTTGCGTCACTTATTTTCTTCAGACTATACTGCATGTTTCAATCTTCATTATGAAGCTGGCCTCAAAACAGGCTTTGGACAAAGTCTATGCATCTGGGCGTGTGAAGGGTTCCCTGTGACAGGTTTCAGATGAGAAGTTACTGTCACAGTTTCTAAACACAGTCAACGCAGCCAGAAATATGCAAAGTTCCTGTAACATGCTTCAAATATTGCCAGTGCAGATGGAAACATGGAGAACTCCCTGTAACATGCTTCAAACATTGTCAATGAAGCTAAAAGAATGGGAGTCCCCTGTAACATGCTTCCAACATTGCCACTGAAGCTAGAAGTATGGAGAGTTCCCTGTAACATACTTCAAACACTGCCAATGCAATTAGAAGTATGGAGAGTTCCCTGTAACATGCTTCAGACATTACCAATGAAGCTAGAAGTACGGAGATTTCACTGTAACATACTTCAAACATTGCCAATGAGGCTAAAAGTATGGAGAGTTCCCTGTAACATACTTCAAACATTACCAATGAAGCTAGAAGTATGAAGATTTCCTTGTAACATGCTTCAGACATTGCCAATGAAGCTAGAAGTACGGAGATTTCCCTGTAACATACTTCAGACATTGCCAGTGAAGCTAGAAGTATGGAGATTTCCCTGTAACATACTTCAAACATTGCCAGTGAAGCTAGAAGTATGGAGAGTTCCCTGCAACATGCTTCAGACAAGAAGTCAGTCAATGCAGCTAGGAAGAGAGAGAGCTTCTGTAGCAAGCTTCCAGCACAGTAGCGAACTTAGAAGAATGAAGTGCCCTTGCAACAATCTTTGAGCACAGTCAATGAACCTAGAAGAATGCAGCGCTTCTGTAATAAGATTTCAGAATAGTCAATAAACCTAGAAGAATGAACATTTACCTGTAACAAGCATCTAGCATAGTTAATAAACCTAGAAGAATGAAAAGCCCTATAACAAGCCTCCAGCATAGTCAATGAACCTAGAAGAATGAAAAGCCCTATAACAAGCCTCTAGCATAGTTAATAAGCCTAGAAGAATGAAAAGCCCTATAACAAGCCTCTAGCATAGATAACAAACCTAGGAGAATGAAAAGCCCTATAACAAGCCTCCAGCACAGTTAATAAACCCAGAAGAATGAAAAGCCCTATAACAAGCCTCCAGCATATTCAATGAACCGAGAAGAATGAAAAGCCCCTGTAACAAGTGTCCCGCTAAAACAACGAACCTAGCAAAATGGAGAGCCCCTGTAACAAGCTTTCAACAGGTTAATGAACCTAGAAGAATGGACATTTACCTGTATCAAGTTTCCAGCATATTTAACGAACCTAGAAGAATGAAAAGCCCTATAACAAGCTTCTGGCTTAGTCAATGAACCTAGAAGAATGGAGAGAGACCCTATCACAAGCCTCCAGCATAGTCAATGAACCTTGAATAAAAAACAGTCCCTTTAACAAGTCTCCAACATAGTCATTGTACATAGAAATCTAAGTAAATACAAGTTGTTATGTAGAAACCTTCAATGACATTCTCAAGTGACGCCTTTAAGGAAAACTGGGAAACAACACTTCCTTTAAAGTGAAGAGTTTACAAGTGTCTTTCGACTGATTCATTTTCCTTCACAAAATGAGAGATGTTGCTTAACCCTCGGATAAACTTGAAATCTACAGTTACAATAGATCATAAACATCACAAATCTTTTTTTTTTTTTTATCTGTAAGCAAACCTGTAAAAGAAAAAGAAAATGTAATCACTTCAGGCTCTATGAAATTTAACACTGATCACTTTAACTAGTTCAGCGTGAAAAACCTATCAAGCGGGATACCTGCACAAAACCAAAAGGAAAGTCAGGTTTGGTTTGCCCAGAAGCAGCAGAGAATTTCAGTCTCCAATCATCTATCATGGCAGGAAAGGTGCAGTTATAGCGATTCCTCTTCACGGGATCACCGGCATCTGCTTCACCTGCGAGACAGCAAAGATTTTACATATCATGATACATCACTGAACACAAAAACACATGGCTTCTGCTTAAGTTATGTCCCTTGCTCCAAACATGATGCCCCTAAAAGAGAAAGAACTGAATGTGAGCACTGCAGTGCATATAATCCTTCTGATGCTGATTACAAGACATCTTGCAAAGGGATGTCACTTTCCTGATTTCAAAAGAATCAGTCAAGGTATCTGCTTTGTAATTCCAACCATTTAAACACTTAGGAATGATCTGCAAATCATAGTGAAATTGACCCACTTGTTCAACATAACAGATACATTGGTTAAAAAAAAAAGAGATAGTATTGTTGTAAGCCTACATAGTCTCTTTGAAAGTTATTTAACCTTCGGTTGTCATCGCATTTCCATAGACAGTGTTTAGAATAAGTTCACAAAAGTACAACATAAACTAAAACTGGATAGATTCTTGGTCTAACTTCTATTTCCATGGAGAATGTTTGAAAATAACTTCTGACTGTAAAAAGAACGATGTAAACTAAAACAGGATGGGTTCTTGTATTAACTTCTATTTCCCTAAAAGAGGATGGATTCTTGGTCTAACTTCTATTTCCAAGGATAGTGTTTGAAATAAGTTCAGACTGTAATAAGTACAGTGCAAGCTAAAACAGGATGGATTCTTGAATTCACTTCTATTTCCATGGATAGTGTTTGAAATAAGTTCAGACAGTGAAAAGTACAATGTAAATTAAAGCAGGATGGATTCTTGTATTAACTTCAACGACTAGAACATCATTGTTGAGGAAATGATATAACTGATGATGAAATGTTATAATTAAGTACAAAGACGTAAAGGATTTAAGTGATATAAAGTTGGGCAAAAGACAACAGAGGATGGTGGCGGAGGCTGAAGAGGGCTGGGGGGGGGGGGGGAGGGGGGGGGTGCACGATGGGGAAGGGCAATGATAAAAGAAAGAAAAGGAGGAAAGAATGTAATACAAAATAGAAAAATAAATAAATAAATAAATAAATACATACATAAATGAATAACAAAAAGAATAAAAATTAAACTTGTTCATCCCTTATGATATATGTATTTTACATTTTTATTTATTTCTTTAATCACTGTCTGAATAGATGGTACTGCTAGCTTCTAAAAGTCTAAAAAAAAATTAAAAAATTACTGTTTCTACATCTACTGGTGGTGTGCTACTGCTTTTATGACAGATTTTGACATTTCATTATGCTTCCATGTCTGATAATGAAGATCCACTGACCTGAGTGTGAAATCAAACATCCAGAGATCGAAAGTTACCTGTGTTTCATTGCAGATTTGGCAATTAATGGCATTTTCTCTCCCCTTCTCATAATTTCACCGAGTCATTTACATATTTATGCATGGTATTGTCATTTAGACGAAATGTCAGGTGAAACACACAAAAGGAACACCTTCACACTATGGTAAGAATCATGTACCCCAAGTGGAACACATAAATTAAAATGACCCCCAAACATGAAGGAATGCAAGTTGTGCAATCAAAATTTAAATGATTTCTTTACAGATTACTGCTTTGCTTCTACGAAATTATCACCGTTATCAATTACTTATTATGACAAATTTCAAGAACTCTTTTAGGGAAAGGTGGTTGGATGGAAAGCTTCTAGACAATTTCTTTGCTATCAAAACACATTCAATCCAAATGAAACAAAAAATCACATCTGATTTTGTGGAAGTGAACAATTTATCAACAGA
Source organism: Conus canariensis (assembly GCA_033310375.1). Taxonomy (NCBI): domain Eukaryota; kingdom Metazoa; phylum Mollusca; class Gastropoda; order Neogastropoda; family Conidae; genus Conus; species Conus canariensis. Next base: position 61,790,756 of record CM065727.1, read on the forward strand.
CACTCCCTTATTGTTGTCAGAGTTGGCCACTGAGCTGATTTGACACGCATGACACATGGGAGGTAATTTGGCTCTTGTCTACACATAAGCCTACATAAATTTGTCAGCATCGCATCTTGGTATAAATCTCTAGTGATAGTAAGCAAATCACTTATATAACCATCCAATCATTTCTTTGTTGTGTTTGATGTCAGTGTTGCCATAAAGTAGCAGCTTCTGTTAACAGTTGCAACAGGATTGCAAAACATGTTACGTCTGGTGTTAATAGAGTTGCAAATGTTTTGTGGGGAGCTATCTGAATTGCAATACAGTAGAAGCACAACAACAACTACTGGAATTACAATGTCAAATAATAATGGAAAGGTCCTCTATTATCATTTTCTACACCTTTAACATTGGACAATGATTTTAGTACTGGGAATGGGGGAGTGTGTGTGTGAAAGGAAACAGTCAGTTCCTCGCGAAACCCTCGTAGCAATACCTTGTTGGTTGACACCGAGAGCAAGGAAACACTTAATGAGGATAGTAGTTAGATGGTGTAGTTAATGACAACTGGCCTGGGGGTTGATGGGTAAAAGATGATGATGACACAGATAATAATGAAATTGCAGCTGCTGATGACACTGAGCATCGGCAATGCATGGATGTTGATGATGGCAATGTCTAAGAGAGATCCATAAAGCAAATGGTGTCAGGGGTGGAGGGGTGGAGACAGGATGGACAGGGTGAGGACAAGCGGTGTGTGTGTGTGTGTGAAAAGCATGGTAGCATCGTGTATCAAAATAGGACTGGATTTGCAGCTTCAACTGGTCGTATTGAACAGATGAGAAAATCATATTACTCACCGAAGTTTTTTTTAGCTTGTTCTAATCAAACCGGCAGAAAGGTATGCAGCCTGCATGAGAACCTTTTCATGCAGACAACAGTTCTGCCTTGTGATGCAAACATGTTTGTGCCAGCTGGGCAAGTGAACTTGTCAGTGACAACAATGCACTGGGACATGTCATGTATGTTATGGAGTAATCAGTGCTGCGCAAGGTCATTATTTACATGGGTTATGAACAGTGCATGGTTTTAACACAGGCGCAGTATGCTGTGTATTAGGTTACCTGAGTTGCCATTAAGCTGCAGCATGTTGTGTTTGAGTTATCAGTACCCCAACAGACTGGCACGATGATGACTCATATTCTGACTTATGTTATTTTGTGCTTTGGGCTGTTCTGTCACCATCATTTGAAACTGTTTTGTATTTGATACAAAAATGCAAAAAAGAAATTACAATTACTGAATCCAAGGTAAAAGGTTTGCATCTTTTATCATACATGTCCCAACTCTCAAAACAAAATATTTAATGCTAAGGGCCTTACCACGGGGTATGCACCATGAAGCCTCCTCATCGTATGTTACATAAGGAATAGTAAGGAATAGCTCAGTTGGTAGAGCGCCGGACTCGTAATCTTGGTGATCCTGGGGTTGCGGGTTCGAACCTCCGCCGGGGCGTTTCGGTACAGGGGGATTTTTCCCTCGGAGTTAACATTGGTTCTGACTCCATTTCCCATACAGTCCTTCGAATGAGACTATAAACCGAGGTTCCGTGTGTGAACGCACGCATAACATCTTGCACACATGTAAAATCCCATCACCAACTTTCGGAAGAGTAGGCCAGTTTGGCCGTTGGTATGGATGACACGTTACACATAGCATGCACCCTGCGTGAGAAATGGAAAGAATGAAGGAAGTAAGGAAAATGAGTGAACGATATTGAATGATATTGACTGGATGACACGGGAAACGACTGAATGAAGCGCAGCTGGCAGCTCTTCAGTCGGCACTACCCAGGTAGGCAGCCCGTTGTGTAAATGAGTGTTGATTGTAAAGCGCTTAGAGCTTGGTCTCTAGCCGAGAATAGGCGCTATATAAGTATTCATTATTATTATTATTATATGTGACCAATACACAATCTGCACAAAACTGTTCCTTCTTTCCGACCTCTGGAGATAGGCTCACATAGAGGGAAGGAATTCTCCTAGGTCGGGATGATTCTGAAAAAAGTTGATTTACTGTTTGTAGATTCCATACCTCTTGCCTTACTCCTCAGCACATGTTTGTCTTTTTTTTTTTAATGAGATATCATACAGTATGGTTCTCAATCTTTCAACAGAGTTCCACCCATTTTGATTAGCTGCACTCCGTCACAATTCTCAAACATTCAAGGATACTCCATGATTCAGTGATTGGCTATCTTACTCCATGTTTCTGAACTTTTGATTCGATTATCTATATATAATTGACAGAATGAGTCAATAGACAGAGAACTGAAACTGAAAGCATGCGAGAAAGACATGTTTTCGTTTGGGGACTTTTGTGATGGTCACTGATTCATGAAGCATCAACTGTAAAAAGAAATATCAGGTGCTTCAGAAGGCCTATATGGAAAGCATTCATGCAATGCTAATATGCTCTCAGCTCTGGTGGGCAAGACATGTACACTGTGTGGATGAAAATCATCTCCCAAAGAGACTGTTCTATGGCGAGCTGCTGGAAGGCAAGCGTTCCCATGGAGGACAAAAAGAAGCGCTACAAAGACACACTGACGGCCTCACTGAAGTGTTGTAGCATCGCCCCTGCCTCCTGGGAAGAAGCTGCACAAGATCGCTCAACCTGGCGCACCATGATCAACTCCGGAGTGAAAGACTTTGAAACAAGTTGAATGGAGGCGCAGGCATCAGTTTCAGAAAAAACAGAGCAAGCACCACCTTTCAGCCTGGCTCACCTCCAAGTCTGCCCTGTCCACACTGCCAACAAACTATTGAATGCAAGAGTCGGCCTGATCAGCCATCTTTGTACACACACCACCATCCGGTGATAGCAGAAGTTGTGGTCATCTTCGCCTGTGAAGGACAAACAACAACACTGTAAAAAAAAAAAAAAAAAAAAAAAAAAATAGAGTCGACCTTTTTACTGCCAGGACCAATTCATCAAGAGGTCAGAACCAACTTCTACCTGCAAATCAATTTAGTCTGTGTCAAGTCCACTGAGGTTTTTAGAAACGAGTTTCACCCTTCTTAGTCTCAACTCTGACTTATATTATCAGCCTTTGATTCTTAGTCACTCTTTGCCACAGAATCTAACAAAAAATTTCATGTATAATCTAACAAAAAATTTCATGTTCACCAAACTTTCATTTTTTGCTTTTTTAAACACAGCCCAGGTATATATTTACGTGCATGCAATAAACATACACATGAATGCACACACACACACACACACACCTTGGTACCAGATAGCTCCGTAGACAGTCAGTTTGAGCAAAGGGTAGACCATAGCATTCCACAGCACCGAATTGTCACTTGGACCTCTCAGCTCTGTATACCCCTCTGAAGGCGACACTCTGAAGAAGCCACTTCATTTCGTCATACACCAAGTGGTTATAAACAAACAGACTGGATGCAGCCCTACTGGGCTGTGTGATTAACGTGAGATCTTGTGCAAGTGTTCATTAGACTTTACTGGGAGTAAAACTTACACAGTAAAAAAAAAAGTTAGAGAAGACATGTACCTTTTTATCATGTGCCCCACGACTGAAATTAACAGCTTGTGAGAGTGAGAGAGAGAAAGAGAGAAGGAGACAGCGAGGGAGACAGCGAGGGAGAGAGAGAGAGAGAGAGAGAAAGAGAGAGAGAGTGTGTGGTGTGTGTGTGTGTGTGTGTGTGTGTGTGTGTGTGTGTGTGTGTGTGTGCGTGCGTGCATGTGAGAGAGAGAGAGAGAGAGAGATTGTGTGTGTGTGTGTGTGTGTGAGAGAGAGAGAGAGAGAGAGACAGAGAGAGAGAGAGAGAGAGAGAGAGAGACTGAGCCAAGAGATGAATCTCACACTTCAACTTGAACTATCAGGTAAAGCCAAAGAAATGTAACCGTTGTAGTTTGTTCAGCGCTTGCTATACAGTATACGGGCGGACAGATGTGACACTGAGACCAAGACCTTTCGCAGGGCAGTGGCTGCTCACCCATTTCACCCACAGTCATGTGCAGTGTGTGTCTGGGAGGGAAGAGTGCGGGAGGCAGTGGGAATGTGGGGGCCTGGAAGAGGAACGGAAGCTGCGAGTTCTGTTGGTGCCTGGTAAAATTAGTGTTGGAAGGGAGGGCTGCTGAGCGTGATTCACCAGGAAGCAAAAGGCGAAAACTTTGCTGTGTATGAGTATGATTCATGAAGTGAACTCACTGAGGCTGGTCACTCTAGTCAGCCTGAACGGGTTGAACGGTTATGGAGGCATGGTAAAGGTTCCTGTTCTCCCTTTCTTTTTCTCTAACATCTCCCCTACCCCCCCCCCCCCCCCCCCTCTGCCAATGAGAATTATGATAACAAGGCGATGTTCCAGTCCATGTAGGGATAAGGCATTTGTTTGGAAAGGTAAGCATGAGAAAAACAAACGCAATAGATCCAAATTAGACACTAAAGAACCAAAAAACAAACAAAAAATATTGCATCAAATGAAATACAGCAGAACCAAATACAACAGAACCAAATACAACAGAACCAAATGCAACAGAACCAAATGAAAATAGAGTAGAGCCAAATCAAACAGAACAGAACCCACCCCAAAATGAAAGAGAACCAAACAGAATGCAACAGAACCAAATAAATGTGACAAAATCAAATAAAATGGGACGAAACAAAATAAAACAGAGTCAACTAAAATGCAACCAAAAAAAAAAATAATAAATAAAACAGAGCCAACTCAAATGCAACAAAACCAAATTCAATCCAAATGAAGGCACAGTTATGTGTTCAATTTATGGCGACAGACAGAATGAAAGCACCACTGTCTCACCTTAACTCCCCACTGTTGTCTTTCACTCCACACTTGGCAAGGGCATCGGGAGATGACCACGCCTCCACAGGTGTCCCTCCCCACGTCGTGTCAATCAGTCCAATGGGGTAGCCCAGCTTCTCATACAGCCGCTTGCCAAACAACCAGCACACGGCCGAGAAGTAGGTGAAAGGACGCTTACCCACAGTTGCTGTGAAAACAAAGAGTTGAAACGACCGTACAATATGTTCTGCTTCTTGTATAATCGATCATAATGATATGCATTTTTTTTGCAGTCGGAAGTAATTAAGCAGTAAGCATCCAAAATACACTTAACAGTCTTACACCAAGTAATGCGCACAACAGAGGCAGAAAAGAGCACTTGTGTAAACACACACACAACATGATTTGAAAAGGAAAATGAGCAAGTCCAGTCCTGTTGGAGGTAACAAACACTCTCTGTAGCTTTTTTTTTTTTTTTTAAGTTGTATAATAAATAATGAGCACATCAAAAATCATATGAAGGAACTGCTGCCAATGATGAATCTGCCATGGCAAGCTGGAATAATCATGATCATAATTTGCTGGTAGTTGCCATTTCTTTCATTTACATAGGGAGGCACTTGTTAAGGTGGAGGGGGGGGGGGCATCTGGAGTAACCTCCCTTGGCATAAATCCGAATTGAATGAACTCCCAACTCTAACTAGAATCTTCTTCCAAATCCAAACATTAATCTGAATTGTGTTTCTTGCCCAGACTCTGAATAACAATCAAAATCTGAACGAAAATTTCACACACACACACACACACACACACACGCACGCACACACGTGCACACACACATGTGCGTGCGCGCACACACACTTCAAGACAATGTCTCTGACTAACATGTTCAACAGATCATTTGTTACATTATTTATCTTGCGAACATGTCTTACTGGCATTTGGCAGAGACCAGCGTTCAGCCACAGCTTTCAGGTCAGGCAAGGGTACACCTGAGTACTCCATGGCTACGGTGAAGAGGCGGATGTCTTTGTACTGACTGGATGCGTTCAGCTCTTGGGAGGCATTGAATATCTGCCAATACATACAGTACAATTTTTGACATAGTTTTTCAATGAGTATTTGTCAATACATACAGTGCCGTCTTTGACATTGTTTTTGAATGAATATCTGTCAATACATACAGTGCCGTCTTTGACATAGTTTTTTTAATGAATATCTGTCAATACATACAGTGCCATCTTTGACATAGTTTTTTTAATGAATATCTGTCAATACATACAGCGCAACCTTTGACACAGTCGTTTTCTTTCTTCTCTGCTTTACCTTTTCAGCAGTCACAGTAATCTTTTTTTGCTTGGTTGTACTATAAAATGTTTATCTACTGGATGTTATGAGTGTGTATGCAAGTGCGTGCTTGCATGCATGCTTGTGTTCATGTGCATGTGCGCGTGCACATGCGTGTGTGTGTGTGTGTGAGAGACGACACCTGACGGACAGATATACTGCCTACTGACAAGAAAAAGAATGTGTCAGCCGGCCTTGCCTTCACCTGGACGTTTTTCTTAAAACATGGCTTTGAAAGAATTGATAATATTCTATGGATAATCATCGGCAATGATGCTAGTTAACTTAACTGGTATCCTCCATACCCTAAGAGGGGTGACAGGAATAAATTAAAGAGTGTCTGTGTGTGTGTGTGTGTGTGTGTGTGTGTACAGGTGTGTGTGCACGCATGAGAAATGTGGTGTGTGTGTGTGTGGGGGGGGGGGGGGGGGGGCACGTGCGTGTGTGTGTGTGCACATGTTTTAGCCAGCACATAGTACAGTGTACAAATGATTGCATGTATGCACATTCAAAGCAAACCTGATCTGTAGAAAACTGCATGTTGGACTGTCCAGAGCACACCCACACATCTCCAAACAGTACGTCGCTAATAGAGATGCTGGCTCCATCATCAGCAAAGGCGTCGATAGAGTAGGGTCCCCCGCTAGGCATAGGGTCAAGGGTCACAGACCACTCAGGCACTGGCCCTGGCTTGACCTCTGCTTTGTATTCATAGGACTTGGACTGACCCGCCACCTGGGTTAACAACAACACAAAAAACGGTACCCTGGGGGAATGAGATGTTAGAACAGGCTTTTTTTTTTTTCTTCAATGTAACACTGAAACAGAGAGGAAAAAACATCTGCATCAATAAATAGACCCATTCTTCTTCTTCTTCCTCGTTCGCCATCCCGTTAGATGAGCAGCCCGGTGTCCTCGATGAAGGCTGCCGTCCGTCGCAGCTCCTCCAGGGTGCCATACAGCTTGGCTTCCACTGCTGTCGGTGTTGGCCAGTACTTTCTCCTGGATGCTGCATACGTCGTACAGACTTGAAGGATGTGGTCAGTTGTCATTGGTCCCTCACTACAAGGGCACTCTCCACTCTGTCCAATGCCAAATTTTGTGTGCATGTGGTGGAGCAGGCGATTGTGTCCAGTCCTCAGGCGGAAGATCTTGACCTGTTCCCGTCGTCCCAGCAAATGGTATGTGTCTTCTGGGTTGTATTTGGGATGCAGGAGGCGCCATTTTATTCCTTGTTGTGCCTTGATGATTGTCTTAATTTCATCGTATGACACCAGGTTGTTGGCCTGCTCCTTCTGTGCACCATCTTTTGCCAGAATGTCCGCTTTTTCGTTGCCTCTGATGCCACAGTGTGCTGGTACCCATTGTATCACCACTTTCTCCACTCTGGCACTCAGGGCAACAAGGGCTGAAGTGATATGGTTCTGTTCTTTGCAGCGGGAGTTCTTGAGGGCTTGGAGCACGGAGAGAGCGTCAGAGAAGACCACCACCTGCCCTGTTGTTCTTTTGGAGTTCTGCAAGACTGTTGTGGCTGCCTCACAGAGGGCTTCTTGCTCAGCTCGGAAGTTGGTGGAGCATTTTCCTGTTGGAATTGCAATTTCTTCATCTCCGTCTTTGTATCGAAGGAAGATTCCAGCTCCACCATCCCTCGTTGCCTCTGTGGCGGAGCCATCTGTGAAGACATGGGTCCAGTCTTCCTGGGGATATTGGTTGCAGATGTACTCCATGGCCAGGGCCTTCCTTTGGGTGTCTGACTGTATTCCTCTCTTCTCCACTCCGGGAATGCTGGTGACGACTGTTGGGAACACCTGCCTCTTCCAAGATGGGTGGGTGACATTTGCCGGGATAGGCTTTGCTTCGTGTTCCATCAAGACTGGGCTTTGTCTTTCAAGGCGTCTTGACTGGCAGATGAAGCTGCCTCTTTTCAACCGGCTCTTGGTGGGTCTGCTCATTCTGTTGTTCATTGGATGGTTTTCAAGGCGTTTGAATTTTGCTGCTTGGATGAGGATCTTTGTGTCCCTTCTGTCCTCTAATGACTGTAGCCCAGTGGTCTCTTCCATCTTCAGGATTGGGGTGGATCTCATGGCGCCAATTATGACACGCTGACGTTGGTTCTGTATCTTATTGAGGTGGTTGAGGTTAGACTTTGCAGCTGATGCCCATGCTGATGTCCCGTACTCAACTACAGGTCGGACTCTCCCTGTATAGAGTCTCTTCAGGATACGTTCGTCAGCCCCCCAGTTCGTCCCCGCAAGTTTCCTCATGATCGCCAGTCTCAACTTGGCCTTGCTACAGCATCTGGTGATCTGCTGTTTCCAAGTGAGCCTGCGATCAAAGGTCACTCCCAGGTAGGTAGGTGTGGGTTCCTCTGCAAGCCTTTGGTTGTTCAGTGTCAGCTTCGCCTCTTGCTTCTTGCTGGATAGGCTGAAGACTGTGTAGGTTGTTTTGCTTGAGTTGACAGAGACAAGCCATTCCTTGGTCCAGTCGCTGATCTTGTTGAGCGCAGTCTGGAGGCGTACCTGTGCTGTGGTGGTGTACTCTTCAGAGCACCAAAGCACCAGGTCATCTGCGTAGATCGCTCCTCTGACCCCTTTTGGCAGTTCTCTGACGATGTCATCTATGAAGATGAGGAACAACGTTGGCGAAAGGACTCCTCCTTGTGGTACTCCCTGTCTCAGCACCTTCTTCTTGCTTTTCTGGCCCTGAATCTTGACTCGGGCTTGGCGATTGTGTAGGTACTGGCTGATCCAGGTGTACATCCCCCAGACACACCACATCGCCGTAGTTTGAGCCTAAGTCCGTCCTTCCAGACTTTGTCGAACGCCTTCTCCATGTCAATCCAGACAGCAAGCGTGTTCTTCTTTTCTTGGAAAGCGTCCTCAATGCTTTGCGTGATGAATGTGATCTGGTCTTCTGTTGATCTGTGTTGGCGGAAGCCTGCCTGTTCAGGGCTCAGCAGCTGATGCTCCTCAAGGTGCCAGACAAGCCTTGTGTTGACAAGTCTCTCCATCAGCTTCCCTAAGCAGCTTGTAAGGCTGATGGGTCTATAGCTGTCAGCCTTCGACTTGTCCTTTCCCTTTTTGTGAATGGGGATCATGTCTGCTTCCCTCCAACACTGTGGTACTGATCCTGTCTTCCAGCTGGAGTTAAAGATTTTTAGAAGGACTGCCTTGCTCTTCATCCCAAGATGCAGAATCATTTCATTTGTGATTCCGTCTGGTCCAGGTGACTTCTTCAGGTTGAGGCTCTGCAACGCTTCCTCCAGCTCTTTCTCTGTGAAAGCTGTGGTCATGACTTCCTCTTGGGGCTCTTCCTCATGAAGTTCACCTTGGGCCCTGTGCACTGCAGCTCTATGTTCAGGAGGGACTTCCAGATTGCTGATGTTTTCATAGACGTCTATGAAGTGGTCTGCTGCTTTCTTTCCAGAGAGGTAATTTCCATTCTCTTGTATTGTTATAGTGGTGTGACTTGTTGTTTCATTACAGAGGGTTCTAGCCAGTTTCCACAGCTTGCTGCCATCCCTGTCGAGATTTAGGCTTTCAGTTTTCTCTTGCCAGCTTTTTCTTGCAGCTTGTGCGCAGGACAGCTTGTATCTGGCAGTTACTTCCTTCAGCGCTATGTTATTCTCCAGTGATGGCTGCTTTTCTGCTCTGTCCCTGGCTTCCGTAACAGCATCTTCCAGATTCTGGAGTTCCTCCGTCCAGTAGGGCTTGTAATCTTTACGTGCTCCTCTTGGGATGGATTCTGTAGCAGCTTTCAAGACGGCCTTTGTGAAGTCTCGAACCATCTTGTTTGAGTCCTTCTGCCTGATGTTGATTGGCTTTGTGTGTGTATCAGTGAGGGTCTCGAAGAGAGTCCAGTCCGCCTTTCTGTAATTCCAGCGGGGAAAACACTTTGCTTGTGGACACTGTAAGTTGAGGTTGATAGAGAGTTTGACGGGCTTGTGGTCACTTCCTCCAAGCTGGTTGAGGACTGTTCTTGTGGTCCTGACGAACAGGTCGTTGGTGGCGAACGCTAGATCTGGTGTTGATGTGGTCATCCAGCGTCTAGAGTAAAAGGTGGGTTCATCATCTTCTTGGTTGATGAGATGAAGATGTGTGTCAATCTCCCAATCCTCAACTTCTTCGCCTCTCTTGTCCGTCTCCTCATAGCCCCATCTCTCTGAGTGACTGTTAAAATCACCCACCACCACGCAGTTGTTGTCTGGGATGTTCATGTATGTGAGGGAAAGATCACGATCTTGAGGGCAATAGACATTGTAGATCCTGATGTTGCGTTCCTTAAGGACTATATCAATACCTTGGATCTCTGCCTGTTGATTGGTGTTGATCTTGAGTTCTTGTGCGGCGATGGAATTCCGCACCAAGATAAGCACCCCTCCTTTGTTTCTTTCCTCACGGTCCAACCTGATGGTCTCGTAACCCCTCACTTGAAAGCGATGGTTTACGGTCAAATGTGTCTCTTGGACACATGCGATATCAATATTTTCTTGATGCATCCTTTCTGCCAAGCCAAGTTTCTTTTTATGCACCCCTTCTGCATTCCACTGGAGAATGTTGAGCATTCTGGGTGGTACCGTTTGCTTGGCATTAGCAGGAGGATGAGGTCTCCTTCTTCGTCGCATTGACATGCAGAATTTCTTTGTCTGACCACCGACCGCTTGGGGTGGGCCCCTTTGAGGCATAGGGCCCGGCTCCCGACCTCCCCGGCGAATAAATAGACCCATTCTACCATATTCAAAATCTGAACTGCTTAGGAATTTAATATGCAGTGTCCAATGCAAATTGGTGCTTGGGAAAAAGAAAGGACGGCAAAACGCACTGGATAATCGAAATATATACAACATGCTTAAAAACTAATGCATTTCTTTTCCATATCTTTGCCCGTTTGTCTATTTCTTCTTTTTTTTTTTTCTTTTCTTCAACCATTCTATGCTCAAAACAGACAAGGCAGACTTATATCATTATTTTCAATATCATGTTAAAGATTATCAAAAAGTATTAAGCAACTTAGCAAGCAGTTCCTTCTCCACTTCGCTTCCCTGCTCCACACCCTTCCCTCCCTAATATACTTGAAAAAAAAAGTGGTACAGAGAAGATGCCATAAAATATGAAAAGGAAAGACAGATGATAACTGAGTGAAATTTTTGTCTTTAGCAAGCATTCTGCTAATTACTTTGCGATGGTCAAGTTGTTTTTTTATGTTTATTTTGAATGTTTGATAAATCACTAAATCATGACTACCTTCTTCACATCTTATTTCAGAAATACACATTTTTAGATTTTTAAGTAATCTTTGAATTAGTTCCTTATCAACAGGAAGAGTCTTATGTGTTTGGCGGCATGAAAAGCCTGGAAGGTTTATCCTGTGTCTTGTTGTGTAGTGTGGATAATGTGTCCTCCTTGATTTGGATGCAGTAGTTGGTTGTGTGCATGAATGAGTTGTCCGAGTCTTGAGGCAGTGGCTATGGGCATGATGATTGTGGTTTGTTGTTAGAAACGTTGGAGAAGATGGGAGAGCGATTCCAGGGACAAGCCGAGTGTTTTTATACATGCACAAGCGTTGGTTTGTGACTAGCGTTGAATAAAATCTTCACAGTGGTAATGATGAGAATGGGAACATTAAGCTAAAAGGAGTGTGAACAAGTGAGAAGCCTTGGGAAGCGTTATGTTGTTTGAGGTCCTGTTTGAGAATGTTGCGATGCTGCCTTTTTTTTTTTTTTTTTTTTTTGAATGGCAAGGTTGTGAGAAAAGAATGTGACACTATGCATTTTGTCGTGGTTGTGGTCAGTCTCTGGCTTTTCTCTGCTGCTTGCTGGCCTGTGAAGCTCATCATCTGGTAGGGCACTACTGGTAAGTTTCCTACTCCAGGCTATGTTTGTTTTTTCCTATCCACTTGATTTCAGAACCCAGCTCCTCATAAAAACTGAACTGCTCAACGGGCCACTTTCATTTTCAAATTGAGAATGCAACTGTCCATGAATTGGTATCCTGATGAATCAACACCCCCTACCCCACCTTCCCTCTCCTTACCCCTGAAAGCGCCAAGATCCACCCCAAAGAAGAAGAGTTGGCATCCTCTCTTTGTTCACCTTTAGGATGATGCGATCTCCAACGTCAGGATAGGTGCCCCAGATGACGGCCTGTTGCGGTGCCTGCTGCAGCACCATATGGTCATTGTAGTAGGAGGCAAACGCAAACCTAACCCCACCATCCTTCTGTGAATGTAGGCCATGGTCAGGAGGAGGCACACCACCTGAAACATCGGAGACAAAAATGATCCGTCATAAAAAACATGGAATAAAAAATACTCAAAGCAAAATATGTATTTCATGTTCTATAGCTGCCACACCTTTTACAGTTTTTCTTTCAAATTAAATTTGCAAGTCTTTCTCTCTCTCTCTCTCTTTCTCCCTCTCTCTCTCTCCCCTCAACCCCTTCCTCATATCATAAACTGTTGACTAGTATCCCCTACGAATCTTTCTTCAGGAGACATGGAGCACCCTAGGGGATGTTGCATGTCTTTTCAATATAAACTGTATCTCCACCTTTTGGATATACTGTTCTCCGGATTTGGGACATCATTCTATTTATCCTCATTTTTCTAACTTTTTAATCTGAGGTGATAACTCAGGTAAAAGTCTAGCAACCTCAGCATTATCTACTTCATCTGCATTAAGTGAAGATGTCATACCTTGCCTCCATCTTCCTGCAAGATTGAATGGGAGTGTGTGTGTGTGTGTGTGTGTGTGTGTGTGTGTGTGTGTGTGTGTGTGTGTGTGTGTGTGTGTTGTGAGCACATACCAGTACATGCACTGCATGAATTTGCATCTTGTATAGAGTTCATTCTCCATTATGATGAACACATTTGCATGCAAGAACACAAGAAAATGTGTGCATGCATGCACACACACACGTGCACGCATACACACACCTGGCAAACACACACCACATGTACACACACACACACACACACATGCTCCCTCTTCATACTGTCAACAGAAATATGAACTGTAATGTGTCAATTTCAATATAAATGAAGATCATTCTTAACTTGTTCATTTGTCTCCTTTTATTCGCCTGTCTGGAATTTAGTGGAAACAGAAAAGACATGCAACAAAGTTCTGAAACAAAAAGGAATACATGTGGACAAAGACCTCATGCAACCTTCAATCAGCTTTTCTGGCATTGGCTCCATTGCGCTAGCAGGGGTGGGTGAAGGATTCTCTGTAGGTGCATTTTCTATCCCTTAATCCGGAGTGATGTATTAAGCTTATGCCATACGTATGAGACTGTGACAAATTCTTGGAACAAAATAATTTATTTTCTTATTTTGAATTGCTTGAATTTGATGCCCAGGTGACAATAATGTGCCTGAAATGGGGCGTTATCCTAAAAAAGAAATTAAATTTCCCAACTGTCCGCAGTACATCTTGAGCGTTCACATTCTTCTTGAGGTGTGAAGACCGTGCAATGGTCGAACGTAGCTGAATTAAATTACATACCACTTTTAACACCGATCTACGCATGCTTCTTGATCAGCAAACGAAGCAACTCCAAACGTTTCACTTAACTGTCAGTGCTAACGCCTGTTACCTTCGGCAAGACTCATTCTATTTCTTCTCTAGCGTTTTTACACGTGAGGACCTAAGTAGCATCCCAAACTTACCAGAGTGTTCCCGATCTGATGGTGTATCTATATGTGATGTAAGGGTAACCACGCATGCAGTTAAAAGCAAATTGAAAGAGTTAAACCCTAACAAGTCTCAAGGTCCCGATCTCATTCCACCACGAGTGTTAAAAGAAGTAAGTGATGAGATAGCTAGTCCACTATGTAATATATTTAACAAATCCTTAGAAACAGGGTCCTTGCCTCGAGATTGGAAGACTGCAGAGGTCACAGCTATATTTAAAAAAGGTTCCAAAACAGACCCAGGTAATTACAGGCCGGTGAGTTTGACTTGTATTGCATGTAAGATTTTAGAGAGCTTTGTAAGGGATGTGGTAGTTGCTCATTTTACTGAAAATGACTTATATGCTAAATGCCAACACGGATTTAGGAAAAAGAGATCATGTGTCACACAACTACTAGAAGTAATAGACAACCTAACAGAATTGGTAGATAATGGGGAGCCAGTTGATATAATGTACTTGGATTTTAGAAAGGCATTTGATTCTGTCCCCCACGAAAGGCTGCTAACTAAACTAAAAGCGTATGGAGTAAATGGTAATGTTCTAAACTGGATCAGAGGTTTTCTTAAAGGAAGGTCACAATTAGTGAGAGTGGGAGAAGAGAGATCCAAGACATCTGAGGTCCTAAGTGGAGTTCCACAGAGTAGTATCCTAGGGCCCATATTATTCACTGTGTTCATTAATGATTTACCGGACCTAACTCAAACCACATGCAAAATATTTGCAGATGACACAAAAATATATGATAAGGCGACAAACAGCATAAAGATCCAACAGGACATAAACAAGCTACAAGAATGGTCAGATGAATGGAACCTTTACTTCAATGTAGCAAAATGTAAGGTGATGCACAATGGCAAAAAGAATAAACAGTTTGAATATACTATGATTGTGAACGACGAATTGCAGAAAATAAATACATGTGATGAAGAAACAGATCTGGGAGTAACCTTTGATAAAGATCTATCCTTTGATCCTCACATCCAGAGAGTTATGAACAAAGCAAATCAGATGATGGGACTCATCAGGAGAACTTTTACCTTTCTAGAAAAGGAGACATTTGTCAAATTATTTAAAGCATTTGTTAGGCCCCATCTCGAATACGCTAATGTAATTTGGAGTCCCCATCTCAAGAGACAGTCAAAAATGATAGAAAATGTACAAAGGCGAGCTACTAAAATCCTGAAAGAATGTAGTAATTTAAACTATAAAGAAAGATTACATTATCTCCAATTATACTCACTGAAAGGAAGGAGGATCTGAGGAGACCTAATTCAATTTTTAAAAATATTCCATAATTATGACAATGTTAATGTGCATGCGCTTTTCAAATTCTCAGAAGTGGATTGCACGAGAAATAATGAAGGCAAGATTTTTATCAGACATTGCCATACTAACAAAAGAAAGTCTTGTTTTACCT
The DNA here is from genome assembly GCA_033310375.1 of Conus canariensis. Classification (NCBI taxonomy): domain Eukaryota; kingdom Metazoa; phylum Mollusca; class Gastropoda; order Neogastropoda; family Conidae; genus Conus; species Conus canariensis. The sequence goes on from CM065727.1 coordinate 61,806,025, forward strand.
TCAGAATTGCTAATTATTGGAATGCACTGCCTACTAACACCAAATATGCACCTGACATCAACAGCCTTAAAAAAAACTCCTAGATGAAGACCCAAAATTGAAAGATCTTTTCTTTAGTGTGGATTGAATATAATGTTATTTATAAGATAGGCATGCAACCAGACCGAAATTAAATTGAAAAATAATGAGGGGACGCAAACAGGCCGTAAGGCCTAAGGCTAAAAAAAAAAGCCGGTCCCTATTACTACTACTACTACATAAGACTCGTTCGTGTAAAACTTGCCACGTCGGAGTTACGGCCCGTGAATGTCGTATCCATAGCCTCAGCCCTGCTCTGGGCCAGAGGTATTATAACGAAACCGTACCTGTTGCCACTGCCTTTTTCCGCATATGCAAAATTCCCCTTTGGCAACCTTTCAATACCCCATTTCATGAACAAGTTCCTCGGCTTGGTGTTTCGCTACCCTGGGCCGACTCCATCGAAAGTTCAAAGCACCGATTCCAGAGTCACACACTGCTCGTAGTTCACGCCTCGGACATTACCACCTTCATTCATGTCGAGTCAGTGGTTTGTCTGCTGCGTCGCGTAATAAGCAATGTCCTGCGGCCAAAAGGCAACATAAGTCTATTAAATGAACGGTACATACCTAAACGATCCACTTGCATGCGTTCAACGTATTTGGCATTTCCAAGCAGAACACTGCTGGTCAAAAGAACGCAAAACGAAAACAGTCGCTCCATGATCCCAACGCGGAACTGGTGAAACTTTGGTGTCATGTGACAGTCACGTGATCTTTCCTTGCGCGCAAGGGATGTCACTTGATCATTTTGAACTTCACTTTCAAAGTGCATTGATCGCACTAAAACATGTAAATAAACGTTGAAGTACTGAGTTAAAAAATGAACGCAGCAAACTTTGAAATGACGAGCCTCGTCCAACCGGTCGTCTTTATGCGGGACTTTAAAAAAAAAAAAAAAAAAGAACATGCCAAAGAAAATGAACACACAGTTGCGAAGATTCATGCAAGTGCAAGTGGATATGACTAAGAAGAATCAAACCCTTGTTTCTGAGTTAGTTTCAAAGCGAGGTGTCTGAAGGCGAAAATTGAAGCAAATCTTAAAAAGAAAAGTCGTTGGTCCCGCAAGACAATCCGGACAAACATATGACAGACAGATTAACAGATTGTCCTGTATTGTGTTTGTCTGGATTGTCTTGCGGAACCAATAACTTCCCCTGTTTCTATACAGCTCAGTGGGCTTGACGCTGACTGACGTGATTTGCAGGTAAGACTTGGCATTGATTTCTGGTTAAATCGATCCGCCTGGATGAGAAAAAGTCGACTCTGGTAAAGAGTCCAAAGTCGTTTATTATAGCAGGCGATTCACAGAATTGACAATGTGTCAAGTGCAGGGTCTATAGGCAAGCATGTCTGCTTGTTTGTTCTTTGTGGTCTGCAGAGTCATTTCAGCTAGGCGATTTGGTGTCGTAAGCGCCTCTAAATATTTCATCATGGGAGCAAGAGTTATCCCACTTCTTTGTTATTTACTGTTTACTGTTCTCCGACTCATTTTAGATGCCCACCGAAGCTGAAACAGCATCAAGATGGTGTGGGTGCTCAGCTGATCTGCTTGGTCGAGCACTTGTGTGTCTGGGATTTTGTTCTTTCATCTTCTGAGTGATTCAGTTTCTTGGCATGCCGTTGGTACACTGTCCACGTCTCACATGCGTAAAGGAGCGTGGGGAGAACAACTGTTCTGTACACCTTCAGCTTGGTCTCTAGACCGATGCCACTCCTATTCCAAACATTGGTGTGTAGTGTGGCAAAAGCTGCACTTGCTTTTGAAATTCTTAAGCTCACTTCATCGTCGATAGTGACATTTTGGGACAGTGTGCTGCCAAGATGTAGCGAGTCTCACATCATTGACTGTGATGTTAGGCTCAGCGTAGGGTCTGCCTGGCGCGGGTTGATGCAGAACTTCCATATTCTTTGTATTTATGGTGAGACCGAATTTGGTGCAGGCAATGGAAACGCTGGATTGTCGACGCTGGATTGCTTGTCAGTTTCTGAGCCAGCATTGAGAGTGCAGTCATTAAACAGAAAGTCCTTGATGATGTCTGTCATGACCTTACTTTTTGCCAGGAGCCTTTTGAGGTGAAACAGCTTTCATTCTGTTCTGAATCTAATGTCGATGCCTACATTTCCTCCTCTTAAGGCGTCAGTCAACACTGGAGAGAGCATGATGCTGAACAGAGTGGGTGCCAAAACACAGCCTTGCTTGACTCCATTTGTGACAGGGAATGGGTTAGATGTCTCTTCATTGTCTTGCATTTGGGCCTGCATGCCATCATGGAATTGCCGCACCATACAGATGAATTTCGGTGGGCATCGGTATCTGGCCATGATCTTCAACAGGCCCTCTCTATTTACAGTATCGAAGACCTTGGTCAGGTCGACATAGATGGAGAACAAGTCGGTATTTCGTTCCTGCTATTTTTCTTGGAACTGTCTGGCAGCAAATACCATATCAACGGTTCCTCTATCTTTTCGGAAGCCGCACTGGCTCTCTGGCAAAAGCTCTTGCTGAAGGTGTGCTATGAGGCAGTATCTTGCCTGTTATACAAAGGAGGGATATACCTTGGTGGTTGTCACAAGCCTGGATGTTCCCTTTTAGCACTTATTATGGATTATGGATGCATCTTAGAACTCCGGAGGGATGACTCCTGCGGCCACATCAGCAGAAACAAATGATGAAGCTTTTCAGGCAGAGCTGTGCCACCTTCTTCGTATACTTCAGCTCGTATGGAGTCTTAGCCAGGAGCTTTACCACTGGACAACAAACATATCGCTTTCGGGGTCTCCAAGAGCGTTGGTGATTCATTCATTTCTTCGTTGGTGGGCACTTGAGGGAGCCGATCGATGGCTTTGTCCTTGATGGATGATGGGCGGTTTAGTTCGCTGTTGAATTGTCCTGCCCAGCATTCCAAGATCTTTCCTTGTCAGTGATCAGTGTTTCCATCAGCGCTGAGCAGAGGTGATGATCCTGATGATGTAGGTCCATAAATTTCTTTCAAGGCATCATAAAAGTTCATTGCATGCCTGTCAGCATGTCCTTGGATCTCGTCACCATTGTTGCTCTGCCATGTGTCTTGCATCTTTTTTAATTTCTCTTGAACTTTTCTGCATGTGTTGTTGACCCTTTTTTTTTTAAGGTGGACTAGGTGTCACTGAGGCAAGTTTTGTGCAGAATATATTTCTCATCCAGTAGCTGCTGGATGTCATTGCATTTCTCATCAAACCAGTCCTTATGTTTCTTGGCTGCTGGTCCCAGGATCTCTGTAACAGTATTGTAAATGAAGGTCGACCAGTTCGCTTTCACATTCTGGTTGTCCAGAGAGGCGGAGTCCAAGCATTCTTCCATATTATCTACAAACAACTGCCTGGTTCTGGTGTTTTTCAGCTTGGTGACATCAAGCGGTCTTGGTGCCTTCCTGCCTTGCGGACGTCTTTTGGATTGGATCCGGATGATAAAGTTGCTGATTGTGAGACGGTGGTCAGTCCAGCATTCAGCACCGCACATGGATTTGGTGACTCTTACATCCTGCCTATTCCTCTTCCTGACAATAACGTGGTCGATGAGATGCCTCCAGGAGTCGCTGTCAGAATCGACTCTTGCGTTGAAGTCACCAAGTATGGAGAGCTTGCCTGCTTTCGGAACAGCAGCAATGATAGGGTGAAGATTCTCAAAGAATTTGTTTCACATCATCTGGGTTGGTCATAGTCAGCGTGTAGGCACTGATAATTAAATTGTCAGGTGCTTCTTTCCAAATGAAAGGGAGGATGTCATGGTCATCAGCCTATCGTTCACTCCCTTTGGAGGTCCAGTTAGCTTGCCAACAAGAACTGTCTTCACTACAAAGCCGATTCCAGCCGCTCGTAGTTCTTCACTTCCTCTTCCGCTCAAAAAAATAAAAATAAAAAACGTATAGCCAAAGCCCCTTTCACAAAATTCTCCCTGTCCCGCAAGCCAGTCTCACAATCGGCTGCGATGTCGATGTTACACTGGACAAGTTCTTTTCCAGTTAGAGCTGTTCTCCTCTGAGGCCGCTTTGCATCATTTCTATCCAGGAGAATGCGCACATTCCATGTGCCAAGGGCAAGAGGAACAATCCACGTCCTCTTTATTATAGAGTCCCTTCCAGCTGCGGCAGGCTGGCTAGGGAAGAATGGAACAGGGCACCTTTTCTAGCCCTTCCTCAGGCTATGAAGATGAGTAGTGCTATCCTAGAAATGGCTGCTCAGTCGCTCAGGTGGCAGCCCACTTCTCTGCTGCTCCAGTTCAGTGGAGAACAACCCTATGGCCTGTGTGCAGGTTTGTGGCTACGGTTGCCAGTGTACCCACACCTGCCCCTTCATCGCTCGCCCACCGCCAAAGGACTTTGGATGGATGGATGGATGGATGGATGGATGGATGGATGGATGGATGGATGGATGGATGGATGGATGGATGGATGGATGGATGGATGGATGGATGGATGGATGGATGGATGGATGGATGATGATAGGTGACTTGCGCAGTTACTTTGTTTACAGGTAGGAAGAGTTGCGCAATTCGTCGACCTCACTCTCTCGTGCACAACGATCCGAGTCCAGCAGCAAGACAGGGTCAAGACAGCTGGAGACGGAGTCAGATGCAATGGATGACCATGATGTCTTTCGTTCTCACCATGCTCTATACACTGCACAATGCGTTGCTGGGAGTCACCTCTCTGCCCGCTGAATCAGTCTGTGATTTCCTCCATGCGGTCTACAGAGTCCAGTCTTTACTTGCTTAGGTAGACAGCCCCTATCTCACCGAGGGTTTGAGACCCGTCGGCTACCCTCACCTGGTTGTGCCGGCCTGCCAAAGCTGTTGCCCGGGGAGTGGCCGCTGTCGCATGTTAACAACTACGGGGAGCCACAGGTGAGAGCCGAGCGCCGAGTGAGGACCCAAGATGGATGTGCGGCCCTAAGGAGGACTTAGCAAGCACCCCATCAGAGATGCTACCTCTATACACCCCGATAAATGATGAACAGATGCAGAATAGTTTGACTCAACATGCGCTGCGGTGACCGGACAGTTTTCAGGTACTGTTCAGTCCTCCCTTGTTTAGTCCTCCCCCCCCCTCTCCACTCCCCCAAATGCATGTGTGTAGTGGTGGTGGTAGTGGTGGTGGTGGTGTACCTTTTTCACCATCATTTTGGCCACCTAACCGGGTTTTAGGTAGTCATCCCACAATGACTTGCGACATAAGGTGTGACTACCAACAAGGTGACAGGTTACTGCACCCTTTTTTGTCAGTGGCTACTTTTAACATGACACGCTACTCGATGTTGATAGTCTAATTACAATTTTGCCAACACCACGTCCACTTAACGGTGAGATGCTACCTGCGGTGCGCTAGCCACTTCAGTATCCAGCACTACGGCTACATAAATCCAGCACCACAGCATATTCAGTAACTATGGGATATTGGCACTTGGGCATTGCTGTATCCATAGTGCATAAGGGGGTATTAGCAATTTGGTATTGCTGTAACCACCATGCGTTATATAATAATAAAAGTTTTTAAAAAATCGGTTTAATTTAACTTGTCTGATCCTTTGCTTTTCCAAAGAAATCTGCTTTCCTTTCCAAGACTCAGTTTACACACTACTTGTCGGTGGTCTCAACATGTCGGTTTGTGACAATAAGGATAGTGATCGGATGGGAAACAAAAATTGAGGGAATAAAGCAAATGGGCTGATTATCGGTGACTAGGTAAAAGTTAGGTACTCAAAATAATTTCTTTGTTCATAAATATGCAGTAGCAAAACCACTTCACATTCCTTCTGAATTGACTTTTAAAAGCATATGATTATAATCTATAAAATGATATCATTTTAGGCAAATATTCAACTTTTCCTTCTAGGGTTTAACATTTTCTGAAAAGTAGGATTCTCCCTGACAGCCTTTCAGAAATAAATGTTTATTCTTCTGCAACTATCAAGGCTGATTCTCAAATGCATTTTAAGTTGTCAACTACGACTTTTCCTACTCATATCTATCCTACTTACTCTACCTCACCGCATTTACTCGACCATTTCATACCTTTTTTTTCCTGCTTTTAAGTTAATTTTAAATGTTAGTGACAGCGCACCGCAAAAAAAAAAAAAAAAAAAAAAAAACGTAGACAAACGAATCACAAGACAAAACACGTGTTTTGACCTCTTAGGTTTTCTTCAGGCAAGATACAACACTCAGGACAACGAAAATGAACGAGCCATCACTTATGTTCATCCACTTCAGCGCAAGATAGGCGTTGAATGAAAACGAGGCTGTCAGAAAGGAAACAATGTGTGAGTCGAGGTAGTAATGATAATTATATTACTGATAGGAATTATAATAATGGTAATGATGATGATCAAAATATTGAAAAAAATGGACAGGATTACTACCACTTTTGGTGATACTATGGCAATAACAGTTGTACTATGGAGAAAGGAGAGTGGGTTTGGAGGATTCTTAAACAGCATGGTTGCCGTAGCAACAGTCTTGGTGGCGGAGGCGATGGTGATGTTAATGGTAGTGATGGTAATATCAATACTAACAATCGTATTAATAATAATGATGATAATGCTAACAACTATAGTAACGGTAATGGTAATAATAGCACTGATGATAAAACCATGATAACAGAAATATAACTTAAGAAATAACAATAATAATATTAATGATAGTGATAACAATAGTAATAATACAAATACTAAGGGAAGGGAGAAGAAAAAAAGGGAGGAGGGAAAGGGGAGGACAGGGAAAAAAAAAGAGAAGGTATAAATTATGGGAAGCATGGAATCTAATAGGTATACTAACAATTATAATACGTATATTAATAGTTTTAATAATAACCATGATTGCAACCATATAGTAATGATAGTGATGCTATAGGAGGCTGGAAAAGTGGTAAGCTGGAATGTCAGGAATATTGTAAAGAATAATGATTATATCAATGACAGTAATAAATATAACACTTGTACAATTTGTACACGTAATACCCTTCATCCTCGCCCCCTCTGCCCCAATAAGGCACCCACGTCACGCCCTTCAACCACGCCCCCCTCGGTTCGAATATGCCCACCTATGTCATGTCTAGTATCCCCGCCACATCTGCCCCTGTGCGCCCACCCGTCACACCCAACATCCACGCCCACCCTGTCATGCCCTGAAATCTTCACTCTGTTCCCTCACTCAAGCCACGCCCTGAAATCTTCACTCTGTTCCCTAACTCATACCACGCCCTGAAATCTTCACTCTGTTCCCTCACTCATGCCACGCCCTGAAATCTTCACTCTGTTCCCTCACTCAAGCCACGCCCTGAAATCTTCTCTCTGTTCCCTCACTCAAGCCACGCCCTGAAATCTTCACTCTGTTCCCTCACTCAAGCCACGCCCTGAAATCTTCACTCTGTTTCCCCACTCATGTCACGCCCTGAAATCTTCACTCTGTTCCCCCACTCATGTCACGCCCTAAAATCTTCACTCTGTTCCCCCACTCATGTCACGCCCTAAAATCTTCACTCTGTTCCCTCATTCATGCCACGCCCTGAAATCTTCACTCTGTTCCCTAACTCATACCACGCCCTGAAATCTTCACTCTGTTCCCTAACTCATACCACGCCCTGAAATCTTCACTCTGTTCCCTCACTCATGCCACGCCCTGAAATCTTCACTCTGTTCCCTCACTCAAGCCACGCCCTGAAATCTTCACTCTGTTCCCTCACTCATGCCACGCCCTGAAATCTTCACTCTGTTCCCTCACTCATGTCACGCCCTGAAATCTTCACTCTGTTCCCTCACTCATGTCACGCCCTGAAATCTTCACTCTGTTCCCTCACTCATGTCACGCCCTGAAATCTTCACTCTGTTCCCTCACTCAAGCCACGCCCTGAAATCTTCACTCTGTTCCCTCACTCATACCACGCCCTGAAATCCTCTGTTCACCCACTCATGCCACGCCCTGAAATCTTCACTCTGTTCCCTCACTCATACCACGCCCTGAAATCTTCACTCTGTTCCCTCACTCATACCACGCCCTGAAATCTTCACTCTGTTCCCTAACTCATACCACGCCCTGAAATCTTCACTCTGTTCCCTCACTCATACCACGCCCTGAAATCCTCTGTTCACCCACTCATGCCACGCCCTGAAATCCGCGCTCCCTGCACCTTAACCCATGTCAAGCCCCGAAAACTGTGCACCCTGTACGCCTACCCGTATCACGCCTTCCCTACCCCACCTATATCATCCTCTAAGATCCGCACCCCACCCCTCTTTTACCCCCCTCAGGTCGGGCGCGGAAGTCCGCACCCCCATATTCCCACTCATGTCACGCCCTGAACTTCACACGCCGCCCCCCCCCCCCCCCCCCCCCCCCCAAAATCTGTGTGATGATCTAAAATCCGCGCTCCCTACCACCACCCATCTCTGAAATCTGCGTTCCCGGTATTCCCACTCATGTTACACCCTGCATTCGTAACCCCTGTACCCCCACCCATGTTACGCCTTACATCTTCACTCCCCACCTCTCCCCCGACGTCCCCCAAATCCGCGCTCCCGGTACCCCTACCCATGTTTTTACTCCCTGCGTATGCACCTCCTCCCCGTCACCCACCCGTGTCACGCCCACCAACCGTGACCGCTGTGCCTCCACCCATGTTATACGCTGTGTCCCCGTTCTATATACCCACAGTCATGTTGTTCGCTGCATCCTCCACCCCGTACCCATGACATACCCTGCACTCGCGTCCCACGTATCTCCTCCACACGTCATACCCTGTGTTCGCTTGTCCGCATCCCTCTTCCACGACCAGCATTCGCTTTCCGTGTACCTTCCCCCCCCCCCTCCCCCTACCATGTCACGCCCTGCATCTGCGCCTCGTCGTACGCCCGCCGACTGAACGAATGACTGACTGAAAAACCGACTGACTAAGTAAATGAAACAAACTGCAGCGTTACTGGAACACGAAAATTCACTCCCCTCCCCTTGTCATTTAAAATGCTTTTTTGTGCATATTGTATTTTATTTATTGTGTTTTCTCTTGTTCATTTCATTCATATGCAACACACCCACTACATACAATCACACCCTCCCCCTCCACTCGCTCTCCTTCCCCTCCCCATCCTCTTCTCTCTCCCACTCTCCATCCACTTCCATTCTCTCTCTCTCTCTCCTATCTTTCTCTCTCCCCCCCCCTTCTCTCTCTCTCTCTCTCTCTCTCTCTCTCTCTCTCTCTCTCTCTCTCTCTCTCTCTCCTCTCTCTCTCTCCTTTTCCTCCTCCTCACTTTACTCTACCCTCTTTCCTCGTGCCCTATTCCTCGAACTCTACTCACCCTCTCTTCCACTGTCCCTCTGTCAACTTCATTCACCACTTTGGCTTCACAAAGGGAGTATTGCGCATGTTGATGTCTGTACTGTTTTTATTTTTTTGTCGCTGAGGAAGGCATATTGCCGAAAATTTCTTGTCCTGTTTTGTGTCGTGCATTAAAACTGCGTTACTTCACACTTTGTTTTGTGTGCTCTTCTGCTTTTTTGTCGTGACTGAATAAGTGAAAGAAGGACCGATTGACAGACTGAACGAATAAATAGCCGAAAGACCGACTCACCGACTGACCGAATAAATGATTGAACGATCGACTGACCAAATCAACGAATGACTGGCTGAGCGAATGACTGACTGAATGAGCGACTGACCGACTGAACGAATGAATGACTGAAAGAGCGACTGACCGAATGAATGAACGAGCGACTGACCGAATGAATGACTGAACGAGCGACTGACCGACTGAACGAATGAATGACTGAAAGAGCGACTGACCGAATGAATAAATGAATGAACGAGCGACTGACCGACTGAACAAGCGACTGAACGAATGAATTACTGTCCGACTGAAAGAATATATCACTAAAGACCAGCCAACCGACTGAACCAATGAATGAATGACCGACCGACTGAACGACTTGACGAATGAATGACTGAACGACCGACTGACCGACTGGACGAATAAGTGATTGAAGAACCGACTGCACGAATGAATGACTGAACAACCGACTGACCGACCGAACGGATGAATGACTAAATGATCGACTGACCGAATAAATGGATGACCGCCTGAACGAATGAATGACTGAACGACCGATTGACCGACTGAACGAATGAATATCTGAACTTCCGATTGACCGACTGAACGAATGAATGACTGAACAACTTATTGACCGACTGAACGAATGAATGAATGAATGAACAACCGATTGACCGACTGAACGAATGAATGACTGAACGACCGATTGACCAACTCAACGAATGAATGTCTGAACGACCGAAGACGGACTGCACGAACGAATGACTGTACGATCGACTGAGCGAATGAATGATTTGTCTGAAAGAATGAATGACTAACTACCGACTGACCGAATGAATAAATGACCAGCTGAACGAATGAACGATTGAATGACTAACTGACTGACTTGCACGAATGAATGACTGAATGACCGACTGACTGACTGCACGAATAAATGACCGAACGACCGACTGAAAAACGAATGAATGATTGAATGGCCGACTGACCGATTGAACGAATGAATGAAGAAAAGATCGACTGACCGACTGAAAGAATGACTGACTGACCGACTGAACGAATGTATGACTAAACGACCGACTGACCGAATAAACGACGAATGAGCGATGGACCGAACAAATGTACGAACGAATGACTGAACGACCGACTGAATGAATGGATGTCTGAATGAGCGATCGACCGAACAAATGTACGAACGGATGACCGATTGAACGAATGAATGACTGAACGAGCGACCAATCATCCGAACAAATGCACGAAAAGAAAGAAAGAATAAATGAACAAACGATTCCACGAAAGAAAGGAAGAAACAAAGAAAGAAAAACAAACGAAAAAAAATCCGCTCTCTCTCTCTCTCTCTCTCTCTCTCTCTCTCTCTCTCTCTCTCTCTCTCTCTCTGTGAGAAATTAAGCGAGAGAGTGAGACACGATGATGATGATGAGGAGGAGGAGGAGGAACGAGACTGAGAGGGAAACAGCTCGAGAATGATGAATGACAGACAAGACAGCATGAACAAAACACGATAAGGATGAATGATAAGACAGGAACGGACGTGCAAAACGTAAAACTGACGAACGGTAGACTGGAGAAAAAGAGAAGAACGTGGTAATGAATGATGACGCTCGAGAGGAGACGACGACAACGCCTGGAGAAGAATCAATGATGGACCGGAAGGGTAGAAGAGAACGCCAGAACGATAAATGGATGATGGGCCTGGGACAAAAAGAAAAGATCGTGAGACTGATGACTGAGCGAACTCAAGAATGATTAACGGCAGAACTTTAAGAATGACAAACGACGGACGGAATGAGAACAGGAGAACGTGGTGACTGTGAATGGCTGACGGGACAGAAAAGGAGAACGCAAGTGCAATGAATGAGGAGGAGGAATGAGGAGCGGAAATGTGATGAAGATGAATGATGGACGGAATGAGGAGAGATTAAGATTAAGATTAAAATTATAGTCCCGTCAACAGCAGAGGTTATCTCAGGACTGTCACCACGTTTCAAACTACCACGTATACATGTTAAAAAGGGATTAAAAGCAAAACCTTACCCAACCCATTAAAACAAGATTAAAAGAACCAATCCTAGGATTAAAAACCAACACGTTGAAATCACTAACTGTAATCTGCAAAAATCAATACTGGGTAGAGAAAATCTAACAACACCAAATTCACACACGATGAAATAAATTCACTTCTTTTAGGAAGTTAAAAATATTGTCAGGGGGAACATCACGGAAAAGAATCTTCATATTATCTGCAGTGTAATGTTTCCTTCTAATGTCGTATAAATCCCAGCAGTCTAAAAGAATATGTTGGACAGATATCTGACTATCACAGGCAACACAGAAAGGCGGGTCTTCTCCCTTCAATAAAAACGAATGAGTAAAATAAGCATGACCCGTCCTCAATCTACACAATACTGTTTCTCCCTTTCGACCGCCAGCAGCCATGGGAAGATGTTCCTTTAAATCTGGACGTATTTGATGAAGCTTATTGTTTTCTTGGAGGCTCCACTCCTCCTCCCATAAAGAATTGACATACGAATCTATTTTGCCTTTTAAATCTGAGGATGGTACAAGCAGTTTAGAAGGACGAAGACGGACAGCCTCTTTAGAAAGCCGATCCACCTCTTCGTTGCCTCTGATCCCCACATGACCTGGCACCCAGGCCAACAAAATCTCAAAACCCCTTGAAACTAATGAAGAAAACATGGTAAAAAACTTGATAAGAGCCGGATGTTTTATGTTTCTTGCTCCTATAGCCTCTAAAGCCGAAAGAGAATCTGTGCAAATAAGGAATTTCCTAGACTGGGACTGCCTGATCAACTCCAAAGCCAAAAGTAGTGTAGTAAGTTCCGCAGTGTAAATAGTGCTTTCAGAGGGAATGTGTTTGGACAGTTTTTCTCCCCAAGCTGGAACGTATGCGGAGGACCCTACACCAACATCGGACTTTGAACCATCAGTAAAAATAACCACATGTTCTTTAAGGTTAGAACACATGTCTAAAAATAATTGTTTATAAATTAAGGAACTCGTGTTCTGTTTGCGCTGCACGGTTAAGTCAAACCTAATTTCTGGAGACGAAAACGTCCAAGGAGGTTGTTGAGGAAACTTGGAAACGTCAGAGATGACCCCAACATCAATATCCGCCTCCTCCAGAAAAGGAAGGATGCGAATACCGAAAGGGGGAATACTGGATGGACTTCTTTCATATTTCTCTTGGAAATGAGGATTCATAACACAGTCGTAGGCAGGGTTGTTTGGTTCTGAAAAAAGCTGTGTGTAGTAATTCAAAGCTAATTTTACTCTTCTATGAGAGAGGGAACACTCTCCTGCCTCAGCATATAGGCTATGAACAGGTGTAGTACGAAAAGCGCCAAGGCAGAGGCGAAGACCCTGATGGTGAACTGGGTCTAGGACTTTTAGATACGAGGCTCTAGCGGCGCCGTAAATGATGCTGCCGTAGTCCAACTTGGATCGAACTAACGCCCTGTAAAGATGGAGAAGTGTGCGTTTGTCTGCACCCCAATCCGTATGAGCCACTACACGGAGGATATTCATGGCTTTGAGGCACGATGTTTTCAACTTCTGAATATGGGCTTTAAAATTCAATTTTTGGTCAAAGGTAACACCCAGAAATTTGGCTTCTGTGACAGCAGGAATTTTAGCCTTATCTATGAAAATTTCTGGTGGCGGGAAAAGTTGTCTGAAATTGTGAAAGTGGATGCACTCTGTTTTAACTGATGAAAATTTGAACCCATTTTCAACTGCCCACTGTTGGACTTTATAGACACACAACTGGAGTTGGCGCTGTACACCAGCAAATGTCTTTCCAGATGCATAAAGGGCAAAATCATCAACAAAAAGAGAGCAGTCTGAACCTTGGTTGACAGAGTTTACAATTTCATTTATTTTTATACTAAACAGGGCTGGGGAAAGGATACTACCCTGTGGAACACCCATTTCCTGCTCATGAATTTCTGACAATGTTGTCCCCACACGGACCTGGAAGGACCTGTCTGCCAAAAACTGTTCTATGAACACTGGGAGATTGCCACAGAAACCCATCCGATGGAGGTCTGACAGGATTCCATACTTCCACGTCGTGTCATAGGCCTTCTCTATGTCGAAAAAAAAATGGCAACAACATGCTTTTTATCTAAAAAAGAGTTTCGAATAGTGGTTTCCAATCTGATTAAATGGTCCATGGTAGAGTGATGCTTTCTAAAACCACACTGTTCCATGGCTAAAAGCCCATCACTTTCCAATTTCCACATGAGCCTACCATTTACCATTTTTTCCATCACTTTACAAACACAACTTGTTAAGGCTATTGGACGATAGTTGGTTGGGTTTGAATGATCCTTCCCTGGCTTCGGAATGGGAACAATTAGGGCTCTTTTCCATGAAGCTGGGAAAGACCCAGACGTCCAAACCTGGTTATAAACTTGAAGCAGAATGTTAAGACCTGAGTCAGGAAGGTGTTTTAAGAGTTGATAATGTATTTCATCAAGACCAGGAGCAGATTCATGACATGCCTGCAAGGCAGACTTCAGTTCATTTAGATTAAAGGGCAAGTTGTAGTCTTCCTGATTGGGTGACGAAAAGTCAAGCTTCTTTTTTTCTGCTTGCGTTTTGATCTTTAAAAACGCGGTGGATTTTTGACTAGAGGAAGAGTTGGTTTCTATGGTGGAAGCTAGCAAGTTAGCCACAGCGTGTTTGTCAGTGATGAGTGTATCATCAAGTTTTAAATGGTGGATTGAAGGGCAGCTGTTCTTGCCCCTAATTTTTTTTAACAACTCTCCAGATTTTTTTCTTGGATATGTTTGATGTGAGGGAAGAGCAGAAATTTCTCCAAGACACTCGTCTACTTCCTCTACAAACAAACCTCGCCTTTGCTTTTTTCCTCTGATAAGATCGAACATTCGGGGCCACAGGATGCTGAAAGACTGAACGTTGGGCCCTCTTGCGAATGTTGCAAGCATTCTTACAATCCTGGTTGAACCATGGTGTACCAGGTAATTGTGGACCCGGTTTTGTGAGTGGGATGGTATCTCTCGCACATGATAACAAAACATTAGTGAAGGACTCCGCTGGATCTTCTGATCGGAAGACGATTTCAGCATCTAGCTTATCAGTTATGGCTGAACGAAAGAAATCCCAATTAGCCCTTTTAAAGCAAAAATACTGAGGAAAGGAAACAGGTTCCTTCAAAACTGGAGAAAGTATTACATGGAAATGGTCGCTCCCGTGCAGATCATCGTGAACTGACCAATCATAGTCTAGAACCAATGAAGGATCACACACTGACAAATCCAAACACGAAAGAGTACCATTTGAAGAATGCATGTATGTTGGTGATTTGTCATTTAGACAACACAAGTCCAGTTCGTTAAAAATCTCTTCCAGAATGCGACCCCGAGGTGAGGAATATGAGCTACCCCAAAGGGGGAGTGCCCGTTGAAGTCTCCCAAAATAAAAAAAGGACGTGGAAGCTGATCTATTAGATCAATGACTTGTTGCTTAGATATTGTACCAGAAGGAGGACAATAAATTGAACAGAGAGTTATTGTTTTATTGAAAGTAATCCTGGCCGCAACAGCTTGTAATGGGGTATTTAAGTTAACTTGGCTGAATAATAAAGATCTGTGAATAAGAAGGGAAACACCCCCAGTGACACCATGGCCAGTATCCGTAGGTAAAGCAGGAAAACCTACTGAACTAAAGCCTGCCAATGAAAAATGTTTTCCTGGTCTCAACAATGTTTCCTGCAGCGCAACAACACTAGGTTTGAGGTCAGAACACAACCGCTGGAGTTCCTCATATTGGGCATTAATGCCTCTTATATTCCAATGAATAAGGGCCATGACAATAAAAAAGAAAAGAAAATTACTCCATCTCATTGTCCTCATCACCTTCTATCTCCAAAGGAGAAAAGCGATTGGAAGAAGGCGATGGAGATACCACCTTCTTGGCTGACGAAGGACGATACTTATTTCCACCCCCAGATGGACGAGGTGGAAGAGGAGGCTTCATCACAGGTCGACTTCTGGAGTGTTCCCCAGACAAAGAGGCTACCTGTGCAGCCTTCCCAGAGGGTCTGGGATTGGAGGAAGGGGGCTCAGACCCTCGAGGAGTCCGGGGGGAGGTGGATATTGAGCCTCCACCCAAGGCACTGTTTGAATTTTGCTTTCTTTTTCCACTGTCTTTCTGTACATGCTGAGGCTCCTGTTGCGTCTGCCGATCCTGATGCTGACATCCGGCCTGAGGTTGAACAGTCTCAGTCTGAACACCAACACTGACCATGCTCCCCTTGGCGACATCAGCATATGACTTGCTGAGGGAGGCCTGTCTATTCTGCACAAGTTTCCTTGCCTCAAAGAACGAAATTCGATTCTCCGTGCGTACCTTCTGGATCTCGGACTCGACGCGCCAGACTGGACAGTCCTTCGAGAAAGCAGGATGGTTGCCTTTACAGTTTATGCAACAGGGCGGACAATCACACGGACCTTCATGCACTGGTTTTGAGCACTTGCCACACGCCTCCTGTTCTGTACACCTGTCCTTAATGTGTCCGTACTTTTGGCACTTAAAGCATCGCAAAGGTGAAGGAATGTACATAGAGACGGGAACCCTCAAATATCCGACCTTCACACACACAGGGAGAGTTGTCGTACAGAAAGTTAGAAAAAAAGTATCTGTTGGCACACGGTCTTGATCTTTTCGTGCTAGAACCCGGTGAACGTGGGTCACACCCTGGGAAGCCAGTTCCGTCTTTATTTCTAACTCGGAAACGCCTCTCAAATCACGACACCTGATGACGCCCTTGCTTGAATTCAAAGTTTTGTGAGGTGTCACTCTGATTGGCCTGTCAATCAACGTCGTCGACTTGAGAAGCAACTCAGAATGCTTCTGTTTTGCACATTCTATCAAAAAGGAACCGTTTCGTAGCCGTTTCATGGATTTGGGTACGCCGGAGAGTCCCTCTACTCCTCTCGAAATAGCAAAAGGACTCAATCAATTCACCCCACAGAGAGGGCGAGCTTCGTCCACACCTTCCATCACTAACCAACAAGGCCAAAAACCAGTTGCTGTCCTTATTTCATTATCCGAGTCCGAGTCCAAGTTCGAGCCTGAGGAATAATTTCTTTTCCTTTTTTGTTGGGAGTGAGCCATAGTTTTGAGTTTTTAAAGTTCATCCCTGCCTACCCACCCACCATGGGGTCCAACAAGGGGCCAGGGTCAAGGGGAAATCCAACTCTTGACCCCATCCGGGTTTCAGCAGGGATATACACCAGATAGAACATAACTAACCTATTCCGCCAAGATCATGACACACCGCCGGGGACAGACGGTGAACACTTACAAGGTTTCCAAGGCCAGCCAAGAACTACCCAGTTTGACCCAACCTCACGTAGAGGCAGACGATTGACATACACGGGCCAATGTATGCCACCCGTCTTAGAGGAGGTCCGAGCCAAAGTGATGTGTTGAGAACAGCAGGTTCTCTCAATCACCAGGACCTCATTTCCCCCCACTTACAGGACGCACCGCACGGCAAACACGGTGGGTCTGAAGAAGACCGCAGAGAAAAGAAGAAGTGTTCCAAAGAAGGCTTGTAAGTAAAGATTAAAGTACAGAGTAAAGAGCCAGGTAGGCAGAAACTAGACGAAACAGAGGCTGCAGTTTCTGTGGGGAGACTTTATGGGGGAAAAAGAGATAGTAAAAGACACAGTAGGCAGAAAAACAGGAAAGATAAGAAAAAGGGGTGGGCTCAGGTTAGTCGAGAAACACCCCCGCCACGAGAAGGCCGGCCCATGGGGGCGAATGAGGAGAGAAGAGCATGCTCATGGTGAATGTTAGAAGGGATGAAAAAAACAATGTGACAACTTTGAGGAACACCTGGATAACAAAGAGACAAAAAAAAGTCTGAAAAATTGACCAACGCAAATTAACGTCAGCACCACCACTCAGGACAAAGACATTTACTTTCTCATACAGAAAGAGCACATCATAAGAAGGTAGAGGAACTTTGCTTTGAGCTCTGAAGCAAACAGAGCGAAAGAGATCCAAGTATGCTAACAGTTCAGGACTCATCAAATGGAGATGACTTTCCAACACTCTGTCGAAGAAGTCGTAGTTTAAGTGAAGTCGCTGAAACACGGCAAGGTTGCAAGCATTGACAACATCCCTGCAGAATACTTGAATATGGGGGAAAGGCAGTTACTAATATATTAACTGGCATCTGCAACAAAATCTGGCACACTAGACAGTGGCTAACGCCAAAGAGACTCGGTCATTAATCGCCAAACTTCCAAAGAGAGGAAATCCTCAACGCTGCCAGAACAACCGCAAGATCAGTTACATCAGGAATGTAAGCAATGTCATGTTCAAAATCATTCTGAATAGATTACAGTTGCAGATAGACACCTCTCTATCTGAAAGGCTGAAGTATCATCGAACAGATCTTTAACCGTTCACCAAAAACACCTGCAATACCAGAAGTTCTATCATGTCTTCACAGACTTCAAAGAGGCATTTGACAGAGTCTGTGGAGAGGCGCTGTAGGCCGTTATTAAGAAATTTGATCTTGGGACAAAGTTAACAACATCCGGCAAGTATACGCCAAAATGACCAGTGCATTACTCTCTAAAGGCGCGACTGGAAAGTGGTCCCACATATCAGCTGGGATTCGTCAGGGCCCCTTTTCTCTCCGGTACTTTTAAACATAGTCCTGGAATGCATCATAAATGATCCACTTGATGAAGATCATGGCAACACAATCAGCATGGCAAGAAGACCTTTCACAAACCTTCATTTTGCAGGTAACTTTGATGGCCTGGCGGGCACTGAACAAGAACTCACTAAGCTTGTTAAAACTCTGCATGAAACATCTACGAGACATACCATCAACACCTAGAAGACCAAGCTAATGGCCAGCCACAACACCACCTCCAGTACTGATATAACCATGCATAGAAGCTAGGAAGTGTAAAACAGTACATATATCTGGGATCTATTTTCAGTGATGGGTGAATTTTAATCAGGTATCCTCTCAAGAGCAGCAGAGACATCAGTTCTGTGCAGACTGAACCCTGTGTGGAAAGACAATAACATCTTAGTGAAGTACAAATCTCGCATGCACAGTTGTCAAAGGAGCGAAATATGTCACAAAGGGGCTTCAGCGCCCAAGAGGAAAAGAAATTTGTGAGTGGTCGATTGGCAGTAGCACCCTCACCTGGCACAGATGATCGAACTGTGTGAAAGAGGCTGAAGTGGTCAGGTGACAGTAGGCATCTAAGGCGGTGAGGACCGTCCCAAGTTCGAACCCTCCTGATAGTGAAAGGGAGACAAATGTATCCACCAGGACCTCGGAGTATCGCGTGAGTGCTAAAGGCTCAGTCAGCTGAGGTTGCTTAGAAACCAGACCGAGCTTATCACATTGAAGAACAGGAGTCCTGTGCTTGTTCAGTCCGTATTGCTGTAGGGCACTGTGCTGATGCTTTGTCAGGCTGGTTGAATGTGCGTGGACGACGTTGTCGTGGCTTTCTATAGGATAATTACTGTGTGAAAATGACCCCCCAAGTCATCGGAAATTTTCGATGTCCATTTAGTGCGAAGTGGTTGTCTGCTAAGCTGTTTTGTAGGGATGTGTGTAGATGCTGATGTGTGGAAGAATGGCAGCTAGAGGGGAATTCATTGCGGATGTAAACAGGGTGGTAGAGAAGCAACGTGGACAAAGGCATGGCCTAGAGGAGACTCTTTGTTTCCAACCCTATATATGCTGAACGAAGAACGCCACGAGAAAAGAATTAATACCACGAGAGAGAGAGAGAGAGAGAGAGAGAGAGAGAGGAGAGAGAGAGAGAGAGAGAGAGAGAGAGAGAAGAGTGAGCAGGATAGATAGGGTTGAAAGGACCATGGTCTGGGCGACTGAAGTGGAAGCAAGGTCTTTAACGAAGGGCTTAGGCGTCAGAGTCAAGCTGAGAAAGAAAGACTGAGTTCGAAACCCAGAGGTGGATGAAAAAGAAAAACAAGAAGACTGCTACCTCGAAGAGGAGCCCCCAGAGACGACCACGGAGACCCAGTCCTGGAACCTGGTGCCAGACAACCCAAAGCGTCACCATCTTCCAGTGCTGCAACAAATTTGAAGTGATTTGTCCGAGAACTATGGTGCGGTGTGTGTGTGTGCGTGCGTGTGTGTGTGTGTGTGTGTGTGTGTGTGTGTGTGTGTGTGTGTGTGTGTGTGTGTGTGTGTGTGTGTAAACTTGGCCAGGTAAAAAGCCTTTGTAGTATTAAACCCCGGATTCGGAAGTATTGATCTCTTATGTTTTGATTATGTTCCTTTTTTGTGTATTTGGATTTTCCATGCGTAATAATAAGTGAAGTAGAAACTGTATCTCTTGTTCCAAGTCGTGTTAAAAAAGAAGCGAATGCGTGACATCCCATTCCATGAGAGAGGTGAATGGTTGGTGGGTGCATGAATGCGCATATGCGTGTATGAGTGCAGAGATAACCTTGGTGTGCTAAGCCTGACTGATACATCAACTTAGTTCACTTAAGCAGTTACATCACGACTTCCCCCATCCTGGACAACGTGTGTATTTCATTTCCCTGTATACAGACGTCAGAAGCACCGAGAAGAAAGAACCCAATCATAGAAATGAGATATAATCGCAAGATGCTATACATTGGATATACTGATCAGATCACCACTGAACAAGTGCGTCAGACCATCAAACAGCGCATCGGGCCATACAGAGATTTGCTGACACCAGCAAAGCAAAGAACCTAGGTTGGCATTGTCATAAAGATCCAACGGTCCCCGCTAAAATAGTTATCCAGGAAAGCGTTGAAGGATCGAGACCAAAGAGAAGACAGAAAAAAATGGACTGACAACATTGCATGCAGAATGGAAAGGGTGACCGTCTGTAGAGCCCAAGGCCCCGGAAAACAAGCGACATAATTGGAGGAATCTGGTGAACAGTTCTTCAGTACGATGCCCCAGTGACTTCACGCGGACCTAGGAAAAAGAAAATGGACATTAGTGATACTAAGACAAAATCATTCTTGTATTTCTAATTTTTGTATTAAATCCAGAACATGTGTGTGATCCTCGAAATGGGCCACCTGTTAACATTAAAAAATACTTTAGATACATGGCTTTAGTATGTTCATAATTTTAGAAAATAAAATATTTACGTTCTCATCTTCCTCAAATAATAAAACGTTAATGTTTTCGCCTGTCTTCAGAACATTATAATTATTATCAAATTTAACCTGTCGGTTCTCTAAGTGAGGCATGACAGGCACTGTTGGACCTGATGAAACAAATGAAAGAACAAAATTGCATTAGTTTGTAAAGTTCATTTGTATAATTTCTAACTGACTGGAGAGAGACAGCGTGTGTCTAGCTCTTTTCAGATACTCGTTGCCCGAGTCTAAGAATACTTTGTTTCTGAATTCAAGACAAAAAAGACTTCGAATAAAAACGATTAGCTTTTGACAACTTGCCTTAGTCTAAAGAGAGAGCAAGTCAGCCTCATGGTATGAATTCAATATATTAGTATGTGCCGCATTGCCGAGAGCTAATTCAATGGTTCCATTGTCTGTAGATTGTATTTTATTCAACACGCTCTGAAGGATTGGTAAATAAAGTTCTTTTTCATAAATCAGTTTTGATCGAACGAGGTTGGTTACTGTGGTAACGGAGGTTTATTACTATTGTTGTTGTTGCTGTTGTATCTTGATTCCATGGTAAAGCATCATTTGCTGTAAAAAAAATTTTGACTTTTTCTTTGCTGCCATTATCAAATTCTCAGTATGAAATTGCCATTGTAATAACTGGTGAGCGAGTATCCCAAAACTTCGTCTTGTCAATGTTGAAAAGTTTTGTCATCTAATACTTGATGTTGTAGCGATGATGTTGGATTCTCCCCGTTAAAAAAAACGTAATTAGTGTTTTCTCTCCCGAATGTGCAAACCCATTTCATTCCATGTACATGTTTAATGTATCTATCTCGCACTGATAAATATTTTGTGCATGATTTATCACCCTCATCTTCTTAGATCTGCATTTGTCTAGATGGAAAGATCGTCTGAATGTTATACTATGTGCATGTCTTTTGATGATACCTTAGGTAGGTCATAAGTAGGAGAAGCACACGCAACAGTTATGATAATGACACATTGAAGGGTATAGATATTCTGAAAAGATTACTAGACTTTGCCGACTCTCACACATTCAGATTCTCCAGATTAAAAAATGCTGATACAAAACTTCGCTTGTTCTAATGATCTTTACATTTTAGAACAGTTTTGCAACACATTTGTTATTTTAAGCTTTTGGTGATGAATAGGACAATGTGTACCTACAAAAAAAAAACAGAAAATAGTGAAAGCAAGCTATATGACCTTCTAAGTCAATGCCATAAAACATTAAAGTGTCAATGAAAAAACCCCCAGTAAACACACAAGAAAAGGCCAAAGTAGAGAGAGAGAGAGAGAGAGAGAGAGAGGAGAGAGAGAGAGAGAGAGAGAGAGAGAGAGAGAGAGGGAGGGAACACTGCAACTTACCACCAAGTTAAGCCGTATTCCCAGCATTGTGCAAAAAAAAAGAAAAAAAAAAAAAAAGAAAAGAAAAATGTGGTTAAGCCATATTTGGTAAGGTCATTCAAAAACAGTAAGCTTACAAGTCGTCAAAACAACAGAAACGTATTTCATTTGAAAAGTTACATACCAGACCTGTTTACCCCAAATTCGTGTACCTGTAATATCTCAGACAAAAACCTGTAATTTGAAAAAAAAAAAACAAAACAAAAAAACCCAACAACAACCGTAACCTTCATAATCGCAATACTTTTGCAACTTTTGAAGATTTGGAAGAGCCGGCCGTTGGCGCGTAAAACCGCTTCGTCGCTATCTTTGACAAGGTAAAGGACGCAAGGCACGCTGTGAAATGTCTTCTTTTTGACCGAAACGGTAGCAGACAAAACTTCGTTTAACAGTTTTCTTTCTTTGATTTTTTCCCCCGTAATTCTTCAGAGGGGGGAGGGGGGTGGGCGTAATTTCGATTTTTTTTCCCGTAGAAATTACGGCAAAATCGTAACGGTAAACAGGTCTGACATACACATACTCTCCCCGCCCCCTTTCCTTCGACACCTCCCCATCCCCATCTTTTCCCTTGTCCACAAACACATAAAGTTACATGGTGGCGCGAAAATACTGACTCATGCGCCCCCGCCCCCCCCCCCCCCCCTCTCTTCCCCTTCTCGACTGCACGCGCGCGCGCGCGCACACACACACACACACACATACACACATCACACCACCCAACGCGCGCGTACAAACACACACAGGCACGCGCACACACATATGCACGCGCGCGCCCGCGTACATATACAATACAACCAGGAACGTGCGCACGCAAGATGTACGTACCACACACACACACACACGTCGTGTGTGTGTGTGTGTGTGTGTGTGTGTGTGTGTGTGTGTGTGTGTGTGTGTGTGTGTGTGTGCGTGCGCGTGCGTGCGTGCGTGTGTTCTAACTGTAAGCCAGTACAGAGTAAAGCAGCTCACTGGCACATCACTGCTTGCTCTTTGCTCGAGTCTTCCGGCATGCTTTTGAATTGTTTGGACATCATGAAGGCGGGAAAAAAAAAAATATATATATATATATTGCTAACCAATCGTTTTTCTTCGAGCTTATCTTTTTTTTAACCCGCCTGATGAACTAGGACTATATATTTTTTCCAGAGGCTTTTTAAAACGATCTTCTCGCATTAAAAAAAAAAAAAAAAAATATATATATATATATATACAATCTCCCATATAATATATATATATATATATATATATATATATATATATATATATATATATATATATATATATATATATATATATATAATGCCAATAATACTTCTTCGCGAAAAGAAAGACATCAAACGTTCCTTGTATTCAGTATATGAATTTGGTCTTTCATGAACAGATACAGCCTCATCTTTCTGTCTTCAACCTTTGATATCAGAAAGGAGGATCGACGATAAATTGTTCTCCGAGAATGCCTTACAAATGCCTGTGCTTTATCAAAAGATCTCATGACAACAATACTTCCCATTTTAAAAGGATTTTATAGTTGTTCTTAATTTCTTTTATTTTTCCACACGTTGTGCACATATTTGGATTCAGATATTTCAGAATGACTAAAATCAGAAAATGATATAAATTTTGTTTTAGCAACAACTCTGTTGCTATGGTGTAACGTGAACATGATAAATGACAAAAGGGAGAACATGAAAATGACGACTAACTGACGGGAGATGAGCGTGGATATGAAAAATGTTTGATCCTAGAAGAACATGAAGATGATGAATAATTGGCGGGAGAAGAATGAGGAAACGATGAATGGAGAACAACATAAGAAGGATAAATAAATTATCGGAGATGAGTGTTGAAATGACACGTGACTGACTGGAAAAAAAAAACAATGAAAATGATGAATGACGGTGTGTGTGTGTGTGTGTGTGTGTGTGTGTGTGTGTGTGTGTGTGTGTGTGTGTGTGGGTGTGTGCGTGTGTATGTGTGCAGGTGTATGTGTGGGGGGTGGGGAGGGGGGTGTGAGTGTTGATGTATATACAAATACATGTACTAACACAGGCTTTTATGTAACGATTTACAATGTCTCTTTGTAAGGTCTTATGTACTTGCGAAATCATGTGGAGCAGACGAAAAATTTCCGATGGACAATAAAGTTGATTGAATTGAATTGAATTGAATTGACCCACTGGAGAAGAACCCCAAAACAAGGAATGACTGACTGAGAAGAACTTGAAAACGATGAGTGACTGACTGGAGAAGAACGTGAATGATGATGAATGATTAACGTCAGAAGAAGACTGTGAAAACAATGAACGTCTGACGGGCCAAAAGCGTGAGCATAATAAAAGATGAACTAGGAAAGACGTGAACATGGGGATGCTGGACTGAGGAGAAATGCGAGAATGATGAATGTTGGACTGGGGGTACTGAAAGCGGGGGGAAGGGGGGGGGGGGGGAGAGATGCGACAATAATGAGTGTTGGACTGGCGAGGAAGAGAAGAACACAGGAGAGATGAATAATAGATGGAAGGGTGGCACGACGCTGATGAACGAAAGACGGATGAGGAAAGCGAAGGAAAGAGAAGAGGGCTGGAGGTGCAGCGGGAACAGACCAATGATGACATAAGAGAATGGGGAATATGGAATCATGAATAATGTATAACAGGGGGTATGGACGGTAATGGAAGGGTTAAAACAATGAAAGGAGGGGGGAGAAACTGAAGGGCCTCAGGCTCAACTTCATGAAATATTTACAGTGGAAAAGCGAAGAAAATGTTCCTTGACGGAGATGGAAACTGGTGGTGGTGGTGTGTCCGGTCCTCTCAGCATGTCCAAACATGTTTATACGATAAAGTGAAGGTCCTCAGATGTCCACACATGTTTATACGATAAAGTGAAGGGACTCTCAGCAGTCCACAACATGTTTATACGATAAAGTGAAGGTCTCTCAGCATGTCCACAACATGTTTATACGATAAAGTGAAGGACTCTCAGATGTCCACAAATGTTATACGATAAAGTGAAGGGACTCTGGAAATCATCAAGGAGTGAACTCTCAGCATGTCCACAACATGTTTATACGATAAAGTGAAGGGACTCTGGAAATCATCAAGGAGTGAACTCTCAGCATGTCCACAACATGTTTATACGATAAAGTGAAAGGACTCTGGAAATCATCAAGGAGTGAACTCTCAGCATGTCCACACATGTTTATACCATAAAGTAAGGGTCTCTCACATGTCCACAACATGTTTATACGATAAAGTGAAGGGACTCTGGAAATCATCAAGGAGTGAACTCTCAGCATGTCCACAACATGTTTATACGATAAAGTGAAAGGACTCTGGAAATCATCAAGGAGTGAACTCTCAGCATGTCCACAACATGTTTATACGATAAAGTGAAGGGTCTCTCAGCATGTCCACAACATGTTTATACGATAAAGTGAAGGGTCTCTCAGCATGTCCACAACATGTTTATACGATAAAGTGAAGGGTCTCTGGAAATCATCAAGGAGTGAACTCTCAGCATGTCCACAACATGTTTATACGATAAAGTGAAGGGACTCTGGAAATCATCAAGGAGTGAACTCTCAGCATGTCCACAACATGTTGATACGATAAAGTGAAGGGTCTCTCAGCATGTCCACAACATGTTTATACGATAAAGTGAAGGGTCTCTCAGCATGTCTACAACATGTTTATACGATAAAGTGAAGGGACTCTGGAAATCATCAAGGAGTGAACTTGAAAAAGTAGGGAGTGGAGAGAAAACTGGACTGAAAAGTACAATACCCTGGTGTGAAAGAATGCAAGTGAGAAGCACAGGAAAGTAAGTAGGAAAAAAGTGTTGTGATGAGAATCAGAAAATTCTACAAGAGTGGGAGTAGGGGCAAAAGAGGGATATTTATAAAGAGTTATAAGCGGTATCTATCAAAATCAAAATATTTTGAGTGGATCAGACGTAAACCATATCGAGGCCTTAAGTATTTATTTTTAAAAAATTCCAGTTGATATCGAGACCGAGACTCGAAACTTGCATGGATCAAAATAGTTGGTAAAAAGGGCAAGATTTCTTTAATCGACGTGATTCAACAAAGTTGCTTCTGGAACTTTACCCCCACCCTTATCCATCAATACCCATACCCACCCTATCAAATAGTAAGCTCAAGGTAAAGCACCCAGGCCGTTGTAAGATGAGTTCACATCCGCCTGCGGCTTCATGTATTGCTGTTCTTCATGTATTGCTGTTCTGACGCTATTGGTGTAGTGTAGCATACACCCTCTATTATTACTCTCTTCCCCTCCGTTCCCCCCACCCCCACCCCACCCCCGCGATAGGCCTTCCTGTTGCGGTTATCACGTCTGCCCTACCACCTTAGTCAGTGTCGAAGCTCAACATGAATATGACTTCATATGAACATGGCCTGGCTTAGGTATCATTTCTCTGCACAGGGTCTATACTGAATCAGCTTTGATACTAGTTTGACGGATGCGCAAGAAATCTCAGCAACGAAATATTACTGAATACTGCCAGAGGTATCAGAAAAGAAACAGCAGCAATGAAACACTATTGAATACTACGAGCGGTACCACAAGCGAGGCGTTTCACGTAACGGGAACGAAAAAACAATGAGCTTGGATGCACTCAGAAAGAATGAAGAGCACAAAACCAGAAGATCTCAGAACCACAGGCTTATTCAAACTGGTGCAGAAACTTGGTCATTAAAAGAGAAAAGAAAGACGTACAGTGTTGACTACCTCCAGAAACGAAACGGTGTATCAGGGGGCTTTTATATGGCAGCCTGTCTTTTGACCTGTGGTACAGGGAGCTAAACGGATGTTAACTTAAGCGAAAATGTCACGCAAGAAGTGAACATAGCACGTGGAACGTAGACGGTTAAAACGGTCATGAAACTGCGAGCGCGCGCGCACGCGCGCGCGCGCACGTGCGTGCGTGCGTGTACCCGTACTTTATAAGTCTCTTTAACAAAACGTTGAACAACAGCTCCAGACATCATCGGCTTTGGATGGCTGGATACAAACAAAAGGTCTCGTCAGACTGTGCTCGTCCGGACATATGGCGGAAAACAAGTCTTTGCATACCTGCTCCACCATCACCTAGCTAAGAATTTTACTGCTTTGAGGAGAAATAAATCACTCAAAGCAGAAAGCATGATCAGAAACAAAACCGAAATGGAAGTCTTGGAGATGGGCTTGAACAATGTCCGTTTCAGCACAGCACGAGCAGACCACAGAGGGCGTTTCCAGGGCTGTCAACACGTACGAAAACAAACAAAACGCAAGCAAACAAACAAGCAAAACGCAAATATACGCACAACAAAAGTCACTCCCGTCTAAGGGAAAACAGATGTACACACGGTTTACAGAAACACTTATTCAAAACATCAATGTTCATGCTGTGGTCCTTCACTGGGATAAAACAAAGCCATGTTAAGTGCACCAACCACTCTGATCATTCCGTTCAGATTTTTTTTTTTTTTTTTTTTTTTGAACAACCGATAAAAATCCTTTCGAGAAAATTTCATTACAACAAACACACATCAAAATGCCTAATTATGTGAACAGCACCACAGAATGGACAGCAAGTGCCTGTTCCAGTGGGTAAACCACCTCTACCTTGTCGCCAGA
>CM065727.1:61838940-61846440 GCA_033310375.1 Conus canariensis
GTGTGTGTGTGTGTGTGTGTGTGTGTGTGTGTGTGTGTGTGTAAGCCCTTACAAGCCACCTATCCGATCAACACGACCACCATTAAGATAGCTTTTTTAAGATACCCAAGAGTTTTAAAGTTACAGCAGCCTTTCAGCATTCGATGCTACGCCCGATAAACACAAACTAGGAAAGCGGAAGGTGATCTATTTCTCTCTTTTTGAGCTTAACCTAACACTAAGTCTAGAGTATACGTTTTGTCTTATCAGTCCTGGATTGTCGTTCAACTAAGGAAAGTGTTCAATGTGGTCGTCTGCGTGTTTGTTTATTCATCTACTGTGTGCTAGCTGAATAATATCGAAAGCGGTACTGGGAAGGCATCCTGTGCCTTTATTTATTTATTTTTTTGCGGAGTATGTCACACTGATCGCCTGTTTTTTTTGGTTTTTTTTTTTACTATTGTCCTGACTTCTCTTATGATTTCCTTCCTCACTAACTGCACGAAAACTTAGGGTGTTAACACCAACCAAATTCTGCTGAACTAAATCTGATTTCATAGATAAGCATGCTGACAGATGTCAGAATTCTGAACACCTCGTTTTAATTGCCATATCATACCAACTATTCTCAAACTTGTCAGAATTTAGTCGCTGTCTAATTCCCCTGAACTCGTTAAAGGCTTTCATTTAATATGAATCATGTTGAAGCTTGTAAGAATACCCCCCCCCCCCCCCCTTCTTTTTAAATTTCATTTCACTTTAATCATACGGAAAGTTGTCAATAACGTAGTCACTATTTAATACTCTTGGCCTCATTTGAAATTGACTTTTCTTCTATGAACCGTTTTGTAACTTTCAAAGCTGTAACAATGAAGAAAACATTGTCTCGGGATCGCACGGAACCAGTAAAAAGGCAGAATGTAGTCATGTTTTTATTAGTGTTGTTGTTTTGGGTTTTTTTACCTCCCTTCAAACCTCATTTCATGTAAACCATATCAAACCCTGTCAGAATCGAATTTGAAACACTTCAAACGAACAGAAAGGGTTCAAATTAATTGTGAAATCGACTTTAATTAATACTTTGTGGAATGCAAAAAGTTTGCATTTGTTTGTTTACATTGCTGAATGACTCATTCCATGCCCCACACCTGCTTTATTTGTGGAAAAGAGAAGAAAAAAGCAGACTAAACATGTTTCTCAATTAGTGCGGTTGTTTTTTTTTTTAAAGGAGGAAGAGGGCTGAGAAACATGAAAAAAAAATTTGAAAGTTATCAGTGGCAGTAATTACTAGCAACATTACACCTATTACAATTATCAGTATTAGTTTTCGCTTACAGTGAGTACTGGTGTTTCTGATGGTGCTACGTCACTACTCTTGCTACTACTACTACTACTACTACTACCTGCTGCTGCTGCTGCTGCTGCTGTTCTGCTACTGCTATATGTCTGAGACATCACGACAGTCATGGCAAGACGATCCAACAAAATTTTGTCAACAATGGGGCTGAGGACTACATTTCAAATGCACACGCACGTACAAACGTGCGCGCGCATGCACTCTCTCTCTCTCTCTCTCTCCTCTCTCTCTCTCTCTCTCTCTCTCTCTCTCTCCTCCATACCCAAGAGCCAGAGAAGACGCAAACTAAATAAAAGGGTGATGGGCAAGGGTCAGAACCCTTCCTGGAAGATATATTTTCGAAAAGCTGCAAAACCTGTGGTAAAGTCTGCTTGGCGAACAGAGAAAGGGAGCTGGTTACAGATGGAGGGACCCTAGTGTGAAAGGAAAACGTTGGCTGTAGGATTTACGCCCAAACGTAGGAAGTCTGTAGACCTGGATATCAGAAAGAGGACTGTTAGCCGTATGGCTTTGGCCCTAAAGAAGGGAGTCTGTAAATATGCATGTCGGGAGCAGGACGAAGACGATGAGGTGTGGACAGACTGAGTGGCACGCTGGAGCCTAGTTTCCAGGCGACTTAAACGACAGAAGAGAAAGACTGGAATTCTGTTCAACGTGCAACCGGCGAAGGGGAACAACAGAGACAGCGGCAACACACGCATGGTGAGAGGATCCGAAAACACGTCGGGCAGTCCCTGTTCTGGAGTTAACCGATGCTAGATTCTCAGGACTAAAAAAAGGCTTCCGTTATCCAGCATACCGGAAGCGCCTTTTCTAGGAGCGCATAAAAGTTGAGACAGCATCTTCATTAATTAAGACTGGCACGGAAGGAGCCGATTCTTCTGCGCTCGACGTGGAAGGTGCGACAAACGCAAGGGAAGCGAGTTGTTGAAATGAGAAACGGGGGGGAAGGGGGAGGGAGACAGTTCTAAAACCGACGCTGGAGACGGGATGGAAAAGGATTATGGCCGTCATAAGGCGCTGCTATGAAGTGGAACAAGGAGCTAAAAAGACAATCGTTCCTCATGAGCTTCTGAAGTCCATAATCATTGCTGAGTGTGATACATATGCGCATTTTAGAGGTCCTTCAACATCCCATTCGATATCGCAAATCCAGAATGGTCAACTGAGAAGAGAAGAACAAATACATGGTTTAACAGTTACATCTCTTAGTGTAAAAGGGAGGCTGGGAGGGAGGGAGGCACGGGGAGGGTACAAGCCAAAGAGAGAAAAAATAAAATTCGACTGCGACGGAAAGCAAAAAACAAAAAAACAAAAACAAATTTTTTTAAAAGAAAACAATCGAGCGTGCGTGAAATCTGCATGAAATGATCGCAGACCGACAGGAATGAGAAACACAGAAGCAGCCCCGCTTCCCATGCCCCAGTGCCCCCAGTTGACTGCCAAGTTTTATCATGAAAGAGTTTCCCCATCAAAATATTTATTTCCTTACACATTGACTGTCACGAACTATGATCCTGATGATCCCAATGACCAATAATTCAATTAATTACATCAACCGAGAAAGAAAAAAACAAACAAAAGCATTGAATGGGGAAAGCAGACCGGGAAAAAATAACCGAAGCGGCTGTCCAAATCACCCAAACCAAAAAACAAAAGGAGAGAGAAATCAATCGTTAGGCCAATGTTGAAAGTCATGTTTACTAATGGCAAGATCCAATGGCTGACGCACTCAGCATGGCTTAGTTTTACGCATCCTAAGATGCCAATCGTCCAGCTTGTATTAACATGCATTGGCTGACATGAATATATGTGCGTATGCCATTTTCTTGTTGCTCTGTGTGTATGTGTGTGCGTGTGCGCTCGCGCGCGCGAGCGTGTGTGTGTGTGGTGTGTGTGTGTGTGTGTGTGTGTGTGTGTGTGTGTGTGTGTGTGTGTGTGCGTGTGCGCGTGTTGTGTGTGTACGTGTTTGTGCGGGTATGTGCCTCCCTGCGTGCCTGCGTGTGCATTTGTGTTTGTGTGTGTACGTGCGCGCGAGATCGTGCGTGTGTGTGTGTGCGTGTGCTTGCGTGCGCGTGAGCGTACAAGCGCGGATAAGCGCAAGCGCAAGCGCGCGTGTGCGTGTGTGTGTGTATGTGTGTGTGTGTGTGTGTGTGTGTGTGTGTGAGTGTGTGTGTGTGTGAGAGTGCGCGTGCATGTGTGTGTGTGTGCGTGTGTGTGTGTGTGTGTGTGCGCGCGCGCGCGCGCGCGCTGACAGAACTTTCTGTCCTCTGCATGGTGACAGCGTTGAAATGGTTCCAGGTGATCTGTTGGACTACAGCAAAATGACGGTGACTGAATCAACATTAGACACCTGATCGGGTGTTGTTCTTGCTGTTGTTTTGTTGTTGCTGTGTTATTGTTGGGGTTTTTTGTTTTGTTTTGTTTTGTTTTGTTTTAATCAAGGTGTTCCAAGGTTCTATGGTGACGGGGAAGACAGATGCTGCCACAGAGAGGACGTGTTGCTGGTGCCAGGTGTGTAAAAATATTTTAAACCTAAAGGAGCAAGTAACGTAATGCCAGGCGTGCATTGGGTATCCCACATTTCACAGCGAAAGAAATGTAATGTCAGGCGTGCACCAAGCATCCTACATTTAACGGCAAAATTAACATAGCGTTAAGCGAAGACCGGGTATCCCACACTTTACGGCAAAAGTAGCATAGTGTCAGGCGTGCACCGGGTATCCTACACTTCATGGCGAAAGTAACATAGTGTCAGGCGTGCATCGAGTATTCAACACCTTACAGAGAAAGTAACAATGCCATGCGTGCAGTAGGTACCCTACACCTTACAGAGAAAGT
The DNA here is from genome assembly GCA_033310375.1 of Conus canariensis. NCBI lineage: Eukaryota > Metazoa > Mollusca > Gastropoda > Neogastropoda > Conidae > Conus > Conus canariensis. The sequence goes on from CM065727.1 coordinate 61,843,118, forward strand.
AACTATACCATGCGTGCAGCGGGTACCCTACACCTTACGGAGAAAGTAACTATGTCATGCGTGCAGCGGGCACCCTACACCTTACGGAGAAAGTAAGTGTCAGGTGTGGACTGGGTACCCTACACCTTACGGAGAAAGTAACAGTGTCAGGTGTGGACTGGGTATCCTACACCTTACGGAGAAAGTAACTATGCCATGCGTGCAGCGGGCACCCTACACCTTACGGAGAAAGTAACAGTGTCAGGTGTGGACTGGGTACCCTACACCTTACGGAGAAAGTAACAGTGTCAGGTGTGGACTGGGTATCCTACACCTTACGGAGAAAGTAACAGTGTCAGGTGTGGACTGGGTATCCTACACCTTACGGAGAAAGTAACAGTGCCAGGTGTGGACTGGGTATCCTACACCTTACGGAGAAAGTAACAGTGCCAGGTGTGGACTGGGTATCCTGCACCTTACGGAGAAAATAACAGTGCCGGGTGTGGACTGGGTATCCTACACCTTACGGAGAAAGTAACAGTGTCAGGTGTGGACTGGGTATCCTACACCTTACAGAGAAAGTAACAGTGTCAGGTGTGGACTGGGTACCCTACAGCTTATGGAGAAAGTAACAGTGTCAGGTGTGGACTGGGTACCCTACACCTTACGGAGAAAGTAACAGCGCCAGGTGTGGACTGGGTACCCTACACCTTACGGCGAAAGTGACATGATGGCAAGTACGCACGGATATCCTACACGTCACGGATCAAGTAACATGTTGCAAGGAGTGCACGGATATCCTACACGTCACGGATGAAGTAACATGTTACAAGAAGTGCACGGATATCCTACACGTTACGGATCAAGTAACATGTTGCAAGGAGTGCACGGATATCCTACGTCTTACGACGAAAGCATCATGGATCCCAGCTTACACTCTATAGGAAAAATAGAAAAACCATGGTGCCAGGTGTGCACGCATAGTCTACATGTTAAATGGAAAGAAATATGGTGCCAGATATGAACGGCTATCCTAACCGATAACCACACGGTGCGATATATGAACGGATATCCTACACCGAAAATAACATAGTGCCACACAGGAAAGGATATCCTACTCCGAAAATAACGTCATGCCAGATATAAAAAGGATATCATACACCGAAAATAACAAGGTGCGAGTTATGAACGGATATCCTCGACCAAAAATAACTCAGCGCGAGACATAAACAAATACTACATGGCGGAAATAACATGGTGCCAGATATGAACGGATATCCTACACCGAAAATAACGTGGTGCCACATATGAAAGGATACCCTACCCCGAAAATAACATGATGCCAGATAGAAAATAACATGCCAGATAGAAAGTAACATGATGCCGGTCGTGCACGGATAGCCTACACCTTCCGGAGTAAGTAACATTGTGCTAAATGTGAACGGATATCCTACACCGAAAATAACATAGTGCCATATATGAACGGATATCCTACACCTAAAATATTATAGTGCCTCATATGAAAGGATATCCTACACCAAAAATAACAGTGCCATATATGAACGGATATCCTACACCTAAAATAATATAGTGCCTCATATGAAAGGATATCCTACACCAAAAATAACATAGTGCCATATATGAACGGATATCCTACACCTAAAATAATATAGTGCCTCATATGAAAGGATATCCTACACCGAAAATAACATGATGCCAGATATGAAAGGATATCCTACCCCGAAAATAACATGAAAGGATATCCTACACCGAAAATAACATGAAAGGATATCCTACTTCGAAAATAACATGATGCCACATATGAACGGATATCCTACACCGAAAATAACATAGTGCCACATATGAACGGATATCCTACACCGAAAATAACATAGTGCCACATATGAACGGATATCCTACACCGAAAATAACAGTGCCACATATGAAAGGATATCCTACTCCAAAAACAATGTGTGAGTTACGAACGGATATCCTCGACCAAAACTAACACGGTGCGAGATTCAAACAAATATCATACAGCGGAAATAACATGGTGCCAGATATGAACGGATATCCCTACACCGAAGACAATATGGTACCAGATATAAATGGACATCTTACACCCAGACTAACAGAGCCAGATATAAACAGATATCCTACACCGAAAATAATTTACAAGATGTCTGGTTGACCAAGCAGTGACGCACCGCATTCGCAGTTTGAAGTTCCGACCGACATAAACACTTATTTTCATTGCCCATCTTAATGCGCTGTTCTCCTGCTTCCCCGTGCTCCACCTTCCCCCGCCTCCACACATGCAGTCTGAAACGGTTATTCTTAACTGTCGCACAAGTTATGGCGCTTGTGGACATCACGCCTAAATGTACCTATCCAAACAACTCATAAAAAGTAAGACAGCCCTGATATGGCCAATGTACCCGTCTCAACTATCAAAAAAAGAAGAAGAAAAAGAAGGAAAGAACAAAATGGATGATGACAAAGAAAAGAAAAAAAAAAAAAAAGGATGATGACATTATGAGAAGGAAACGATGGTTGAGGACATTATGAGAAAGGAAAGAAGGATGAGGACATAATGAGAAAGGAAAGATGGACGAGGACATTATGAGAAAGGAAAGAAGGATGAGGACATAATGAGAAAGGAAAGATGGACGAGGACATAATGCGAAAGGAAAGAAGGATGAGGACATAATGAGAAAGGAAAGATGGACGAGGACATTATGAGAAAGGAAAGATGGATGAGGACATAATGAGAAAGGAAAGAAGGATGAGGACATAATGAGAAGGAAAGATGGACGAGGACATAATGAGAAAGGAAAGATGGACGAGGACATAATGAGAAGGGAAAGATGGACGAGGACATAATGAGAAAGGAAAGATGGATGAGGACATAATGAGAAAGGAAAGACGGATGAGGACATAATGAGAAAGGAAAGGTGGGTTGAGGACATTATCAAAAGGAAAGGTGGGTGAGGACATTATGAGAAAGGAAAGGTGGGTGAGGACATTATGAGAAAGGAAAGGTGGGTGTGGACATTATAGAAAAGGAAAGGTGGGTGAGGACATTATGAGAAAGGAAAGGTGGGTGAGGACATTATCAGAAAGGACAAATGGATGAAGGCTGCATGAGAAAAGACAGATAGATGAAGACGTGTTTTTTTCGGGGGGCGGGGGGAGGGGTTGGGAGAGATCAACACTTTTGTGAGAAAGAATAGACGGATGAGGATGTTAAGAAGAAAGAAAGAAAGAAAGATGGGCGAGGACATGACATAGGGAAGATGGACGAGGGCATCGTGCGCTGGTTTATAAAGCGCATGGTGAGTCAG
>CM065727.1:61851440-61858940 GCA_033310375.1 Conus canariensis
GGGTGACCTGGCTAATAACCATCTGTCAAAGCCAGTGATTTGGTGTAGTCTCCTGCCACTGTGACCGATTTCGCTCATAGCTTTCTGTGAGTGCCAGTGATTTAGCTTGTCACTATGTAGTCATAACCGAGTCAACGCCCATCTTGCGCCGAATTTGATGAGATAAGTGACTGCTCGTTCTTCATTTTCGTTGTCCTTAGTGTTGGAGACGCTGGAGAAAGAGCCGATTGACCATCCACCGCCAGATCTTTGCAGCGAACAGGTGTGCGGCAGGGGGCTGCCTCCAGGATGCCAGAGAGTCATACTACCGTGATAAAATTGACTCTTGTTCTTCATCAAAGCAGTTGTTTTCTCTTTCAAGTGAACTACTTGGCAAACAAAAGAAATTAAGTTTGCCCACGAACATTCCTCCTTCTCAAATCTCTCAACAATTTAGTGAATTCTTTGTTGATAAAATCAAAACCATCCGTGACAATCTTGATGCAAATCCTTCTCAACCAATTCTTTACGATAAATACTGTGGACCACCTTTTTCTACTTTTAATCCTGTGGATGAAAAACTGATAGGCGATCTCATAAGTGAATCCTCCAGCAAAAGTTGTGTCCTTGACCCCATCCCTACTTCCCTCCTTAAACGGTGTGCCTCTCATTTGATTCCCGTGATTACAAACATTGTAAACAAATCTCTCTCGTCAGGCATAGTGCCTCCTCAGTTTAAGCAGGCAATGGTTACCCCTCTCTTGAAAAAGCCAGGACTGGACCTTAATAAGTTAAAGAACTATAGACCGGTGTCCAACCTCTCATTCCTCTCAAAAATCCTTGAAAGAGTTGTGCTGAAGCAGCTTCAGACTCATCTTTCAGACCATGGTCTTCTTGAGGCCTGTCAGTCTGCTTATAGGAAGAATCATAGCACTGAGACTGCTGTATTGAGCGTACTGGACTGTTTACTGTGCAAATCCGACAGTAAACTTGTTTCTCTCGTAGCCTTGCTTGATCTGAGCGCTGCCTTTGATACGCTAGATCACACTACTTTACTTGAAAGGCTTAGGGTCACTTTTGGTGTTGATGGTAGTTCTCCAGTGGTTCGAATCATACATCAGAGATAGGTCGCAGGCGGTGGTTGTGGGTGGTGTAAGGTCTACTTTGTCACCTCTTTTGTATGGAGTACCACAGGGTCAGTATTGGGCCCAGTGTTGTTTACATTGTACTCACAGCCCTTGTCGGATGTTATCTCGGACCATGATTGTGATTTTCACAAGTATGCTGATGACACTGAGCTTTCTAAGAGTGGCACACCTGATGAGTTTGTTTCTGTTCAATCTGGGATGTCTCGGTGTATCAGCAGTGTGCAGGAATGGATGACAAGTAATAAGCTTAAATTAAATTGTGAAAAGACTGAAGTCATGCCCGTTGGAACCTCCTCCTGCCTCAAACTCGTTGAGTCAGAGTCAATGGTTGTTGATGGTACTGAATTGCCTTTCAATAACTCTGTCAAATACCTTGGTGTTACCATTGATCAGTGTCTGACCATGCAGAATCAAATATCTGTAGTCTGTCGCTCATCCTTTTTAGAGCTGAGACGTATTGCTTCCATCCGACGCTTTATATCCAGGGAAGTAGCTGTCAGGCTAGTCTGTGCCACGGTGATGTCAAGATTGGACTACTGCAACTCTGTTTATGCTGGGCTTCCCGCAGAACAGATTGCTCGGCTGCAGAGAGTCCAAAATAGCGCTGCACGACTTGTTTTGAAGAGGAGGAGGTGTGAGCACATCACTCCCATGCTGATCGAACTGCACTGGCTTCCCATACAGTATCGGTGGCAATTTAAACTGGCAGTTCTTGCTTTCCGCCACTTCAATGAATCTTTTCCTCACTATCTCTCTTCTTCTCTCTGCACCTACCAAAGCTCTCGTACCCTTCGCTCTTCTTCACAAAAACTTTTGAAAATCCCTAAGCGTTCTCTGAAATCTGTTGGCGAAAGAGCCTTCAGTTTTAGAGCACCTTCTATTTGGAACTCCCTCCCTGAAGACCTTCGTAATCAGCCTACTCTTTCTTCTTTTAAATCTCAGCTCAAAACTTACCTCTTCAACAAAGCCTATTCTCTTCTGTAGATGACTAGATCTCTCCTAAATTCCTCCACAACTAGTTCGGTGAGGCAGTTTATGCATGTAGGTGCGTCTGCCATTGTGTATTTTCTTTTTGCTGTGTGCATGAATATTGTATGAATAAGTGCAAATGGTGGATGTAAGCGCATTGAGTTGTACAACAAGAAATGTGCTATATAAGTATTATACATTATTATTATTATTATTTATCTTGCCTGAAGAAGACCTAAGAGGTCGAAACGCGTCGCGTTTTGTCTTGTGATTCGTTTGTTCATGTTCGACGGGCGTAGTACTGAAACTTTTTCAGATTTGTTAAAGATTTCCGCCTGCAGTCGGCCCACTTTGCGACTAACTCATCCCCATGTTGTCAGGGTATACAGATGAACATCTGTTCGCTTTTTTTTTTAAACACATAAAAAGCATATTTTATAGGCATGGTTTTGCCTGATTGATTACTCATGATGATGGTGAATGAGCGTGTTTATTGCCTCGTGTCTTCTCTCATGCCAGCCGCACGCGCGCGCGCGCGCAAACACACACACACACACACACACCACACACACACACACACACACACACACACTCGCTCGCTCGTGCACGCGCAACCGTCAAAAAATATAGCAGTTACGCCACTATGGATACTGCTGCTGCTATTGCTACAACTACTACAACAAGAACTGCTTCCACTGCTACCACTACTTCTGTTGCTGCTGCTGGTGCTGCTACAACTACTACTACTACTACAATTACTACATACTATCACAGTCATGCATACGCTCATGCAGATATGAAGCCACTCGGTCAATGATGTGACAGGTATATTCTTTATTGATTTTCTGGACATGCTTTCATGTGACTGTACAAGAGATGGTCAGGAGACGAAGACAGCGATGAGAACTGCAATGAATGTGAACAGAAACTGTATCTTGCTGCATTCAGATCTCTGCGCATGCTATGTCTTGAGTTGAATTTGGCTAGAAGTCAAAATCACTGTTGTAAAGTACAGACCAAGCTGTGTGTAATTAATGGAGGGAACACAGCACGATTGCTAATAATATAGTATACATATCGTAACTACAAGGAGCGGGCATTATTATTATTATAGAAGCGCGTTAAGTTCTAATAGAGATACTGAAAGAAAAGAGGAAAAAAAATGATCTTGTATGAAATTTTTTAAAAACTGCGTCTCCAAAGCACATGATGAAAGATAATGTAGGATCAAATATGGCACAATTTTACTGCAGTGAGAATTTTTATTGTGTCTAAAATGATTCTCCTTGTTTTCTTTCATGTGGCATATGCGTGCGAAATGCCGAATATCACCAGTCGAAAATGTTGACTGGATTAAAAAGTGTAACTGTTCTATCCCTCAGTCATTTCACTGCATGCGCTGTATGATTTATTCAGTAAAGGGAAAACAAACGATCAACAACAAAACCTGGGCCACCAACAGGAATTACAAATGGAAAGATATATTTTTGTTTCTTACGATTTGATTCCTATCTGTGTATCCTTATTAACTGTCGTGTGTAATGGACGTAACTCTTTTGCTGCCAGTTTTCAAATTATTTGTTTGAATAAAAGCACACGAATAAATGAAAGATGAGCCTTACATCATCGATACATTCGACCAAACTTCTGTCATATACAATGTTGATATATTGGCACATAGTTCACCGTCAAATTGTCTCACACTGACGTTTAAGCAAGTACGATGCTAAGATTAAAGCATTTGAACACACACACACACACACACACACCACACGCACGCACGCACCGCGCATGCACGCACGCACGCGCGCACACACACACACACACACCACACACACACACACACACACACACACACACACACACACACACTCCCAGAAAGCCATGTACAATGATGACCTCAGCTAAAGCAACCATTTGAGATAAATGAACAGGGAATTGTGAGACAGCTTGCGTTTCCGAGAGTCATTTAGACAGTCGTCTGTGACCCCCACTGTCAGTCACACTGAAGTGTCTGTAGTTAATATCTCACATGAACAGTCAGTATTTCCAACCATGCAGATATGAACGTCTTCCTTAAGTACATAAGAAAACGCACCGCCCGCAAGTACACACACACACACACACACACACACACACACACACACACACACACACACACACCCGCGAACGCGCACGTACTGCACAACATACACAGGCAAGTGCGCGCGCTCGCGCTCTTGGATACATAAGCCTGCACGAATACAGATGCAAACTTTTTCCACAAAACACACACAAACGCATCCATGAACACACGCACGCACGCACGCGCGCGCGCGCGCGCGCACACGCACACACACACACACACAGAGGCGCGCGCGCGCTCGTCCTTTTGGATATTTTAAATCTAAATGGATAGAGACGCAAAACTTCTCTTCTACTGTACAAAGGTGAAAATAACAAATAAGTAGACATTTCACATTTCACCGTCCTGTCATTCGTGTCCTGTCAGTGAGTGGCATTCTTTCCATCCCCTCGTCCCGACTGCCCCGGACACAATCAAATCAACATCCTACTCTGCCACAGTCTTAGTATCACGGTCTTCACGGGCTACCAGACGTAGCCAACACAGCACCACAGCTGGCTGCACACCAGAAATGAACGCGCCTAAGCCTTGCTTAAGGAGTCGAGTATTTATAGACTTGGCGCAGTTGATTGTTGTGAGAACGTTTGATTGTGCCTGAAAGTTGATTCTCCTCGTTTTCTTTCCTAGGCCCTTCAAGGTACAAGCCAGGTGGTTCTGAGCAGATTAAAATCAAAGGAACGGGACTATTTGGGGGAGACCACTTAGCGCAAAGGTAGGGTCACGGGTGTCAATTGAGGTGAAGGTCATGTATTTAAAGGTTGTGAATGATGTTATCAGTGGAAATAAAAAAAAGTGAAATGATTGGTGGGGGTTGCTCCTTTGATCAATTATCAGTTTCATATCAAATGCTGGCTCAAACGTATGTTAGGCCTCAAAACGCTGACATGGTTTATACAGCAATTTAGAGCAAAATTCTACTTGTGGCGTGTGGCCAGTTCTACTGTGGTGGTGCCTGCTCGGCTCCATGCCTGGCTGGACACCACACCGTTAAACCCCCCTGCCGACCCAGCCTGGTCAAGTGCTGCCTTCCGGAGTGCTCCGCCATGTCCATCCCACGACCGTCGCCATGCGCTCACCGAACTGAAGACTCTTGACAAGAACTCTGACATGGTTGTGGAGGATTCATCCTGACCGAGGTCACCACGAGACTAGGCCACGACGGTTCACAGACTCTGAATCTTGTTTAATGACGATTATTGGGAATGCCCCAAATGATGTTACGGAATTCCATCAGGGACTACAGAACGTGGCTTTACGATACATTCCTTTCATGACTTGGGGTTAAGCAGGCATGAGGGGTATGCAGGCCAGGGAAGTTGAGCAGCACATTCAGAGATGTATTGATTGGGGGGGATTATACTCGACTACAAGCTCGCATAAGCTACACAAATTCTACAGACAACAGTGTAAAAGAGAAATCTGAATACAAATCATTTTAAGTACACGCACGCAAGCACGCACACACGCACGCACGCACGCCCCCCCCCCCCCCCCCCCCCCCCCCCCACAGACTCAGAAATCAGCTTTGTAGAAAAATTCCAATGAAATGCATCTAAAAAAGCATCTCTACAGTAAAATATGGGAAGAAAATCAACTACATCAACAACAAAGAAAAAAAAAAAAAAAACTTTGCAGCTGTTTCCATATCCGCTGGGTCTGAACGCCTTCTTCCTTGCGCTGAACTCTGAAGCGTTCTGAAGCAATCAAAGCTAAGTGAATTTTCGTTATTTTATTCGTTTGTTTCTCACCTGAAGAAGACCTAAGAGGTCGAAACGCGTTGTGTTTTGTCTTGTGACTCGTTTGTCCACGTTTCTCTGGCGGTTCGCTAACATTTATTTAAGATTTGACGAGTTTTTGTTTTGTTACCTTTTTTTTTCCTCTCTCACTCAGATTAACCCTTCACCCCTTGGTACAAGGGTGAGCGGTTTCCCTTGGATTCAGCCCTTGGTTGTCCGCTAAAGGTGGCGGAACCTCTCTTCCCATACTCTCAAGTTCAAGTTCTTCACGTGTATGCGACCATGAAAAGCCACACAGCTGTCACACACCAGCACGTTGCCGTGCACTGCTTGGCATTGAAAAGATCCATCTCACTTCTCCCTCCCTCCCCTTGTCCTTTCCTTGTTTGTTCTGTGTAGTCTGTGTCGTCATTTCTGCTGGGCGGTTCAGTGTCGTAAGCAGCAGTCGTCTGGAGTTACGGGCGTGTATGTATTCCATCATGGGAACAAGAGTTACCCTACTTTTTCGTTACCTTTCACCTTAGTTATTTATTCATCCGTCCAGCGGTAGATCCTGCGCACTGTAGTCTGGTAGATTAGCAGATGTGGTGTAACGTATATGGACTAGTTCGCATGCACTACAATGACACTTCCTAGATGAAACTGAAACTGAAATTGACTGCGACCTTTGACCAATGACCTTGACTTTACAAGGGAGTCGTGCCTTCATGATGACTCGTCACTGTAAAATGTCTTACAAATTACTGGAGACAAGATGGAGACTTTGTTGCTTTGACAATTTTGTATCGTGTCATAGTGTGACCTTCCCACTTCACCTTTGAACTTCACTTCCAGCAACTTCATGAATTTGATGGTTGGTAAGGTCACATTAATATGTACTATTCTATCAAGTCTGCTTTTTTTCCCCTTACCACTGGCATAATCACAGAAAACGGTAACAAAGTTCATCCCAAACACACACAAAGACAGACAAGCCAACACATGGACAACAGAGGCAGAGTGATTACACAGATTAAATTTGTTTAACCAAATGAGTTAAGAGGTATGTGGTTTGCAAACGTATCCCCTGTTTAAATTTCAGTATTGAAAGATATCAAATGAATGATGCAAACTTTTGGTAGATTTTGCACACCTCACAAGGATAGTACATTGAATTTTGTTTCGGAAACTACGCTCAGCCATTGTTTGATAAACAACACAATGTGAAAGTTTCTACGACATACCTCATCATTGGTCACGATCTGTAGCTCTCTAGTAAACTATCACTCCTTATTTAATGCTAGCTGTGATGATATTTTCAAATTACAAACCGTAATAGCCCCCCCCCCCCCCCCAAAAAAAAAAAAAAATAATAATAATAATGATGGATAGGACGAGCTTTGTTTATTCAAAGTAAACAGTAGAAAAGGCAAATAAGCGCCCGTTCACTTAGAAATACAAGGGATGTTAAAGAAAAATTGAGTCAACTTTCCTTGTTCTCCCCCCCCCCCCCCCCCCTTTTTTCTGCTGACCTCTCTCGTTCCTGTTCCTCCTTCCACAACAA
>CM065727.1:61861440-61873940 GCA_033310375.1 Conus canariensis
TACGAAAGCTCGAACATAGAGAGGATGTCTTCCAGAATCACCATATCCCCTTGCGTTACCTGAATACAGCGGAAAATTCAGAATCGTTTAGCAGCCAAAGTATGTACTTTTCCCACCTCGGCATTTTCTTCAAGACCCTATGCTTTTGCAGCCTATGTTAACCTAGGTTCTTTCTGCGTTTCGAATGATTTCCAAAACAGAGAAAGACCAATTGTGTTCAGTTTCTTCAAACATCTTACAATTTCTATTACACTTTTCTTCCCCTTTCTGCATGTTTCAGACCATTCAGCATTCAAACTTAACCATGTTGTAAATACCGTCCCTAAATATTTATATGCATTGGTTATCTTCACTTCAACATTGTCATACAACCATTTTTGTTACCACCCATACGAGAAACTATAATATTTGTCTTATCTAAATCACCAGTCAGCGGCAATTCCCCTGCTTCACCTTTCAGCTGATTCTGTAAATCAATAGCAGTATTGGAAAGCCAAATCATATCACCGGAAAATAATAGCTTAAACATTTCGACAGTTCAAGCGATCAGTTGTATGCCGTGTCTACCTTTTGTGATATTTCAAAGACCGATTTATTTTTCTTTAAATGCAAACATTAGACAATCAAAAGTCAGCCTTGCTTTACACCATGTGGCAACTAAAATAAACACAATAAACACGCAAAGACTGAATTGTTCATATCATCATGAGCCGTATACAGTTTCCCACCGACACCAGTTCTTCTCAAGACATGCCATAATATATTTCTGTTTGCTGAGTCAAATTCTTGGTCTACCATGCCACACCCTGATATGAGTTTCGCCTATTCTTCTACTATTTTTTCTTCTTTTTCTGTCCATTTTGTTAGCTTAATGTTTAAAACATGAGTGCAGACTCTACTGATCACATTTGTTAAAGCTACACCACGATAATTGTCTGGGTTATCCGAGCCCCCTTTTCGTAAATTAGTACAATAATGGATTTTGACCAATCTGTTGGAAACTTTCACCGTCAAATAATAATTTTGTTGTACAAAGCGTCACAAAAATCGATAACAGAGTCTTTTGCGTTCTTTAACATGTAACTGAGTATTTTGTCTGTTCCTGGACTTGTCCATGTTTAAGATTTCTCAAACAGGTTTTAGCTTCTTCTGCTGTTATGGGATAATTAAATAAAAGTTCCTTTAACATTGCTTCAGTTTCAATTTCTTTCCATATCTGTAGCACCATACATATTATCAAATAAAGTGAATACACTGTGGAAGTGATCATGATGGAATTTTATCATAAACACCGGACTTTCTGTCGACTGATCGCTCGATACAGCTTTGGGCCGTTATAAAATGCAGTTTCATTTCGTCAGATTTCATCTTTTTTTTTCTGTACTCTTATCGAATCGTATTCTTTTCTTTCTTTAGTATAAGTGTTTCCCTTTTCTGATTTCCCTAAGGTTGTTTCAGCTCTTCGGAAGTTTTGCAATAGTCTTTTGACCAATCTTTTCTTTTCATCACGTTCATTGTCAAACCACTCGAGTTATATTAGTTACTTATTTTTCTTTCTTCCATCTATCCTGATCATACAGGCAGCAGCTCCGTACAGGGATTCACAAAGAGGTCTGCAGCTTTGTCCACGTCCTCAACCAGACTGTTTGTACCTGTACTAATACATTGTTTAAACACGATAAAATTTAACTTGTCTTTAAAAGTTTATATATTTTCCTCTGACCATACAATACGTTCTTTACTTTGTTGGAGTAACAAACACACCCATTCTCTTCACGTAGGAACCATTCCGTACAACTCACTTTGTAGTTTTGCGCCGGCATACGATGACGACGATGACAACAACGAAGGCGATGACGACAACGACGGCCACCACCACGGCAACAATGACGATGATAGTTTCTCGATCAGCTTCTTTTGGTTTGCCTGTCACACACAACACATGCACACACGTAGAACATGATCTTTTCGTCATTTCTTGTTGCTGGACCGTTTTCTTACAATGACGTGGAGTGTTGATGAAGTGGCTAGCAAGCCTACTAAGGAAGCGATGAGGTCAAGAAACCTGCCTGGGAAGCGGAATAGTTGTATGTACATTCCATTAATATCGTTTAGAGCTCAGCCGACCACGATGAATACATAAAGTTGAAAACATCCACATGGGAAGCGAAGTAGTCCATATATCCACACACACACACACACACACACACACACACACACACACACACACACACACACAGAACTCTGAACTCTCTCTGAACTCTGAAATTTTAAATTGTAAGGCCACCGACCTGTAACACAGAGGAGAGAGAGAGAGAGAGAGAGAGAGAGAGAGAGAGACGCTTGACACTTGACGCGCGTTTAACGCCGGAGAGAGAGAGGAGAGAGAGAGAGAGAGAGAGAGAGAGAGAGAGAGAGAGAGAGAGAGAACTCTGAACTCTCTCTGAACTCTGAAATTTTTAATTGTAAGGCCACCGACCTGTATACAATGGGTACACGTTTGCTGAGCATAAAATGAAAATGGATACGGGTCATCAGCAAAAGGAAGGAATTTCTTTCCAGAAACACATAAGCAAACAATCACAAGGGGAACTAATTCGATGAAACAAACCAAGATAAACACAAATATTTTCACTTGCGTTTGAAGCCAGTCAAACACATATTCATGTATCTAGTTTCCGTTCATAAGTTCATGTCTAGATTTCAGTGCATAAAATGTATACACTGCCAAATTTCTAAGGATCATCATGTTTTCAGATTTCATCAAATAAGCTAAACAATCACCATTTGGATAGCAATAGAATCTTGATAAATATTTTTCTCGCAAGTATGAGTACTTTAAACATTCAAACAAGAAATGGAATTCGTTTTCAATTTTATTACTAAATGGACATTTTTTGATTGTTCGTCTTATCTGTTAGAGAGAGAGAAGAGAGAGAGAGAGAGAGAGAGAAGAGAGAGAGAGAGAGAGAGAGAGAGGGTAATCTCAGAAACAATGACTTGTTACGTCCACCTTGAAACGCGTACAGTGGTCATTAATTCACCGGCTTAGGAGAGGACACAAGTAAATAACGCACCCTCCTAGAAAGGAAAGTTCATCAGCGTAAAAAAAAAGGAAGTCATTAATACATCCGTTTTAGAAGAGAAATAGTTAACACATCTACCTAGGAAGCGAAATACAGTGAAAACATTTATCCTGGAAGCCAAATAGTTAACGTACCGTCCTAGGAAACGAAGTGCACGTAGGAAGCGAAGTGGTTAACATATGCACGTAGGAAGCGAAGCGGTTAACACATCGACGTAGGAAGCCAAGTGGGTAACACACCCCACGCAGGAAGCGAAGTGGTTCTTACATGCATGTAGGAAGGGAAGTGGTTAACACATCCATGTAGGAAGAAAGTGGTTAACACATGCACGTAGGAAGGAAAGTGGTTAACACATGCACGTAGGAAGCGAAGTGGTTAACACATGCACGTAGGAAGCGAAGTGGTTAACATATGCACGTAGGAAGCGAAGCGGTTAACACATCGACGTAGGAAGCCAAGTGGGTAACACATCCACGCAGGAAGCGAAGTGGTTCTTACATGCATGTAGGGAGGGAAGTGGTTAACATATCCACGTAGGAAGCAAAGTGGATAACACATGCACGCAGGAAGGGAAGTGGTTAATACATGCACGTAGGAAGGGGAGTGGTTAATACATGCACGTAGGAAGCGAAGTGGTTAACACAGGCACGCAGGAAGAGAAGTGGTCAAACACGTCCATCCAGCAAGCGAGACGGTCAGCACATCCAGCTTTGGAACGAAGTAGTTACCACATTCATCTGAAAGCGAGATTGTTCACACATCTGGCAAAGAAGCCAATGGGCTAAGACTTTCCTCTGAGAGCGGGAAAATTCACACCTCTGCATAGAAAGCGAAGAGGGTACCACATTCATCTAGAAAGCAAAGTTCTTAACACATTCGTTTGGATGTGGAATGGAAACCTTGGAATGGAATCAATTTCAACTGGTATTTCACCGTGTTGATTTAGTGCTGTTTGGAAGCATATGGGAGCAGAATGCACTATGTGAAACACTGTTATGTAAAGAATGGAACGTATCACGTGACGGAGCATGTAGTGCACAGAACGGAGCGCATGATGAGTAAGACTTCGAAGCATAGGACGAAATGTGCTACGGGAAACACTACATAATGTATAGAACGGAATGCATTCTCTGAAAGACTTTTGAATACAGAATAGAGTACACTGTGAGAAAAGCTTTATAGTATATAGGACGTGGTACATTTCTTGAAGGATATATTGAAAAGATATCTGTTAAAATTCACTCTAAAGGATAAGAGAAAAGACAGTATTCTTGCGCTACGAAACGAAAAACAAAAATTACAAAACAAACACAATGTATTTCAACCTATTTGGTCTTCATCAGGCAAGACGAATAACATTCAAGACAAAGAGAACAAAGGACGACCAGACAGTCACTTATCTCGCTGATCTATCTGGGTGCAGAACAACTACAGAATAGAACCGAGGTTGAAGGAGGACAAAATGGGTTAAAATAGTAATAACAATGGCAACAAAATAAAGAAAATCATCATCATCATCACCATCATCATCATCATGATAACAACAACAACAATAATAATAATAATAGTAATAATAATAATAAGAAGAATATAACAACAATAACAACAACAACAATAATATTAATAATGACAGCAAGATCATATATTTATATGCTAACATGATAATGATGAAAACTAGAATCAATGATAACAATACTTACAGAAGACGAGGAATGGGACAAACGAGGGGATAATTACACTTATATGATGATGATGATGATGATGATGATGATGATGATGATGATGATGATGATGATAATAATAATAAATAATAATGATAGCATGATGGCACTGTAATAAGTCAACAACAAGAATGATGATGATAATAATAATGATAATAATAATATAATATGATGATGATGATAATGGTGGTGGTGGTGGTGGTGGTGGTTGGCACTGCGCTAAGACAACAAAACCCTGTGGACAACACAAAAACACCGTGAAACCGCTGTACAAAGACGACACGCCACACGGTACAAGATAAAACTGAAACAACATAACAAGAAAACAAAACAGCAAAAAGAAAATAAGATACCGGTTGTGTTCGCCGTTGATGTCGGCAGCGTAACTGTTGACCCTGTTGACACTGACGTGGCGGTGATGGTGGAGACTGGTGTGGAGACGGTGGTGGTGTTCTCGAAGGGAATGCATTGGTGCTCTATCCATACAGGTAACGCTGTTGTTCTGCCGCAGCGAACTTCCACCAGTGCTTCCTCTGTGGCTGAACCCAGGCAGGTACACGTCATTGTCGGAACATGGTCTTGATCGAAGAAAGCTGTCATGATTGCTGTGTTGACCAATAGTTATCAACTGTGTGTATATATAAAAGAATAATTACGATCTTTCCGGAGTTGTACTGTCTTCAACTGTCAGTGGAACAGCATCGAGTGAGGCTGCGGGATGCATACGGCAATTGCTTGACGGTGGCATTTTTTACCGGTGGTCTCTGCAGTCATGAAATATGGGCTGGTACACCCTTAGGAACGCTCAGGTGGAGGTTCTGTCGTGTCGCATCCAGTGGCCATTACACAAATGGCATCTGCCAGGGAGCAATTATGTCCCTTCACTTGTTAATGGAATGCCCTGTGCGTGCCTGCATCCTACGTGAATACAGCAAAGGCTTCCAGGGGTGGTGCAGGATTGCTCCCAGCTGGTTTGTTTTACAGTTGAGGACAGTACTTCTCTGGGTCCCACCCGCACCTTCGGGTGGATCTTTTTCTTTCTTCTTTCTTTCCAGATATAATATCTCCGTGCCTCTAGTTATCTAGCTTCCTTCAGCTCTTTAACTACACTTTCCACCGACTTGCATAGGCTTCTTCCGTTCTTGCTTTATTACTGTGTAGCGTGCGCGTGTGTCTGTGCGTGTGTGCGTGCGTGCGTGCGCGTGCACGCGCGCGCGCGCGCGCGCGTGTGTGTGTGTGTTTGAGTGTGTGCTCATGTATGCATACGCAGCCTCTGACTATACGCACATACATGTGACTAGGACAGGTGTTCACACATTACAAGCGTGAATGGATACCGAAAAAACAAACGTCTCACCTTCAACCTTGAGCAGTATCTTCCCCTTGTTGTTGTCAGGTTGTAGATGGAGTTGGAAATTCACAACGTTGGACTGAGACTGGAATATTACACTTCTGTTCTTTGTTGGTACTTCATCAATCTGCAAAACACACACACTGTGACTTCGTTTTAGACGTAGTTGGAAATTCACAACATTGGACTGAGACTGGAATATTGCACTTTTGTTCTTTGTCGGTACTTTTTGAAATCTGCAACACCACACACACACACACACACACACACACACACACACACACACACACACCACACACACACGCATGCAAATGTTTCCTGATTCGGTAAATGTTATTGCCAAGGCAGTGCAGCATACTGTTTTTCTTAACTGCGTCCAGTCATACAGCATTACAACATAGTATGCATGTAAAGGTTAAACAAAAAAAACTACAGTTCGTCTGAGAGAAAGAGACCGTCTAAGAAGGAAAAGTTAGCTTAACGATGAAGGCCCAACGTCCACTCTGTAACACTTGTATTCATCATTGCTGTGAGAGAATAAAATGAAGCTAGAATCAATTTTAGTCTAAGTTACATTAGAACCATCTAGAAACCGATATAACTTCATGCAATATTCACTCCCCTTCCCTTCTTGTCATCTGGGCAACACATTTACATCATCAAGTAAATATACGTCACACGAGAACAATTCTTTTAAACATCAAACCTCAAAGTAAATCAATCTAAACCAACCAACGACAAGGCAGACTCGGTTTATTTTAGCACACAAATAACTCCTTCCACTTAGCATACATCCTCCATAAAATAAAAAAAAATCAAAGCGACGAGTGAAAAACTGAGTGACTGATGTTTGACTAACGACACAGGGAAAACGAAAGATTAGCTCCATCAGGCAGCTCTTCCGTTGGCTCTACCTAGGTAGGCAGCCCGTTGTGTAAACGACAGTGTGGATTGTCGAGCGTTTAGAGTTTGGTCGGTAACCGATCATAGGCGTTCTAAAAGTAGTATCACTCGATCAATACCTTATTAGAAATCCTGTTATAGAAGAAGTCTCACTCCATCAACACCTCATTAGAAGTCCGGTTATAATAAAAGAAGTCTCACTCCATCAACATTTTATTAGAAGTCCTGTCATAACAAAGAAGTCTCACTCCATCAATACCTCATTGCAAGTCCCGTTATAAAAACAAGTCTCACTCCCCATCAATACTTCATTAGAAGTCCGCCATAATAAAAGTCTCACTCCATCAATACTTCATTAGAAGTCCCGCCATAATAAAAGAAGTCTCACTCCATCAATACTTCATTAGAAGTCTCGCCATGATAAAAGAAGTCTCACTCTATCAATACTTCATTAGAAGTCCCGTTATAATAAAAGAAATCGCACTCCATCAATACTTCATTAGAAGTCCTGTTATAATAAAAGAAATCGCACTCCATCAATACTCATTACAAGTGCTGTTATAATAAAAGAAGTCTCACTCCATCAATACTTCATTAGAAGTCCCGTTATAATAAAAGAAGTCTCACTCCATCAATACTTCATTAGAAGTCCCACCATGATAAAAGAAGTCTCACTCCATCAATACTTCATTAGAAGTCCCGTTATAATAAAAGAAGTCCCACTCCATCAATACTTCATTAGAAGTCCCGTTAAAATAAAAGAAGTCCCACTCCATCAATACTTCATTAGAAGTCCCGTTATAATAAAAGAAGTCCCACTCCATCAATACTTCATTAGAAGTCCCAGCATGATAAAAGAAGTCTCACTCCATCAATACTTCATTAGAAGTCCCGTTATAATAAAAGAAGTCCCACTCCATCAATACTTCATTAGAAGTCCCGTTATAATAAAAGAAGTCCCACTCCATCAATACTTCATTAGAAGTCCCGTTATAATAAAAGAAGTCCCACTCCATCAATACTTCATTAGAAGTCCCGTTATAATAAAAGAAGTCCCACTCCATCAATACTTCATTAGAAGTCCGTTAAAATAAAAGAAGTCCCACTCCATCAATACTTCATTAGAAGTCCCGTTATAATAAAGAAGTCCCACTCCATCAATACTTCATTAGAAGTCCCGTTATAATAAAAGAAGTCCCACTCCATCAATACTTCATTAGAAGTCCCGTTAAATAAAAGAAGTCCCACTCCATCAATACTTCATTAGAAGTCCCGTTATAATAAAAAGTCCACTCCATCAATACTTCATTAGAAGTCCCGTTATAATAAAAGAAGTCCCACTCCATCAATACTTCATTAGAAGTCCCGTTATAATAAAAGAAGTCCACTCAATCAATACTTCATTAGAAGTCCCGTTTTAATAAAAGAAGTCACTCCATCAATACTCTGTAGAAATCGTTAAATAAAAGAAGTCCACTCCATTAATATGTCATTAGAAGTTCCGTTATGATAAAACAATTCCACTCCATCAATATCTCATTATAAGTCCCGTTATATAAAACGTGTCTCACTCCATCAATACCTCAGTAGAAGTCCTGTTATAATAAAAGAAGACTCACTCCATCAATTACTTCATTAGAAGTCCCGTTATAAAAAAGAAGTCCCACTCCATCAATACCTCATTAAAGTTCCGTTATAATAAAAGGAAGTCCACTCCATCTATACCTCTGTAAAAATCCTGTTACAATAAAACAAGTCTCACTCCATCAATACTCATCATCAATAAAACAAGTCTCACTCCATCAATACCTCATTACAATAAAATAAGTGTCCACTCCATCAATACCTCATTACAAGTTCCGTTATATGAAACAAGTCTCACTCATCAATCCTCATTACAATAAACAAGTCTCACTCCATCAATACTCATTAAATAAAAACAGTCTCACTCCATCAATACCTCATTACAATTCCGTTATAATAAAACAAGTCTCACTCCATCAATACCTCATTACAATGAAACAAGTCTCACTCCATCAATACCTCATTACAATGAAACAAGTCTCACTCCATCAATACTCATTACAATGAAACAAGTCTCACTCCATCAATACCTCATTACAATAAAACAAGTCTCACTCCATCAATACCTCATTACAATAAAACAAGTCTCACTCCATCAATACCTCATTACAAGTTCCGTTATAATGAAACAAGTCTCACTCCATCAATACCTCATTACAATGAACAAGTCTCACTCCATCAATACCTCATTACAATGAAACAAGTCTCACTCCATCAATACCTCATTACAATAAAACAAGTCTCACTCCATCAATACCTCATTACAAGTTCCGTTATAATGAAACAAGTCTCACTCCATCCATACCTCATTACAAGTTCCGTTATAATGAAACAAGTGTCACTCCATCCATACCTCATTGGAAGAGCAGTCGAGGCTCACGCTCACGGTGCTGTTGTCCCCGTCCTCAATGCTCACGCTCTCCAGACACTCCACGCTGCCGTCAGGGCCTGAGGTGTCAAACAGGTCCAGCAGCAAGGCGTACAAGAGCAGCTGGTGCCCACAGGTGGTGCTGATCACACAGGGGCAGGTGGGGGTGGCCTCGGTGCCGCCGAAGTGGTGCAGGTTCCTCTCCAGGAACACCTGTGAGCCTCGGATGGTGTTGCCCGCATCGCAGATGTCGCTCACCAGGCCGACTGCGAGGGTGCAAAGAGATATTGTTCACGGTTTTTTAAATGTATGGTGAAGAACTTCAAAGCCATGCATTCGGTTTCTTGTTGTTTTTTTGTTTGTTCGTTTGTTTGCTTGCTTGCTTGCCAAGGGACATCGTTCACGCTTTTTGAAATGCGTGGTGAAGAATTTCAAAGCCATCCGTTCGGTTTTTTTTATTTGTTTGTTTGTTTGTTTGCTTTTGGTGATGCAAACTATAGCACAAAGCACCGTTGAAGGCTTCTTGCTTTGCCAAAGACAAACAAGGAATCCTAGAACCCATGAACAAAATGAAGATTTATGACATAATACAGTGGTGCTGTGGCAGAGAGAGAGAGGAGGGGGGGGGGGGGGGCTCAACAGAGTGAAAGGGTTAGAGACAGACAGACACAGACAAAGAGAGAAGAGAGAGAGAGAGGAGAGAGAGAGAGAGAGAGAGAGAGAGAAATTACTACTATACTAAAATAGGCCCACATGGATTGTCCACAGATGCATGTGTCCATGTGTATACATACCTCGATGGTGTACAAGGTGTTTTGGGTGTATACGTTATACTCTGTACGTTATGTTATAATATGTTACAAATGTAGATCACGTGTGAACATAAAAGTGGTGGGATGGGGAAACTGGGAGTGGGTGTGATAGATAGATAGATAGAGAAGAGAGAGAGAGAGAGAGAGAGAGAGAGGGGAGAGGGGGGGGGGGGGGCGAGGACAGGTTGTGGTAATGGAAAGAATGGGCGAAGAGCTGGAATGATTGAAACTAAAAAAATCAGTTGTGGGAATTGAGTCCATCAGGAATTCTGGTGCACAGGGCAACACTAGGATACTCCCTCACCCCACTCACATGTTGTCTAGCACAGAACACTCCTTTACACCCCACCCACATGCTGTCTAGCACAGAACACTCCTTTACACCCACCCACATGCTGTCTTGCACAGAACACTCCTTTACACCCCACCCACATGATGTCCAGCACAAAACACTCCTTTACACCCCACTCACATGCTGTCCAGCACAGAACACTCCTTTACACCCCACTCACATGCTGTCTAGCACAGAAAACTCCTTTACACCCCACCCACATGCTGTCTAGCACAGAACACTCCTTTACACCCCACCCACATGCTGTCTAGCACAAGAACACTCCTTTACACCCCACCACACATGTGTGGAACTTAACCGACCCATGTGTTAGCAACCTTTACACCCACCCAACAATGCTGTCTAGACAGAACACTCCTTACACCCCACCCACATGCTGTCTAGCACAGAAAACTCCTTTAACACCACCCACATGCTGTCTAGCACAGAAACACTCCTTTACACCCCACCCACATGCTGTCTAGCACAGAACACTCCTTTACACCCCACCCACATGCTGTCTAGCACAGAACACCCTTTACACCCACCCACATGCTGTCTAGCACAAACTCCTTTACACCCCACCACATGCTGTCTTGCACAGAACACTCCTTTACACCCCACCACATGCTGTCTAGCAAGTGACACTCCTTTACACCCCACCACATGCTGTCTAGCACACTCCTTTACACCCCACCCACATGCTGTCTAGCACAGAACACTCCTTTACACCCCATCCACATGCTGTTGCCAGAACACTCCTTTACACCCCACCCACATGCTGTCTAGCACAGAACACCCCTTTACACCCCACCCACATGCTGTCTAGCACAGAACACTCCTTTACACCCCACCCACATGCTGTCTTGCACAGAACACCCCTTTACACACAACACACACACACATACACAACACAACACACACACAACACACCACACCTTTAATCGCGTATTCGTCCATTCTCGTATCTACTTTTCTACGTCATTATCTATGCGTATTTCTTTGTCTTTCATTTGACGTCATCAGTCCCGAAGACGGTCTACGACCGAAACGTTGACGATTTCTCTTTTTCTTTCTGTGACAAAGTGGTCTTAGGGCATAGGCAGGATCCCAATCGAACCAAGGATTTCAACTGCGCAGGATGTTCAATCTCATCTTTGTGCCTGCCACTTTGCACAGATCTTTCATGCAGACTAAATCTGCTGGGTATTGCGGATCATAAGAGGTAGCAGAGACAGCAAGCGGCCAGCGCTCAGGTCAGCCAGGCAAACAATCTTGAGACCAGACCAGCCAAAAGTTGATGTTGCTCTTCTCTTTCATGGCAGAAATTGCATTTCAGCAAGGAATTCTCGTCAGCAAGTCTCGAACTCTCGTCAGCAAAACCATCCTCACACACACACACACACACACGCACACGCTCTCTCTCTCTCTCCCTCTCTCTCTCTCTCTCTCTACATGTTCGTCGTCTAACGATCAACACGACATCAGCATCCTGACAACATAACATCGAAGCAAAAACACTATAACAAACTATCGATAAACTCAGTATAATAATCTAATTCTAACAAACAACTATTAAACGAAACTTAATCAAGTTTTTGATAATTTGATTTCGGTCGTTCCCAAAACAAAATGTAAACAATTAAATCGCCTAGCAACTAAACTTTTGCAACTGTAGCGAAACAATTAATATTCCCAAACAATTGATTTCTTTTTTCGATTGATGTACGATTTATGTTCAAAATAAAAACAGCTTAAATCTTTGCTTGCTTCGATGCAACTTATATTTACCTATCTTCTATAGAAACATATTTTATTTCTGATCTACAATCTGATCTTATGAC
>CM065727.1:61878940-61881440 GCA_033310375.1 Conus canariensis
AGGGAATGAATCAGCCATAAATCAATTAATTAATCAATCAGTCGATAGGTCAGTCACTCAAGAAGAGGCACGATTGGTCTCATTCATCGACCCTTAACAAAGATAACTGAAACACTAACAGATGAGGATTTCGGGCGATTCGCGTGTCGATTTGATCAGACTGACACCAGTTGTCTCCCATTCTGTTCCCATACAGTCCTTCGAATGAGACTACAAACCGAGGTTCCGTGTGTAAACGCTCACATAACATCTTCCACACACGTAAAATCCCATCACCAACTTTCGGAAGAAAAGGCCAGCGTGACCTTTGGTATGGATGACACGTTACACCTGCATGCACCCTGCGTGAAAATTGAAAGAATGCAGGAAGAAAACATAGTGAATGATATTGACTGGATGACACGGGAAACGACTGAATGAAACACAGGCAGGCAGCTCTACAGTCGATTCTACCTAGGTAGGCGAGCCTGTCGTGTAAACGAGTGTGGATTGTAAAGCGCTTAAAACTTGGTCTTTAGCCGAGGATAGGCGCAGTTAATTAATGTAAAGACTCTTGATACTATTAATTATAATAATAATGATAATGACAATAATGATGATGATAATAATAATAATAATAATAATATTTTTTATTCCTCCATTGCTACGCGTGTAGGTCCTTATTGGGCGTATAACCTCAGCAGAACACGATTTGATTGGCAGAGAAAGAGTGCAATGGCCGACGGCTTCTATACCTCCCCCCCCCCCCCCTCCCTCCCCTCTATGTATAACCTCAACAGAACACGTTTTGATTGGCAGAGAGGAGAGAGAGAGAGAGAGAGAGAGGAGAGAGAGAGAGAGAGAGTAAGAGAGAGAGAGAGAGAGAGAGAGAGAGTAAGAGAGAGAGAGAGAGTAAGAGAGAGAGAGAGCGAGAGGTAAGAGAGAGAGAGAAGAGAGAGAGCGCAATGGCCGACAGCTTCTAAACACCCCCTCCGTCCCCGGGCGTGGAGGGAGGGGGGTTAGGAGGGGGCACGGGTATGTAATGTTCGAGACTTTTGACAGGTGTCTTGGGCAACTTGTACCAATCTAAAACTAACTTTGCCATTTTCTTCAGTCGATGTGTGACGACGAGTGAGATCTGAATTGTCAACTTCACGCCACATAACGGCAATCTCATCTAAGCAGCAGGATATAGATTCTCTCTCTTCCCCCCCCCCCCTTCTTCCTCTCTCTCTCTCTCTCTCTCTCTCTCTCTCTCTCTCTCTCTCTCTCTCTCTCTCCAGAGACAGCAACGGTAGCCAGGCGTGCAGAAATGAGTTTTGTTCAGTCACCGTCTAAAGAAAGGAGCACGTGTAACAGTTATGAAGAATGTTGCTCGGTCTCTTCTCGTGGATGCCACTAACTTTGAAAATATATGATGTCGCCCCTGTTTCTGACGTATGTTAACAAGTGCGCGCACTCCATTGCACCATGTCCTAGAGGTGTGTGTGTGTGTGTGTGTGTGTGTGTGTGTGTGTGTGTGTGTGTGTGTGTGTGTGTGTGTGTCGTTGTTGTTGTTGTTGTTGTTGTTCCTTTGCTTAACGTCTCTTCACATAGAGCGATATTAGACGGTTAGTGAAGAGATAACAGAAAAAGAGTGTGATCTGAATACATGTGCGTGTGATTGAGATTAATCTGCGCATGCATATCTATAATATCTTTAACCATTTAAAAAATAAAAAGAATAGACTTACATAATTAAAGAACTAAAGAGAGGAATAACTGTCATGCAGTTAAGGTGAAGAAGCCAGCAGGACTCTTGAATAAACATTGAACAACTTTAAGCATCAGATCATCATCAGCTAGTACGTCTTTAAACCAAGCCTGTGAGTCTGATCTCAAACAAATCGGGGAAAAGTAGTTTCAGCAGTTCACAATGAAGAAACACATGAACTGGAGTATATCAGAACCATAAATGCACGTTACTTTTTAAAAAACAAAAATCGGTTCTAAAAGCATCCAATCAAAATATATAGACTGTACATGTGAGAAGTTTATTTCTATTGGTACTGTTAATTGCCTAACACAATATAGGACTCGTGTTCTTTTTAGACAGTGTTTCACCTCTTATATCATCAATATGACTCCGACTAGATTTTTCCCAATAAGTTTTAAAAGGAAATTAAAGAAAATCCGCCAGTTAACATCGACAAACAAATTACAGGACAAAGACACGACGCACTTCGACCTCTTGGGTCTTCTTCAGACAAGATAAACAACATTCAAGACAATGAAAAGAAGAACGAGCAATCATCACTCATCTTCTCAAAGAACACCTAAGAGGTCGAAACGCGTCATGCTTCATCTTGTAATTGGTTTGTCGATGTTAACTGGCGGGATTGACTTTAAATTCCTTTTTAAAACTTATTTGTGAGGTCTAGTTGCAAAGTGAGGCGACTGCAGGCGGAAATCTAAACAAATTAAAAAAAAAAAAAAAAAAAAAAAAAACGATTCACAAGGCAAAACACGACGCGTTTTGAAG
>CM065727.1:61883940-61888940 GCA_033310375.1 Conus canariensis
CCTTAATGCTTGGTTGCCAGCAGACAACAAAACGCTGCTCTTCTCGCAAGTCTGTTTTGAGGCAAAGTAGTCTCAGCGTTCTAACTATGTAGTCTCTGTCATCAGTAGATAAACGTGGGCATTCTAACAATGTTTTGACTTTGTGGTGTAGCTATGACAGTACTTCTCACTGGATTCTCAGTGCCAGCGTGCTGGTTCCAGCCCCGTAAGCGTCTGGTGGGTGGAGTTCAGAGGGATGAGTATGGTAGGAGGAATATTCGTCTGGTGGGGGGGAGCCTGAGGGTTTGGGGGGAAAGGGGGCACGACTCGTGGGCGGAGTATAAAGGGGAGGGTGTGGTGAGAGAAGTATGGAGGGGGGGTGAGAGGAGTATGGAGGGGGCGTGTGGTGAGAGGAACTGGAGGGGGGTGTAGGGGGAGTATGAAGGGGAAGGTGTGGTGAGAGGAATATGGAGGGGGGTGTAGGAGGAGTATGAAGGGGAAGGTGTGGTGAGAGGAACATGGAGGGGGGTGTAGGAGGAGTATGAAGGGGAAGGTGTGGTGAGAGGAATATGGAGGGGGGGTGTAGGGGGAGTATGAAGGGGAAGGTGTGGTGAGAGGAATATGGTAGGGGGGTGTAGGAGGAGTATGAAGGGGAAGGTGTGGTGAGAGGAATATGGAGGGGGGTGTAGGAGGAGTATGAAGGGGAAGGTGTGGTGAGAGGAACATGGAGGGGGGTGTAGGAGGAGTATGAAGGGGAAGGTGTGGTGAGAGGAACATGGAGGGGGGTGTAGGAGGAGTATGAAGGGGAAGGTGTGGTAAGAGGAACATGGAGGGGGGTGTAGGAGTATGAAGGGGAAGGTGTGGTGAGAGGAACATGGAGGGGGTGTAGGAGTATGAAGGGGAAGGTGTGGTGAGAGGAACATGGAGGGGGCTGTAGGAGTATGAAGGGGAAGGTGTGGTGAGAGGAACATGGAGGGGGGTGTAGGAGGAGTATGAAGGGGAAGGTGTGGTAAGAGGAACATGGAGGGGGGTGTAGGAGTATGAAGGGGAAGGTGTGGTGAGAGGAACATGGAGGGGGCTGTAGGAGTATGAAGGGGAAGGTGTGGTGAGAGGAACATGGAGGGGGGTGTAGGAGGAGTATGAAGGGGAAGGTGTGGTAAGAGGAACATGGAGGGGGGTGTAGGAGTATGAAGGGGAAGGTGTGGTGAGAGGAACATGGAGGGGGCTGTAGGAGTATGAAGGGGAAGGTGTGGTGAGAGGAACATGGAGGGGGTGTAGGAGGAGTATGAAGGGGAAGGTGTGGTGACAGGAATATGGAGGGAGGTGTAGGAGTATGAAGGGGAAGGTGTGGTGAGAGGAATATGGAGGGGGGTGTAGGAGGAGTATGAAGGGGAAGGTGTGGTGAGAGGAACATGGAGGGGGGTGAGGAGTATGAAGGGGAAGGTGTGGTAAGGAACATGGAGGGGTGTAGGAGTATGAAGGGGAAGGTGTGGTGAGAGGAACATGGAGGGGGGTGTAGGAGTATGAAGGGTGGAAGGTGTGGTGAGAGGAACATGGAGGGGGGTGTAGGAGTATGAAGGGGAAGGTGTGGTGAGAGGAATATGGAGGGGGTGTGGAGTATGAAGGGGAAGGTGTGGTGGAGGAACATGGAGGGAGGTGTAGGGAGTATGAAGGGAGGTGTGGTGAGAGGAATATGGAGGGGGGTGTAGGAGAGTATGAAGGGGAAGGTGTGGTGAGAGGAACTATGGAGGGGGGTGTAGGAGGAGTATGAAGGGGAAGGTGTGGTAGAGGAACATGGAGGGGGGTGTAGGAGAGATGAAGGGGAAGGGTGTGGTAGAGGAACATGGAGGGGTGTAGGAGTATGAAGGGGAAGGTGTGGTGAGAGGAATATGGAGGGGGGTGTAGGAGGAGTATGAAGGGGAAGGTGTGGTGGAGAGGTATGGAGGGGGTGTGTAGTGAGGAGTATGAAGGGGAAGGTGTGGTTAGAGATGGAGGTGTGTAGGAGTATGAAGGGAAGGTGTGGTGAGAGGACATGGAGGGGGGTGTAGGAGGAGTATGAAGGGGAAGGTGTGGTGAGAGGAAATGGAGAGGGGGTGTAGGAGGAGTATGAAGGGGAAGGATGTGGGTGAGAGGAACATGGAGGGGGGTGTAGGAGGAGTATGAAGGGGAAGGTGTGGTGAGAGGAACATGGAGGGGGGTGTAGGAGGAGTATGAAGGGGAAGGTGTGGTGAGAGGAATATGGAGGGTGTAGAGTATGAAGGGGAAGGTTGTGGTGTAGGAGTATGAAGGGGAAGGTGTGGTGAGAGGAGTATGAAGGGGAAGGTGTGGTGAGAGGAACTAGTGGAGGGGGTGTAGGAGGAGTATGAAGGGGAAGGTGTGGTGAGAGGAGTATGAAGGGGAAGGTGTGGTGAGAGGAACATGGTGAGGGGGTTGTGTAGGAGGAGTATGAAGGGGAAAGGGGTGGTGAAGGAAATGGGGGGTGTAGAGGAGTATGAAGGGGAAGGTGTGGTGAGAGGAACATGGAGGGGGGTGTAGGAGGAGTATGAAGGGGAAGGTGTGGTGAGAGGAATATGGAGGGGGTGTAGGAGGAGTATGAGGGGAAGGTGTGGTGAGAGGAATATGGAGGGGGTGTAGGTTAGGAGTGTAGGGAGGAGTATGAAGGGGAAGGTGTGGTGAGAGGAATATGGAGGGGGGTGTAGGAGGAGTATGAAGGGGAAGGTGTGGTGAGAGGATATGAGGGGAAGGTGTGGTGAGATGGAGGGGGGGAAGTGTGTGAATGGGGAGGGGGTGTAGAGGAGTATGGAGGGGAGGTGTGGTAGGGAGTATGAAGGGGAAGGTGTGGTGAGAGGAACATGGAGGGGGGTGTAGGAGGAGTATGAAAGGGGAAGGTGTGGTGAGAGGATATG
Organism: Conus canariensis; assembly: GCA_033310375.1. NCBI lineage: Eukaryota > Metazoa > Mollusca > Gastropoda > Neogastropoda > Conidae > Conus > Conus canariensis. Next base: position 61,886,826 of record CM065727.1, read on the forward strand.
AGGGGTAGAAGAGTGTGGTGAGAGGAAATGGAGGGGGGTGTAGGAGGAGTATGAAGGGGAAGGTGTGGTGAGAGGAATATGGAGGGGGGTGTAGGAGGAGTATGAAGGGGAAGGTGTGGTGAGAGGAAATGGAGGGGGGTGTAGGAGGAGTATGAAGGGGAAGGTGTGGTGAGAGGAATATGGAGGGGGGTGTAGGAGGAGTATGAAGGGGAAGGTGTGGTAAGAGGAACATGGAGGGGGGTGTAGGAGGAATATGGAGGGAAGGGTGTGGTGAGAGATGTGTGTGTGTGTGTGTGTGTGTGTGTGTGTGTGTGTGTGTGTGTGTGTGTGTATGCATACATACATATATGCAAATCAGCCCCACTCTCCCACTCCATCCCATCTATCTCTCCCTTTGATCCTGCAACTTGCGTACGTGCGTGAGCCGACATCACAGAGAGCGTGCAAACCCCACAGCCTGCGTCGCCCTGTCCGCTACTCTGCTCCCTCTCCCCTCTGGTCCGCGCTGTACTTTCACTTACCCTTCTGATTAAACTCAGCCATACTTACACTTTCCTCTTTGGTGATTTAATATGCTCTTTATCGCGAGGAGGAAACAGTGGTTCCTAATTTTCACTCATTCACTCACTCACTCTCTCTCTCTCTCTCTCTCTCTCTCTCTCTCTCTCACACACACACACACACACACACACACACACACGTGCGCGCGCACGCAGCATGCACGCTCGTACGCATCATGCACGCTCGTACGCAGCACACACACACACACACGCACGCACGCACGCACGCACGCACGCACGCGCGCACACACACACACACACACACACACACACACACAGTGACAAGCATGTACATGAACGCATATGCGCACATACTGACGAGTCCACACAACACACACACACACACACACACACACACACACACACACACACAGTGACAAGCATGTACATGAACGCATATGCGCACATACCGACGAGTCCAACAATCACACACACACACACACACACACACACACACACACACACACACACACACACACGTAATAATCAAGGAGCCACAGTTCACTGGTAGGCATATCATTGTTATCCTCGGCCTTCCGGAAGGCTGATTTCGTTGGTTGTTGTTGCTGTTGTTGTTGTTGTTTGTTGTTGTTTTCCACGACACTGATTCGCACTTTTTTTGTGTTGCGTTCATCGGCCAGGATCTTTCCGAGGTGCGCAGCAAAAATCAAAATATTTCTTTGTGTGTGCAGGAGCCTAGCTTCTTTTGAATGGCGTCACTGCCCTGATATGAACTTGGGCTCTTGTTTCATCTCCTGTCCAAAAACTCAGGGCTGTTCTTCCACCCATCTTTCTGACCTCACCACCTCAGCTGACCACAGCAGCTTGCACGTGGGAAGGGAATGCAGCCACGTTCGCCTCTCCCACCCCCCACCCATCCCCTATCCCCCCCCCCCTCCCCCGACACATCTACACACACACACACCCCATCCCCGTACGCCCTTGCCTCGCCTAAGAAGCAGGTATGGCACGCACGGCACGGAAAAAGTAAATAGAAACACAGCTGCTCGAGCCACGAGCCGGCCGGGCTCAGGAAAAAAAAAATGGCAGTGCAAACGGCCTCGGTTTTCTTCTTCTTCTTCCTCGAATACTTGTTCACTCAAAAATGAGTAGGTCACCAGCGCGCATGTTAAAAAGTAAAATAAAATAAAATAAAGTGCGAATCAGCCTGTTGGCCCCTGGAGCAAAACCCGGCAACAAGGGGTCTCACACGATATTCAAAAAGTTAAAAGCAATGGCCAGATTCAGGCCCAGGTAACCATAAAACATCTGGGGAAGTTAAAATAGAAAAGCCGTCAATATCCGATCTCAAGACTGTCGTATCAATTTGATTTTAAATGAGACTGCATTTGTGGCAATCTTGATGGCACCCGGCAGTGAGTTCCACAGCCTTACAGAACTATGATAAAATGAATGTAAGTGGCTGTCAATATTTGATGCAGGTATGGCATAACATTGACCGCCACACCTGGTGCTACTTTTATTCAATACTAGTTATTCCATTGGGATATCAATTAGTTTAGCTCTGCCTTTGAAGAAGATATTAAGTTTGATA
>CM065727.1:61893940-61896440 GCA_033310375.1 Conus canariensis
TCCCACTCCCCCCCCTCCCCCCCGCACCTCTCCCTCCTCTTCCCCCCACCGTCGTCCCTATCCTCCCCTCTCGGTCGTCACTCTTATTCCGTCTTCTAAACAAGCTTTTGACAGTCACATAGTACAACCAAGCAGCACGCTGTTCACAGAAAAGGGGAAAGAGGTCTCCCTTCTCGGAGGTCACAGGCACACGACTGAAACAAGTCTTTCCGTTCTGATGGAGCCACAGTTTATGTGAATTTGGTTACCCATAGTCCGAAAATGGGACTGTACACACGGTAATATGGGAATCGTCCTAGGCGATAGAGGTGTGTCAGAAACGATTGATGTGGGTTTGTGTGCGACTTCGTTCTATGGTGATGGGAGTATCGCTTTAGTGTAGGATAAGTGGTGTGCTGGGGTAGCCATACACAGCCTCATGTGGGTGAAAATGATAGTTGTGTGTGTGCGTGCGTGCGCGCGCGCGCGCGCGCGCGTGTGTGTGTGTGTGTGTTGAGAGGACAGTATTCATAACATGTAAATACTATGAGCAGGCGACATGAATTGTTCTGTTTGCTAGATGGTTTATGATGATCCCCGTATGCTGACAGTGAAGGACTGTATATCTTACATTTCATCCGCCTTCTGTTCTATGTATACGTGACAATAGTTTGCAAAACTACCCACATGAAAATTTTCGAATGACATCGGATAACTCGATCCTATATCCAGTTGTAGGAAGATTGTTGCTGCGTAGATCTGCCGTTCGTCATCAAGAGTTTATTCGTCCGTACGTGAAAATGGGGTGATGGTCGTGTGTTCAGGATTATATTCTGTATAGATCTTCTGGGAGAGGGAAGACTGGGGGAGGATGAAGGACACTATAGACTGTCAGCGGCCCACACTATCTGGTGGGGCAAGGGACAGTGTGGTAGGTAAGGGGGGACAGCATGGGCAACCTGGCGCATCAAGGACTGTAAAGGAGCTGTGTGCGGATGGACTAGTCATCTCGAGTTCTTTCCCTTGTTTACACTACATTTTTTTTCTTCTTCTGCACAATTAAAGCTCAAAGCGGGACCTAAGCCCCTAGGGCTCGCGTTGAGGCGCATCTTTCGTGTCATGACGCACAAAATGCGCGTTAGAAATATACCTCGGGCGTCAGTCCGAAAAATAAATAAATAAAAAAGAAAAAGAATAAATGATAATAATAAAAAATAAATAATTAAAAAAGAGAGAAAAAGAAGAAAAAGAAGTGATTTGATCATACGATTTTTGTTTGTTGGTTTATTGCCCATTCATTCTTTCTTTCTTTCTTTCTCTGTCTGTCTGTCTTTCTTTCTTTCTTTCTTCCTTTTAACGCAGTTAATATGTCTAATGTTGCATATGATGTTTATCGAGATAAGGGTACTAGTCTAATGCTTGATTTATGAACTTTCCGAAATCTCGCAGAAGAAATTAAGCTGATAATAATCGATGATCGATTTCAAGAACGAGACAAGGATACAACATTAATACAGTCCTGGAGGGGGGGGGGGGGGGGGAAGATACATTTCTGATAGAGATGCAGAATTATAGAATGTGGTATAACTATCTTCATTTGATGCCAAGGGTGCACCAACACAATCAGCCATGTCTCACTGATGAGGACGAATCATCGGACGAAAGGCCTCTGAGCAGGCAATATGAATGGTTCTGGTTTCATACAGATACGGAACGACGTGGCATTTGATGAGATGTCAAAATAAACAAGTATGTCCAAATGACAATTGGCTATTTCCATAAATGCATCAAATTTATTTGGGATTAATGCATTTACGCGAGTGTGTGTGCTAAATATCAGTCTTGCAGAATATACTATAATGTTTAGAGAGAATGAAAAAGAGTTAAACAACACATCACACACACACACACACACACACACACACACACACACACACACACACCACACACACACACACACACTCATATAGAAATAACCCAGTACCCATCATCAGGTGGAGAGATGACTTCTTCTGACCTCAGATCTGGCGCGAGACATGGGTTCTAGAGTCTTTTAGATAAGACTTTAAACCGTGCTCCCTGCCCATGCACACTTATATAACACATTAAATGCCTAACACGTATGTTTAATTCTGTGTCACATTTCAAAGAAGGAGCAGGTTTAATGTAAAAACAATATAAGCTGGACAAGCCATGTTTTAAAGTATCACTGTCTCCTCTATTCAGCATGTTCAAAACCATACATTTTGACCTGTATTTTGAAATCCGCTCGCCGGTCGTCCCCCCCCCCCCCCCTCCCTCCCACCCACCCCCTCCCTCCCACCCCCCATCACTGTCTCCTCTATTCAGCATGTTCAAAATCATACATTTTGACCTTGTTTTTGGAATCCGCTCGCCGGTCGTCCCCCCTCCCCCCCCCCCTACCCCCACCCCTCCCACCACCCCTGTTCCCACAGCGTCCCTCTCCCTCTCCCTCCCCCGTTTTGCTTGGTTGGGTCTTTTCTTGCACCACAAGCAGCAG
>CM065727.1:61898940-61901440 GCA_033310375.1 Conus canariensis
TTTCGGCTTTCTGCCCTCATCAGTGGGCTGTTAACTCGCACTGGCAGTGACTCCCACACTCACTCTGTCAACTTCCCCACCCCACCCCCACCCCTGCAACCCTCCCTCCCCATCCTCACAACACACACAGTTCCTCCTCCAACCCCCTAAAATGCTGCCCATATATGATAATTAACAATGACCAATTTTTTTTTTTTCAATCATGAATAAATGAATGAATCATGTAAAAAAAAACAACAAAAAACTGAAAGCATTCAAACAACAAAAAGAAAACACAATGGTCGGAAACAAGTGTATTTATTGCCAGATATCAAACAAGTGTATTTACTGTCAGATATCAAACAAGTGCATTTATTGCCAGATATCAAACACGTATACATATTGTCAGATATCAAACAAGTGTAATTATTGTCATATATCAAGCAAGTGTATTTATTGTCAGATATCAAACAAGTGTATTTATTGTCAGATATCAAGCCTTCTTCAGTTACAGATCACCACATGAGCCAGGACGGTCAGTGTTTAGATGTTCACAAAATGACAGTTAAAGATGTCGTCGCTCAGATCGCTTTTATCCGGAGACGAAGTTGGCAGTGAATGATTTGTTTGTACCTTCCGTTCACCAAAACTGTAGCAGTTGGCTGCACACCAGTAACTGATGCGCTAAGGCCTTGCTTTAAGGAGTCGAGTAATTATAGACTGGCGCAGTTAGATTGAATTGCGAATTTTTATTGTGTCTGAAAGATGATTCTCCTCGTTTTCTTTCATAGGGCCATCAAGGTACAAGCCAGGTGTTCCAAGCAGACAGACTAAAATCAAAAGAATGGAACTATTTTGGCGCGCGCTTCCAGCTGGCGCAAAGATAGGGTCACGGGTGAGTGCAACGGCCTGAAATGTGTGTCAGCTAAGGAGAAGATCGTGTATTTGAAGACTGTTTGTGATTTCATCAGTGAAAATCTCCCAAAACAAGGGAGATGATTGATGGGGAGTTGTTCTTTTGATCACCTGCCGGTTTAACATTAAATGCTGGCTCAAATTTACGGCAGGCCTCAAAACGCTTGCATTGATTGTATAGTGTTTTAGTGCCAAAGCCGAATTGTGGCGTATGGGCTGTAAGGGAGAGGAACTTGATGGAGATGGAGTGAAGAAAGGGCAGAGGAGTAGGAACAGGGTGAAGATGGTGGATGGATCCCATTCAGGCCAGGAACAGAAAGGCTGGATCAGTGAATGCTGTGGTGGACTAATCATTAGTCATTAAATAAGCATCCCCTAAATCTACTTGAACATGTGTTATTAGCAAAAGACTAAAAAATCGAACTAATTAGATTCAACAGACTCAAGCTGTAAGAGATAAATTTTGAAAATGTCACAAACTATTAGCTTAGCCTCCGGACAAGGCAACGAACCAAGGAAGTTTCGTCGACTGGTGAAGTTTAAATATTGGCCAATATCATCACTGGCCTGCTCTGTTGACCAAATAGAGTGGGAATGGTAAATGTTCATTGAGTCAGCGTTACTCGGGTAGGCAGCAGCGAGTAATGCCATGCCGTACTATTCGCTCCGAAAAGACGCAAGGTACGCCACATAATCAACGTAACATTAACGGGAGAAGATTCATCCACTCACATTAGGCATCACTTCGTTCTAATTTACCAGCTGTAGGAGGCTGCAGAGTAAATTTGCCGCCAGCTTATTATGATTAAATACTGTTCTAAATTATTGCTCTGCGAGTACTGTATTTTTTTATGGTCAGTTGCTTTAATTATACTGGGGTTTTGAGTAATAAAAAGATCTAAACATGTACATGCTAATGCTGCCATCCTCTCGTTTATTGATAAAATGCCTGAAATGATAACGGTTCACAAGGGTGAAAGTATTGTTAGGAAATCATTAATTCAAATCACCAAGAATAAAGAATTTCATTGTGTTGTCATTAACCTTGCCAACGGTTTTTTTTTTTTTTCTTTTTCAATCAGACTAAAATTTGAGCGGGACAGTCCATTAAAAAAACCGCAATTTATAAACTCGTTCGAACCAATTTTGTTTCAACTCATACAGAGTCTACACTATTTACATAGAGGTGGAGGTGAGGTTTATGATATAACGTAGTTTTCACCTAAATAGCAACACCAATTATTTGAGTCAGTTTGCCCCAAGAAAAGAACTTTGAAGCAAAGAAAATCACCCATGAAGTCCAGCTAAAGACTTTTTATCCTGTCTTAAGAAGAAGGTGCTGGTGAAAGTTAACGGCGAAACGTTAGTAAAAGGAGTCCTGGTCACGTACATGGGAAGATAACAGGAAGACTGCCCTTCTCTGTCAGAGAAAGAAATCATACCAATCAAACCGAAGTTCCCTGTATTTGTTACTGTTCGTTCATGTGTTTGTTTGACTCTATTCAAGATGAACAAGACTCTGCCAATCTTGCATAAAGCTTAATTTACGTTTGTTTATTCCTCTAGTTGTTGCTGTTGTTGAAATCGATGTGACAGGTACAGGATA
>CM065727.1:61908940-61913777 GCA_033310375.1 Conus canariensis
CTGACTGATTGTGTCCAGATAATACTTTTCCCCTCCAACAACACTTTGACATCAAAAGTTATAAATGTGGTGATCCCTCTGTCCCTAATATATCACAGTCACACACGTTTGTGTTTAAAAAAATAAATGATACTCAATTTCCAGCTTTAATGCAACTGTTAAAAAAAAGGAAATTCGTAATTTTCCAGAGTAGTCACTTGCCAAATCTTCCAGAGGAAGATGACATTATGGGAAAAAGGATACAAGTATTAAAAAAAAAAAAAAAAAAAAAAAACCACGAGAGAGAGAGAGAGAGAGAGAGAGAGAGAGAGAGAGAGAGAGAAAGAAAGACAGAGAGAGAGACGGAGACAGAGAGGGAGAGCTTAGACGGGGACAGGGGAAGGGGGAAACAAGAGAAATACCATTTCTCTTGGGGAGACGAAGGGACAGAGCAGGGAGAGCGTTGAAAAAGGAAGGCGCGGGGGTGGAGTGGAGGTGGGGGTGCCAAACGTCCGGCCCCACGTTATAATTAGCACGGTGAAAGAAGACAAGTCACGTCGGAGAGCGGCTGACCGAATATTTCCATCCTCCTTTCCATCCTCTATCCCCCCACCCTCCTCCCCCATCCTACTACACCCCAACTCCCGCACCACTCCCCATCCTCGTTCGGCCAGAAGCGAAAGCAGCTTTACCTGAAGCCAACACTTCGTGATTTAACAAAAACAGCTTTACCTGAAGCCAACACTTCGTGATTTAAACAAAAACAGCTTTACCTGAAGCCAACACTTCGTGATTTAACAAAAACAGCTTTACCTGAAGCCAACACTTCGTGATTTAACAAAAACAGCTTTATCTGAAGCCAACACTTCGTGATTTAACAAAAACAGCTTTACCTGAAGCCAACACTTCGTGATTTAACAAAAACAGCTTTACCTGAAGCCAACACTTCGTGATTTAACAAAAACAGCTTTACCTGAAGCCAACACTTCGTGATGTAACAAAAACAGCTTTACCTGAAGCCAAAACTTGTTATTTAAACGAAAATGTCCAGTTTAAATGAAAAGCATGTTGACAATACGATAATTTCCGGTTGTGTAAATCGTTCGCAAACCTCTTAATTAATAAAGTAGAATGATTATATAAAGAGTTAACGTAGACGGCAAATTCATGAAGGTCTAGACAGTCGCATTATTTTTGTTTTTTGTTGTTGGATTTTTAGAAATTGTTTTTCCAATAATAACAGCAAACAAATGTCAACAACACGCATATGAATGAATATGCAAAATCAAGAAGGGAGAGGGGGGTGTAGAGAAATAATGACATACACACATAAAGACATACTAGACAAAAAGCATTTTACCAGTTCAATTGAAAAAAAAAAAGACACACACACACACACACACCACACACACACCACACACACACACACACACACACACCAAAAAACAAACAAACAAACAAACAAAAAACCCAGTATGGAACGAGTCACAAATACACTACTTTCTTTCGTCTACAAGGCAATCGTGGAACATGTACATCCGCTATACCTGACCATGCAGGTAACAGTCATTAGATACAATCACACATTCACAAAAAAGTTTTCTAAAATTTCTTAAATGTAGCTGTTGCTGTCGACCAGTTACTGCCATCTTTTGTTTCCCACTCCTTTATGTCATTACATTAGAAACATCAACAAGTTTTTCATAGGGACACCCCTTTCTCTGAAATTCCATGTACTTCATTTCTAAACAATGATTATATTTTTCTATTTTATATATGTTGTTAATATATCTCAGAAAGTGTTTGATAGTTGGTTTTATTTTGTTTATTCTACATCTGTATATATAATTTTAGCCCATAAAATAATGTGGTCAAACACCTCATCTGTTTTCGTATGTTCATTGTATCCAAACAGAACCAGCTCCATATTAAAATTCTTTTTGGTGCAATGTTCGCATTTTTTCTTTCAATATCTTTTCCAATTCCCCCCAAAAGTGTTTTGCAAACTGACATTGCCATAGGTAATGTTGGATTGAATCGGTGTCAGTTTCGCATAATGTACACAGATCGCTGACAAGAATTCCCATCTTCTTTCAAATGTAATTTGTAACAGGAATATTATGACAAATTCTTATCTGGAACCATTTTAGTTTTAATTTCTTTAATTTGTTTTACTTGTTTTGATATTTGTTCCCAATCTATTAAACAGCTTAATTCATTTTCCCATTTTGTAAAGGAGCTAATATCAAAGATGGTCATTTTTTCCATGAAAGTGCTATTAACGTAGACGGTAAATTCATGAAGGTCAAATCAGTCGCATTACCATTATCATACTCAGTTGTGCAAATGTGTTAAATGTCAACATTAACGCGACTATTTTTAACCCGGTGGTTCTTACTGCTTGCATGTGTGTGTGTGTGTGTGTGTGTGTGTGTGTGTGTGTGTGTGTGATATACTATCAAAAGTATAATCGATTTAGAGAGTGTACAATAGCTTGCAAGCGTGTCAAAACATAAAACGGCGCATAATCACGCATGACTGACACATTAAAAAGTTACAGATCCACCTTGTGTGCCTATGGTAAGGCTCTGTGAGTGTATTCACAAATGCTTTGAGCGTGAATGTGACTACAAGTCTCTGTTTTGCAGGGCCAGGTTTCTAATTTGATTAGGAAACATAAAAAGCGTTTGCCATACATCACAAAAACATTTTTGTATATCATAATCGCAACACTTGACAGCACATGCACTTGTTTTGTCAATATATGCGTAACATTTTAATTCGAGGACACGAAAGGCAAGAAAACTGAAAAACGGTAACAGTCTTGAGAGAGAGAGAGAGAGAGAGAGAGAGAGAAGAGAGAGAGAGAGAGAGGTGTTGCTTATAGCCCAGCCGACCGCAAAGGGCCAAATTAGGGCTGTCACTGCGTTGAAGTCAACTCTCAAATAATAATAATAATAATAATAATAAAACAGAGAAGAGAGAATATATGTATGTGCTTGAGTGTCTAAATGTGTGTGTGTGTGTTTGTGTGTTTTGTGTGTGTGGGGGTGTGCGTGCGTGCGTGCGTGCGTGCGTGCTGTGAGTTGAGTGGGGTGGGTGCGTGCCGTGCGTGCGTGCGTGCGTGCGTGCGTGCGTGCGTGCGTGCGTGCGTGCGTGCGTGCGTGCTGCGAGCGTGTGTGAGGTGAGTGAGTGTAGTGAGTGTGTGTGTGTGTGTGTGTGTGTGTGTGTTGTGTGTGTGTGTGTGTTGTGTGTGTGTGTGTGTACGTGACGTAAGAAAGTGTACAAACTTTTGTGCGCAAGTTAAAAGCAAATAGCGCATAAGCTCACATGATATAGTATACACATTAAAGGTCACAATTCACCTTGTACGCCTATAGTCTGCCTGTGGGGTGAACTCATAGATGTTCTGAGCGTCGATTTCTTAGGTTCTATCTTGCTATCTTTCCCATTTTCTATATGATGATGGCGATGACGATGATGAGATGATCTAATATCACATCCTAATATCATCATCATCATCATCATCATCATCATCATCATCATCGTCAATTACAACAACAACAGCAATAATAATAATGTATAATAAAACAACAATAACAATGATGATAATAAGTATAAAATAATAATAATAATATAATAATAATGATGATAATAGTAATGATAATAATAATGATAATAAAAATAGTAATAATAGTAATAATCAATGTAATAATGACAATTGTTATTATCATTATTCTTATTATCATTATCATTAGCACTATTATTGTTATCGTCGTTGTCGTTGTTATTGGTAATTATAACTGTTATTGTACAGATTCTTCTTCTTCCACTATTATCATTACTATGATTACCAACACTATCATCATTATTATCATCATCATACGATTGTAATACCCATATTTCTCCTTTTCCCCCCCTCCGCCCACCCACCCCCCATCCCCCCCCCCCCCCCCCAAAAAAAAAAAAAATCATAGTATCGTTTTAAATTGTACCTTCGCCCATCCAACCTCTTCCCTCTTCTCTTTATGTTCAGTAATTTTAGTCTTTTACCCACGCCACTGTTATTATTATCATTACCATCATCATCATCATCATCATCATCATCATTATGGCATTATTTACTATTATTGTTATTATCATAATTATTATTATTTGTTGTTGTATTATTATTATCATCATCATCATTATTATTACAACAGAATTACTTTTCCTCATTAAAAAAAAATCATCATGGGTTTAATCTGTAGTTTGTCCTCTTCAACCTCATTTCTCATCTCTTTCCATTCCATACTTTCAGTCTTTCACCCATGCCACAGTTTGCACCGAGATCGAAGAGAAAGTGACACTTTGTTCGTCCTTTGTTTTTTCACTGTTTTGAATCTTGGGTGTTTCTGCCCGAAGAAAACCAGTAAGTCGAAACGCGTGGTGTCTGTTTTTGTAATTTGTTTGTTCCTTAGTTTGGTGGCTCAGTAATTCCTTTTTTTTTTTTTTTTTTTTTTTTGCTTTCATGTCTCAATTTCCGCTTTGCAGTTCCCCGCTTCGAAACCTACCTTTCTTAGATTTGGTCAAGCATTAATTTGAAGCGCACGACAAGGGAACGATCCGGATAACGACTGTCTGCATTATAGGCCATGCTTTGACTCTCTCTCTCTCTCTCTCTCTCTCTCTCTCTCTCTCTTTTTTTTTTTTTTTTTTGTTGGGCGTGTCTTGACAGCATCCGTTCCATGAAAATGGCTGGTCGAACCCAACGCAAGTTTTAAACACCGACTATCTCCCTTGCAGATTTCTGAACATCATCTTCGAAATGGCTTTTCACAAGCCTGAAGCCTGGCTTATGTTTTTCAAAGAAGGTGAC
>CM065727.1:61913877-61933877 GCA_033310375.1 Conus canariensis
AAAAAAAAAAAGACACACACACCACAACACACCACACACCACAACCACCACACACACCACACACACCAAAACAAACAAACAAACAAACAAAAAACCCAGTATGGAACGAGTCACAAATACACTACTTTCTTTCGTCTACAAGCAATCGTGGAACATGTACATCCGCTATACCTGACCATGCAGGTAACAGTCATTAGATAACAATCACACATTCACAAAAAAGTTTTCTAAAATTTCTTAAATGTAGCTGTTGCTGTCGACCAGTTTACTGCCATCTTTTGTTTCCCACTCCTTTATGTCATTACATTAGAAACATCAACAAGTTTTTCATAGGGACACCCCTTTCTCTGAAATTCCATGTACTTCATTTCTAAACAATGATTATATTTTTCTATCTTATATATGTTGTTAATATATCTCAGAAAGTGTTTGATAGTTGGTTTTATTTTGTTTATTCTACATCTGTATATATAATATTTAGCCCATAAAATAATGTGGTCAAACACCTCATCTGTTTTCGTATGTTCATTGTATCCAAACAGAACCAGCTCCATATTAAAATTCTTTTTTGGTGCAATGTTCGCATTTTTCTTTCAATATCTTTTCCAATTCCCCCCAAAAGTGTTTTGCAAACTGACATTGCCATAGGTAATGTTGGATTGAATCGGTGTCAGTTTCGCATAATGTACACAGATCGCTGACAAGAATTCCCATCTTCTTTCAAATGTAATTTGTAACAGGAATATTATGACAAATTCTTATCTGGAACCATTTTAGTTTAATTTCTTTAATTTGTTTTACTTGTTTTGATATTTGTTCCCAATCTATTAAACAGCTTAATTCATTTTCCCATTTTGTAAAGGAGCTAATATCAAAGATGGTCATTTTTTCCATGAAAGTGCTATTAACGTAGACGGTAAATTCATGAAGGTCAAATCAGTCGCATTACCATTATCATACTCAGTTGTGCAAATGTGTTAAATGTCAACATTAACGCGACTATTTTTAACCCGGTGGTTCTTACTGCTTGCATGTGTGTGTGTGTGTGTGTGTGTGTGTGTGTGTGTGGTATGATATACCATCAAAAGTATAATCGATTTAGAGAGTGTACAATAGCTTGCAAGCGTGTCAAAACATAAAACGGCGCATAATCACGCATGACTGACACATTAAAAAGTTACAGATCCACCTTGTGTGCCTATGGTAAGGCTCTGTGAGTGTATTCACAAATGCTTTGAGCGTGAATGTGACTACAAGTCTCTGTTTTGCAGGGCAGGTTTCTAATTTGATTAGGAAACATAAAAAGCGTTTGCCATACATCACAAAAACATTTTTGTATATCATAATCGCAACACTTGACAGCACATGCACTTGTTTTGTCAATATATGCGTACATTTAATTCGAGGACACGAAAGGCAAGAAAACTGAAAAACGGTAACAGTCTTGAGAGAGAGAGAGAGAGAGAGAGAGAGAGAGAGAGAGAGAGAGAGAGAGAGAGAGAGAGAGAGTGTTGCTTATAGCCCAGCCGACCGCAAAGGGCCAAATTAGGGCTGTCACTGCGTTGAAGTCAACTCTCAATAATAATAATAATAATAATAATAATAATAATAAAAAACAGAGAAGAGAGAATATATGTATGTGCTTGAGTGTCTAAATGTGTGTGTGTGTGTGTGTGGTGTGTGTGTGTGTGTGTGTGTGCGTGCGTGCGTGCGTGCGTGCGTGCGTGCGTGCGTGTGTGAGTGAGTGAGTGAGTGTGCGTGCGTGCGTGCGTGCGTGCGGCGGGCGGGCGGTGCGTGCGTGCGTGCGTGCGTGCGTGCGTGCGTGCGACGAGCGAGCGTGCGTGCGTGCGTGCGTGCGTGCGTGCCTGCGAGCGTGTGTGAGTGAGTGAGTGAGTGAGTGTGTGTGTGTGTATGTGTGTGTGTGTGTGTGTGTGTGTGTGTGTGTGTGTGTGTGTTGTGTGTGTGTGTGTGTGTGTGTGTACGTGACGTAAGAAAGTGTACAAACTTTTGTGAGCAAGTTAAAAGCAAATAGCGCATAAGCTCACATGATATAGTATACACATTAAAGGTCACAAGTTCACCTTGTACGCCTATAGTCTGCCTGTGGGGTGAACTCATATATGTTCTGAGCGTCGATTTCTTAGGTTCTATCTTGCTATCTTTCCCATTTTCTATATGATGATGGCGATGACGATGATGATGATGATCCTAAATATCATCATCATCATCATCATCATCATCATCATCATCATCGTCATTACAACAACAACAGCAATAATAATAATGATAATGATAATAATAACAACAATAACAATGATGATAATAAGTATAAAATAATAATAATAATATAATAATAATGATGATGATAATAGTAATGATAATAATAATGATAATAAAAATAGTAATAATAGTAATAATCAATGTAATAATGACAATTGTTATTATCATTATTCTTATTATCATTATCATTAGCACTATTATTGTTATCGTCGTTGTCGTTGTTATTGGTATTATAACTGTTATTGTACAGATTCTTCTTCTTCCACTATTATCATTACTATGATTACCAACACTATCATCATTATTATCATCATCATACGATTGTAATACCCATATTTCTCCTTTTCCCCGCCTCCCGCCACCCCACCCCCATCCCCCCCCCCCCCCCCCCCCAAAAAAAAAAAAATCATAAGTATCGTTTTAAATTGTACCTTCGCCCATCCAGCCTCTTCCCTCTTCTCTTTATGTTCAGTAATTTTAGTCTTTTACCCACGCCACTGTTATTATTATCATTACCATTATCATCATCATCATCATCATCATCATTATTGGCATTATTACTATTATTGTTATTATCATAATTATTATTATTTGTTGTTGTTATTATTATTATCATCATCATCATTATTATTACAACAGAATTACTTTTCCTCATTAAAAAAAAAATCATCATGGGTTTAATCTGTAGTTTGTCCTCTTCAACCTCATTTCTCATCTCTTTCCATTCCATACTTTCAGTCTTTCACCCATGCCACAGTTTGCACCGAGATCGAAGAGAAAGTGACACTTTGTTCGTCCTTTGTTTTTCACTGTTTTGAATCTTGGGTGTTCTGCCCGAAGAATAACCAGTAAGTCGAAACGCGTGGTGTCTGTTTTGTAATTTGTTTGTTCCTTAGTTTGGTGGCTCAGTAATTCCTTTTTTTTTTTTTTTTTTTTTTTTTGCTTTCATGTCTCAATTTCCGCTTTGCAGTTACCCCGCTTCGAAACCTACCTTTTCTTAGATTTGGTCAAGCATTAATTTGAAGCGCACGACAAGGGAACGATCCGGATAACGACTGTCTGCATTATAGGCCATGCTTTGACTCTCTCTCTCTCTCTCTCTCTCTCTCTCTCTCTCTCTCTTCCTCTCTCTCTCTCTCTCTCTCTCTTCTGTTGGGCGTGTGCTTGAGCAGCATCCGTTCCATGAAAATGGCTGGGTCGTACTCAACGCAAGTTTTAAACACCGACTATCTCCCTTGCAGATTTCTGAACATCATCTATCGAACATGGCTTGCCACAAGCCTGAAGCCTGAGCTTATGTAGTTTCAAAGAAGGGTGACTGTAGGCAAAAACTGAAACAAGAGTGAAAGCAGAATGACTGCCCCGACACACGAATGAACGAACAAATTACAAAACAAACACGATGCCATTCGTCCTGTTGGGTTTTCTTCAGCAAAGACAAACAACATTCAAGACAATGAAAACACTGGACGAACAGACAGCTACAAATTTCTTCGAATCGGTTGCAGATTTGGTTCTGGGTGAATGATTTAAACTACGGAGTGCAGCCGAGGTTGAAGAAGAGACAATAGGGCTTAAAATAGTAATAATCGATAGTAATGGTAGTAGAATCGCATGATAAGTATACAGCTAATAATGGTATTAGTTGTAGTAGTAATAATAATAGTATACTAACAGAAGAAGAGGAATGAGAGGACAGTTACAAAAATATGGTTATGGCAGCAATAACAATAATTATAATAAAATCGGAAATGAAATGAGGCAGCGAACAGTAAACGATAAACAGTAAACAAGTTGGGTATTTTTTGCTCCCATAAGAAAACCAAACAGAGTAACTTTTATTCAAGACTGGCACAGCCTTTTAAACTTGAATAAAGTCGGACAAATACATAGACGAACAATCTAATAGTGGGGGAAAAAACAAGCGCAGGCCAACAACTGAACTATCTTCATAGTAATGACTTGGCAAAGATTTGGACTTAAGGAGGGGGGGGGGGGGGGGGAATTTGAAGATGGAGAAACTGGGAACATGAAATTAAGAAAATATGTTACAGTTATGAAAACTCTTCACTAGCTGCATAAGGGAACCATCGCAATCCCTTTTGAAATACCCAACTTGTTTACTGTTTATCGTTTACTGTTCCCTGCCTCATTTCATTTCCGATTTTGTTTTGATTAAATTGAGGTTATTTGTATTTGTTTCTGTCCGTCTGTGTGTTTGTCTTTTGATCTCCCTTGCATCTTAGGGTGGATCCTCAAGCGTAGGCTCAAAGATTGTCCCCTACATTTTATACTATTTGCATAATGTCTTTAGTTTTTCAGCAACTTTTTTCCTCCCCACACTTTGGTTTGGTTTCATTTACTACTCTTCGCTGGCTGCTTTGGGGGTGCTATTGGATTCTTTTTTGCACCCTTGGTGGTGAGAACACCACAGTATTATGGACTGTGGTGTGTCTCTATTTGACGCCAGGAGCGCAGACACAACCACCGTGTCTCCCTGATGAGTCCGACCCAGCGGACGAAAGGCCTCGGAGCAGGCAACACAAATATATCTGCCTTCAAAAGGGATTATGATGGTTCCCTTATGCGCTAGTGAAGAGTTTTCATATCTGTAACATATTTTCTTAATTTAATGTTCCCAGTTTCTCCATCTTCAACCCCCCCCCCCCCCCCCCCCCCCCCCCCCCCCCCCCGCTCCTTAAGCCAAGTCATTACTATGAAGATAGTTCAGTTGTGGCCTGCGCTTGTTTTTTCCCCCCACTATTAGATTGATCATCTATGTATTTGTCTGACTTTATTCAAGTTTAAAAGCTGTGCCAGTCTTGAATAAAAGTTACTCTGTGTTAGGTTTTCTTATGGGAGCAAAAAATACCCAACTTGTTTACTGTTTAATAATAATAATAACTGATGATGATGACATTCACCGCCCCTACTATCCACACTTCCCGTCCCACCCGCCACCACCATCCTCTCTCTCCTCTCACACACACACACCTACACTACACTACACCACCCCTAACCCACTCACCCCACACACAAAAGCTCTTTCAAACCCTAGACTGGATCCCAGAACGACGATGACGACATACTCACGCACAATACAGCGTAGGTGATCTCCGTGTAGTGGGTGAACTTGGGGAAGTTCTTGCTGTTGCACGTTGGCCCCGTGTCCGCCAGCCTGGACTGCGGCCGGCAGAAAGGACGCTCCGAGCACTCCACGGGGAAGTTGATGGGGTGGGTCTGGATCACGCAATCGCCTTCAGCGAAGCTGCAGCAGTCTGCCCGGAAGTTGTCGTCGTCCGTGGTGACAGGAGGGCAGTTCTGATTGGTCGGTTTGGCGCCGTTCATCATGGTGAGCAGCTCCACCTGGTGGTCCTGAGGGCAGTTGATGTCCAGGAAGTTGTGGAAGTTGCCGAAGCAGGCCCAGGCTTTTTTCTCTGGGTAAGTCACAGACACGAGGGCAAGACGTGGTGAATTAGTGTAAAGAAAAACAAACATCATCGGTGATGAACTGGTGCTGTAGAATGTAGTAATGATGGAGCGGTGTGACGTTTCGGTGAATGATAGTGTTTGTATGTCAATAAAGTGATGGCAAATGTTGATGTATATATGTCAATAAAGTGATGGCAAATGTCGATGTATGTATGTCAACAAAGTGATGGCAAATGTTGATGTATATATGTCAATAAAGTGATGGCAAATGTTGATGTATATATGTCAATAAAGTGATGGCAAATGTCGATGTTGCATGTCGATGAAAGTGATGGCAAATTTCGATGTTGTATGTCGATAAGAGATGGCAAATGTCGATGTTGTATGTCGATAAAGTGATAGCAAATGTCGATGTTGTATGTCAATAAAGTGATAGCAAATGTCGATGTTGATGTATAAAGTGATAGCAAATGTCGATGTTGTATGTCAATAAAGTGATGCAAATGTCGATGTTGTATGTCGAATAAAGTGATGGCAAATGTCGGTGTTGTATGTCGGTAAAGAGATTGCAAATGTCGATGTTGTATGTCGATAAAGAGATGGCAAATGTCGATGTTGTATGTTGATAAAGTGATGGCAAATGTCGATGTTGTATGTCGATAAAGTGATGGCAAATGTCGGTGTTGTATTCGGTAAAGAGATTGCAAATGTCGATGTTGTATGTCGATAAAGAGATGGCAAATGTCGATGTTGTATGTTGATAAGTAATGGCAAATGTCGATGTTGTATATCGACAAAGTGATGGCAAATGTCGATGTTGTATGTCGATAAAGAGATGGCAAATGTCGATGTTGTATGATGCAATAAAGTGATGGCAAATGTCGATGTTGTATGTATGTCAATAAAGTGATGGCAAATGTCGATGTTGTTGTATGTCATAATGTGATGGCAATGTCAATGTTGTATGTATGTCAATAAAGTGATGGCAAAATGTCGATGTTGTATGTATGTCAATAAAGTGATGGCAAATGTCGATGTTGTATGTATGTCAATAAAGTGATGGCAAATGTCGATGTTGTATGTCGATAAAGAGATAGCAAATGTCGATGTTGTATGTAAGTCAATAAAGTGATGGCACAATGTCAATGTTGTATGTCGATAAAGAGATGGCAAATGTCAATGTTGTATGTCGATAAAGTGACCGCAAATGTCGATTTTGAATGTCAATAAAGTGATGTCAAATGTCGATAGTGAACAAACAGCGCATTGTGATAAATCGCCTCGAGTATGTGGGTATTTAACCAGTAAGTTGAAGCTTGCTCGGGATTTGATCGGAAATAAAACTGGAATATTAATGTCAAGTAACAGAAGGAAACAATTGTAGGTCTTCACTCTTTAAACTACGACATGTACACCGACTGCCACCAATTCACACACACACACACACACACACACACACCACACACACACACACACACACACGCACACGCACGCACACACATGCACGCACGCACCCCCGCACGCAAGCACACACGCACACACACACACACACACACACACACACACACACACACACACACACGCACGTACCACACACACACACACAAGAGAGAGAGAGAGAGAGAGAGAGAGAGAGAGAGAGAGAGGAGAGAGAGAGAGAGAGAGAGGAGAGAGAGAGAGAGAGAGACGCACACCCTTACATACGTATTCGTCCGTTCACGAATATGTTTTTATGCATCCATACATATTAATTTGTATTGCGGTTGATGCCATCAGCCCCCGATGACGGTCTATTACCGAAATGTTGACGATTCTCTCTCTCTCTCTCTCTCTCTCTCTCTCTCTCTCTCTCTCTGTGTGTGTGTGTGTGTGTGTGTGTAGTGTGTGTGTGTGTGCGCGGCGCGCGCGCGCGCGCGCGCGCGTGCGGTGTGTGTGTGTGTGTTGTGTGTGTGTGTGTGTTTTCTATTGTGAATCTTCAGTACATCCTCAAAGATAGTTTTTATTTGTGAAAAAGAAGATCAGGAGTAAAAAATCTTTTGTTTTTCTAAACTTTTGCAGCCCTCCTATAATGCTGCAACCAACGACGACTACGCCTGTGGAGTATGCCATCGTCAACAGCATGACGCTTTCTGGCACTCTCGCAGAGCAGAAGACATCATGATGCCTCTACAGACTTCGTTTATTGTCTCTCTCTCTCTCTCTCTCTCTCTCTCTCTCTCTGTGACTGGGAGACAGACAGACAGACAGACAGACAGACAGACACACACCACACACACACACACACACACACACACACACACACACACACACAAAGAGACAGACAGACAGACAGACAGACGGATGGACAGACAGACAGACAGAGAGACAGAGAGAGACAGAGACACAGACAAAGACAGAGAGACGCTGAGAAAGACAGACAGACATACAGATAGACAGACAGACAGAGACAGAGAGAGAGAGAGAGAGAGAAGAGAGAGAGAGAGAGACACTGAGAGAGACAGAGAGAGAAACAGAAGTCACTCATGAAACATATGAACAGGGAACAAAAGAATCACACGCAAAACATTTTTTACAACAGAGGGAGCTAGGGACAGGACAGAAAGTAAAAGAAGGGAGTGAGGATGAGGGAGGGGGTGGGAAGAGGTGAAAGGGATGGAGAAAGGTGAAGGAGTGTTTAAAACAAAAAAAAAGATTCATTCAGAATATTAATGTCACTCTCCGAATGGCACCATCAGTATGGTGGGTGACTTGGAAAGAATGCGGTCAGAATGTTTCTTTAAAAAAATTCTACCTGTGGCCATTTTGAAGGGAGGGTGATAAACAAAGCTACGCACTGTGCAAACCAAGTGTTTGAGATGTCCACGGCCTTCAGTTTGTTTTCAGGGAGTGTGTCCTCCCCCTGTCTGCCCAACAGCGGGACACTTTTTTTCTGAGCTACATGTGGTCTGGATTGTTAGGGAGGGAGGGGTGGGGAAGCTGAGGATATAGTGGGGGACCAGGCCGGGGGGGAGAGAGAGACAGAGAGACAGACAGGCAGACAGACAGGCAGGCAGGCAGGCAGACACAGAGAGAGAGAGAGAGAGAGAGAGAGAGAGAGAGGAGAGAGACAGAGACAGACAGACAGACAGACAGAGAGACAGAGACAGACAGACAGACAGAGAGAGAGAGAGAGAGAGAGAGGGAGAGCATAATGACACAGAGAGACAGACAGACAGAGAGAGAGAGACAGAGAGACAGAGAAAGACAGACAGACAGACAGGAAGAGAGAGAGAGAGGGAGAGAGAGAAAAGAGGGAGGGTGGGAGAGAGGGAGAGCAGTCGTAGAAAATGCTTTGTTTATGTTGAGACAGTTAGAAAGTTGTGGAGCTTTCTTACGAATACAAGACCAGCTGTGTTGTGTGACTCGTCTTTGAATTTCTCTCTCTATTCAGTTGAAGTTGCCTCCGTGGCACATTTCATTTTGTGACATCCCTGTTTTACAAACAGCAAATTCAAGTACCGTGGGAACGCATTTCTATATTTTCTCATGCAAAATTATGCTTACAGTAGCGACGATACTTGAATGTCAGCTTATCCAATTACCTATGAAACCTTTGCATAATCATGGTTTTTGTTTTGGTTTTCGATAGCGAAATGTATCGAACAGTGAAATCTTACGCTCAGACTTTCTCTAAGTCCGTGTCATCCGAAGCCTAGCTTTCATTTCCTTATCACACAGGCCTGCAATCGGCATGCCTCGAGGCTGATGCAGACATGTTGAGATCAGACCTTGTGTCAGTGACCTGCAGCAGAGAGGGCACAGGAGGGCCAGTGGCTTCAGGTTTGCATAGATGGCGTCTGACCTCTAGATCTGGTCGAGCCAGTTTTCTCACTCCTTCACCTTCTCTTCTTGGCCGGATTTTGCACTTCTTCTTCTTTTGCGTACGCAGGCTGGTACTCCTGCGGACACTCCCTGTATAGACAGGCAAGTATTAATCCCATCTGCCCAACAAAGGGAGTGGAGTTTTGTGTGCATGACCGTTTTTTTTATCCCGCCATTAAGTCTGCCATATTCCATCTTCGGGGAAGGTGCGTGCTATGTGTAACGTGTCATCCATACCAACGGCCAAACTGGCCTTCTCTTCCGAAAGTTGGTGATGGGATTTTACGTGTGTGCAAGATGTTATGCGTGCGTTCACACACGGAACTCGGTTTCTAGTCTCATTCGAAGGACTGTATGGGAAATGGAATCAGAACCAATGTTAACTCCGTGGGAAAAATCCTTCTGCACCGAAACGGCCCGTCGGAGATTCGAACCCGCAACCCTTGGATTACGAGTCTGGCGCTCTACCAACTCAGCTCTTCCCCCCCCCCCCCCCCCCCCCCCCCCCCCTGCACCCCCCCGATTTTGCACTAAATCACTATATAATCCATGTCAGCGTATTGAAGCCTACCATATGTTTGAGCCGGTATTTAATGTAAAACTGATAACTGATCAAAAGAACAACTCCCCACTAACAATTATTTCCCTGGTTTTGTAGGATTTCCACCGATGAAGTCACAATTTTTCAAATACGTGAACTTCCAGGCCTTTGCACTCACCCGTGACCCTATCTTTGCGCCGGCTGGAGGCCCCAAATAGTCCTAATCCTTTGATTTTAATCTGTCTGCTTGATGTCTGCTTGATGGCCACATGAAAGAAAATGAGGAGAATCAACTTTCAGACACACTAAAAAATTCTCAAAACAATCTGCTTGCGCCAGTCTATGAATATTCGACTTCCTAAGCAAGGCCTTGGTGCATTAATTTTTGGTGTGCCTGTTGCTCACTCCTCTCTGCTCCATTCCATATACCTCTCTCTCTCTCTCTCTCTCTCTCTCTCTCTCTCTCTCTCTCTCTCTCTCTCTCTCTCTCTTGTAGCTACACACCAAAACTTCATACGCCAAGGCCTAGCTTAAGGAGTCGAGAATTTATAGAACGACACACTTACATTGTTTTGAGACTTTTCATTGAGTCTGAAAAGTTGATCTGCCTTCTCCTCTTTCATCTGCCCATCAAAGTACATGCCAGATGGTGCCCAAGCAGACAGATGAAAAACGGAAGGAATGGTACTATTTTGGGGAAACAAAGAATGGTACTATTTTGGGGAAACAAAGGAATGGTACTATTTTGGGGAAACAAAGGAATGGCACTATTTTGGGGAAACAAAGGATGGCACTATTTTGGGAAACAAAGGAATGGCACTATTTTGGGGAAACAAAGGAATGGTACTATTTTGGGGAAACAAAGGAATGGCACTATTTTGGGGAACCTCCTGGCGCAGAGACAGGGTCAAGGGAGAGTGCACAGGCCTGAAATGTGGCATCAGGTAAGGGATAACTTATATGTTTCTTGACTGTAAATGATTTCACTAGCAAAAATCCCTAAAAACAAGTAAAATGATTGGTTGAGGGTGGAGGGGAAGGGAAGAAAGCGGGTTGTTTATTTGATCTGTATAAATATCAGTTTCTGGCGCAGATTTATGCTACGCCTCAAAACGCTTACACGATTACAATGATTTAGCGCAAAATTCTAATTGTGGCGTTTGGCCTGTACATGAATTTTGACGTTAATCAAATTTCATTTTAAAACTAGCTATAGACCCTCCTTCTCGTCACTGAAGAGAAACCCCCGAATAATGAGGTTAGACAGAGTGATGGGGCCTTGTGTGTTAGTGTGTGTGTGTGTGTGTGTGTGTGTGTGTGTGTGTGTTGTGTGTGTGTGAATTCTGACGCTTTATTTCCCCTATTCACCATTACTCTTCTTTACTTTCTCAATTCTTTAAGTTATGTTTTGTTTCATTAGAGTAACATGTGATTCTTTCTCGCTTTTCTTTTCTTCAGAAAGTTTGGTATCTTTGGAGCTGATATCATCCAGCATGTAGATGAAATACAGCAAATCTCTGCATTGCGGAGGTGAGTGTGTGTGTGTGTGTGTGTGTGTGTGTGTGTGTGTGTGTGTGTGTGTGTGTCTGTGTGTCTGTGTGTGCGTGCGTGCGTGTATGTGTGTGTGTGTGTGTGTGTGTGTGTGTGTGTGTGTGTGTGTGTGTGTGTGCGTTCGTGCGTGTGTGCGTGCATGCGTTGTTTGATTTTGGTGTGCAGATGATCATCAAGCTGCACAGAAGTCTTCAGGTCAAAAGATGTTCATAGTATCGTATATATATATATATATATATATTTATATATTATATATTATATATATATATATATATATATTGTGTGTGTGTGTGTGTGTGTGTGTGTGTGTGTGTGTGTGTGTGTGTGTGTGTGTGATACCGAGTGTGCATCCCCCCTCCTACCACATCCCACTGCAGTCTTTTTCCCACCTCTCATCCAATCCCTCTTCCCCCCTTCAACGCCCCCCCCCCCCCCCCTTCCCCGCTTGCCCCTCTGTCTCCTCTTTTTTTCTTCATCTTTCCTACCAGCTACTCCTGCACTCTTTTGACTATTTTGAAATGCAAATTGATGTTCAACACACACACAAACACAGACACAGACAGACAGACAGACAGACACACACACACACACACACACACACACACACACACACACACAATATATATATATATATATATATATATATAGATATATAGATATACACACACCACACACACACACACACACACACACACACATACACACACACACACACACATGCTCTGACTTAGGTTGCATTCAGGAAAGAATGATTTCCACATTATCTTAGTTAACAGACTCATTTTGTACTTGATTAACACAGAACACTGGTCATGATTTGTCCCATGTGGGAAAAAAAAAGGATTTTTTTGCCACCTGTGACAAAAGCATGTCTTAACGGGGATGGGTTTGGGATTTTTAAAAATACAACAAAAAAAATCACATCTGAAACAACGGCATCCCTTAACACAATAGAAAAACTGAAAATAATATATGAGAGTCGTTCCCAGTAAGATTTGGCAGCTGTCCATCCAATATGAACAGTTGTTTTTGAGTTGTGTCTGAATTGCCGGAAGGGAGACAACTAACTGGCAGTGCAATGGTTTCCGTGTACTCCCACGAACAAGGCAAAATCTGCTTGAAACATCAATCTGAGCAGGTTATTGTGTATACAGTTGGAGAGACTCTTTTGTCCCATCATTTTTTCTTTCTCTTGGGGGTGATCCCAGGTATTTTCAGCATTTGAAGCTGGCTCATCATCATGCAGCAATGAATTTTTACGGGGTACTTCAAATTAAAGTCTATATAAAAAAAAAAGTGAAAAGTTGGCTACAGCACACCGAATGCACTCTTTATAGTCTGTGCTCACCACAACCATTTAGTGTTAAAAAATGTCAGTAAAAAGTAAAAAAGGGGCCGGAATAGCTCAGTTGGTAGAGCGCCGGACTCGTAATCTTGGTGATCCTGGGGTTGCGGGTTTGAATCTCCGCCGGGCCGTTTCGGTGCAGGGGGATTTTTCCCTCGGAGTTAACATTGGTTTTGACTCCATTTCCCATACAGTCCTTCGAATGAGACTATAAACCGAGGTTCCGTGTGTGAACGCACGCATAACATCTTGCACACACGTAAAATCCCATCACCAACTTTCGGAAGAGAAGGCCAGTTTGGCCGTTGGTGTGGATGACACGTTACACATAGCATGCACCCTGCGTGAGAAATGGAAAGAATGAAGGAAATAAGGAAATTGAGTGCACGATATTGACCTGATGACACGGGAAACAACTGAATGATGCGCCGGCAGGCAGCTCTTCAGTCGGCACTACCCAGGTAGGCAGCCCGTTGCGTAAACGAGAGTATTTATTATATTTTATGTAAAGCGCTTAGAGCCCTAATCTTAAAGAATAGGCGCTATAAAAAGTAACATTATTATTATTATTATTATTAAGTGCTTCAACAGCCAGTGTCATTTGCATGCAGACAAAACTTGCAAATGGGCTGTTGCGAGCTATTACAGGCGCGTTCAAAGGACTTGCAGACACATGAAAGTGTGCGGGTGCCAAGTAAACTGTCCCTTTGCATTGGAAATTGTTGAAGTTTTTCATCTGGGCATTATTTCTTCAGTTGGGTCAGAGTAAAGCTGTATAGAGGCTGTACGCCAAAACTTAAAGCGCAACGGCCTTGCTTAAGGAGTCAAGTATTTATAGATAAGCGCAATTAATCCTTTTGACATTTTTTTTTTTGTATTTTGTCTGAAAGTTGATGTACCTGTTTTTCTTTCATATGCCCATCAAGGTACATGCCAGGTGGTTCCAAGCAGACAGATTAAAACGAAAGGAATGGGACTATTTTGGGGAAACCACCTGGCGCAAAAAAAGGGTCACGGGTGAGTGCGAAGGTCTGAAATGCGACGTCGGGTAAGGGATAGTTCATGTATTTCTAGACTGTGAATGATTTCTTCGGCAGAAATCAAGTGAAATGATTAGTGGTGGTGGTGGTGGTGGCGGTGGGTGTTGTCCATTTGATCTATTATCAGTTTAATATCAATTTTGGGCTCAAATTCATGAGTCGCCTCAAAACGCTTACATGGATTATGAAGCGATGTAGCGTAAAATACTGATTGTGGCATGAGGTCTCTTATCTTTGTCCATCTGCCTCCGTCTCCTCTTGTTGTTCCTTCCTCTTGTTGCCCCCCCCCTCCGCCCCCTCCCTCTCCTCGCTCCCCGTTCCCCCTCCCACATCCCACCTACCTTTCTCTTATCCTTGTCCATCTGTTCCCCTATAACTGTTTGTTGACAGTCGTTTGGAATTACAATAGTTTTGGTGGTTGCTGCCCCTGATTGTGGGAAAGAGGGCGCTGCGGGATCACTGAACATGGCATGAGACTCTGGCTTCTGGAATGAATCGCATCCTTTTTAAGGTTGGCCTGCATGTGGTCTACACTGCCAATGAGAGCTACTGACATGGTGGCAGCGGTGGGACCTGGGGTGGCAGGGGTACAGGCTGGTGGGGTGTGTGTCGTGGGTGGTGGGTTGGCATCAGGGCTCAGTTGGTCTGGGTTTGGGGAAAAGTTTGGGAATCGTGGAAGTCGGATCGGTCATCGTCTCCTCTTACACACCCCACCATTGTCACCTTCTGTTGTGTATGACCGTTCGTTATCCCTGCTTCTCACTCTTTCATTACTATTACAGCACGGAGATGGGGTTAAGACTAATGTCACTGTTCACAGTAAGGCGTATTCATATCAACTGATATTAAGCACTGCTTGAAGGAGATACTGGATTACAGTGATCTGCAGTGCGACCAAGAACTACCCTAGCATGAACGTCAACTCAACACAAGGTCCAGCGTCTCATCAAAAAACAAGTCAGCATGACAACGAAGAAGGTATGCAGACAGCCAGGGAATGGCCTTGCAGCGCCGGGACCAATGACGATGGAGAAAAGTCACTGGCCGTACACGGTAGGGTTTCAGCGTCATAATTTTGTAATGCAGTATGATGGGGTTTTTTTCTTCTTAAATGTTAGAGAACTTAATCATCTATTTTTGGGAAACATTACCAGATTTTCAACACACTTAAAGATTTCTACTTTGGCATTACAAAAAAAAAAGAAAATAAATCAATACACTGGTGTAACCTTGTGCTTGAACACACACACACACACACACACACACACACACACACACACACACACACACACCACCGTACCGCACACGCGCGAGCTTGCAAACACACAAACGCACGCGTCCAGCCAAGCAAACAACCAACAACGACAAAAGCAGCGAACTGACGCTTCTAAAGTGTGCTGCTCCTGCTGTCTTGGCACCGGTCCGATAATCCAGAAACACTGATCTTGAACCAGATCTCTGAACCAGATCTCTGAACCAGATCTCTGAACCAGATCTCTGAACCAGTTCTCTGAACACTGATCTCTGAACCAGATCTCTGAACCAGATCTCTGAACCAGATCTCTGAACCAGATCTCTGAAACCAGTTCTCTGAACACTGATCTCTGAACCAGATCTCTGAACCAGATCTCTGAACCAGATCTCTGAACCAGATCTCTGAACCAGTTCTCTGAACACTGATCTCTGAACACTGATCTCTGAACCAGATCTCTGAACCAGATCTCTGAACCAGATCTCTGAACCAGTTCTCTGAACACTGATCTCTGAACCAGATCTCTGAACCAGATCTCTGAACACTGATCTCTGAACACTGATCTCTGAACCAGATCTCTGAACCAGATCTCTGAACCAGATCTCTGAACACTGATCTCTGAACACTGATCTCTGAACCAGATCTCTGAACCAGATCTCTGAACCAGATCTCTGAACCAGTTTTCTGAACCAGTTTTCTGTAGTTACAGCACCAACGTTTCTAAAACTATAAATAAACTTAGGAAACTGACAGAAAATGATGTATACTGTACAAAATATTTCCGGACTGAAAATGGTAAACTTGTGACTCACGAAAATGCTGTAGATTGTTTTGCGCGCGTGTTGACTTTGTGAGTTTCGGTGGACGGACACACCGTCAATCAAGCACTCTGACAGGAAAAACTGGCATCAAATACAGGATAACTAAACACAAAATCAAAATGATTACGGTGAGAATGATTCACCGAAACATGAACTAAACGCTGTGAAATTTGGAGCACTCGTGTTGTATCTTCTATCATACGTCAGTCAAAATGTCATTGAAAAAAAAAATGAAGGGTGCCCCTAAACAGTGAATAATGGGCTTTGTGCGGGTAAAAAAAACATTACTTTATAAATTTCTATAAAGGTGTGGACAGAAGCGGTTTTTGGGCGAATTTCAAAAACAGAAACGTTTAAGAAAGGGAGATAATGCATGGAATGTTTAAAAAAAATCACGTGAATTGGTAATCTTGTAATCCTTTATGTGGACGAACATTTAAACACATATATTCAATCATTATGCTTCCAAACTATTACATCTGTAGATGCAGAACAGTTTAAAAGAAAAAAAAATAGGCCTATCACAAAAATTTAATTACGATGCAGTTAAGCAGATTTACTATCGAACAAATTGAAGCAAAATTTTGCAACACACTAATGAAATCTGATGCGGACACACACACCGAGGTAGAAAGACAGACAGACAGACAATAAACACACACACACACACACACACACACACACACACACACACACACAGATAAATAAATTAAAAAAAATATATTGATAAAGCACCGCCAAAGATCGTAGATAAACTAATCACAAGATAAAAAAACGAGGCGTTTCGACCTCTTAGGTCTTCTTCAGGCAAGATACACAACACTCAGGAAAACGAAAATGAACGAGCAATCACTTATCTTCATCCAATTCGGCGCAAGATGCTCGTTGAAGCGGATGAAGATAAGTGATTGCTCGTTCATTTTCGTTGTTCCGAGTGTTGTGTTTCTTGCCTGAAATGCGGTGCTTTATCAATAACTTTTCAAATTTGTTTAGATTTCCGCCTGCAGTCGCCTCACTTTGCAACCAGAGAGATAAATAGACAGACAGACAGACAGACAGACAGACACACACACACACACACACACACACACACACACACACACACACACACACACACACACACACACACACAACCCGTGCATGCGTGTGCGCACTCACGCACGAATGATATGTGACACTGTGTGACTGATGTACGGCGAATTTAACTACATTTTGATCTAGTTGCAAAGTGAGACGACTGCAGGCGGAAATCTAAACAAATCTTAAATAAATGTTAGCGAACCGCCCAGAGAAACGTGGACAAACGAGTCACAAGACAAAACACAACGCGTTTCGACCTCTTAGGTCTTCTTCAGGTGAGACAGAAACGAATAAAACAACGAAAATTCACTTAGCTTTGATCGCTTCAGATCGCTTCAGAGTTCAGCGCAAGGAAGAAGGCCTTCTTCCTTGCGCTGAACTCAAGCGATCTGAAGCTTCTTCCTTGCGCTGAACTCTGAAGCGATCTGAAGCGATCAAAGCTAAGTGAATTTTCGTTCTTCCTTGCGCTGAACTCTGAAGCGATCTGAAGCGATCAAAGCTAAGTGAATTTTCGTTGTTTTATTCGTTTCTGTCTCACCTGAAGAAGACCTAAGAGGTCGAAACGCGTTGTGTTTTGTCTTGTGACTCGTTTGTCCACGTTTCTCTGGGCGGTTCGCTAACATTTATTTAAGATAAATTTTGATCGGAACAAAATCAGTGAAGACAACTTCTGATGTAACTTATGATACCCGACTTATGATGCCAGATACAACATAACGAGTTCTTCATCCTCGGAGGCTTGGCAGTTTCTGGCGCCTGATTTGGACTCGAACAAGAAGGTTGCAAGGTGAGGCAACGGCAGGCGGAAATCCAAACAAATTTTTAAAAAGTGTTTGAAATAACTCCGCCAACCAAGCTGGACAAACGAATCACAAGACAAAACGCAACGCGTTTCGACCTCTTAAATCTTCTTCAGGCAAGATAAACAATACCCATGACAACGAAAATGAAGAACGAGCGATCACTTACCTCAGCGCCCATCTTGCGCCGAATTTGACAAGATTAGTGGTTGCTCGTTCTTCATTTTCGTTGTCCTGAGAGTTGTTTATCTTGCCTGAAGAAGACCTAAAAGGTCGGAACGCGTTGTGCTTTGTCCTGTGGTTCGTTTGTCCATATTGTTTGGCGGAGTTATTTCCAACACCTTTTAAGATTCGAACAAGATACCATAATGTTCACCTTTCGAAGATACCCGTTTTCCGAGTCGACAAGCGAATGTCAGTTATTTTTGCACTGCACTATCAATGATTCTTCTGTTCTTGTGCAGCCGGTTGTGTGAACGGTCAACCATTTTGTTTTGCCCATTTTCCTTGCCCCTTCAGCGGTACTAATCTGAAGCCTCGGATAGAAAATACCCAGTACAGTCATACCTACACCTCTTACGTGGAATCCCAGCACTGATAATAGTCTTCAGTATACTCAGCGTCGGCTCGCTATAGGGCTCCCGCCAGGTAGCATGTAGCTGAAGCACATACATAATCAATCACCTATCACATATCCCGGAGTCTTGGAGACCGTTGGGGGCACCACAGAAGACTTCGCAACTAGCTTTCTCCACTCCTCCTGGTTCTCAGACGCTCTTACGCAGTTGCTGAGTGTGAGGCCAGTCCATGCACTGTTGTCCTCCCCTCTCTTTCTCTGCCTTCCTCTCCTTCTGCCCCCTTGCACTGTTCCTTGTAGAATGGTTTGGGCACGTCCTGTTGATCTTGATCGTCAACAGGACTCACATAATACCATGTTTTAATTCAAAACATGGAGGATGCCGTTGACTAAGGAATGTATGACAATATTGGGATTACTGTCAAGAATTCAGATCATGATTGTGATCATCCAGTCTGGAACAGAGAGACTGCCACTCGACTATCTCGGTCGATAAGAGATTCTGCCAACACCAAAGGCAATGACACGACTGAGAAAAAAGATACACCTGAAGGTGCGAGTGGGACCTAGAGAAGTACTGTACTGTCTGCAACTGCCGAACAAACCAGCTGGGAGCAGTCCTGCACCACCCTGGGAAGCCTGCGTGCGCTGTGTTCACTTAGGGCGCAGGCACGCACATGGCATTCCATTAAGACGTCAAGGGATATAACTGCTCCCTGGTAGATGTCAGATTCCGCCAACACCAATGGCAGTGACATGCAATGAAATGACTGTAACATCCGCCGGAAGAAGAAGCCCTCAGGACTTCGAACACTGGAAACATTTCTTTTCATTTTGTGTATGACGAGATTGGCTGTGTTGATCTTGACGCCCTTGAGATTTATTTTGTTTGAGACTACATGACCAGATTATATTTTGTGCTTTCTTAACTTGTATCTCTTTGTGTTAGCCAAGCCCAACTGACAGCTGGGTATCCCATGTGCAGCACCATAACTACACTGGTGTGTGGGTTACCCATTTCGAATGCTCGGCCTCACTGATGCTGGTCTGTGGCAGGAAAGATCTGTCAAGGATTTAGTTTTTTCTTGTTTTGATCACTTTTGACAAGAAAAGTAAGCCATAACTTCATCTAGCTAACAGTAGGGATTGTCTGTTCATTTAGTGAACAGAACGAGAAAGCATACGCTTTGACATGGCTTGTACTTTTGGCAAGGAAACTAAGCCATAACTTCGTATAACTAACAATAGAGAGTGTCTATTTATTTAGTGAACAGAACGAGAAAACATACGCTTTGACAGGGACTTGGTGACGTGTTCCTTGAATAAATATCTCCTGAAGACAAAGGATTCAACACTTGGGTGCCCGCTCCCACCCACCCCCCTCCCACCCCCCATCCCCCACCTCCTCTGCCCTGCTATT
>CM065727.1:61941377-61946377 GCA_033310375.1 Conus canariensis
ATGCAGCACAAACCCCAAGAAAGTTGGAGACCAATGCATTACTGACTGCCAGAAAGCGAGCGACCAATGGAATACTGATTCCCACAACGTTGGTGGCCAATGGGGTACTGACTCCCACTAAGGCAGTGGTCAGTGTGATACCGACTTCCACGAAGGCAGTGGTCAGTGTGATACTAACTCCCACTACAGATTCCCAGACGTCCAGTAAGCCATCCAATACAGGACACCAGAAATGTAATAATTCCAACAGTTTGCATGGTAACACGTTCAGAATGTTGTTGTGTGACTCTTTCAACAAAGGCACTTCCTAAACCTCTGCACACACACAGTTGTCTACAAAGACATTCGTTAAGTGTGCTATGTAGGCCGATACATTTTCACACTCTTTTCACCGACTACGGCCTCGAGAAAAAGTACAGCCAGGTTTCCTCATTTTCAGACCAGGTGTGGATATTTCATACGAGTACAATGATTCCTCAGCACACGAAATGGTGTGCTATAAAATACAAAGATTCATTAATACGGCGGTGCAAGACAACCATCTTCTAACCAGAAACCAGCCCCAAAACAGACGGGGACGTTGCAGCCCTAGGCTAGTGTTGAACAAGTCAGGACATCTTGAAGATGCGTTGTGTATTCATCGATGTCATCACCGTGAGCCAAACAATCAGCAGAAATACTTCTTCACCAGATTCAGTTTCATTATTAAAACACACAGAATTCTTTGTCTAAGAATCTTCATCGTATTGCTCTTTCCATCGGAATTCAGCGCGGCATTCAACAACATAATCAACAATCGGTTCTTTCCATCGCGGCATTCAACAACACCTAATCAACAATCGGTTCTTTCCATTGCGGCATTCAACAATACATAATCAACAATCGGTTCTGGCTTTCCGTCCTCTGTTTCCACAACTCATTAACATCGCAAACTACAAAAAAAAAGGTCACAAAAAATCATTGAAGCAGTTACCAAGGAAACCCTCGATCAAATCTTTACGATCAACTGTTATCCAGCATTCAGTTTGACCTTTTATGATTCCATGATGGATGGAAAAAAAAGACAGGTTGAATCACGATGATAAAATGCTACAAGCAGTGACACGAACATTTATCGTTCAGTCTGAAATAGGTATTTTCTCCATAATATCGATAATTCTGAAAGGACATAAGCATTACCCTTATCGTTGTCATGGCAAATTGATCATAATTTTTCAAACAGCACATTTCTGTCCCCAGATAGCATTGTCACAAAACAGCAACATCAACAGCAGTGGCAGCAACGACAACAATGAAAATTATAAAAGAAAAAAAAACAGGTAACGATGTAAGACAAGGTCGTTACCTCAAGTGCATAGGGGAAGACAGAGGGACTCACAGAGAGACAGAGAGAGGAGTGGGGAGGGAGGGAAGGAGTGAGGCGAATATTGAAACGGGGGGGGGGGGGGGGGGGGTGTTATCGAACCAATCCTCTCTGACATTGTGGAATACACGGTTCTCTGCTCTGGTCATATAACGTATTGTGATGATGTTAATGTTTACATACAAACACTCCCAACAAACACGTGAATGAATAAATGAATAAATGAATGAATGAATGAACGAGTAATTAATAAACACACAAATGAAGGGAGGAAGAAATGAATGAAGGAGGAAAGGACAGAATCAATCTATGTATTAATCTATAGTTCAACATAGAAAGGAATGCGGGAAGAGAGAGAGAGAGAGAGAGAGAGAGAGAGAGAGAGAGAGAGAGAGAGAGAGAGAGACAGACAGACAGACAGACAGACAGACAGAGAAAGAGAGAGAGAGAGATATTTGAATTTGGTTCTGTAAACGGTTGCAGAGTTAACTGCCACAACAACAGTAACAACAACAGCAGCAGCAATAATGGTGATTTTCACAAAACAGTATAAATGAAGAATTAAATATAATTCTATGGATAACTTGCGGATACGAGTCGTAGACAGTTTTTCTCTAAAAAAAATAATCTCTTACATGGTTATGAGCAAACTATGTCAGTATATTGGAAACACGTTTACCAGTATTTGTACAGTTTGTTTTCCTCATCCTTATACACTTCTAACTGAAACTGCAAAAAAAAAAAAAAAAAAAAAAAATCACTATCAATATCATTATTATCATCTAAGAACTGAAAAGTCCTGAGTCAACGTGTAAACGAAAATGCTGTAATTGTCAATGAGCTACAAAAGAGGCAACAGAGTTTCAGAATTAGCACAGATCAACATGAATGGTCGACCAATTATTGATTACTGTTCGCTCTGATCGGGATTACAGCTTCCTAGCGAGTATCCCCTGAAAGGCCTGGTGGGATGCATCATTATTGAGCAGCCCTGCGCACTTGTGACCATGCACAGAGGTGCCAACCTCTGCAGCGACTTGAGAGGAATATCTTTGAAAATTGAGCGGAATTTCTGAGAGTAGAGAGAAATACGAGCGCTATCGCACCCAAAACAAAACAATGACATTCCAGACACTTCGTTTTCTTTCCTTCTGTCAAGCTCTTTCATGGAATCACTGTCTCTGCCAACACATTTGCTCTTTTACATTCTTTAAGCACACTGTCACTAAGTTTCGACTAATGACTTGGCACATCTTTGCACTTAAGAACCATCAGTGCCGCTGTAGTGTCTTGACCCAAGGTGCGACGAAACTCTGTAAGGGTCTTCCTGACCAGGCTGAGCACTTTCACAGGCCGAATTGCTGACGGATCAGCAGCACTCCCATCATGACAGTAGAAAGCAACCTGAATCTGCACTTCTGTTTAAATCATTTTTCTGCTTTTCTGCCTCGGGGTTAATCGGTCTAGCAGGTCGTCTCCAAACAGCTCTTTGGCTATACGAACGGCAGATGTGCAAACTCTGCAAATAAATGAACTTTTTTTTTCTTTTCGCGAGCACTTTTTTTTTTTTTTACGTTAAGCGGAATCACTTGCGATTGACCATAATAAATTCCGCCGAAAACGGGATGGTTAGCAGCTCTGATGCATCATTTAGGCCTGCCGGCAAGCACACATGTACTATTAAGGCATGTTTGCCTGCACACTTGCACTATTTATTATTTCAACGTTGTCCTGGATGTTGCTTCTCTCGCCTGAAGAAGACCTCTGAGGTCGAAACGC
Source organism: Conus canariensis (assembly GCA_033310375.1). Classification (NCBI taxonomy): domain Eukaryota; kingdom Metazoa; phylum Mollusca; class Gastropoda; order Neogastropoda; family Conidae; genus Conus; species Conus canariensis. Next base: position 61,944,520 of record CM065727.1, read on the forward strand.
GTCGTGTTTTGTCTTGTAATTCGTTTGTCCATGTTGTTTGGCGGAGTTATGTCTAACACTTTTTAAGATTTGTCTTCGCCAGGTTGCCTTAGTACGCAATTTCGCACACTACTTGAACTGTATAGGAACATGGATTATGCGTAACATGCATGCATGCTTCTCTTTGCAAGCATATGTTTATTATGTAGGCCTGCTGGCATGCACGCATGTATCATTTAGATGTACTTGAGGAACGGATGTATTATTTAGGCCTGCCTGTAGTAGTTGGGCTTTCTTTCACGCACACATGTGTTATAATGCCCATTTGCCTGCACACATCTTTGTTCGCATCCATGTATTATTAAGGCTTTCTTGAGTGTACATATGAATTACGAAGACCTGCTTGAATCCATTCATGTACTTGTAAGTCCTTGCGAGCACGCGTTTTATGTTGGCCCGCTCGTGCGCACTCATGCATGAAGTCTAGGCGCTGTGTGAACTCTTGGACAGTTGGTCTTAAGCTGTATGTCAGGACTGCCCATTTCTTCCCTGCCATAGTGTATCCTGTTCAAAGTAATCACCTGACTTTTTGTAAGAATTGTAAACAACAACAAAAAACCCAAACAAACTAAACAGCAAAAGAAAACATATACAAAAAAAAAAAAAAAAAAAAAAAAACGCAAAAGAACACTCATTTTCTTCCTGGTCACATTTTGAGGACAGTTACATGTTTAGTTCTCCTGGTAGTTTCAGTTTCAGTTTCATCAAGGATGCGTCACTGCGTGCGGACTCGTCCATATACGCTACACCACATCCGCTAAGTTTTGAGACCACACTACGCATGATTTGAAGCTGATGGATAAATGAATTAACAACAAAGATGAGACAATTGACGAAGAGGGTCTCGCGGCTACGACTCAGTGGATGTCTGACCTACGCATCAGCCCAACGCGCTGGTCAGACCTTGAGTACCTACCTACCATTTTGTGTGTGTGTGTGTGTTTGTGTGGGTGTGTAGTGGATGTACACGTGTGTGTATGATGTGTGGTAAGTTCTCCTGGTAACTGGAGAGTAATACACGCTGTTTCTTTACTGCAATACAGTTGAGTTGCTCATTTATTGGTAACAAAACCATTCCCCGTAATTTCAAGCAGATATTGTATTCGAGATGAGTTCGGATTTTCTTGTTACGCTTTTAATTTATCCATTACGTTTATTATTTACAAAGTCTTTGTGCAGAGAGCGTGGGCTTGATTTGTCGCGGTCACTACTGACCATGTTTACAAGGAACATGCTTCGAAACGACTGTATATTGAGCACGCATGGGCAATGGGAGTCCACCTGTTTGCTATATCCTGTCTGCCACATAATACATGTGACTGTAAGAGGAATAACGCACGCTAGGTGTGAAGTCATGCTATAAAAGTAGCAGTCTCCGTCTATTTTCTTCACGATTTTTAAGCACGAAGGAAAACTATCCTATCCCCCCCCCTTCCACCCCCCCACCCAATCCCCAGCCAACTTTCAATGTTATTTCCTCATCTCAACAATGTGGGGTTATCCCTTACACTGACACCAAGACAAGCCGATAGCAGTTCAGGGAAACATTTCCCCTGGACGATGTCGGGGATTATCATATGCTCGGAAGTCTTTCATCACCTCGCTATGTAGGCAGCCAGACTCCGTCTTCAAGGTCTTGATACACTTTTCAGAAGAATGAAAGTCGTCATTGTGGACCTTGCTATGGCAGAATGCAGTCCTGGCTGAACTCGGCATCATCGCATGATGACCATGCACAGCAGACTTCAAAGTGCAGCTGACATCACACACTGACACCTATTTAAGTAAGGTAAGGTAAGGTAATGTTGCTTATAGCCCA
>CM065727.1:61951377-61961377 GCA_033310375.1 Conus canariensis
CATGTGTGTGCGTGTGAATGTGTGCGTGCGTTTGTGCGTGAGAGAGAGAGAGAGAGAGAGAGAGAGGAGAGAGAGAGAGAGAGAGAGAGAGAGAGAGAGAGAATCTGTTTCTCCATTTCTTGTCAGCCTGCCTGCCTGTCTTGTTATTCTTATTACTATCATTTACATTTCGTTCTGTCTGTCAGCGTCTGTCCGTTTGTCTCTCCTTCCATCAATCTCCTTTCATTTCCGACAGAAGTTGAAGGTTTTTCTGTATGTACACTTGTTTTATTTTGTGTGTTTTTTCTGCGCCCTCATCTCTCTCTCTCTCTCTCTCTCTCTCTCTCTCTCTCTCTCTCTCTTCTCTCTCTCTCTCTCTCTGCGACTTACTTGTCGACCTTCTGCCTCTCTTACATCCTATTTCACAACCTCTCGTCCCTTCTCTCCTCTTTCACTTCCTCCGTCCCTCTCCATCTGTGCTGCCTGTCTGTATCTATCCCTCTCTCCCTCCCCCCCCCCCCTCTCTCTCTCTCTCTTGTTCTCTCTCTCTCTCTCCCTCTCTCTCACTCACTCACTCACTCACCACACACACACACACACACAACACACACACACACACACACACACACACACACACACACACACACACAAACGCGCGCGCGCGAAGATTACATGTTGTACCTTTGACTTTGGAATGAGGATCATGCTCCGCATAACATTTCCTCCTGCACAACGCTTCACTCTAAAGCATCTTTACTATTTTCCTGAGGTTTTCCACAGCTGTGCGCCAGAGGCTCGGAGTGTCAATCGCAAAGAAATTAATTTGAAGAATAATTCTTAATGAGTCCGCCAGAAAACAAAGACAAGCAAGTTACAAGACAAAACACGACGCGTTTCGACCTCTTATGTCTTGTTCAGGCAAGGTAAAAACAACATTCAGGACAATGAAAACGAAGAACGTGCAATCACTTGGTAGTAATCCTCTCTTTATTTTTTAACGTTTTTTTTTTTTTTTTATCATCATCATCATTATTACTATTATTGCTATCACTATTATTAAGATCATCATTACTGACTCCATTTGTCCCCCTTCCCAACGGCCTCGTTTTCATTCAACTCCCATCTTGCGCCGAATATGAGAAGATAAGTGATTGCTCGTTCTTCGTCTTCATTGTCCTGAACGTTGTTTATCTTCCCTGAAGAAGACCTAAGAGGTCGAAACGCGTCGTGTTTTGTCTTGTAACTTGTTTGTCCTTGTTTTTGGTCGACTCAAATAAGAATTATTTTTAAAATTTGTTTCAATCTCCGCCTGCAGTCACCTAACTTTGAAACTAGCAAAGAAATTAATGAAACTGGTCGAATCACGTAGACCGACGTGACAATTAGCATTTATCCACAAAAAGGACAGACATGAGAAAGGACAAAATTGAAGCAGTCTAGTTATTTGTGCTTCTTTCTATTTAAAATTCACACAATCTTCAATACAAACAAGACATATGTTGTCTTGAAAGGCGAAAGGCCTAAGGCCTAAAACGAAATCTGTTCGAACTGTGTTCAGCCACTATTTTGGTCCCCTTGCTAAAAACAAAAAGGTAACATTATCTGACTGGTCAAAAGAAAGAAAAAGAAAAAACAAAAAAACCAACCGCTGCCATCTAAAACCTCACTCTTCACCTTTGGTCTGAAGCCAGACGAAAGCGGATCCTTTCGATGAAGAGCTGCTCAGGGTGAGGGTAACGTTTTGCACGGGTTTGGTGTAGATGGTTCGAAACCCGTAGTAGCCAATATGACCACACTGAATGTCCCATCGGTACCCCTCCTCGTCCTTTATGGCTAGCTCCTGGTGAAGTAAAATCTCATCAGTAAGAATGGAAAGTGGACAAGAAAGGAAGACTAAGAAGGGAAAGTGGAAAAGAAAAGAAGAGTAAGAAGGGAAAATGGACAAGAAAGAAAGAGTAAGAAGGGAAGTGGACTAGAAAGGAAGAGTGAGTAAGAAGGGAAAGTGGACAAGAAAGGAAGAGTAAGAAGGGAAAGTGGACAAGAAAGGAAGAGTAAGTAAGAAGGGAAGTGGACTAGAAAGGAAGAGTGAGTAAGAAGGGAAAGTGGACAAGAAAGGAAGAGTAAGAAGGGAAAGTGGACAAGAAAGGAAGAGTAAGAAGGAAAGTGGACTAGAAAGGTAGAGTGAGTAAGAAGGGAAAGTGGACAAGAAAGGAAGAGTAAGAAGGGAAAGTGGACAAGAAAGGAAGAGTAAGAAGGAAAGTGGACTAGAAAGGTAGAGTGAGTAAGAAGGGAAAGTGGACAAGAAAGGAAGAGTAAGAAGATAAAGTGGACAAGAAAGGAAGAGTAAGAAGGGAAAGTGGACAAGAAGACTGAAAGGAAGAGTAAGTATGAAGGGAAGTGGACAAGAAAGGAAGAGTAAGAAGGGAAAGTGGACAAGAAAGGAAGAGTAAGAAGGGAAAGTGGTACAAGAAAGGAAGAGTAAGTAAGAAGGGAAAGTGGACAAGAAAGGAAGAATAAGTAAGAAGGGAAAGCGGACAAGAAAGGAAGAGTAAGAAGGGAAAGTGGACAAGAAAGGAAGACTAAGAAGGGAAAGTGGACAAGAAAGGAAGAGTAAGAAGGGAAAGTGGTACAAGAAAGGAAGAGTAAGTAAGAAGGGAAAGTGGACAAGAAAGGAAGAATAAGTAAGAAGGGAAAGTGGACAAGAAAGGAAGAATAAGTAAGAAGGGAAAGCGGACAAGAAAGGAAGAGTAAGAAGGGAAAGTGGACAAGAAAGGAAGACTAAGAAGGGAAAGTGGACAAGAAAGGAAGAGTAAGTAAGAAGGGAAAGCGGACAAGGAAAGAAGAGTAAGTAAGAAGGGAAAGTGGACAAGAAAGGAAGAATAAGTAAGAAGGGAAAGCGTACAAGAAAGGAAGAGTAAGAAGGGAAAGTGGACAAGAAAGGAAGAGTAAGTAAGAAGGGAAAGCGTACAAGAAAGGAAGACTAAGAAGGGAAAGTGGTACAAGAAAGGAAGAGTAAGTAAGAAGGGAAAGTGGACAAGAAAGGAAGAGTAAGAAGGGGAAGTGGGGAAGAAAGGAAGAGTAAGAAGGGGAAGTGGACAAGAAAGGAAGAATAAGTAAGAAGGGAAAGTGGACAAGAAAGGAAGAGTAAGAAGGGAAGTGGACCAGAAAGGAAGAGTAAGTATGAAGGGAAAGTGGACAAGAAAGGAAGAGTAAGAAGGGAAAGTGGACAAGAAGACTAGAAAGGAAGAGTAAGTATGAAGGGAAGTGGACAAGAAAGGAAGAGTAAGAAGGGAAAGTGGACAAGAAAGGAAGAATAAGTAAGAAGGGGAAGTGGACAAGAAAGGAAGAGTAAGAAGGGAAGTGGACAAGAAAGGAAGAATAAGTAAGAAGGGAAAGTAGACAAGAAAGGAAGAGTAAAAAGGGGAAGTGGACAAGAAAGGAAGAGTAAGAAGGGAAGTGGACAAGAAAGGAAGAGTAAGAAGGGAAGTGGACAAGAAAGGAAGAGTAAGAAGGGAAGTGGACAAGAAAGGAAGAATAAGTAAGAAGGGAAGTGGACAGGAAAGGAAGAGTAAGTAAGAAGGGAAGTGGACAAGAAAGGAAGAGTAAGTAAGAAGGGAAGTGGACCAGAAAGGAAGAGTAAGTAAGAAGGGAAAGTGGACATGAAAGGAAGAGTAAGTAAGAAGGGAAGTGGACAAGAAAGGAAGAGTAAGTAAGAAGGGAAAATGGACAAGAAAAGAAGACGATCACACATGAAATTAAAGGGAAAAAGAAATATAAACATACCGCAAATAGAGCTAAATACTAGCTGGGTCTTTTAAAAAAAATGAGTGCGCCATTACAGCATAAAAATACGAAAATATGTAAGTAAATCATTTCCTTTTAACAAGACAAGTACGACAGAGCAAAGGAGGTGGTAAGGGAAAGCACTGTGGGACACAACATTGTACTGAAATGACGGGGAAAAAATTCAAACAAAATAAGCAGGAAGTAACCATGTAGGAATACAAAGAAAGAAATCAAAAAGGACCTATGGTGCAAATGTAGGTTGCAAACAAACAAAAAAAAGAGGAAGTAAAAAATGTTTAATATCTCATTAGCACACAAACTCGCACTAACAGTTACCCGGGGCCGTTAGGGGGCCGGAATAGCTCAGTGCTAGAGCGCCGGACTCATAATCTTGGTGATCCTGGGGTTGCGGGCTGGAATCTTCGTCGGGCCGTTTCGGTACAGGGGGATTTTCCCCTCGGAGTTAACTTTGGTTCTGACTCGATTTCCCAAATAGTCCTAAGAATGAGACTATAAACCGATGTTCCGTGTGTGAACGCATGCATAACATCTTATACACACGTAAAATCCTATCACCAACTTTCGGAAGAGGCCAGTTTGGCCGTCGGTATGGATGACACATTACACATAGCATGCACCCTGCGTAAGAAATGGAAAGAATGAAGGAAGTAAGGAAATGGAGTGAACGATATTGCACGATATTGACTGGATGACTCGGGAAACGACTGAATGGAGCGCCAGCAGGCAGCTCTTCAGTCGACACTACCCAGGTAGGCAGCCCGTTGTGTACACAAGAGCGTGGATTGTCCGCGATAGAACTTTTGGCAAGGCGCTTTATAATGCTATGTTATGTTATCATTTATTATTATTTTTATTAACCAAATGCTATGTTATTTCATTATTATTCATCAGTATCATTATTGTTAACTTTACCCATCCTCCCCCCCTCCCCCACCCTCCTCAGCTGCTGACCTTGCTGCACGAGCGCGGAGGGTGCTGCGCCCAGGCCAGGAGAACGTCGATGGAGTGGATGTTAACCCCTTCACTGCCCTGCACCGTGCGCACCATGCACATACAGTCGGCCTTCTGCGTGTCCATGGTCTGCGGGTACTCCGTGTTGGCCAGGTACAGGGCCTTGCCTCGCTTCGTCTCGTCACCACAGAACATGGCGATGTCCTTTTCTGTAAATGATAGGATAGGAGAGAGAGAGAGAGAGAGAGAGAGAGAGAGAGAGAGAGAGAGAGAGAGAGAGAGAGAGAGAGGAGAGAGAGAGAGAGAGAGAGAGAGTGAGAGAGAGAGAGAGAGGAGGGAAGGAGGGAGGGGAGAGAGAGAGATACAGATTCAAATTCAGATATTTTATTTATATATAGGCTTTAGCCCTTATGAAGGGGTGCATGAATACAATATAGTAATAGCGGAAATGAAAACTACAAGCTGGATCAGAATGTACAGCACAGAGAGAGAGAGAGAGAGAGAGAGAGAGAGAGAGAGAGAAAGAGAGAGAGAGAGAGAGGAGAGAGAAGAGAGAGAGAGAGAGAGAGAGAGAGAGAGGGGGGGGGGTTAAACAAAATCATAATCACAAAAAGATTAAAATAAGGTTATGGAGGATATGGAATACCAAACCAAAGAATAGAAACAAAATGAAGAAGTTTGAGAAGCAACAAAAAGAGTGAAGAGGAAAGGTAAACTGGAAAGGAGGAGGAGGAGGAGCAGGAGTAGAAGGAGCAGGAGGAGGAGCAAGAAAAAGAAGAAGAAGAAGAAGAAGAAGAAGAAGAAGAAGAAGAAGAAGAAGAAGAAGAAGAAGAAGAACAACAACAACAACAACAACAACAAGATGAAGAACAAGAACAAGAAGACGAACAAGAGGAAGAAAAAGAAGAAGAAATGAAGGATCAGAAGGAGAAAGAGAAGAAGACGACACTGAAGCCTGCATTTATATGTCTTGGATTGTAACCTTTATATGACAGGATGTCTGGTGCTCTAATCTTTGTGTGAAAGGCTATCAGGTGTTGAAATATTTATATGAGAGGATGTCAGGTGTGACATTCTTTATTTGACAGGATACCAGGTGTTAAATCTCTGTGTGAGAGGATGTCAAGTGTCATAATCTTTATTATATGACAGGATGTTAGGTGTAATTAGCTCCATATGACAGAATGCCATATGTAATAATATTCATACAACATGTTGTGGGGTGTTATCTTTTCCTTCGTCTTTTTTGCGAGACAGAATATCAGGTGATGTGATCTTCATAAGACGATGTCAGGTGTTTTAATCTTCATATGAAAATGTCATGTGCTGTAACCTTTTTATGACAGGACAGATGTCAGGTGTAAAGATCTTTATATGACAGATTGTCAGTGTGTGTAATAATCCTCGTTTGGAAGGATGTCAGATGTAATCTGTGAAGATGTCAGGAGCTATAATGTTTGTGACAGGATGTAAGACGTTACACTCTTTTTCTGGCAGGATATCAGCTGTAATTATCTGTACATGACAGGATGCCAGACATGATCTTCAAGATGTCAGAGGTAATAAAATGTATCACCTGACACTGTCATATAAATTCTAAACGACAGACTTAAAAGAAAAATTACTTTACCGCCAAACGAGATACACAAACAAATCACAACACAAACACGACGCACCTCGACCTCTTTGGTCTGCAAAATACGAATATAAAAATACGAATCAAGACACATTTACATAAACACTTCCTGCTTCAATAATTTGATTAAAAAATCTTAAACGCCCATCTGCAAATTCTTCTGTGAGCCATAATTTGAATACACGTCTGAGCACGTGACCTCCTCCATCGAACCGCTCACACCCACTCCCACTCTCTCTCTCCAAACTCCCCTTCCCCTCCTCCGTGGCATCCCTCCTCGCCCCCACTCCCCTCTCTCCCTCCCTCCCTCCCTCCCTCTCTCTCTCTCTCTGCTTTAGTTCCCTCCGTTTGACCACGCAACATGTCATTATCACATTTATGAAAAGTCTGCTTGTCTGTCTTAAATTTACATTACTGTGTAGTTATGTTAATTAGTCAGTATGAAATGATATGTATTGAAATGATGTATGCATGACAAGGACAGATAGGAAGACTAGTCTCCGTTTAGTATTAAAGATCAATCAGTCAATCAGTTAATCTCTCTCCCTCTCCCTAATCCCATGCTCGTTCTCACTAGCCTATATTAATTTTTCCAAATTTTACGTCTGCCAGGAATCAATTATGACCCAGTAATTTGACCGCCATCTTAACTCTCTTACGTTCACATAATTTTCAAAGTAGATCTTCCTAGTTATTCGTCTTTCGACACGTTTTCACTCAAGAAACCCGTAAATGGAGCAGTCTAGACCTAAATTAGCATGAGCATTTGATTATTTATGCCAGACTTTGAAGATATATTCTCCTTCACAGAATTGCGGCACAGCTGAGCCGGTATGTGAAAAGAGATCTCACAGTACTCCTGATAAGGAAGCGGCCGATATTGGCTGGTTTGAATACATGGGGGAAATTCTCAGACACCTGGCTGCGTCCAGAGTGACTGCAAGAGGGTTAACACAAGATCTTCCCAAGAGACCTGAAACGCATTAACCTCGACTAGGCATTGTCACCGTCAGTTAGGGGTTTAGGAAGTGACCTCCCCTGCCTAGGTTTTGCATAAGAACAATCCCGAAATGACCCAATCGCTTTTGGCTCCCGTGGGCTGCTTCACCTGGTTTATTAGCTCCCTTTGGAAGGCGCTGGCGTTGGCACTGCGAAAGAATGATTTTCCACTGTGGAGCAGGACTGAGCATTCTAGGAACGAGGCCATTATGAGGGCGTTTCAATATAATTATGATTGAGGGAGTTTTACTATAACATCATGCTTATTTCGGGACAAGTGTGTGCTAAAACAGCAATGATCTCTCAAATCTAAAACTCTCAGTCTTCATGCCTCCCTCCATCTTTACACACACACACACACACACACACACACACACACACACACACACACACACACACACACACACACACACACACAATCGCAAGAGCACAGAGAGAGAGAGAGAGAGAGAGAGAGAGAGAGAGAGACAGACAGACAGACAGACAGACAGACAGAGACAGAGTGAGCGACAGAGAAACAGAAGAGGAGAGAGAGAGAGAGAGAGAGAGAGAGAGAGAGAGAGAGAGGGAGAGGGAGAGAGAGACAGAGACAGAGACAGAGAGAGACAGAGACAGAGAGAGACTGAGAGAGACACGCCGTTATTGATTGCATTCAAGCTGCACTTTCTTTTTTTCAATGGACAGAGGACAGAACAGAAAAAAAAAAGGAAAGAAAAAAAAAAAGAAAAGCGACACGTCATTAGGCTGGGCCCATTGACAGAGCACCACCCGCTGTGCACTTGCTACAGCTGCCAGGCGGGAAAATCAATCCGCTGTGCCAGGCCCTCATTCAACACATCCATGACAAACGTAGCAGGCATCGATCACGGCGAGGTGGGGTGAGTATGTCAAGTGATTGGTTCGCCCTGGAGGTTTTCTTCACGCTCACCTAAACGTGTAGCAATCTGGAAGATTTATGGGTCGCGTGGTTTAAAAATGGCCGTTGGTTTGACACGCACTTCAAAAAGACCTTCAAAAAGTTAACGCCTGAATAATCAGAAACAGTGGATGGACCAATTTTAATTTGAAATAATTCCGCCAATTAACACTTACAAACGAATTCTAAGACAAAACACGGCGCGTTTTGCACCTTTTTGGTCTTTTTCAGACAAGATATACAACACTCAGGACAACGAAAATGAAGAACGAGCAATCACTTATCACTTATCAAGATCCAATGCTCATCTTGCGCCGAATATGAGAAGATAAGTGATTGCTCATTTTTCATTTTCGTTGTCCTGAGCGCTGTTCATCTTGCCTGAAGAGGACCTTTGAGGTCGAAACGCGTCGTGTTTTGTCATGTAATTCGTTTGCCCATGTTATTTGGTGGAGTTATTTCAAATACTTTTTAAAATTTATTTTAATTTCCGTCTGCAGTCACCTCACTTTGCAACGAACTGTATCTTTATAACTGGTTAACGCTTGAGTGATCATGAATAATGAAATAACCACAAGGCAACAACTTTTACCAATTAAAACCTATTCAAAGAACACATCAACCTATCAACAAAGGAAACACGGCTGGGAAGAACACAATTTTCTATGTTTGATTTGTTTTTTCTTCTTCTTTGCATCATAGATTGAAGCGATCTTTGCATATAAGCCTAACAGATAACTTTGACGCCATCAACAAACAGACTTAGTATGTAACCAGACAGACATTGAAGGTCACCAGATAGATATTGCCTGCAGCAAGACAGACATAGTCTGCAGCAGACAGACTTTGTGTGTAGCAGACAGATGCAACCTGTAGACACAGACACTCTGTAACCAAGACCGACATATTATATGGACAGATGAATATAGTCTCGCCAGACATTTTCTGCGGCCAGATAGACATTGTTAGGAAGACACTGTAGGTATCCAGATAGATATAATCTTTAGCCACATAGAAACAATCTGTAGCCGAACATTTGTAGCATGCAGCCAGATCGACATTGTCTTTAGCTAGATAGGCATTGTCAGAAGGATATTGTAGCCATACAGTTGTAGCATGTAGCCAGATAGACACTGTCTTTAGCTAGATAGGCATTGTCTGAGATACACTGTAGCCAAGCCAGACAGTTGTAGCATGTAGCCAGATAGACATTGTCTTTAGCCAGAAAGACGTTGTCAGAGAGACATCGTAGGTAACCCCAGCTAGATATCATCTGTAACCAGACTGTCACAGCATGTAGTCATATAGACATAGCATACAATGAGACAGAAATATTTTGTCGCCAAATATAGGCAATGGACATATTCATCTGACTTTGTAATTAAGAAGTTAAAATACAAACGGAGAGAACCCTTTCATCTTTCTATCATAAATTGCTGAGAAAAGATGTGTGATCAGTAAAATAGATAAAGCATGAAACGTCAATGCAGTAATACAAAAATACAAAAAAAATGGGAAAAGGCGTGTCAATAAACGGCAACAACAGGTACTTTAAGGGAACAAAACCTTTACATAATATTTCCTTCAAAATATTCGTTGCTAGTTCACTTCAGCAGACTGATAAGTTACAAACATGAATACCGAGGAAAACATCAGCCGACTTTTCGATTCAGCCAAAACACACTTTGCTTGCCATGATAAATTTCTGGAAT
>CM065727.1:61991377-62013877 GCA_033310375.1 Conus canariensis
TGAATATGGATAAAACCAGAGTGGTTGTGTTCAAAAATGGTGGTTTCATTAAATCAACTGAGAAATGGTGGTATGATGGTAAGCAGATCCAGGTTGATCCCACATACAATTATCTTGGCGTTATATTCTCAGCCACATTAAACTGGTCCAGGTGTACAGAAAATCTGTCAGGTAAGGCTCTGAGAGCGGTGGCAGGAATTAAAAGACTGCATGTTAAACTTCAAGGAATTCCAGCAGCTACGATATGCAAAATTTTTGACACAAAAGTAAAGCCAATTCTGTTGTATGGTTCTGAAATATGGGGGTTTCAAAGATATCTGTATCTGTATCTGTTATATTTCGTTCCTACATCCAGGAATCTGGCGTCGACGCAACGGGTGGGGTGCGCAGCGAAAAAGTTAGTGGCGTTGGACTTTGGCCACCGCTTGCTTAAAGGCCTCAGTATTATCTGAGTGCACAATACTATTGTCTAGTTGGTTCCACCTGATAATAGTTCTTGGGAAGAAAGATTGTTTATACTGCTCTGTGCTGCAGTTTGGAACTTTGTAGCACCTGTCGTTGTTTCGTGTGTAGCTCTCCACTGGATTTTTTACTACAAAGTCTGCTCTTCTTGGCGGACGGCGGATGCGTCGGTCAGGTTGTTGAGGCACAAGGAACTGCTCAGGAGGTATTGCTGGCACCAGCCCCTCAACCACCATGTAAAAGAAGGTCAGCCGCAGGCTCTCGCGTCGTTCCTGAAGGGTAGGGAGCTCATGTTTCCTCAGGAGGCCCGTTACAAAGCCAGGTTTTCTAGATTTGTAATCTTTTGCGATGAAGCGTACTGCCATTCGCTGTGTACGCTCCAGCTTGTCGATTTCCTGTTTCTTGTACGGGTCCCAGATGATCGCTCCATACTCCAACAGGGGTCTAACTAAGGCGAGGAAGGCGTTGCGTTTGCAGGCTGTGGGGCAGTGTCTGAGGTTACGGCGTAGGAAGCCGAGGGTACAATTGGCTTTCTTTGTGATGTAGTTGATGTGGGTTGACCACGAAAGATCTGCAGAGAATTGAAGACCCAAGTAGGGGTTGGTGGAAACTTGTTTGAGAATTGTACTTTCGAGGGAGTAGAAGAAGGAGGTTGCAGGGTTCCGCGCCAGGCTCATGACGTAGCATTTCATGGCGTTGAAACGCATGCCCAATCGCTCTGCCCACTGTTCCAGACTCTTCAGGTCCTCTTGGAGGGTGAGGTGGTCACTGAAGTCGTTGATCTCCCTGTAGATGAGGCAGTCATCTGCAAAGAGGCGCACTTGGGAATTGACTGCCTCCGGGAGGTCGTTGATATGGCACAGAAACAAGAGTGGGCCTAACACGGTACCCTGCGGGACTCCCGAGTCCACTGTCGTAGAGTTTGATGAGGTGCCATCAACCACAACTTGCATGGTGCGTTCCGTAAGGAAGCACTTCAGCAAGGAATGGATGGGGCCAGTGATGCCATAGCTGGACAGCTTATGGAGTAGTCGGTCATGGGGAACGGTGTCAAAGGCCTTGGAGAAGTCCAAGATCGCCATGTCAACTTGCCTTCCACGGTCGTATGAAGACAGGAGATCTTGTGTTGTGGTCAGGAGCTGGGTTTCGGTCGAGTAGCCAGCTCGGAAGCCGTGGTTGAGAGAGGTCAAGATTTGGTGGGAGTCAAGGTAGTTCAGGATGTGGCGGCATACTATGTGTTCCAAGATCTTACAGGGAACTGAAGTGAGAGAGATGGGTCTATAGTTGCCGGGGGAGTGACGATCGCCCTTCTTGAATGCGCAGGTGACGTTGGCTCCGAGCCAATCCTGCGGAAGGCGTCCAGAGTCGAGCGAGGCTTGGAAAATGAGTGTCAGGGAGGGGGCAATGCTGTCGGCGAGGGTCTTCAAGACGATGTTGGGCAAGTTGTCTGGTCCGGGGGCCTTGTTAACCTTGAGGTCACGTAGCAGCTTGGCCACGCCAGGGGCGGAAACTGTAATGGGCTGTACGTGGGTGGGAGGAGGTTTTAGGTTGGGTGGTGTGGTAGTGGTGGTCTTAGTGAAGACTGACTTGAATTGGCGCAGTAAGATGTCGGCTTTGGATTGACTGTCGCTGTGTAGCTGTCCCTTCTCCTTCAGCGGGGCAACTCCTGTATTGACTGTCGCTGTGTAGCTGTCCCTTCTCCTTCAGCGGGGCAACTCCTGTATTGACTGTCGCTGTGTAGCTGTCCCTTCTCCTTCAGCGGGGCAACTCCTGGATTGACTGTCGCTGTGTAGCTGTCCCTTCTCCTTCAGCGGGGCAACTCCTGGATTGACTGTCGCTGTGTAGCTGTCCTTCTCCTTCAGCGGGGCAACTCCTGTATTGACTGTCGCTGTGTAGCTGTCCCTTCTCCTTCAGCGGGGCAACTCTTGTATTGACTGTCGCTGTGTAGCTGTCCCTTCTCCTTCAGCGGGGCAACTCCTGATTGACTGTGCTGTGTAGCTGTCCCTTCTCCTTCAGCGGGGCAACTCCTGATTGACTGTCGCTGTGTAGCTGTCCATTCTCCTTCAGCGGGGCAACTCCTGTAGAGTCCTGCTTCCTGGACTTCATGTAGCGCCAGAATGGCTTGGTGTTATTCTGGTCGAGTCCCTCCCTAATGGTGTTATTTATGTACTGCCACTCTGCACGCCGTAGCTCGTCTCTGCAGTACTTCTGGAATTTCCTGTAGGGGGACCAGTCCTTGCGAGCTCTTGCACGCTTGAAAAGTCTCTTCTTACGCTTCAGCAGCTTCCGAAGGGGCGCTGTCAGCCACGGCAGGGAAGAAGACCGTTTCAGCATGAAGGAGGGGACGTTCCGTTCTATGGAGTCAGCGAGGCGGGTTTTGAACGTAGTCCACAGGGTGTTCACATCTTTCCCCGCCCTGTGTTCCTCTTCCACGGTGTGCGCAGCATCGTCCATATCCTTCTTCATCTGCTCCCAGTCAGCCTGCTTGAACTTGAGGCACTTGCGTGCTTTCTGGCGGGTGACTTGCGGCTTGGTGTTGAAGTCGGTACAGACGATGTCGTGGTCGGACACACCTGGGATGCTAACAGAGGACTTGACAAGGGTGGGGTTGGACGTAAAGACCAGGTCGAGTATGTTCTTACCACGGGTTGGGGTATGCTGGACTTGGCTAAGGAGGGAGGATGAGGAGATGTCGACCAGGGATATGATAGAATAGGAATAGATATGATGCTATTCAAAAGGTAAAGATTAAATTTTGCAAGATGGTTTTAGGGGTTGGAAGGGATGTCAAAAACAACATTGCCCTTGGGGAGTGTGGTAGATATCACATCTATATTGATACATACCTACGACTTGTGAAATATTGGTGCAGGCTTGTGTGTATGTCCGACAACAGATATCCAAAACAATGCTATGAAATGATGCAAATGCACGATCATTCTGGTAGAAAAAACTGGGTTACACGTGTAAGACAGCTATTGTGCACTTACGGCTTTGGATATGTATGGCAGATGCAGAATGTAGGAAATGTTCATTGTTTTACAGATCTGCTCAAACAACGTTTGAAGGATTCGTATTTTCAAGACTGGCATTCTTCGCTTTCATCATACCCTGACTATTGTATGTATCACCCAGAGTTAATAATGGCCAGTTACGTGAGTCAGTTGTCTGCTCGCGAACATCGTCGTGTTTTGTGTCTGTTTAGATGCAATCAGTTACCTCTGAATAGTTTGTTTCACTCGACTCAACAAATCATTGACCCAATTTGTAAACAGTGTGATGGTCATTGTATTGAAGATTTATGTCATTTCATGTTAATCTGTCCTAAATATGCCACACTTCGCAGGAAATTCATACCCTTGTATTATCATCGTTTTCCGTCTGAATTTAAGATACAGTTATTAGGTAGAAACATGTCAAATAAATTGTTATTCAAAGTTGCAGTGTACATTACAGAATCTTTAAAGTTAAGGAAGTAAAGCCCCTGTCTATAACTGATCTGTAAGGTAATCGTTTACTTGTGTTGCTCATAAATTTGCCGTGCATATTCTTGTTTACTTGTCATTGTACTCCTTCAAACTCACCTACACCTTGCTAATTATGTGCAAATCAGTTCTCCTGTTCATATGGGCCAGAGGGCCTGCAAAAACCGAATAAACCATTATTATTATTATTATCATTACACACTTACACACACACATACCTTCAGCCTCTTTGCCACTCCGCAGCCTTTTTGCGCATAGCTCAAAGGGATAAGTGACTGTCTTTTCGTCCTTCAAGTGTTTTCATTATCTTGAATGTTATTTGTCTTGCCTGACGAAGACCAAACACGTCACGCGTTTCGCAATTTGTTTACTTTTCGTTTGACAGCGCAGAACTTCTCTCTGTCGTTTGCTTAAGATTGTTCCACACTTTCCGCCTGCAGTCACCCGACTCTGGAACCAAAGTCTAAGCAGTTTCATGCGAAGGAAAAGATCGTCCAGTGGTGTCTCGTCGGCCTCTGCAATTTGCAGCTAAGGGTCTGAGATCAACTCACCACTAACTACTCGCCACATTATAATTCACTTAAGTCAAGTTGATCGATTAAGCCGCATATCCTTTTTGTAGCGGGGTGATTCATCTTTACTGCGGTGGGCCTCGTTCATGATAAACAACCGAACAATTACGGGTTAGCCCTCCCCCCCCCCCCCACACACACACACACACACAGATCCCCACCCCACCCACACCCACCCCCAACAAACGAATGATGTGTCGAGATGCCTCTCCTACAGAAAACAGGAAAGATTCTCCTGCCCCCAACTGATGCCCGGTCCACCCTATGTGATGCCCGGTCCACCCTATGTGATGCCCGGTCCACCCTATGTGATGCCCGGTCCACCCTATGTGATGCCCGGTCCACCCTATGTGATGCCCGGTCCACCCTATGTGCCGGATGCAATTTGTGGCTTCATGCCCAGCATAAATGGTGCCGACGGCAATTTGTGCCGGGGCGATAATTTATTTCCCAATAGCAAGAGAGGAGAGAGAGAGAAGACAGACAGACAGACAGACAGACAGACAGACAGACAGACAGGCATGGACATACAACGAGAGAGGAGAGAGAGAGAGAGAGAGAGAGAGAGGCAGACAGACAGACAGGCATGGACGTACAACGAGAGAGAGAGAGAGAGAGAGAGAGAGAGAGAGAGAGAGAGAGAGAGAGAGAGAGGAGAGAGAGAGAGAGATGGTTATAGAGACGACTTGCGTGCACTTAAACACTTTCCTTTAAAACTTGCTCAGTGTGAACAATAGAACGAAAAGGGCTGAGTAATAAAAAAAAAAAACCCAAACCCTTATAATTATGTCTGGGACAAAAATGAACGGAGCTTTCTCCTCCCCCTACCACCACCACCACCACCCCACCCCCTGCCTCTGCCCTTCTACATCACTCTATGATATATTTCTTCCCACGCTCCCCTCCCCCCTGTCACTCTTCTCTGCTTATTATGGCAGACAATTAGCGAACACGTTAATTTAGCATTATTGCTCTAATAATCGACCCCACATGAAAGCTGAACCGGTCGGCCTTTTCTCCGCTAAGTTAACGTTTCCACCAATCACTAAGCTTCAGCATTCCATTTTGTTCCCCCTTGTGGAAATTTGACGTTCATCTGATTTCAACACTGTAGCCGTATCTCTCTACATTATGAGGTGTCGTTGACTTTCATCATCAGCACTGTAGCCCTGTTTCCCTACACTATGTGGTGTTGTTGACTTTCATCATCAGCACTGTAGCCCTGTTCCCCTACACTATGTGGTGTTGTTGACTTTCATCATCAGCACTGTAGCCCTGTTCCCCTACACTATGTGGTGTTGTTGACTTTCATCATCAGCACTGTAGTCCTGTTCCCCTACACTATGTGGTGTTGTTGACTTTCATCATCAGCACTGTAGCCCTGTTCCCCTACACTATGTGGTGTTGTTGCTTTCATCATCAGCACTGTAGCCCTGTTCCCCTACACTATGTGGTGTTGTTGACTTTCATCATCAGCACTGTAGTCCTGTTTCCCTACACTATGAGGTGTTGTTGACTTTCATCATCAGCACTGTAGTCCTGTTTCCCCTACACTATGTGGTGTTGTTGACTTTCATCATCAACACTGTAGTCCTGTTTCCCTACACTATGAGGTGTTTGACTTCATCAGCATGTACCTGTTCCTACACATGTTGTGTGACTTCATCATCACACGTAGTGTTCCTACAATAGTGTTGTTGACTTCATCAGACTCAGTATTGTTCTAGTTCCTGCATTCTGTAGGCTAGTATTTTGACTTCCCTCAGATTTCAGCTTTACATCTGTTTCCCAGCATTCTGCAGTATTTTGACTTCCCTCGAACAGCTTTATATGTTTACCTGCATTCTGTAGTATTTTGACTTTCCTTAGACTCCAGCTTTATGTCTGTTTCCCTGCATTCTGTCGTATTCTGCCTTCCCTCACAGTCCAGCTTTATATATGTTTTTCCCTGCATTCAGTTGGCGAGTGTTTTGACTTCCCTCAGATTTCAGCCTTATATCTGTTTCCCTGCATTCTGTAGTATTTTGACATCCCTCAGATTTCAGCTTTATTTATGTTTCCCTGCATTCTGCAGCATTTTGACTTCCCTTAGACTCCATGTTTGTATCTGTTTCCTGCATTCTTATATTTGAATCCTGACTCATTTTTATGTTTCCTGCTTGAGTATTTTGACTCCCTTAGACTCCATGTTTGTATCGTTTCCCTGCATGCTGTAGTATTTTGACTTCCCTTAGATCCATGTTGATCGTTCTGCATCTGCATACTTTGACTTCCTTGACTCATGTTTATCTGTTTCCCTGCATTCTGTAGTATTTTGACTTCCCTTAAACTCCATGTTTGTATCGGTTTCCCTGCATTCTGTGGTATTTTGACTTCCCTTAAACTCCATGTTTGTATCGGTTTCCCTGCATTCTGTAGTATTTTGACTTCCCTCAGATTTCAGCTTTGTATCAGTTTCCCTGCATTCTGTAGTATTTTGACTTCCCTCAGATTTCGGAAGGCACCTACAGGGACAACGTAAATCTCTCTGTGATGGTTTCCCCGGCTTTATGTGTCTATCAATCAGAGAGAGAGACAGAGACAGAGAACGAACGAACGAACGAACGAATCGTTTTTAATGAGGAAAAGAATAAGCACGCTATAGGCTGTTTCTTTTTGTTTGTTTGTTTGCATCTTGCCCGCAATGAAGTAAGGACAGAGAGAGAGAGAGAGAGAGAGAGAGAGAGAAGAGAGAAAACAGACAGACAGACAGACAGACAGAGAAAGAGAGAGCAGTAAATAAACAGACATATAATATATATATATATATATATATATTAGAGAGAATAGAGATAGAGAGAGAGAGAGAGAGAGAGAGAGAGAGAGAGAGAGAGAGCATAGTGCTAGACCAACGAATCGTTTTCAATGAGGAAAAGAATAAGCACGCTATAGGCTTTTTTTGTTTGTTTGTTTGTTTGCATCTTGCCCGCAATGAAGTAAAGAGAGAGAGAGAGAGGGGGGGGAGGAGAGAGACAGACAGACAGACAGACAGATTTTAGAAGAAATGATCATTTTTATCATTTTTACCGTTGCTCCTTATCCCTTCGGAAGGCACCTAAAGGGACAACGTAAATCTCTCTGTGATGGTTTCCCCGGCTTTATGTGTCTATCAATCAGAGAGAGCCAGAGACAGAGACGGAGAACAAACGAACGAACGAACGGATCGTTTTTAATGAGGAAAAGAATAAGCACGCTATAGGCTGTTTCTTTTTGTTTGTTTGTTTTCATTTTGCCCGCAATGAAGTAGAGAGAGAGAGAGGGGGGGGAGAGAGAGAGAGAGAGAGAGAGAGAGAGAGAGAGAGAGAGAGAGAGAGAGAGAGAGAGAACAGTAAATAAACAGACATATACATAGACACAGTGCCAGACCAACGAATCATTTTTAATGAGGAAATGAATAAACACGCTATAGGCTTTTTGTTTTGTTTTATTTTTTAGTTTTGTTTGTTTGTTTGTTTGCATCTTGCCCGCAATGAAGTAAAGAGAGAGAGATAACAGTAAATAAACAGACATATATATATTTATATGTACACACACACACACACACACACACACACACACACACACACACACACAAATATATATATATATATATATATATATATATATATATATATAGACACAGTGCTAGACCAACAAAGACAATCATGAAATGGAAATTTCCATTCTTCCGTTCAACATTTACCAACCGCACTGACCTCTGCAAGTACTCCAAAATGTAAGCAAGAGCAGACCACCAGAATACAGGAATTTCTCCCATCACTCCACCTAGAATCCAAACAGTCCGAAGAATCCTCACAATGCAATTTTTTAAAGAAATCATAGGTTCGAGAAACTAGTTGGGAGGTTTACTACATTGAAGGTAAATCCACTGGCAAATCCATCATTTTTTTTCTCACGTGATACAGATGTTTAGCTGGAGTCGTGGAAAGTCTCTGTCTGCTGAGCAATTCAAATCCATTAATTACTATTGTTGAGTCTTTTGTTTCTGATTTCCAATTTTAAGTGGATTCCTTGTAACTAAGGTTCAGTATTGTGATTTCCATCAATTTTGAACATTGTATCCGTGGTTCCTTGAATTCTGTGACATTTTGACTTCCATCAGTCTTCAGTGTTGCATTCGTGTTGCCCTGCATCATGGGGTAGGCCTATTGTTCACTTTAATCAGATCTACCACTGCATTGTTTCTTACGTGATGTTTTCTTTTGATGCTATCAGACGTCAACGTGGTATTTGTGTTAAAATTTTCAGAACAATTCTTTGTGAGTCCGCTAAAAGCAAGGACAAACAAGTTACAAGACAAAAACACGACGCGTTTCGACCTCTTAATGGACCCCAGCAGGCCAGAGAAAAAGAGGACGACCTAGGATGAGCTGGCGACAGACAGTGGAAAGAGACCTCAGACTCGTTGACAGAGGATGGAGTGACACTAGCAAACTGGCTGAGGACCGTGCACAGTGGAGCGCCTTGACTGCCTCATGCGTCGCAAGATGCGGGAGCATCTAAGTCTAAGTAAGTAAGTTTCCGCCTGCAGTCACATCACTTTGAAACTAAAGTTGTATTGTGTCGTTTTCTGTGGTGTGTTAAATTTCATCCCATATCAGTATTGCGATTGTTCTCATGTGTTTTTTTTTTTTTTGTGGTATTGTTGAACTACACCAGAATTTCAGCATTACATTGTTTCGGTGGACTTGTAGAGTTTTATATGATTTCAGCACTGTATTATTGTTTCCTTGTTTTCTGCACGGTATTGTTGAATTTCATCAGACTTCACGATTGTCTTGTGTTGAGCGTTCCGTGGGACTTTAGATTATCTTATGAAACAAAGACTTGAAAGTATCATACGGCGGTGGGAGATAGTAAAGGCTGGGAGAGAGAGAGAGAGAGATACGGATACGGATACGGATACGGATGTTTTATTCATACAGGCCATGGCCCTAATGAAGGGGGTGTTGAGATCAAATCGTTTCAGACAGAAATAAGCAAATCATCAAACATCTAGGCATCCACAATTAAAAGCATACACGATATGAAACAACATACAACAACCAATGCCTAACTACATGCTATACTTCGAATTTTAAATGCCTTGTACAAGAAAATAGCAAAACGTTTTACAGTAGTTTCATTTGTAGATGCCATTATTAATGAAAGTCGAAATGAAGAAGGATGTCTACAATATTTTTGATGAATGAACTGATTCCTCAGGTCACTTAGAGCGGGACAGCACAACACAAAATGAACTTCATTTTCTTCGGCACATTTACAAAGCGGACATGTCAGATCAAGTTTGTTATGCTTCTTATAACGATAATAATGAACAGAAAGATCAGAAATACCTAATCTGAACTTTGTCATGATATACTTTAAATGATTATCCATTTCAACAGATAAATACACCGGCACACAATGTATAGATCTGAACTGTCTATAAAAAGCAAATCGATCACTTTCATGAACGTGACATGACCATTCTTGCCATCTGCAATCTATCAATCTATTCCGAAATGCACGAAGAAATCCATTTATGTCCCCAACGCTCTGTTGTAGCCAAACATAGCCAAATCCAAGTTTATGTAATTTAGTCCTCACGTTAGAAACCCAGTTTCTTTTCCCTCTACCATCCAAATCATACAACATATTATATGCTTTCCTGGGCAACCTTGAAATTTCCATTTGTGTTATTTTCAACCAATAACGTATGCAAGCTGTCGCAGAATTCAAATATATTGGATATCTGTTTACTTCGCCGTAGACTAAATCGTTAGGTGTTCGCATGCTCACTCCTAGAAACTTTTTCAATGCAAATAAATGGACATTTTCACAATAAACAGCAGAATCATAAAGACCCCAGATTTCAGCTCCATACTGAGCGATAGGCTGTACCTGAGAATCGAACAATTTTATAAATAATTTCAAAGACTGGTTTTCTAATTTTGATAAGTGTTGCATGATACATAGTAGTGCACGCTTAGCTCTACTGGCAAGATCCTTGCATGCAAAAGTAAAGCTTAATTTCGTTGAAAAATATATTCCTAAATATTTATATATGTTGACCACAGGCATAAACACTCCATTATAAGTCCACCTTTCTCTAATTCCTAAAAACCCACCCTTTCTAAACACAATTATATTGCTTTTTGACATGTTAATTGTTAACTGAAGTGAAGATGCAGATCGTGATAGATTATTTAGTTGAGTTTGCAAGCCAATAATAGTTTCAGACATCAGAACAACATCGTCTGCCAAGAGAAGAATAAACAACTCAAGAGCATCGCAAGTAAATTGTGCACCATGTTTTCCATTTCTAACAACCTCTGATGTTAACTCATTAATGAAAAGAGAAAATAAAACAGGACTGCACACATCCCCTTGTTTTACACCAGATGTACATTGAATGTAGTCAGTCATATTTCCTCCACACCGAACCTTAGCTTTAACACAGGAATACATGCTAACTATGCATCTAAACAGTTTTCCATGAACACCAGCTTTTAAGAGAATAGACCACAGAATAGTTCTATTAACAGAATCAAATGCTTTCTCAAAATCTATAAAAGCGACATACAGCTTACGATTTAAAGAAAACTGTTTTTGCACCAAAGCCATCAAAGTAAATATATGATCAACAGTTGAATAATTGCGCTTAAAACCTGCCTGATATTCGCCAGTGATATTATTATCTTCAACCCATTCCTGTAAACGGCGATTGATAATAGTGCTGTATAATTTACTACTAGCGTCACTTAAAGAAATTCCTCTATAGTTATTAGGATCATTCACGTTGCCTTTCTTGTACAGTGGTAGAACAATACTTTCCGTCCAATGTTCAGGATAAATTCCCTTATCAAATAAAGAATTGAAGAAGGTTACAAAAAAGTTCACAATCAGGTCAGTTTTACAAGCATACCTCAGCAGCTCACCAATTATACCGTCTGGTCCAGGAGCTTTACATTTCTTAATTTTTCTTAGAGCAAACATTACTTCCTCTTTTGAAATCGGACGACTTAAATAATCATCCTCTCCTTCATTATGATCCAGTTGTAACCCGCTGTTAGGATCTACGTCTTTCGTTAGAAGTGACTTAAAATGTTCGTACCAGGTTTCAATACTGATGCTGTTCACTGGTTGTTTTCTTTTTAATGAAATTCGATGTACATTCTTCCAAAATTCTTTCTGATTTTCCATAGATGCAATTAGTTCTGTCAGCAATGCGTTGTTAAATTGCTTCCTTTTAATCCTTTGCAAGTGTTTGTACTCGCGTCTTGCCCTACAATAGAAATCACGATCTTTGTCGTCATGCGCACGTTTAAATTTTCTAAATAAATTTCGGACTTTCTTTTTATTGTCATGACATTCAGAATCAAACCAATCTTTTGATTTCGAATTATTAATTCTTATTTCTTTCTTCATACACTGTGCTGCATCTTTGATGCAGGTGTTGAAAACATTCAACGCCTCATTTACATTGACATCAATAACACTAACTGCATATCTGATTTTTTCTTGAGTCTGTTGCGTGGAAATATTACTCATAAACACATCAGCACGGTCTTCATTCCATATAAACCTTTCCAATGTAAAACTGTGTTCAGGACTTATCTCCGAGTTGACATTACCTCTGCCGTAACTCAAATGAAATTCCACAGGCATATGATCCGAATCGAATCTCTCAGACACTCGTAACTCACATGAATCACATAATAATGCAAGCAAATCACACGACATAACAAAGTAATCATTTACACTGCATCCATGGTCTGAAACGTACGTGTAGCAACCTTGACGGTCGCCATGACACATACCATTAAGAATACACAAATCCAGTGCAGTACACATATTCAACATCATTTTGCCGTAATTATTCAGTACAGAATCCTCAGATAATCGATTAGCGTTGATTGGATGACTTGCATGTTGAAAATCGAAAGTACTTGATACTCCTTGACAATAATGTGAAACATTACCCGTTCTACTGTTCAAATCCCCGCACAACAATACGTATGCATCTTTGTAAACTAGTAAACAACTGGACAAATAGTCTTCCAATAATGCAATTCCATTTTCAGAGTCAAAATATGTATAATAAGGGGAGCCTTCTGGAGGCACATATGAGTATACATACAATACATCTTTGTCTACACCAAACAATGTTTTATTAATAATAAGTGCACCAAAAATATTAGATTTTATTTCAACTTGTTTGACATAAGACGCATACATATTCTTAACTAGACACAAAATTCCACCAGATCGTCTCCCTTTAATCGTCAGTTTTATCGCAGGTAAACAAAACAATTTGTACGCAGAGAATACATCAGATTTAAATTCATCAGTAAATGTTTCTACTAAACAAATGAAATCGAAGGACCGAAGAAAGTTAACAAAGTCATTGTCTTGTAATTTTGATAGTAAACCATTGACATTCCAATGCAGGAAAGATAACGATCTACTTTTGTCATGTTTATGGCTAGTTACATCTTCCAAGCGCCTGTGTTCACAGCGATCAATCACAGAAGCACACACAGAAGTTGAAACACACAGGGAGTCTTCGTCATCCAGGTAAACACTCTCACTGCCATCAACATCAAAATCACGTGCACGTTGAGTGTCATTCTGGGCTGCACTGGACAGTGATACCGGTGTCGCTTTTGAAAATGTTCCCTCACAGGAATCAATTTTATGAACATCAAAATAGGGCCGGCCGGTTTCCTATTTAAGTTCTACGAGCCTGTCACGAGCGTCGATGGAGAACTTCTTACCGTCAATCAAAAGGTAATTGTACACCATCGTGCCTCTTTTCCCGTCTTGCTTAGCGCGTTTCAAGTGTGGAGTCAGCCTTCGACGAATGTCCCTGACCCCTTTTGAAAAGTCTTCCCCAATAAATACGTCTGAACCTTTCAGCTTACCCTTAGCTTTAAGAATCTTCACCTTTTGCTTGTAAAAGGCACATCGGGCGATCACTGGGGAGTCAGGTCTGGAACTCAGTCGGTGCACACGGTCAAACTCCACATCGTCAGTCAAATCCAGCTTCTCCGTCAGAAGATCCTGCACCAAGCCCTCACAGTCTGCGTTGGTTTCGCCGTCTCTCCGGGGCAGACCGTAGAAAATCAGGTTGTTGCGCTTAGAACGGCCCTCAAGGTCGTCTATACGCCTCTCGCAATCTTCCAGCTTTTCACGCAGGTCGTTGTTGCTCTTCTGCAGATCCCCGTTATCTTTCCGTAGCTCTGTCACCTCTGTCTTCAGCTCCCTCATCTCACTGTGAAGGGTCGCGTAGTCCTCCCTCAGATCATGGACTTCCTGCTTGACTGCGTCCAGCTTGGCGTCCATCTGGTCGCTTCTCGAGTTCAGGGCAGCCATGATGTCACGGTTCGTGGGTTCGGGTTTACTTGGAGCTTGGTCAGGGTCAGGTGTCATGGAAGAGTCCGTACTTGCTCGGCGTACAGAGCCATCACGAGCCAGGCGGGACTGCTTCGTGGAGCTGGAGCTGGACGACTTTGGCCCGGGTTCGTCTCCACGTCGCCGCATCGGAGCAGAAGATCACTGAAGAAAAAGGCGGTGAGGACCAAGCCTACCATGACACCGGTGACACGGGTGTGTACATTTAACACGCGCACCGACATGGACATCTTAAACCTGGCTCTTCTTGCCATAAAACTAATAAAGACTGCGACGAATCCGCCACACCGACCTCTGAAATCAAGGGCTGCTGATGGCATGTTGATACTGTCACTGATCTGAAAGACTGTACAGATGAAAACTGGATAAATTAACTGAAAACGTTAATTAATCGCACAGCCGAAGAAAACGCGTCTTCTCCTCTTGGATGATGACAGCTCACCCCCGAAGAGAGAGAGAGAGAGAGAGAGAGAGAGAGAGAGAGAACACATACACACACACACACACTCTCTCTCTCTCTCTCTCTCTCACACACACACACACACACACACACACACACACACACACACACACACACACACACACACACAGGCACGAAGGCAGACAGACAGGCAGGCAGACAGAATGACAGACAGGAAGAGTGGGAGAGAGGGAAGACGGAGACGGATATGTTGGTCATTCATAGGGCCATTACCCTCATGCAAGGGGCGCAGTTAAAAAATCATTCCCAAATCATACTGACAAATTAACTGATCTAACTCAAAATTTTAAGGAAAAAAAACACAGATCGTAACTTTTAAAAAATGAGAATGGAAAAAAAAAACAGAAAGAGAGAGCGGTGAGAAAAAAGAGAGAGAGGGAGAGGAGAAAGAGAGAGAGAGGGGGAGGGGGGAGGGAGAGACAGACAGACAGACAGACAGACAGACAGACAGACAAATAGACAGACAGACGAATCGGGATTTTAAAAGACTTGATCAGGTTTTAACATTGCTCCTTATCGCTTCGGAAGAAACCTAAAGGAACAGCGTAAATCTGGCTGTAATGATTACTCCAAACTTAGAGTTTATCTCAGAGAGAGAGAGAGAGAGAGAGAGAGAGAGAGAGAGAGAGAGAGAGAGAGAGAGAGAGAACAGCAAATAGAGAGCGAGAACAGCAAATAAATAAATAGAGAGAGAGAGAGAGAGAGAGAGAGAGAGAGAGAGAGAGAGAGAGAGAGAGAGAACAGCAGTTAGACATATGAACCGACAAGAACAAACAAATAAATGGAGGGTAAGGACGAGACACAGACGTATAGGGAAATAAATGATCAGAAAAACTGACAGGATATAAGATGACAGAGACAGCAACAACAACAACAAGGAAATGATCAAAACACACAAAGACACACGCGCGCACACACGCATGCGAACGTACATGCATTCCTTCAAACAGAAACATCTCCTCTTCCGTTCAACTCTCACTGACCTGTACAAGTCATCCAAACCAGAAGCCAGAGCAGACCCCCAGAATACAGGAATCCCTCCATCACTCCACACAGAGTCCAAAACAACCCGTAGAATCCTCACAATCCAAGAGAAATCACAGGACAGAGAAGAAGAAAAAACAATAGTTGGGAGATTTTCTACACTGAATGGCAAACGTCTGCTAAATCCACCAACCGACTCACATTATACACGTGTTTAGCTTAACCAAGGCGCAAAATGTCTTTTTTTATCTGCGGAGCAAATCCATTGATCCTTATGGCTGCGATGTTTTGGGTTGTTTTTTTCTTCCAGTTTTCATAAAACTTACAGAACACCTGATAAATAAGGTCTAAGCTCACTTGTTAGATCTAAAAACTGGCGACAAAGAACGTGCACAAAAAAGGCTGATGTCGCACTATGTCGTGTTTGTTTGTCTGTTTTTTTCACTACGTTTCTTGAACACGTTCAACTTGAAACACGTTCAACTCTCCACAACAAGCAAAATGTACAAACCATGTGAAAGCAACATGGTCAATTTCATTCCAAACATCAGTCACCAACAGCTGCCTTCAAGCTTTAAAAAACCGCACCGTCATAAAAATGAGCATACTGGCTTGTTGATCTCATGCAGTAGATTTTGATGTCAACATATCTGCTGCAGCTGCTGCTGCTGCCGTTGCTGACACGTTTGCATCTTCTTGTGTGTCCCTTCCTTCTGTGGTTCACATCATGTAACGACATGCAGTCAGCCAATTAGGTGAGGTCATCAGTAGTTCACAGCCAGATTTGCAGGCTCACGTCAGCTGAAACACAAAAACAAAAACAAAAACTAAAATTACCGTTAACACTAAATAAAAAAAAAAAAGGAATAAAGAAAAAGCCACGAAATTTTCTAGCAGATCTTAATGCACCCCAAATTCATCCCCTCACTGATCACCATGGCCTCTGGGGAAAAACGTAGAAGAAGAAGAAGAGAAAAAAAAAAAAAGAAGTAAAGAAAAACGAAAAACAAACAAACAAAAAACAACAACAAAAAAGATCAGAAAAGATTCAACATAACGTATCCATCCCCCCCCCCCTCCCCCCTCCACTGGATTGTCAGCTATTAAAAAAGGCGATGCGAAGGGCTCCGCATTCTCTGTCCTCTAAATCTTCACTATAAAGATAACTAACATTCTCTCTCTCTCTCTCTCTCTCTCTCTCTCTCTCTCTCTCTCTCTCTCTCTCTCTCTCTCTCTCTCTCTCCTTAAAACCCTTCTACGGCAAAGAAGACGTACATTAAATACGAAAAACGCAAGGGTACCTCTACAGACACACAACTATACGAGCAGCACTGTACAGAGAGCGGTTTGTTCTGATCACAAGGAAGAGGCTGAAGAGGAAAATCAAGAGCCACACAATTTCACGAAATAAAACTCTCTCTCTCTCTTTTTTTTTTTTTTTTTTTTTTTTGGGGGGGGGGGGGGGGGGGGATCTTACCATATAAGATAACTTGATGAAAATGTGCAGGGATTCAAATGTTATTTTCTTGATATGAAATGTTCGCGAGCGCGCGCGCGCGCGCGCGCACGTACACACACACACACACACACACACACACACACACACACACAACACCACACACACACACACACACACACAACACACACACACACACACAAATAAAAGACACACACACACACACACACACACACACACACACACACACACACACACACACACACGCACAGAGCAGAGAGAGAGAGAGAGACAGACACAGACAGAGACAGACAGACAGACAGACAGAAGATCACTACCATGTGTAATCTCAATCAGTCGGCAGCAGCACTACATTATGATGCACATCAAAAAACATTCACACACAAAAACAGCATTGAATGACAAAACATATGAGAGAGAGAGAGGAGAGAGAGAGCGACAGACACACAGGCAGACAGATAGACAGACAGACAGCAAATTTCTAAGTATATCAAGTGCCACATAAAACCTCAGTCAGTCTTACCAAAACAATTTCAAAGTAGAATGCACTCCATTACGGGGCACATTTTTAAAAAAAACAAAAAAAAACAGCATTGGTTGAACACAGACAGACAGACAGACAGGCAGGCAGATAGACAGATGTAAGAGCTTTACTGAAACTATATGCCATATGAAATCTCAGTCAGTCTTGATTATATTCTGGCGTGATATTGGGCTCTTCATTATAATACAAAACAAACAAAACAAACAAAAGCCAGCATTAATTCAAGAAATGTGTATGTGTGTATGAGAAAGGAGAGAGAGAGAGAGAGAGAGAGAGAGAGAGAGAGAGAGAGAGAGAGAGAGAGAGAGAGGTCATCTACAGAAAAAAAAATATATATATATCATTACATATATGTCAAACTCGGTTGATTACTATGCAACCCCTTGTAACTTAATTTCTATAAGAAAGAGTCGGTCTGCTACCACAGCAGTGCGTTGTCATATATTTGTTTTAGGAACAAAGAGTAAAAAAATAAATAAATAAATAAACAAACAAACAAGAGGGGCGCGATAGAGTGGGTGAGGGGGAACATCAACATCTTCAGCCAAGAGTTTCTCTTCTTTCATTATCAAGCAAAAGCAAGGAAACCGGTCATTGGTAAGACAACCAAAAAGAGAACAGGAAAGGCATGCTTGATGTTTACACACACACACACACACACAACACACACACACACACACACACACACACCCCGCACACACACACACACACACACACACACACACACACACACACACACCACACACACACACACCACACACACACACACACACACACACACACACACACACACACACACACACACAATCAGTATGATAATAGCAAGTTCCACAAAACCTCGGCTGCAAAAACAATGCTTCATTAAGCTGATGGCGAGGTCAATTTCTTTTCACTCTCCTCCTGCTCATCACCCTTGATGTGACACCTCATCAGACTCTTTCCGTTCAGTTCGTTTTCTTGAACTCCGCGACTACGTCGGCTTTCTTCATGACGCCAACGGAACTCATGTGCTGCGCATGTGTACTGTCACGTGATTCTTGTCAACATCTTTTTGTCTCGCTCCCTGATCAGTCTCCTCGCAATTTTTTTTT
Organism: Conus canariensis; assembly: GCA_033310375.1. Classification (NCBI taxonomy): domain Eukaryota; kingdom Metazoa; phylum Mollusca; class Gastropoda; order Neogastropoda; family Conidae; genus Conus; species Conus canariensis. The sequence continues at coordinate 62,009,909 of CM065727.1, forward strand.
GTTTTTTGTTCTTTCTCCCCCCCCCCCCCCCCCCCCCCCCCCCCCGTCCCCAAAGTCCCAAATCGTCATGCTGTCCGCATCATGTGTCGATCCTCTACATGTGTTCACATTACTCCATTACTCTCGTCACCTTGTTCAGCTATCGATCTCCGACAACATTGCATGTCTGCTGAAACCCATTGAATTCTCTTGTCCTCAGTAGGATCTGGATGATCTGTTGCGACCTACAACTCCGTTGTTAGTCTGATCACTCATCTGGTCATAGTTCTCTCAGTTAGCATACCTATTGGGGGTGATCGATCCACTCTCCTGTGCCTGAAGTCGGTCTCCTTTCTTCTGGAATCAACTCCCACATCAACAACTCCCTCTTTCACTTTAAACCTGAACACGTGTGTGTGTGTGTGTGTGTGTGTGTGTGTGTGTGTGTGTGTGTGTGTGGAGAGAGAGAGAGAGAGAATAGAGAGAGAGAGAGAGCGAGAGAGAGAAAGAGAGAGTGCGCGCGCATGCACGCGCGCGGTGTGTGTGTGTGTGTGTGTGTGTGTGTGTGTGTGTGTGTGTGTGTGTGCAACATCAGCTCATCCTCTTTCACATCAAACCTGATGTCATGTGAATGAGAAAAGTGTTATGTGAATGGAAAAGTTTCATGTCAAAGAAAAGAGTGTTAAGAGATTTTGTCATTTTTGCGATTGTGGAATGGAACCTACGGTTTTGATGCTTTTTTGTATTCATGGAGTGCAACCGCCAGTGATGTGGAAGAGTAGGACGCCGAGTGGATTGTGAAGTGTGTTCACCCAATTTGAGGAAGGGTGGAAGATTACTGTTACTTCAGAGGAGCTCTGGACACAGACATAGGAGGATGTCTAATTGTAACCCTCGTTGGGTTTTAACATATACTACGCACAAAAAGTTAAGGATCGGTATGTGAAAACAGGTGCGTAATAAACTCAGTTCGCTACTGTTATTTATTTCTTAGTCCAGCCAAATTGTCATGAATTCTTGTTCAGCTGTAAGTGGGCGATGTTGTGTTAGTGCGAAAATTGCACGGGATTCTCTACTACTGAGCTGGGCCGCAAACGGAAAAGCGGAAACTTGCGAAAAATGACCTTGTTTTGGACCGTTCTGCCTGAACACATTGCACTTGCCAGATGGAAAAACCATTATGCACGTGCAAGCACTGCTGTTTATGTGTGAGATGCTGTCGCTCGCTTGGCTATATAAGAAGACATTCCACCAGTAGTACGCCTGATCTGACAATGCCTCCACGACGAAAATTAAGCGAGTTGGATAGGGGACGAGCTGTTGCATGGTTCCAAGATGGTGTTGCCAAGCGAGAAGTGGCCAGGCGACTTCATGTGTCAATTTCGGTCATTGTCCGACTGATTCAACGCTTCACAGCCACTGGGATTGTCCATGAAAGACGCAGATCTGGTCGATCGAAGAAGACAACCCCACGTGACGATCGTCTCATTGAACGACAAGCCCTGCAGACAAGAACAGCCTCTTCCAGCATAATTCAAAGGCAGTTCAGGGTGGCTACTAACATCAACATCAGCCAGCAGACCATACGGAACCGCCTACATGGGTTTAATCTCCGTTCTCGTCGCCCAGCAGTACAGCCACGCTTAACTCCAGCCCATAGGGCAGCACGCCGCGCCTTCTGCGCACGTCACGTGAGGTGGACACGTCAGTAATGGTCCCAGGTCCTGTTCAGTGATGAATCACGCTTCACCCTTCACCACAACGACGGCCGACTGAGGGTCGGAGGCGCCCAGGGCAACGCTTTACTGACGCCACTGTCCAAGAAAAGGTGGCCTTTGGTGGAGGTTCTGTAATGGTCTGGGGGGCCTTCAGCCTTCACTACAGAACACCCTTGTATCATGTACAGGGTAACCTGACTGGCATCCGATACCGGGATGAGATCCTTCGACCACTGGCTGTGCCTACACTGCAGCAGATGGGACCGAGGGCTGTCTACCAGGATGACAGTGCTCGCCCCCACAGGGCAAGGGTGGTCAACGACTTCCTGCAGCAGTCTGGAGTCAACAGAATGGAGTGGCCAGCATGCAGTCCCGATCTCAACCCGATTGAGAACCTCTGGGATGAGCTGGATCGCAAAGTGAGGAGCCACCCCCCTCCCAGGGATGCCCAACACCTCTACCAGATGCTGCAGGCTGAGTGGCAGGCGCTTCCACAGAGGATCTTCACCAACCTGGTCAACTCGATGAGGACTCGCTGCGTCGAGTGCCAGAACAGCCATGGTGGTTACACGCATTACTGAGCTTTTGGGAGCATCAGTATGCCCTGTCTTGTGATTTCAATGACTTTGGGAAATCAAATTTGGATACGTACCCACTTTAATCAAATGTACACACCAAACGATTGCTCGAGATTGAAGGCAATTGTGTATCGTTATCACTAAAGAATGGAATTAAATGTTGGCCAAACTTCAACGCATTGACTTTCTTATTTTGACAGTTATGAATGTTTGTGAAAGTGATCCTTAACTTTTTGTGTGTAGCTTAGTTAGGACTAGGATTGTCCAGATGCAACCCTGGGTTCGGTGTGCTATACGATTGGACTGGTTTTTCCGATGCAACCCTGGTTTGGGTGTGCTTAACCCTTGGTGGGTGTAATATGCCTGGCGTGGCAAGTTTCACTCAAGTATAGAGTGTAGATGTAGATTGGAAGTCTACTAGGGTAGGCTTGTCGCTTATTCCCTAGGAGAATCCCTCAGCGTCCAGTGGTGTTCCAGGCTTGAGGTGTACCAGCCTAGTGAGGATCCAGGCTGTGGTGGTCCAGAGGTGGTACAGCCAAGTGCACGAAAGCTCCTCGACAAGTCAAGAAGATGACTTGTCTTTACTGCTACTATTTAATATAAAAAGAACTGATAGTGTAACATGTGTGTGAGTGTGTTTGATTTTTGATAAAACTTTGAATATTGTATTATTGTTTGTATGTGGGGAATTATTTTGTAAAGAGAAGAAATAATTGTTGGAAAATGCAGTGAAGTGAAAAGAAGAATTAAGACCCTTTTCTTTATTGAGTAAAGGGAGCGTTTTATAGAAAACGTAATTCAATTGTGATAGTGCTCCTTTGGGTGAATGGAGTGATTGCGTGTTGCGTACGAAGTAGGCATACTGTGTTTGTGAATGCAAGTGTGTATGTGCACAAACATGGGTGTGTGACACCTGAATACTGGTGCGTGCGTGCATGTGCGTGTGTGCATGTGTGCGTGCGTGCGTGCGTGCGTACGTGTGTGTGTGTGTGTGTGTGTGTGTAATCCCTCGCCGACCGACATAACTTGAACTTTGTACTCCTGTTATTAGGGAGTGAGATATGTGCTTGATTGAAGGTATTTATATATGGGTTAATCTACACAGTGGTAGCCGTTTTTATTTTAGAAGTGGATGGATGAATGTAGAGAGGGAGTAAGAAGTCTGAGGTTGGGTAGTGATGCTGTTGGATGTGGTGCCAGAGTTTGGTTGCAGCATGCATTCTGTGCATCGATGTTTGTTCTCGTTTGTTTGTTGTATATTATAATTACATATTATAATGAATACTTATATAGCGCCTATTCTCGGCTACACACCAAGCTCTAAGCGCTTTACAATCCACACTCGTTTACACAATGGGCTGCCTACCTGGGTAGTGCCGACTGAAGAGCTGCCAGCTGGCGCTTCATTCAGTCGTTTCCCGTGTCATCCAGTCCATTTCACTCAATATCGTCCACCCAATTTCCTTACTTCCTTCATTCTTTCCATTTCTTACGCAGGGTGCATGCTATGTGTAACGTGTCATCCATATCAATGGCCAAACTGGCCTTCTCTTCCGAAAGTTGGTGATGGGATTGTACGTGTGTGCAAGATATTATGCGTGCGTTCACACACGGAACCTGGGTTTATAGTCTCATTCGAAGGACTGTATGGGAAATGGAGCAGAACCAATGTTAACTCCGAGGAAAAAATCTCC
>CM065727.1:62033877-62116377 GCA_033310375.1 Conus canariensis
TTCTGTATATTGGGGGAAAAAAAATGTCTGTTGGTCCTGTCATAGGCTAGCTCAATCTAATTATCCATCAAATTCATATTTTATTTTAGTTATTAATTCATGTTTATGAGGTTCCAAAATACATAAATACTAGGTGCACGTTTGATATTAGTTGTTAATTCATTCCAAAATTTGGTTACTCTGTTAGTAAATGTAAATTTTCTCAAATTAGTTTTGGAATATGACTTAATATGAGCCAGAACCATAGAGCTGGACTGTGCTGGAAGATTTTATGTTTAACTTACTAATTATAGTATAAATTCTGTTTTGTTTGATTGCCAGTCCCACTCATTTATCTGTCACACACTTAGTGCTATTGTAGCTTTTGGTTTTGAACCTGACTATTGTTTCATGTTTCTGATCACATCAGTCTTGTTGAAAACTTACACCTTTTAACCATTTTTGCTCTTTCTTCTAACTTTGAAATTATGACATTTTCTTCCTCATTTTACTCCATTGTTCCTACCTTGTTGGGGCGTCTCTCTTTTCTTTCTCTCCCTGTGTGAGTGTTGCAAGCTGTAGCACAACAATGAAAAGTGCATGATGTAAGGGAATTTATACTTCTGGATTAGGCAGTAAAAGCACATTTATTTTAATAACATAGCCTATGCTAAACAGAATGTGAAAGCATGCATGCATCTTTTTCCCACATGACACCCTGGCAGTATCTGATATGTGATATATGAGGATAGTTCTAAGCAATTCAATTCCCTTCACTGAATGTTTCAACTGTGGACACTGGGTACATCAACCTTTTGCAGTTCTCAAACATGATGTGTTTTAAATGTTATAGAAGAATAAAAACGGCCAATGGCTGTTTGTTCCTTGCACAGAGAATAACATGGACTGTCCAACAAGACTTGAGACAAAAGTTGACAACTGATTCAGTAATTGAAATGTTTACGAAAATATTGTAGTATGTCAAAAGTGAATTCAGAGACAAAAGGCAAGAAGAGAAAATTCAAGATATTGTTGATGGGAAACTTTCAGAGGTCTTGGAAGAAAGGTTAAACATGAGAACAGGAAGAAAAAAACATTGTTGTTGTCAATTTGGAGGAAAATTTAAAACCAGCTGCTGAGGAGAAGAAAAATGATGACTTGCTAGAGGCCCAAAAATTGTTGAAGTATCCTGCATCCATTGAGGATGAAGAAGTGAGTGAGCCAGTAAGGCTTGGAAAACAGAAAGGGAACAGACCAAGGCTGCTCAGACTGATTGTGCATTCAGAAGAACGGAAGAAAAAAAAATTAAAGTTTCCATGCTTAATCAGAATATTACTCATAGTATCGTACATATGAAAAAAATACTCAGAAATAAAGGGAAGGTTATACACCAAGTGTGTTTTTAGTGTGACTTATGAGGAATCATCAATATTTAGTTTGGAAATTAGAGTCAGTGGGTCTTAAAAGTTTGTTACTTTAACTAAAATGTACTCTTGATTTTTTGTTTGTTTGTTTGTCTGTTTTTTTTTTTTGGGTTTTTTTTTTTAGTATAAACCTGCATTGTTGCTTTGTCATGTGTTTTTATATTTCTTGTTGACATAACCATCTACTCTGCATACAACTGCCTCTGCATTATCAGTGATTTTTTAAGTTTAGGAGTCCCGTATCACTGTATGTATACTCCAGTATGGATCTTGCTGATGACAGTTTAGTTGCCTGTGTGAGTAATTCTATGTGCATTGCATGTAATGATATTGCAGAGTTGATCATAAAGACTAACCAATGAGAATTTTTTTTTTTTTAACTGAATTGCAGGTTATGGCACCAGTTGACTCTAAAGTTGAGTGCATTTGTCAAGACGCCAGTCTTTGCAAAAGGAGATTCTCTTGTGCGGGTAAGTTGTTGCATTAAAATGAGTAACTCCTTATTGAAAACCCCCCTAACCCCCACCCCCAGGCATTTTGACTTGTATATAATTCAGTTTTACTTTTTTACTTTGTTTACAGCACTGATATGTGGTGTCCATGGTCTGTTCAGGAATGAACATTTTAACTGCCCTAGAATTACTACAATTAGTCTTTTTTCTTTTTAATGAAGTTTTCAGTCTTTCTGGTATATTACAAGTACTTCATTATTCTACATTATTAGGTTGATCAATAATTGTAGGCTTTATGGGTTTTTTTTCTGTTTTGTAAATGCAGTAAAAGCAATTAAAATTCAGTTGGGATTTATTAAAATCTGTGTAATGTCAAACATGCGAAACCCAAATAGTTTTGTGTACAGGAGAACAATTTAAATTCATTCTGTTACACTGACAACAGTGGTTCAGTCTGCAACATCCTGTAGTTTTACAGTTCATCAGTCATGTTATATTTTCAGAGTTATCTTTTCCACATATTTCTAACATTTTCCTCAGTGTGTGTGTGTGTGTATGCTTGTGCACACATGTGTGTGTGTGTGTGTGTGTGTGTGTGTGTGTGTGTGTGTGTGTTACACTACAAATAGTGCACTATTAAAGGGACTTACAATTATAGATTTTATACTTAAATTCCCTGTGAAAGCTGTAAAACCAGCTAAAGCTAAGTTTGTGGATTTATGTGTAATCAGTGCTGTGTTGAAAGCACCAAGCCACAGTGGTCGCAAGTAGCTTAGAACAAATCATGATGATCACTGAAATGTTTAAAATAATTTTCACTTTGTTTCTGTCTTTCACAGCTTTACGAAAACTTCCTCACAGACTTCGAACACAGGTAACCTTGGATTATTCAGTTGTTTTGCCTATTCTTATTTACTTCTTTTTTCATACAAGATGCTGTTTAAGTTGACTGTATGTTTGATAGATTGAAAATGATTTGTCAAATTTATGGCACAGTGGAATTGGAATCAGTAAAAATAAAAAGTGTGATAGTAAAAACCATTTTTAAAGTAACCTCTTTGAATACAGATTGCTTCTTTTTCGTTTGGTTGGGTTTTTTCATTTTTGTTTGTTTTATTTTGTTTTGTTTATTTTTGTCCCCCCAGATAGTATGGAAAGTATTTTACCTTTAATTTTGTTCATTCTTTTCTGTTATGTTCTTTGTATGCATGCAAACACATGTGCTGTGTGTATACATTTATTTCAGTTTATTTGCGTATCAGTACACGTTTCTACATTTGTTTACAGAATCAACCCTTTGGCTTTGACTGAAATCTGCGTTCTTGTTGTTAAGCAAATCCAAGGTAAGGCCAGTGTACTGCAGCAATAGCATATGTGATTTTAATACAATGTGTTAAAAAGATCTGAAAGATTTTTTCATAAGACTTGCACTAGGTAAGTTAACATTAAAGAGAAAAGGAACACAGAATTTTTTCAGGAAGTGGTACATTAGCTGATCTGCCTGGGCCTGAACTATTGGGTGAACCCACATACAAAGAGCTGTAGCTAATCTGAATCAAAATGTTTTATACTGACATAATGGTTCTAAAATTAACCTTTTGATTGCAGTCATATGTAGTATGTAAGTTACTCTTTCCTTTTTTTTTAACACTCGGATGATACAGTAGGTTTTTCATATGCACCAATTTCATCACAAGAATTACACAATGAAATGAAAGTTGGGAGTGTTCCAAAACATGTCAGTCAGCCAGCCGAATGATTTGCATCAGTTATGCATGACCATTGAGACCCAACTACAGCACAGTGGAATCTGGTTGACAACTTTGTACCCCTCTGTTAGGAACCATGCCCAAGCTCTTGGTTGTTTGATATGTGTTGATATGTATAGAAATGCACGTGTCGACTGAAGACATAGATCATTTATGCAAGCTTTTGAAAAGAGGAGGTTTTTGAAAGTCTTGTTTACCTAGTCGTGTAATCCATAGTTAGCATACATCGAATGTACTGAACAAATAACACAAGGTGATGGGTTTATCACCTGTAGAATAATCAGGTGTCTTAGAGGACAGACTTGTCAGTGGCATCTTTTGTGGAGGCAGTTGGCGAGGGCACATGCTTCAGTGTTTGTTGAAACTTTCATTGAAATATTGGTGTTGAGATGATTGTGGAATACATTGTTCAAATTCAGACTCTGTGAACATTATATGTCATGTAAATATCATGTTTAGTTATGTTTCTACAGAGTACATTTATTTGTTAATTTACTCATGTGGTTAGGATGTTATTCATGTTCATAATACCATGAATTTTTGTTTTCAGACCCAAAGCAAGCCATTGAATTTATTGAGAAGCTGAGGGAAAAAGTAAGTAAAATGGACAGTGAGAATGAGTCTTTTGGTACAAAAAAAGCGTCTTATTTTGAGAAGAAGTTGTATCATGGTTATACCAAAATTGATGACTTACTAAACACAAGTCATGCACTGCAAAGGGTTTTTTTCTTTTAGAATAATTTGAGGGAGGGGAGGAAAGGGGGGACACCTCATCAAATTAATTAAAATTCACTTAATCAGAGCCGCACTTGACAGAACTTAGAAGAAGGAAGGAAAGTAAAAGCATTTTCCCAGAAAGCTTTCTCCATATTCTTTATAAATTGTATGATCTTATTTAGACTTCAGGGTACTATCCTCCCTCCTGTAGAAATTGGACAATCTTATCTGGACTGCAGGGCACATTTCAATGTCCTGTTGGAAAGCTCTCATTATTCCAGTTCCCAAACCCAACCATATAAGTAATCATCCAAAAGCTCAGACCAGTTGCCTTTGTAAATTAGCATAGAACATAGTCTGCTTAAAGAAAACATGGGCCAGAGCATTGGGCCCTGATGATCTGTGATACATGCAGTACAGTTTCTGCGGTTTTTTTGTTGTTGTTGTTTGTTTGTTTTTAAATGTACTTCCCAAACCAGCACAATTTACTGCAGATGGAGTAACAGGAGGAGTCTGGTTATTCAACCGCAAATCTCTTTCTTCCAGCCATATTAATTTAGATACTTCTCTCCAGTGTGTTTGAACAGACTTTTTTGTCCAGTATTATTTTGAATTGTTAAACTTCGCTCATTTTCATGGATCATAGATGCATGAAAGTAAAACCTTTTTTGAGTTTTAGATTTATTAAAAATCTTAAACACATCACCACACTCTCTGTTTTCTTGTTCATTAAGTAATTGATAATGAAAGTATTGAACAGTATTGTGGGCTAAACATGATGAGTTGATAGCTTACCTGTTTGAACAAGTCTAACGTACAGCTGCCCAACAAGACATGTTCCGTGGGTGTGTGGGATGTTGGGTTAGGAGTGATGTGGGCTTGCGTGCACATGTGGGGGAGAGACTTGGGGACAGAATTGGCAGGGACTGAAGAGGCGCATTTGTGAGTTTATCTTTCTGGTGTCTTTTGTACAGTGCTTAGAGAAGGTCTTCCAAATGATGCACTGTATAAATGTTTATTATTGTTATATTATTATCTTTTTAATTGAAATTGTTCATGTTATAATTAACTCTTTCAATACTAAGGACCGCATATCTGGTCCTTATGTTTACAACCTTTGTATACCAAGGACCGCATAGGCAGTCCAAAGCTTTGGAATTTTTCTCCAAAGTGAACGAACCTTTGGTATAAAACTACTTGTTACAGATAGCTCCTGCATACTAATTAGAGTGCAGGCATACTGGTACTATGGCTTTGCAAGCTGAATGCTCACTAGCAGACGCTTTTCACACCACATCGCCTGCTTGGTTTGGCTTGACGTGGCAACAAGGTGTCTGCTACTCTGTCAAGTATGCGTGGTGAAAGAAACACTACAAATCGGCATTACAATGTGACTGAAGCCCTTGAATTGTTGCAAACAGTTGAATGATTTCAGGGCATGAAACCAGTTAATGTAAATTTTTTTACATAGGGTGTGTACCACCTCTATTTTTACATGACACTTCTCATAATCTCATTTTCTTTGTCATGTATACTGTATTACCGAATGAATAGAAAAATAACTTTGCTATACTGTTATTGGTTTTTCAATCATTTATAAACATAACTTGAGAAAATCACAAGTCTGTGTTCATCCATTTTTTTTCTATGATTTTTTGAAAAATGATTATGTATAGAAATGATCAGTTTCTGGGGGGGAAGTAAAGGGAGATAATAGCTAGTATTGAATGAGCTAATAGTAAAGAATGAAAGACCTGTCACTCTGTTAGAGACCCATCTGTCTCATGCATTCACTTACGCACATGTGAAAAGCTACATGGTATATTCACTCACTCACACATTAAGTGAAAAGTTTTATCACACGTGAAAAGAAACTCACAATGTTAACAAGGCTGTATCACTGCTAACACAACCTGAAGATTGCTGTACACACAGAGCATGCAGTGAAGCTCTTTCTTTCAACAACATTATACATACGTTCATACACACCATGCATGATGTGTACAGAATATGCAGTGAAGCTCTTTCTTTCAACAACATATGTTCATACATACCAATTATAATCATGTGTAACTAATTGCTACACAATACTATTGAACTGACAAGGTACTTGTTTAATGAGAAAACAGCTTGGATTCTATGAATGAGTCAGTAGAGAAGATGGGAGGTATGGAGTCAACATTTGAAGATATGACTTTGTTTCTCAGGATATAATTGATTGTACCAACTGCTACTCAAACCATGTGACTTGAAAGGGCAGGCGGAACAGCTTTGTTGTCAGTTGACTTTTTCGTTGTTGTGTAAATGCAAATTTAGATTGAAGAATCTTTGCATTGCAGGTGAAATCGAGTGAAGAAGCCAAAGTTCTGTGCTTGACGACCATTGGAAACATTCGCCTGAGGAACAAAGACTTTGAAAATGTCAAGGTGCGCCTTACATAATGAAGTTGATGTAAATAGTGTTTTGAAAATGTTCTGGGGGATGGGAGGGAGGGGGGAATGGAAGAAGGCTGTTGGCAGTTCTTTGTTGTTTGTTTGTTTGTTTGTTTTTTCTCTGCTGTATCTTTTTCCAAGGTCTTTTGTTGGCATCATCCCCAAATTACTCAGTCTGATTCTGTTGGGTGTTCACCATGTCAATCTGGTGATGGCTACCATGAATTGTTGCTCTTTCTGGTGACTCTCAACACCACAGAGATGGACAAGGGAGGGAACTCAAAACTGAGGTTTCCACAAGAGCAGGCATGAAAGACCACAGAATTTGTAATCTTTATGTTGTGATAACCAGTCAAGACAATGAAGATGATGCTGATTGCTATGGAGTCACATTGCTTGCAAATTTTTCCGGAAGATTGAGCAGCTTTGTTAGATCACATCTGTTAAAGTTTATTTGCTATATGTGTCAAAAAGAAAGTTCATTTAACACATGCTAGAAACTGGACCTGTTTTCAAATAATGTGTTAAACCTCAAGTTTCTGGGACAGTTTGATTTTTGTGCAAAAGATAGTGCTTGTCAACAGAAAAAAAAAAAGAAGTAGAACATATGTTTGTCGTATATTCCATCTGAACCCTTGAAGGAGTCAAGACACAAGCTTCATTGCCTTGGCCTGTTAGTTGGACCTCATGATGGATGGGTAACGGACGGATGAAATTAAAAAAATTCCCCTCACCCCAAGCCGGCTCCCTCTGCCCAAAGAAGCGGAAAGAACAAGATAAGCCTTGACCATCCCAGGTCTATGAATATGACAGCAGTTCAGATTCAAATGGAGAAAATAAAAGACAAGCTCCTTGGCTTTGTGGTTGGTAGCATAAGGAGGACAAACCTTCAACTGCTTCCAGCATGTTTGCTATCCAGAAAGGGATGTAAAGTCTCGCCAGCAGCCCCAAGTCCGTCAAAATGAAATGGCTCTTTGCTTGGTCAGTGCCAGTCAGAGTGCCTGTCAGACCAGTTCCTCAGTGCTATGAAGCTAGCTGACAGGTGGACCAGGGTGACCCCACAAAGGCAGTTGTTCAAAGGTGTCGTCAGGTGTCCTGATCTTCAAGGGGTGTTTGAGGCAGACATCTGGAGTGAATTAGGGCTGCAGGGAGTTGTCGATGTTTGGTGTGAGACCGTTCTCAGAGGATCGGATTGCACCCCAACCAACATGCTCTTTTTTGACATTTTGAAAGCGGTGAAGTCCAGGCTGTCTTCACAGAGAGTTTTGTAGATGTCATAGAGTTACAATGAAAAAAAAGAAAAAGAGGAAGAGAAAAGGGCGCCTACAAACACCCTCCTTCTGACCTGCACCCCAGAACTGTCGGTTCACAGCCCTGATTTGGCTGTTCAGAATAATCGGGCTGTAAGCAACATGTTCAAATTGCATTTAATCCCTTAACTGCTACAGACAAGGACGGCTCTTTGAACGGCAGAGTCAGTGTGTGTTTTCCATCCCTGATGAGGTGTTTCAGGTGCCGGAAGTTTGGCCATGTGTGGGACCAGTGCTCTGGGGAAGGGGTTTGTAGTCTCTGCTGCAAGGCAATCCATGACAGGCCGTGTCATATCCAGGCTTTTATTTCATTTTTTGTGTGTTAAACACAGGATGAATTGATATACATGGTTTTTACATTTAATTCTTCTTGAAAACAAAGTCAGAAGAGTGCGTGCAGTTATCATTCCCTTTTTAGAAAAGAAAACAAGACGTATTTTCATAGTACTTTGTTTTGATTTTCAGGTTGTGATCGAGGAATGTCAGACCATACTTGATGAGTTGGATGGAGTCACATCAGTCCACAGCCGTTTCTATGAGCTGACATCAAATTATCACAAACTACTTGGCAATCATGCTGACTATTACAAAGAGGCTTTGCGGTTTCTCGGATGTGTGCAACTGACAGATATTCCAAGTGAGTAGCGATTGCTTTGCTTTGATCCATTTTGTAAACAAAAGACCTTTTTTCAGTATGAGCAGGCATACAGAATGTAACAAAGTAAAGCCCTTTAGATGATGGTATGTGAGTACTGGCAGTTATACTTAGTGGAAAATTCAGTATCCTTTTAAACCCTGCATTTGTCAGCTGAAATATTAGGAGATTAAAATCCTTTCAGTCAAAAGCTGAATGGCTGGCTTTTTGGTCCACTCTACACCTTCATCTTCTGGATCCTGAAGTTTGACTCCAGCAGTTGGCAGCTTTGATGTACATATCATGCTGGTACTGATCAGCTAATGTTCTTTTGAATTTACACTGCTGATTATATCCATAAAAATCTGTCACAATCATCAGTTTAATTGTCTGAAGTAAAAAGTACTCCACATAGTATGGGAAAAAATGTTTGAACAGGCGGTATATGGAGAAATTGTGTGTTCTTAGTTTATGATTTTTTTTTTCTTTCTTGTAAGAAAAATTGTAATTAAAATTAGTTTGCCTTGTGATCTGTTTGTCCATATTTTCTTGCAGAATCACTAACAGTTGTTTCTAAAATATGTAATTAAAGATTAGCTTTTAAAGGAACTAGATTATCATCTTCTCAAAGCAGGTTTGATGTTTAAGTCAGCAACAAGTGATCAGTTATTCAGTAAATGATCACCGTTATTGCAGGTGCCGAACAGGCAGAGAGAGCATTCAATCTGGGTCTGGCTGCAGTTCTGGGAGAAGGAGTGTACAACTTTGGTGAACTGGTCAGTATCTGCTGATCATAATTATGTCATTTTAGGTAATTATTATCAGGATAAGAAAGGAAGAAGGTAAGAATTCTGTTTTAGATCATTATTATGGGGATAAGAAAGGAAAAAGGTAAGACTAAGAATGTTGTTTTAGATCATTATAATGCGGATAAGAAAGGAAGAAGGAATTTTGTTCTAGATCATTATTATGGGGATAAGAAAGGAAGAAGTTAAGAATGTTGTTTTAGATCATTATTATAGAGGTGAGAAAGGAAGAAGGTGAGAATGTTTTTTTAGGTCATTATAATGGGAATAAGAAAGGAGGAAGGTGAGAATGTTTTTTTAGGTCATTATAATGGGAATAAGAAAGGAGGAAGGTGAGAATGTTTTTTTAGGTCATTATAATGGGAATAAGAAAGGAAGAAGATAAGAATGGTGTTTTAGATCATTATAATGGGAATAAGAAAGGAAGAAGGTAAGAATGGTGTTTTAGATCATGCTTCATGCACAGGTGTTGTGTATATGTTCCAGCTGGCCCACGACGTGCTGCTGTCCCTGAAGGGCACAGACAAGCAGTGGCTGGTGGATCTGCTGTACGCTTTCAACAGCGGCAACATCTCCAAGTTTGATGAGCTGAAGAAATCATGGAGCGGGCAGGTTGGTGTCATTTTGAGGAGAATGGAAGGGAGGGAGGGGTGTGAGGAGGCATTAGGGGTGGGGATGGGGGTAAAGGTCGTATACTGTGATGAGGGAGATAAGGGGGGTAAAGCTGTATACTATGAGGGGTCATTATGATTCGATTTTAACCCCATATTTTATTGAACTCGTTGGTTCGTTATCTTCGAACATGAGTGATTCAAGCAAATTTCCTCTGTGAGAACTGTAGGTTTTGAGAATTTGCCACTGATTGCAATGTTTTAGTGGAAGGGAGGTGGGGGGAAGTGGAGGGGGAGTAGGAGAGTAAAAAAAAGTTTTGTTCTTTAATAAATGTTTATGTTTTATATCGAAGCCTTCATCCTGAATGAACACAAAAAAGGAAACTTTTTCCTTAACACTGTCGTTGTATGCCAAGGCAGCTTGCTCTGACTTACTCTCTTTAACCAGTTCCCTGAAAACATTGGTTTGACTCTTACCATCTTAGTGAGGGGAAGAACCATCTGGTTTCCATATGACGTAGACCTACTGGTTAACATCAGTGATGAGCATTACAATCTGACTGACAGGCTTGTTGACTGCCGTGGAGTATGCATGGATTGACTGAGCTGTGAAGAGAGTAAAATGATCATAAACAGTACAGACAATATCCAGGCTGAAATCATTACGAATGGTCAACTATTTGAAGAGATGGAGGCTGTTGAATACCTCTAACAAGAGGACTGGTACTTGCAGACGATTTACAAACTCTTTCAAGAAGCAGGGGAATGAGATTTTAGCAAGAGCCTCATCTTCCCATGCATGTATCAAGACTTCCAGGTGTTCTTTGTCTCAGGTTGTCAGTTTGTGGCTGGCTGGTTCTCTCTCTCTCTCTTTCTCTCTCTCTCTTTCTTTCTCTCATCCTCTGTCTGTCTGTCTCTGTCTGTCTCTCTCTGCACCCACCCATTTTCTCTCTCTCTGTGTCTCTCTCTCTCTGTGTCTCTCTCTATCTCTCTCGTAATATGTTCCAAGTGTGAATATCATAAAAGTGGAATGCTGTGGTCTTGATGTCACATAGGTGACTGAAGAAGCTTTCTTGTTTCCAGCCGGATCTGGCAGCTGCAGAACTGCAGATGAGGCAGAAGATCTCTTTGCTCTGCCTCATGGAGGTAGGTTTGTCTTGTTTGTATTATAATTTGCTTTTCTTTCTCTCTGTTTTGTGGTTTTTATTATATCACTTTCATTTTTCACTTTTAGTGGTTCAGGGACTGAATGTTTTTGGGAGGGAGAGATGGGAGTGATGGAGAGGTGCAAGTAAACAAAAAAATTCCGAGATAAATTTGATGATTATTTATTGATACCTCGTGAAGAAGAAGAAATTAATTTTGGTGTCTGCATGCAGTGTGCTCTGTGAACAGATACAAACAAAATGTTGCTACTGCATTCAGAAAATGTAACTGTGTGGGTTTTTGGTTTTAACGCTTTGACTGCATACCCTTTTTTTTTTTTTTTTTTTTTTTCCACATCTGTTCAATGTCAAGTTGACATTTTTTAGCCCCCTGTCCCCTGTTGTGTCACACTAATCTAACAAACATGAACAAGACCGTTGTCTGTTACATAGCAGTCTAGTTTCTGTCACCACAGGGTTGTGATAGTTGCTATAAAAGTTTCTAAAAGTATACCAAGTGTAGAGCTCATGCTTTTGGTTTTTCTGTTCTTATATAGCATTAAGCTTGTTTGATGATTATATGGGCTGAAAAGTAAAATTAAAAAGTGTCAAAATAGCGTGTTCAGAGCACGCATCTGCAGGGAAGTGTCATGGTTAGGTAGGGTTCATCATCATAAATTTAAGCGTATGGAATTGGACGTTGTGCTAGAGAAAACTGACATGGTTTTGTTTCTGAAGCAGAAATGTTGAGTCTGATATTGGTTTTTGTGTGTGTGTGTGTGTAGATGACATTCCAGAGACCAGCAACAGACAGGCAGCTGACGTTTCAGATCATCGCCCAGACAGCCAGGATTCCTGTCAATGAGGTGGGTGCTCAAGGCCCATCAATATTGTTAAGGATGGAGTAGATGCGCTGGTCTCTTCTTGTTCCTCTTTTCCCCCATCTTCTTGTATGTGTGTGTTCTGTGTGTATGGGTGTGTTTGTTTGTGTGTGTTCTTTAACCCTTTCGTTGCTGCAGTAGCTTAACAGCTTTATACAGTCAGAATGCCACAGTGGCTAGTTGGCACCTTAAGCATGCTGTGATACAGTTTTTGTTTGTGTGTGTATGTGGATGTGTTGTCTCTTCAGGTTTCTTCATATTTGAATGATGAATGGAGTACATTTTTTGTTGTATTTTTATAAGATGGTGTATAAACGATGACAGGTAGAGGGATCATTCAAGTTTAGAATGTACTTGAATTTTTAAACCCTGTTTCAAGGAGTTAGAAAGTTGTCGAAATTTTAACTTTAGAGCTTATTCAAAATGAATGCCTCAAGAGTTCTTGAAAGTGATTGAAAATGAAAATTTTCACGGAGCAATTTGTGTTTTATGTAAGGTAAGAAAATTGTGAAGTCATAAGTGAAATTAAAAGTATATACATATATAAACTAACTTTTTTTAAAGCTCATTTTGTATTTGCTGAATTTTGTTGAAATGATGACGAGGCAGCTGAAATATTCATTTAGAGCACTGATACAGCACATGTCCAAGCTGTAAACACTTTACAGGAAACAAGAGTTAGTATCCTTGTTTGTTATTGATTGCTTACTGTTCCCTGCTTCGTTTGACTTGAGAATGATTTTGGGCTTCAACAAACTTCCAATTTGGAGAAAGTTTACTCTTACTCATGGACATCAGTTTTTTGTTTTCTGCTTCATATTATCACGGCATTCACATTGGTGATGAAAATGTGCCTTACGATTTTCTCAAGACATGTCTGCATCATGAAGATGTACAGGTAATGAAACCTCTGCATCATTATTTGATTTAAATGTATAAATAACGCACCTAGTGTGCATCATTGGAACCTCTGCTTCATTGTTTATTATCTCACTGTGACCTTGACCTTTGACCTCAAGGTCGTCCAAAGTTTTCATGAAGGTCAGTGAACATGGAATGGTTTTACTGATACAGGTGCCATTTTGTTTTCATGTGTATATCGGAATAGTAATTGAACTGTATGATCATATGTCAACACAAAATTTTATTTTTAAACTTTTGTATGACAGGTTGAATTGCTGGTCATGAAGGCATTGAGCCTGGGTCTAGTCAAGGGTCATGTGGATGAAGTGGAACAGCGTGTTCATATGACGTGGGTCCAACCCCGTGTTCTGGATCTGGGCCAGGTAAGCTGTGTTTGGAGGACAGTTATGAAATGGAATGAAGTAGCTAGTAAAGAACTTTCCCTCATAATCAATTTTTCATTTCAGAACCTATGTGTGTGTTCTTGTAGATCTGCATCAGATATCTGTTGCGTCACTCTCTATGTTTTTGATTTTTTGCTTTGCTCTCTTGTCGTCCTAAGTCTGTCTGTCCTTCCGGTCCATTTACTTGTTTTCAAAACAAAAAAAATGACCAATTCCAACCTTTTAGATTCTCTCTAGACCACTTCACTCAGAGAACAAGACAGTGATTTGTGGAGCATGCAAATACTTGCCCAGTATGTTGAAACTTGCTTTTGATTTAACCGTGATTATGTCATGAACATTCATTTTAGGTAATGAGGGAAACACCTGCACAACCTCACTCTCCAGATCATAAGAAGTACACTAAATAATTGCCAGTAAAACAAAAGCTTTCACTCCACATAAAATCTGGTAGGTTGAACAGTCGGTTAATTGGGTGAGATTATATATCTTGGTTATATCCAAGCAAGATAGCTGGAAATTATCCTGTTTTGTCCAGAAATTGGCGAATTAGAAGTTTTCCTGTTCAGTTTGCTAGTAACTTGCCCATCTCTTCAAAACTCGTGGTTGAATCACTGTGAAAGTGACACTGATAGTCATTGTGTTGTTTGCGAGTTCAGGTCTGAAATCTCCATGCTGGCCTTTGTGGTTGACGAAGCAGTGAGTCTGTTTTGTGTGCTTTCAGGTGGCTGTGATCCAGAATCGTCTGCAGCAGTGGTCTGAGGACGTGAAGCAGATGGAGCATCTTCTGGAAGTCCATGCCCAAGATATACTGACATAGACCTGAGTTGGCATTGACAAGCATTGACTAACAGCAATTCAAAGCCATCCCCTGTTTCCTTATGACATGTTGTTGTCATAAAATCTTCTTCTTTCAAGTTTTTTTTTTTTTCCTTACCTCAGGTTTGGATAGATAGTATTTGCTGTTAAGATTCCCTTAGTTTTATTCCTTTCTATAGGTTTCTGCTAAAAGTGTTTTACGTCCTGTTTGATATGAATGACATGAACATTTGAAAACACTGGCATGGGAATGTTTAACAAACAAACAAAATCTGCCAGTATCACAGTCTTACGTTTGGTCAGTGGAAGAACAAACTCAGAAAAATATGTGTTTCATCAAAGCAAACTGCCATGCATTAATTTGAAAGACAGTAGCTGTCTTTTGTAGTGTGCTGTGGTCTTAATTGGTTCACTTGAGTTAAGTGGTGCTGTCCCATAGAATAGAAATCCTGACAAACGGTCATACCTGATAGCTGAGCCATCACATGCAGGGACGTTCAAATATATCATTCATGTGCATAATTGTCTGTCAAGGGGTTTATATTGTAGGTAAATGTGAACTGGTCTGTAAGCGTTCAAGCTCCTATTTTTAAGGAATTGTTGTCACAGTGCACAACGTACAAACTTTTTAGAGAAATTTGTTGAAGGAAAACCCATCGAAGATGACACTTTGGGAAACAGTAAGGTAGCGTTGACCATAAGATATGGATTGTGCGTTAATCGTTGCCTAGTTCTCTATTTTCATTTGGTGTTCCTGTCACTATACTCTCTAATTGTGGCAAATTCAAGTCCTGTCTAATTTTCAGTAAAATAAATGAGCTGCTTGTGAATATGCTGCTTTCTTTCTTTCTTTTTTTTTTTTGTTTGTTTTTTGAAAGGTATAGTAGATGATTTTGATTTAATGTTGCGCATGTCTATTCAGCATGTATTTTATTGGATAGGAATTTCAGAATTGAAGGAAGGTGTGGAAGAGGGGAGTGGAGATGTACGTTTGTGTTTGTCACTAAAAACATGTTTGGTTTTATGTGAAGTTTGTATTTTGTGGTCGAAAAATATACACTTGGAAATCAAAAGAATTGATTACATTGAGAAAGTTTATGTGGTGAAAGAGGACAGCATACACACTCGCATGGTAGATGCATGCACCTGTGCATGTTTATGCACACAGTCAAGTAAACATCTCATGCTCACAGTTGCAAACATGCTGTTGGTCTCAAATATACAGATGCACCCAGCACTTAATGTATGCACACAGGCGCACACATTTTCACCACATGCGTGCACGCACACATGATTGTATGCTTATGCAAATGTACACACACTGACTAGCCGTTAGGATCAACTCTAGTTCGTACCAACTGACTTATGCAGGGCTCCAAGTCTTCTAGAAATCCAGAACAGGATATATAAAAAAGAAAAAAAGCTTTGGTACTCTTCTGACAGGTAAGATTGTGTGTGGTAGGTTATTTTCAGGATCTGAAAGATTTTGTTGGATTTCTGTAGTGAAACATGTTTTTCACCTTTGTAATTTGTATGGCATCTCATGAAAAAAAAACCAAATGTTCTGAAAAGAACATTAACAGCTATCCTGGTCAGAAGTGATTGAATTAAGTTTGGTGCACAACATCCCAGAAACAATGTTGATTTACATTTTGATGAGAAATGACATGTTTTGAAAAGCAACTTCACCTCTAGCCTGTGGTCCTATGTGGTCACACGCCACTATCAGGAATATGCTCCGAACCACTTTATAATCCATGCACACAGCTTCCAACTGTCATTGATTGTAGTTAACTACTGAATTTATTGCATGCTATCAAGCTACGCAATAGTAAAATGACCATGGATATATAATTTTTTAGTATTGCTGTAACTGCACTGGATCTCAACATTGCAAAGCCAATGGTGTGACACCTTGAATATGCTACCTGTGTCACTCCCTAAAACAAGTACAACTCTCTCTCTCCCACCCCCACCCCTCAGCCCCGCTCCCCCTTCCCTCCGCCCATTAAACTTTCTAGGTTCATCATTGGTGAATTTTTCTTCTTTTGCGACTGGTTTTGATCCCACTATTGAAGGTATCCGTTTTCTGGGATGAAGTCTATACATGACACCAGCGTTCACATGTTTTATTTTCTTGTCATCCATCCCACTGGCTCATGGTGGCTTACTCATCTCCAAAAGGTGCAATGGGATTTAGCACGTCTGCAGGTCTTTTGTGCACGTGCTCATGCATGGGATCTTGGTTTAAAGTCTCATCCAAAGGAGTTAAGAGGGTACACACAGACACGCATAGTTGACCACATCAACAAAAGCAGCTACAACTCCAACACAAAACTGGCTGCCAGTTCTCTGTCACCCATTCCAGCTTTTGCCCTCCATTTTCTATCGCTCATCATTCAATTATTAGCACTAGGATATGCTAAAATTACTCTCAAAAAACAAAGTAAGTATCCCATCTCAACTTTCTAACAGTGCCTCAAACATTATATTATGCCCCATGGCTTAATATTGTTTCATATTCCTTCCAACTTCAACAATCTCTACTCTCACCAGTACGACTAAAAAGATTTTTTTTCCAAGCCAGTCAGAAACTCGCACTTGTACATATTAAAACACTCCACTCATCCCAGGAATATCTCTCCTGTCTTCTCCAATATTTCCAATAACAAATTCCAATCATTATACCCGTAGCTACTGCCTCTAAGCTCATCCATGCTCAGGAAGACAAATTATCCAAACTACACAACAAACACAGAATAAACCTCACAGACCGGACTGGCCCACAAACTAACAACACTAACCCCATTATCACCTCTGAACAACACGGCCACCTTGTTCACTTCATCCTTGGCACTCTCACCGTCACCCATGACGAAAGACAGTCCTGGCAAAAGGACTTGCATTCATCCCCATTCAGCCTACCACCAACAGATACCAAGACCACCTTCATGTCGAGAGATTTTTCAGGAAAGTACATAGGATGGCGGCACTTGAAAATATATCCAAGCCACTGCCACCGGATAGCTTGGGCATTTTCACCCACCTTCTGCAGGCCCTGGTCCTCCGTCAACCACCTTTCATTAATTTCAATAAATCCAGTTGAGTCACTACATTAGAAAGTGTAGAATGGAAATCTCCGGATTAAAACCAAAATCTGACTCCAACCTCTA
This sequence comes from Conus canariensis, assembly GCA_033310375.1. NCBI lineage: Eukaryota > Metazoa > Mollusca > Gastropoda > Neogastropoda > Conidae > Conus > Conus canariensis. The sequence goes on from CM065727.1 coordinate 62,051,337, forward strand.
GCGGGAAGAACAACAAGCTCGAGTCACTAAGACAATGTCATGATATTGTCACTAAACCAGCAAACATGGGTGGCGTAGCTGTGGTCTGGGACAACTGACCATACATACAGGAAGCACACAGAAAACTTGTCTGACCCGGATTTCTACACACAACTCGATCATCACCCCTCCCTCAAAGACTCGTTTCAACTACTGTTAACCAGGAAATCACACACGGTAACCTGCCTAAGACAGCTAAACTCCACATTATGTCAGACCCCAAACAACCCTGTTTTTACTTACTCCTTAAAATACACAAAACACCTGGCAGACTTTTTTTTTTTTTTTTTTTTTTGCTGTCCCAACCTCTGCGCCACCTCAGAGGCAGTGCACCCACGCCGCTCATTCCTGCACCCTGTCCACATCCACAGCCCGGTCGGCCCCGCCGCAGTCCCGGCACCGGCAATCCACAGGGAGCAGTCAATGTCAAGAGGCAACCCACCGGAGGAGACAATGCACTGCTGCCGAGTCACTTCGGTGGTGTTTAGTGGCGCCTGTTTTGATCTAACATAAGCAGGACACCACCTACTAAGCCCCCTACTGACGACAATAATTGCTTAGTCGCGGAGCCGGCGTGAGTGAGCTCTCCCTCCGGAAGGCGCCACCACGTCCGTCTAACGACAGCCCCCATAGACTGGCCGATACCGGTGACCCCGACGGAACCAAACCAAGGCCACAGACGTGGAGAGGACATCGAAACTGAGGTCACCATGAGAGCAGGGTATGAAGGGCCACAGACCTTGAGACATTTTTTTTAATGCTGATCAATGAGAATGAGGATGATTAAGATGATGCTACGGATTTCCATTTCGGTCTGAGACTACATGACAGGGCTGTACTCTACACTTCCTTTCATAATATATCCCGGCGTCAACCAGGCCGGAGAGATACAGGCACCTGCAGTGGTGGTCAAGAAATTTGAGCAACACTCTCAGAAACGCATCCATTAAGCGCATGAAACTCGACTGTGTGGTCCTAGTCTCCCCAACTGAGTCCGCAGCAAACTCAGCTCTGGGTAGGAGCCGGTCGGGGCAGAAAAACCCACATGACTCTGATGGGGATTCGAACCCACGACCTCCCAGCCGGGAGTCCGCGACGCTAACCACTTCGCCACGGCGGCTGGTCAGACCTATTGTTTCTGTTGTCGCTGCCCTACATAACGCATCTCACAGTACACTGACGCTCTCCTTCACACCCTCCACGCGATCAACTCCATTAACACAAACCCCGCTTTCCAAACCAACCTCCTCTTCACGCTAGATATTTTCTCACTTTCCACTTCCATCTTTCATGCTGACGGACTGAAGAGCCTCTGTTTCTTGACAGACTCGTAATCAATTACACCTACCCATAGGTACACTGGTAAGACTTGCAGAACTAGTTCTCACCCTTAACACCTTTGAATTCCACACCCACATTTTGTAGCAGATCAGTGGTGTCGCTATGGTGCCTGCTGTGGGATACTTGGAATACTGCCTACTACTTTCTTGCAAAGGCCCGACACCAGAATTCTACAAAAGATACATTGATGACGGGCTGGAAGCTACATCCATGCCAGAACAAGACCTCTGCAACTTCCTTCACTTTGTTCAGATCCTCCACCCATCCAACAAATTTACATACACCATTTTCCAGTCAGTCAACTTCCAGGACATCGCCATCTCCCTCAAAGATGGACCACTCTCTAAACCTCAGTTTTCTACAAAACCACCCATATGCATTCATATCTTGACTACACATCTTCCCACCACCCATCCACAAAACGCAGCATTCTGTACTTCGAATTCCTACGCCTTTTCAGGCTTTGCTCCGACGAAGATCTAACACTAGAAACAGCCAAAATGTTTGAGTTTTTCACCAACTGTAGATTTACCAGAACTGTCATTGATGGTGCTGTCAACTTCACCACAGCTGTATCCAGAACATCTGCTTTTGAGGCCCAGCATCGAAAAGAGACAGACTCACTACCTGCCTCCTCTTCCACCCACACACTCTATCCATCTGCAGGATCCTCAAGTCCACCTGACATATAGAATATAATGTTTTCCGCCTAATTAATTGTATCACTAATTTGTTCGATTCCTTCCTCTACCCAATGCTGAAAAACAACACTTTGTTTCTGTATACTATCAATGAATTATTGAACAATATCTGTTTATGGAAATTGTCATTTTTAACTTCTTCAAAAGCTGGTGTAGCCTTACTTTCTAAATACCATTTCCTATAACGTCCTGCCAAAATTCGTTGTCGATTCTATCTAAACCTTTAACATTTTCCCCTTTACAGTTGAAAGAGGTTGGAAGCCACTGTCCAAAATGTCCAGAAGGCAAAACCAACGCAGATGCCGGTGGAAAATCTCGGCGTAAAAGAAGGTACTGTTATATACGTACACTGACGATTCCGTCACCAAAGGTAAGTAAGGCTGGGAATACAGAGTGAAGCAAAATGGCCGAACTATTCAGGAAAACTGGTGCATACAGCTTCAAGTCTTAAAAATGAAGGTAGAAACAGTGACACAAGCATTCCACGTGGCTCTCGTCCACAGACCAGCTTAGAACTCAACAAGCTATGAAACTGACTGACTCAAAATTGAAAGTGGAATGGGAATCCCTTGCTTGGCATGAATCTATGTACAGCCTTCCGTCGCAGAGACCCACATGGATGCACTGCTAAGGACATGCAGGTGTCCAAGGAAGACAGCAGACACACTGGCAGGCAAGGACTGGATAAGTTATGGATTACAGCTTGGCCGATCTGATGTGATAAGGCAAAAATCAAATGTATTCACGCATTTGGTAAAAGAAATATCTGCAAAGATGTTAGCATTCACCACTGGTAACCATGAAGAAAAAAAAATGTGGGGTAGATTACACACAGGTCATTGTTTTTACACCCACCCATTATCTTTAAAAGGAGAAGAAGCTCCGCGGTGCATTCCATGTGATGTGCTACTCACTAATAAACATGTTCTTATGGACTGTTGGGACTTTCGTGATGTCAGACCAAAACATTTTACGACAGACCCCATGAAAACCATGATCAAGAAGTCAGCGTGTGTGTGTGTGTGTGTGTGTGTGTGTGTGTGTGTGTGTGTGTGCGCACGCGTGTGCGTGTGTGTGTGTGTGTGTGTGGGTGTGTGGGTGCGTGCGTGCGTGCGTGTGTGTAAAATCTTTTTCGACGTGTTGTGGACTTTTGTTTCTTTTCTTTTCATTCATTCTTCTTCTTCTAATTTGTGTAAGGAATTAGATGACAAGCCTGATATGGGCCCTCTTAGTGGGACGGACCATAAACAACATGAAAGGAACTGAACTGAATCTGTTTCGCATTATAATTCGAGAATGTCTTTTGATCGGGATGGCCGGTCCTGTCTCACCGTTAGTCTCTTGTAATGCCAGAATGAAGATTCTGGTCACCAACTTCCGGATTACCGCCTGTTCCCCTACCACGGGTGAACCTGTCGAGGACTTTGGGAGCTGTTGGTCCAGATGGTGTGTGCATGCCCGTGTACCTGCCTGGCACAAAGCCACAGCGTGCCGCACGTGCTCGACTGTCACGAAGACCCCTGTGTCATATATACTACGGAGAGTCCCCGCAGCCGTGCGCTGACCAGTGTCATTCACAAACTATCACCTGTCACGTATCCCGGAGTCTTGAAGGCCGTTGCGGAGCCACAGAAGACTTTGCAACCAGCTTCCTCCACTCTCCCCGGTCCTCAGACGCTCCTAGGCAGCTGCTGAGTGTGCGGCCAGTCCATTTACTGGTGTTGTCCTCCCATCTCTTTCTCTGTCCTCCTCTCCTTCTGCCTCCTCGCATTGTTCCTTGTGGAATGAACACCGTTCACTACCACCGCCGTTATGAGTGGCACCAGCTTTTTCGCCACCGCTGCGACTGTCGCACTGTCGCTGATCTTGGGTGGCACTGCCGATAATGGGTGCGTGGTGAGGAGGGAGGAGAAGCAGTGCTTGCTGCCAAACAGAGAGAGAGAGAGAGAGAGAGAGAGAGAGAGAGAGACAGACAGACAGACAGACAGACAAAACTAAGCAAGATGTTTTCAGAGAAAGACATTATTTACGCACATTTATACAGTAGGCGGGACACACACGCACACACACACACACACACACACACCACACACGCACACACACACACACACACGCACACACACACACACACACACACACACACACACACAGAGGCAGAGACAGAAAGGCCTGCACTTTACACTGACTGAGACAGAGACAGAAAAACAAGGTGAGAGAAGTATTTTTCTCTGCGGGGTATTTTATTCGTGTGAAGGGGGGGGGGGGGGGGGGGGGGTACTTTTCTCATAGAGAGAGCAATGTTCTTACACGAGAATTTGACTGAGCGAGTGAAATCTTCATTCGAGAATGATTTTACTCTGGGTAGATTTTTTATTGCACAGTAAAATTCTCGTGCTGCACGGGGACTGGAAGAGACCACCTCGGTGATTATGAGATATGTGTACGTCATATTGTGAACTGACGTCACCTGAAAAAAAATAGCGTAGCGTAAGCGAAACTCAAATTAGGTAGATCTGAACACACACTGAACGATGATTACTTAGGTTAAAGTCGATGTTTTTGTTGGCTTAACAGTGTGTGTGTGTGTGTGTGTGTGTGTGTGTGTGTGTGTGTTAAACGAGCTATGGAACTTGCATGCAAATAATACTAGCTGTATAAATGTCTTTCCCCCCTAAATTTCACCCACCCATCATATCTTCTGGGATGCAGAAAGGAAAATCTTTTTGATCTTCAAACGGTGGGCGTTGTCACCTCAGGGGACTGAACTTCGGCAAGGTAGCCTACCTTGTATCCCCCCCCCCCCCCCCCCTTTTTTTTTTTTCCCCCTCCCAGCAGGTATGAAAGGGCTGCTGTGAGGGTGCAAGCAACGGTTTTGTTTGTAACCATCTTTTTTCCCCGTTTCTTTCTTTCTCTCTGTCCAGCTTGAGATGGAAAGAGAACAAGATACACCCGAAGATGCCCGTGGGACCCAGAGAAGCACTGTCCTCAGCCGCTGAACCAACCAGCGGGAACACTCCTGCGTTGCGTTGGAAGCGCGCGCTGTGTTCGCATGGGGCGCGGGCACGCACAGGGGATTCCATGAAGACGTCAAGGGACATACCTTCTCTCTTGAAGATGCCATTCTATGATGGCAACTGGATGTGACACATCGGAACCTCTACGGAAGGGTGTATCAGCCCGTTATTCACGACTTCAGGGCCCACTGGTTGGGGGGGGGGGGGGGGGGAGGAGAAGGATGGACAACTCTTTACTCTCCTTATTTTGTGTGGTTCAGTGAGAAGATGGTGTGACTATGGATAAGAATGGTCTCTCACCATCCCCCCTCCGCCACCCCCGCCCCCATGCTGCTCCTGCTCTAAGATATCACATGACTCTAACAAATGATTATTGTCGCCATTATAGTTTTTTTTTTTTTTTCTCCCTTTTTTTTTCTGGCCGGAGAGGACGCAAGAGGAAGGCCAGGGGAACCACTGATCTTTTTCTTCCCCATATCTCTTTTTGGACCATCCTAGACCGTTTTTCTGTGGCTATTCTCTTCATTGTCATTCATTCAACGTTTCTGTCATTTCCGCGACGCCTCATTTACTTTTCATTTCGTTCTAATTTTGTATTTAACCCGCCCCCTCCCCTCTGCTCCCCTTGGAATTTAGTAGAGAAGGGAAGGGGGGTAACTGGCTAACGTTTTTCTTTTGCACTAGGTTTGCTAGCTGTTCACCATTTTTCAGTGCTCTGTGTCATTTATTGTGTGAAAGAGGTAAAGCGTGCGTGTCTTTAATTTTCTTGTGATCTGCGGCTGTAAAGCGTGTCCATGAGTGTGAGAGGCTGCCCTAAGATCGCATAGACATGACTGACATTCACCTTGTGATATGTGGGCTATGTTAATCCTATATCTCAACATTTTTATTCATTTCTGCACCCCTGGCGTTAGTGGAGATTGCATTCTGGGTCCAGTCTTGACAAAAAATCTGTTGCTAATGTGCACATCACTTAAAAACTGTCTTTTAACGGCGCGTAACGCAATAATTGTAAATGATCAAAAGCTCTAACAGAGAAAAGGTCCATGTTACTGAAACGGTTTATGAGAATGTTTATCGCAGATTTACCGCCATTTCGATTTTTTTATGTCATCATTCATGGAAAGACTGGAAAGGTCTGTATAAAAACCAATATTCCAAACTTGACTACGCCAATGTTTTTTTTTTTTTTTTTTTTTTTTTTTTTCCCAGTGTATTAGAAAATTCTGAAGTCTACCCAGGACATATACCAAGACACGCACACACAGCACAAACACATGGACAGCGAAGGCTTTCGACAGGAAAAACGATTGGAATGTGCAGTTCCATCCATCCAAATGTAGTTTCGTGCGTGTCACCAGGAGGAAATCCACCACCACAAAGTACACACACTCCATTATCAAGATCTTGACAGTGTAAGTAAAGTAGGCCTACTTGGGAGTTATCCTTCACGAAAACGGTAAAGGGGACACCCACATTAAAAACACTATTGCCAAATTTGAAATCAATGTCAGCGAACCGAAAAAACAAAAAAAAACAAAACAAAAAAAAAAAACGTGGACAAATGATTCACAAGACAAAACACGACGCGTTTCGACCTCTTACATCTTCCTCAGGCAAGATACAAAACAATTAGGACAACGAATGTGAACGAGCAATCACTTATCTTCATTCACTTCAGCGCAAGATAGGCGTTGAATGAACAACACCTTGAGTTTCATGAGAAGATCCCCCCCCCCCCCCCACCCCCCCAAACCAAAAAAACACACAAAAAAAGTCAAAGAACAGAATTTTAAATGAATTTAAAGAAAGTCCGCCAGATAACAGGGACACACAAATTACAAGATAAAACACGATACGTTTTGACCTCTTAGGTCTTCTTCAGGCAAGATTATCATTATTATTATTATTATTACTACTATTGTTGTTGTAGTTGCTGTTTTCATTACTATTTTAATTCGCACTGTCTCCTTCCCAATGGCCTCGTTTTCATTTAGCGCCCATCTTAGGCCGAATTTGAGAAGACAAGTGATTGCTCGTTCTTCGCTTTCATTGTCCTGAATGTTGTTTATCTTGCCTGAAGAAGACCTAAGAGGTCGAAACGCATCATGTTTGGTCTTGTCATTTGTTTGTCCTTGTTACCTGGCGGGTTTAGGCCTACTTTAAATTTCTTTTGTTTCAGTTTTCTTCTGCAGTCACCTTACTTTGAAATCATCAAAGAACAATTCCTTTTAGGATTTGTTTCAGTTTTCTTCTACAGTCGCTTTACTTTGAAACTATCAAAAACAGGCCCACAAAGCACTGGTTTCGCCCTCACCTCGAGTTTGTCTCCAGTGTATGGAACCCTGGTAGTCAGAAAACACACACACACACACACACACACACACACAAACACACACACACACACACACTCTCTCTCTCTCTCTCTCTCTCTCTCTCTCACACACACACACACACACACACACACACACACACACACAACATCGAGACCGTGCAGAGCATATCAGCATGCTTTGTTATGAGCGACTACTAGTACCAATCAACGTTAAGCGTGTCTACCATGACTTAAATTGAAGTGACACACTGTGGAAAAGAGGACTGCCACCCAACCTCACAACCTACTTTGAAATTCACATAAATACTCATACGTCGAGTGTAAAACAACAACAAACAAACTCAAGCCATTTGGAACCAGACCAAGGTGAGGACACAACTAGCAATGCTGCAGGATCCTCTCCCGCACATACCAGCGAAACTTTGTTCCTCGTACCATCAGTGACTGGAACAGTCTCGATAAAGAACCTGTTCAAGCTTCATCTTTCTGGGCCTTCTGTGGGAGAACTGTACCCTGCTCTCTCTCTCTCTCTCTCTCTCTCTCTCTCTCTCTCTCTCTCTCTCTCTCCAGCAGCAACTAAAAGTGGTTGAATCATCATTTCTTTCGTCTGACCGTTCTTCGCCCCTGTCGCAACAGTTAAAGCCATGGTTGATCGTGGTTGGTTCCTGGGAAGAAGAAGAAGAAGAAGAAGAAGAAGAAGAAGAAGCAGCAGCAGAAGAAGAAGAAGAAGAAGAACAAGAAAAAGAAGAAGAAGAAGAAGAAGAAACCAGCGGTACAGTTACACAGACTCACACTTTCACAAATAATAGCTGAGTCACAAATTTGTTGAAAGTTAGCTAAACTGAAAGTTCACCATGCAAGCAATACAAGGATCCAACAGTGTTTCTCTGTTCCGGTTAAGAATGGCTCGAAAGTGAAAACCTTCTCCTACTGGGTATTTTTACTGTTACCTGTTCTTCATCCATGAGTACGGCAGCACCGTGCAGCCTCGCCAGTAATGTCACTGTTGTGCTTTTTTGCCGTTTTTATTTTGTGTTCTGTTTCACCCACTTAGTTTACTTCTAGAAGTAAGTAAGGTCTTGTTTCCAGAAATGCAATCTTTGTGAACGGAAACCTAGCTACACCATCATATCATTCTCCATGCGCTTGTACCGTCTTTCAATTTCAGATTGTTGATAACTTAAACTGGCCCAGCGGCGGATGGCAACTGCCAGAGCCGGGCAAGCAGGGCTGTTGGAACTTCTTTCGGAAGTGAGCCTTCCTTCTTTCCTTTCTACTGGTGAACACCTTCGGCGTGTCGAAGAAAAGCCTACTTCACCTCTGAGGGAGCGAAATCGAAGATAACTTCACACATGAGAGAGTGAAGGAAAACAAACAAAAACCAAACCAAACCAAACCAAACCAAAACAAAAAACCCAAACAGCAACAACAACAACAAAAACCCAAACCAAACCAAACAAAACAACCAACCCCAAACCAAACCAAAACCAAAAAAAACAAAACAAAACAAACAAACAACAACAAACGAAAAAAAACACACACACACAAAACCGGAACCTAAGACAGACACATTTAAAAAGGAATTCAAAGTAAATCCGCCAGTTAACAGGGACAAACAAATTACATGAACAAAAAACACGACGCGTTTTAAACTCTTAGGTCTTCTTCAGGCAAGATAAATAACATTCAGGACAATGAAAACGAAGAACGAGCAATCACATATCTTCTCAAATTCGGCGCAAGATGGGCATTGTAGACCGACAACTTACTGGAAAAAGAAAGTGCCGCTGCATGCGCAACAGGTGGTAAGCTATTCGCTTTAAAAAAAATTTTTTTTTTTTAATATGTCCATTACAAATCAGTGGAGCCTTAGCACAGCCCCATCCGAACTCGGCATAAAGCCATGGCCACAGAAATACACTTCTTGAAGTCGACGGCCATGACCAGGTCTACAACCTGAAGCGTCGCATTTTACCAAATAAGTGAAGAACAATATTTGGGAAGGGTGGGGGTGGAAGAGGAGAGATGTCGGAAAGACTCTACACAGGATGCAGATACTGCCTCCACTGGGTGCGCATTCCACTCCACAACTGTGCGAGGAAAAAAAGTATTTCCGATTGTGCGTTCTACAGGAGTGAACAGGGAAAGACGGAATTGATACAAAGAGCTCTATGTCTTAGAGGCCTGAAAAGTAGTGGGTGGCCCCAAGCCCTTCTTCCCTAACCCTACCCACTCCAAGCTGATGATCCAGGCCGCATCTTTATTTATATTTTGTTATTTCGGGAAACCCTTTTTGCACGATTTTTCAAAATACAGACAATACTAACAAAGGTTTGTTTCACTTGTCTAACGAAATAAGAACTGGTAACAGTGATCTTAAAATTCTAACCATGTATAGCAGAAATGATATTAGGAAAAACTTTTTCTCTAACAGAGTCACCAAACATTTGGAACAATCTTCCTGCACAAACTAAATTGGCTTCAGATACTAACAAATTCAAAAACCTCCTAAACAGTGATACTAAAATTGCTCAGTTAAAGTATCTTTATGATTAGTGCATCAAAATGGGATGCTTATACCATCACAGCAATTGTTAAATTAATCAAAAAGAAGGACGCGTTATGAGGCCGCGAGGCCTGGTCGTCCAATTGCCTGACCTGACCTGACCTGACCTAGTGTCAGAATCTTCAACTGTGGAAGGCGGATACCTAAGAAAGAAGATGTCTGCCTAAATGCGGGGACCGAGCGTACTAGCTATTTTCAGCCCAAAACAATTATCACAAGTAAAGAATCAACTTGCTGCAGTGATGTACTTGACTACAGTGGTCATTTTCTAAGATAGGTTTATGAAAATAAAACCAGCATTGCGAGCCTCGCCTGTTCACTTGGTCGCCAAATCCAGCACATTGACTCGAGGCGATACTTTTGCGTTACGTTTGGTTTCGGTAAAAATGTATTTTATCATATGCGCATGTCTTGACCTCGATTACTTCCGGCATACGATCTGTGAGGTTAGGAAGTACGCGACAAATAATTAATATTTGAAACGTAAATGGACAATTTTGAAATTGTGATTCAGCAGGAGTTTGTTCTTGTCAAACTGTTTATCGTTGAATTTCATTATTTTGTGATTGTGCGCTTGTTCTATTTACAAAGTATTATACTGGATGTAAACAAAGCCACCAGTGTCGGGCAAATCGAAATTAATTTGATTTGACCATTTTTCCCCCCGAGAAGTTCAAAACAGCGTTTCACTTACTGCCGGTAAATTCCAAACGTCTTAGAATAATTGACAGCGTCAGTACTATTACCGCCCAAATGTCAATGTGTGATAAGTGACGTCAATTCTCATGCTATGATGCTTACTCTGACAAGCGCTGTCAACGTAGTGACAGTCAGTGGTGCTCTCTCTCAAACACCATGGTCACTGTTATCAACCATGGCTTAATTAATTATTTACTGGGTATCACGACCTTCCAGCTGTGTTTGATGGAAAGCAGGTTGGGCTAATGCGTAGGTCAGACATCTGCTAAGTCGTAGCCACGAGACCACCTTAAATTCTCTCAATTTATTTATCCATCAGCTTTAAATCATACATGTGCAGTGTGGTCTCAAAATTTAGCGCATGTGGTGTAGCACATAGGACTAGTCCGCACACAGTGACACCTCCTTGATAAAACTGAAACTGATGAAAAGAAGGTTTCTTTGTGGGTTTTCATGATTTTTAGATGTATTACTTTTTATGACCCCAGCTTATCTGACCAATTCTGAACCTGCCAGTGCCAGTTAAGAAAAGAAACAAAGAAATGACCATTGATTTTGAAATAAGTTGATGATATTGCCCAATACTGATTTTTCTTGTAGTTTCCATGGGCAAAACCTGACAATCATTGTTACACTTTGAGGATGAAGAATGTAGGAGGAAAAATAACAAAAAAGGCTGTAGGGGATTTGTTACAGGAAGGTTAGATGAATCCATTTTGGGCAAAACAAGGCATTCTAATTAAAAATAAGCAACTTTCAGGGTTTTACATCATTTAAAATGCAAAGGTTTCCATACCCCTAAGCTAACTATGAAGGAGTTCCAAGCCCCAAACCCAAACTGGGGGTTTCACATGGTTTCAGCATAAATGAGACTTATTATAATTGTTTATGTGTATGATTTGTCATGTTATTTACACTTTTTGTTTAACCATGAACTGGGATGTGTCAATGAATATCTTCAATATGGAACTAGATGTTTCTCTGGCCATTGGAAGGGTGAACTGCCAGTCCAAAGAACCCACCTTGGATCTAAGGAGTCGCAAAAAAATTGTCCCATTTTCAGAGAAGGGAAAAGCGAACATCAGTGAAAAGATAAGGTCTGCTGCAAAAAAAAATCCCACACAGACACAAAATGCTTGATTACCTTGAAAGAAAAATCTCCCCTACCTTTTTCACGGACAAGATTGAGGTGGACAATCAACCATTATTAATAAATGAATTGAAATCAGCTTTGTGATTCTGTAGTGATTGGGCTACTGGTCTGGATGACCTCCATTACTGACCTCAAACATACATTCATTACCAACCTCTGAAACATATTTTCAAAATCTCCCAGAAAGCTGTCTGCAGACCCTTCTAAAAGTCTTGATTCGTATCTGGACCACATGGTATTTTCCGCCCTCCTGGCGGAAAGCCCTCATTATTCTTGTTCAAAGCTTGAGAAAAGACTTAACCAACCCTTTGAATTATTGCCTAGTAGCTCTGACCAGCTGCCTTTGCAAACTAATGGAAAAGATGGTCAGTTCTCATCTGATACGTGTAGGAGCTGGAAACCGATGGTCTTTCAGCCAAAGAACAGTGCAATTTCTGCAGGTACCATTCTACCATTGACCATGTCTTGAAACCATCATCCTTAGTGCCTTCATTAAAAACACTTGTGGTTGCAAACTTTTCGGACCTGGATAAGGCTTACAAAACCATATCGAAATCTGGAATTCTTACAGATCTTCATAGTCTTTGTTTTTGAGGGAATCTCCTAATTTTTATTACAGACCCTTTGGCTGATCGTCAGTTCCAAGAGCATTTGGCACCATGCTGACAACCCTGAGCAGGAGTTGGGTGTACCCTAGAGTAGCGTCCTTTCTCCTGCTCTCTTCAGCATTGAAATTATTTAATGAGATCATCTGTAAAATTCTGCATACCAGGTTCCAAGACCTTTCTGTATGTTGATGACTTTGCACTGTACACTGTTGGAGCCACCAATGCAAGTGTGTAATGTCAGCTTCAACTTGGCGTGGATAAAATCTGACAGTGGGCCAAGGAAAATGGGTTTGCTTTTTCAGGCACAAAAACTCAGTGTATCAACTTTCACAACTATGCTGACCTAGAAATCCATCTGGATAAATTACCAGTCCAGCTGTGAAGGAAGCAACATTCTTTTGTAAGCATCAACTGTAGTGGGATATTGCTTCAAATCACTGTGCCCAAAACAGGGCAAAAGAGGGATTGAAGTAGTGGTTCATAACATTTTGTGAGTCATGTGTTTGCAAAAGCATTACTTGATGTTTGGCTTTTTCAGTTGCTCATCCTCTTGGCAATTGAAAAGACATGAAAGATCATTTTTCTTATGTACACAGCTTGACCATTGAAAATGAAAGTAAACATGTTGCACTTGAACTATCGATAATGTGTGGGGAGAAACAGTCTGATGGTGTTTTCACGAAGGCCAACGCAGTGTTTCATGTACACACCTGGTTTGAATAATGCCCGCTGAGCTTGGTTGTGTTTTACACATCTACTAGACAGCAGCAACAGAAAGGGCAGATTAGGACAATGCATTAATGCATGAGGGGGGATCTTTCTGCAGTAAACTTGACCGAGTGACGAAGCCATTCAAGAGGCTCATGTCTGCTAGTGGTACATGGTACCAGAGCTTTTATCATCTTATACAAAACTAAATTTTACCAATGAAAATTGGCTTTCGCCAGTCGAGCAGAACCTGTTCTTAAATGCTTGAAAGTCAGCTCTTGTGGTTTCAGTAATCCCCTTGAACCCATAGAACACTAAAGAATCTAGGTAGGAGCTTGTCAGGGTCCCCAGACCCTACCTGTATGTGGAACTGGAAACCATGACCTCTCGGCCTGCAACCTATGATGCTTACCACGGCACCATTGCGTTGTTAGCTTTGCCCATTTTTTGTAATTTCCTTTATTTGTTCATTTGTTTTTTTAAATCAACAAAAGTATATCACTATATGCCACAGTTACGTGATCCATGATGTGTGTTATGTATTTGTACTCTCTTACTTTAAATGCATGAATTTTTTTGTTTGTTTATCCACAGATTTGGTTACGCAAGGAAGATTGCAGATGAGCTTCAGAATATTGGGAGAAAGCCTCTGCCATCCATGAATATGATGAACTTTCCACGGCCAAGGAAACCTGTAAGCCTGTGCACCTGTAGTCCTAATGTTTGGGAAGGCAAATAACTTTTTCAGTGGTAGGAAGTTGGAAAGTTGAATGGTCTTTGGTAAGACTAAAGGGAGTATTATGCTGGTATGCAGTTTGTGACACCACCATCATCATCACACATGATGATCCACATTCAGATTTCTGTCTCCATGTCCAAAAATGTCCATAAACGCATTAAATTGGAGCACATATGTTTTGTATTTAGCAATGATAATCAATTAATGACATCTTATATGAGTGTCTGACATACATTTTGCGAGGGCAGCTAATTTCATGTTGGGAAGGGAGAGGAGGAGAGATGGTGGAGTGCATCATCATGAATTCAAGCCATCAGCTCCCACTGGAGTGAAGGCCATCAACAACAATCTGCCAGGGCGCTCTGTCCTGGGCTGCCCTTTCCCATTCTCTCCAGGTGTATCCCGCTCTCTTCCTCTCTGCATCCAAGTCTCTCCTCCATGAGTTCCTAGGTCTTCCCCTTCTCCTCTGTCCCTGTGGGTTCCAGCGCAGAGCATGTCGCGTTATGTCGTTGATGGGCTTCCTCAGTGTGTGGCCTATCCAACGCGGATGGAGCGCATTATGCACATGTAAAAAGATCAACGGAGGCCCATTAATACATGCAGCTGTTATGAGAGAGAGAGAGAGAGGAGAGAATGTTGGGGGAGAGGGAGTTGAGGATAAGAGGGTGGTGATGGCATTTTGTCACAATTCTATATTTTGTTCATTTGTTTTCAGGGGTTTCCGGGGGAAGATGAAGACAATGAAACGAGTCAGTTTTTCAATGCAAACTCGCTTCGAGGAGTCTCTGGTGACAAAGATATTGGGGTGAGTGTTTCGAGGAAAGAAAGTTAAAGCAAACATAATATTGGAATGTGTCCAGTGCTTTGCAAAGCAGGTGATGTTGTGCTGGATTATCCTTCATATTATATAATATTATACAGAGCAGATCTCACCGTAGATTTCGAATTCTTTCAATTTCTTTTTTCTCAGAATAGAGTACTTGATTCATGACAAATGGTGAGTGTGCATGGTGAGCTGTCAAGTGAAATTTTGTACAAGCTGATGATGAAGTCTTTGTATTTAGAAGTGAGTAGCACAGTTGAAGGGACGAAAGTTTGCCCCCCCAAATGACATTGCTTTTTGGAAGCGATTCTCCGCACTTGTTGGCCACCCACAGAACGTAACATCAGTGTCAGGTATTTAACCGGTTTACCCAAAATTCCGAATAAGAAATTTCAACATTTTGTTTAAATATGCGTGTGTGTGTCATTAAAAAAAAGATTTTTATACGCATGTTAAAGTATTGTAGAATAAAGCCCAAATGATGTCATACTGATGTTGGTATTTATACGAATTGAAATGCATTTTCTTTTGAGGCACAAGGGGATTAGACATGCTTTTGGTCAAAAGCTGAACTATCCCCTACTCACCCCACTCGCCCCCTTCATCCCCTGGTGTCCAAATTTGCACTCCAGAAGGTTTGCAGTTGCGGTCAGCACACATTGCACAGAGCTTAAGTATGTAGCCTTAATCGATCACTGGCTGGACAGGCCTTTGCCATTTATGGATAAATCATTTTGCCTCTTGAAAATCAGGGAGCTTTTATGGATAAATCTGTTTTTCCTCTTGATGATCAGGGAGTACATTCTTCATATCGTTGCTGTTCATATGTTAATGTAAACAGGACAAAAGAGTGCGTGACAAGGATTTTTTTCTCAATATATATTTTTTTTTTACCATGGTACTCAGCCTGCATTCTTTTCACTGGTAGATTGATGTGTATACATCCTTCCCCCACCTCCTGACTCCCTCTTTTCATGTATTTGTTTTTTTCGTTTCTCATGGTTGTCCAGATTATGCCTTCCCAGTCACCATCCCAATTATCTGGCTTTGGGCAGACAGGCAGTTTTTACACACCTGGTAAGCATTCTACAAGTTTCTGTGTGAAAGTTAGATATTTGGAGTAAAGGCTCTTCTACTTGCATTCATTGAAATATTCTGCTGTTATGACATTACTGCTTTCAAGGAGACTTATGGTAGTGAAGGAGTGTTTTGCAAAGCTGTTACTAAATCAAAAATGATAAAGGAATAAACTGAATTAACCAGCTTGATAGCATGCATTTAAGACAAACAGAAAGAAAAATAAGTAATAGTTGTCTGCTTACTGATTGACAGATATTTTTCAATAAACATGAGTCACAGGTTCTCGGAATATTTTGTGCTTAACATTGGCTGTCCTGTCCTACCATTTTGAGATGTTTTGGATTTGTAGATTTTTTTGCAGCATCGAGCATGGGGATGACCCAGAGGCCTATTGGCACAGGAGGGCACTACCGAAATACAGGCACTCCTACAAGTATGAACCCAGGTTTCCCATCAATGGGCTTGCAACAGCCACCTCAGCAGCACTCTCCAAACAGGTATCAGCCCATCTTTCGTAGCTATGGGAGGGGGGGGGGGGGGGGGGGGGGGGGGGGGGGGGGGGGGGGGGGGGAATGATGTGTATCCTAAGGGACACAGTTTTGTTGCTTCTGGTTGCACCAGCATCTAGATTGCTTTTGAATTAAATTCTCTGTAAACAAAACTGGACCTGTTTGTTAGCTCAGTTTTTAATGTATTTAGCACAGAAAAGTTCAGATATGGAAATATGGCTCTGTTCCAATAAGTACAAAATAACTTAAAGAACATAAGATTTAAAAAGTAAATCAAAGAAGAGAGAGGATGTATGTAAGACTAAACGTATACATGAAAACTTCCTCATTTTCTGTGACTCCCTGTCCACTTGGCAAGCCATTTTTTTGGCCATAACTTCAAGCACCTGAACTGCTGAAATTGTTTGAACTGTACACCGTTGTGAAATCTGATGGTTTACATCTTAGTTTTTGTTTGGGTTCTTGGTAATGTCAGCATTCGAGACATTGAAGTGGTTGATTAACTTTCCAAGAATGCCACAAATAAAGAGTTGAGGAGATTTATCTCTCACACTGATCTCAAATCCAAAGCTCAGGCTTATGTCAAAGACCTCTGGCAAGAGGAATAGAACTAGCAGATGGGTAACACTCTCTTTCAAGTCCATCCAAACCTGAAAGAATTTCAACCATGTACCACAAGTTGCCATTAAGAAGAAAAAGTCTTGTGCTATTTGCACACAGGCCACTCTTTTTACACCCAATTGTATCTTTTAGAAGGTGAAGAAGCTCCGTGGAGCATTCCTTGCAATGTAACATTCACTAAAACTCATTAAAAAAAACTCATAATCTGTAAAAAGGTGAAGAAGCTCCATGGTGCATTGCATGTGATGTACCACTCACTACAAAACATGTTCTTAAACAGTGTTGGGATTTTCATGATGTCAGACATAAACATATACAGGAGACTCCGTGAAAATCTTGTTCAGAGTTGTCCTACCTGATGTGATTTTTGAGTTTCTGCAAGAAACACACAGTTGGATGTAAGATTTTATGGAAGAAAGATTTTAATGAAATTTCATCATGTTGATAGGAAATCTGATTTTATGAGTTGTGTCTGTACATTTTTTTTCTTCTTTAACCCGTTCAATGCCTGAAAATGTTACAAACAAAGGCTTTCCCAGTGCCTGGGAAATCTAATGATTTGGGGGTAATAATTAAAAAATTCTAGCTGAGAAACTACAAAAGATATAAAAATGAAATATATATGATTTTTTAAGGAAATTGAATGAAGATTTTGAATCTGGGCTTCTTTTGTTTTAATTTTGATAATAAAAAAATATTTAGGCATTTAGATTTAGATAGATTTTTTTGCACGATCAAAAACATATGTATTGACCACTACAGCTTCACATCCAAAAAAGAACACAAAGCAAAAAAGTTGAAAATAAAGTTTGTATTGTCACACTGCACCTGTAAATGAAAGTAAAACAGTTTAGAAGTCTATCAAGACGCTCACACTCTGTGCAGACAGGTCAGTCCACGACCATGCCCCCCTCCCCCCACCACGCCCCCTTGCTGGACTTCAACCCTCTCTTTCACTCCTCCTCTTCCCCTACCTTTCCCTCTGCCCCGTGTCACGCCATGAGCAGGCCGCGCTCCCCTCTCGCGCTGACTACCACATCACTGGCCACTGACACACAGTGCAGAGTACACACTAGGCTAGCTCGTTCGACGCTGGCAAACCAGTCAGCTGAACACACACTGAGGTCACACAGCCCGACTCAATAACTGACGAATATGGTCGGCAATTCCATCACTATCATCATCTCACTTTCATGCTCGAGTAAGTCGTTGAATAAAAGATTATTGTCTTTGTCAAAAATGATTAGCAGAGCCTGCTCAGCTGTGTAAATATGTTGATTTGGTCGCTGCGCTTGTCGAAGGTTGCGCCGCCATCTTTGCAAGCGAGACGAAGTGCTGGCTGGTCATCCAGTCAGTAATGAGAATAAATGGTCTTTTCCATCACGTGTGGTCATTTGCATATCATTTTAATACCACAGACATATAAGGCTTACTACGCACACTCTATTTAAGTCTGTTAATAGAAATAGTAACGAATGAAAATTCAAGAAAAATGCATGACGTCAGTGGACGGCCCATAGGCACTGGGAAAGCATTTTTACTTCGGCGTCAGCTGACAGCTTATAGGCACTCTTCGGGTTAAATGTATTTTGAGAGTTGTCTTCAGTGAGGTGACAGCCCTGATATGGAGCTTTACGTGAACTGAATTGATTTTTTTTGTGTGTGTTCATTCCTGAAGACGGGAAAACAATCTAGGCAGTGTGTGGAGATGAGTTTTCAGCTACATGAAAACTTCTGTCCATTTTCAGCATATCGGCGATTGGTCCACGCAGTATGTTGGGAAACCAGAACCAGTCAAGTCAACTCAACAATTTACAAAAAAGACCAAGTGTTGCCTCCACTTTTGGCAAGTGAGTATGCGCATCGTATTTTCTGACAACACAGAATACTACGTTTTGTGTATTATCAGTGACTTTAATTTTTCTCATTCTTACCTGTCCAAACAAATGAACTTAGCCATGTTATCAGGATCCTCAGAGAAACAAAATTGGGAGAGCAAGGAGCTAAACATGCCTCGTAACAGGTTTGGCTGGAAGAGTGATCGCCCTTACTGAGTTCACTTCATGAGTCATACTTCGCAAAGTCCGGACTCTGACGTACTCTTAAAATGCGCTAAAGACAGTGTTACAGCGTCATCTTTCAAACTGCAAGTGCCTAAAATACCCTGGTTCAATTCTGAACGTCCTTACACCCATTTTGGTCTTTTAAAAGGTGAAGAAGCACTGTGGTGCATTCCATGTAATGTCCCACTCATGATGAAACATGTTCTTATAGTGTTGAGACTCACATGATGTCAGACACAAACGTTTTACAGTAGATTCCATGAAAACTCTGTTTGGAGATGTCCCACCTGATGTGATTTTTGAAAGAGATCAACATTTTCTATCTAATGTAGGATTTAACAGAAGAAAGATTTTATCAAATTCCAGTGCATTTTGTTTTTTTTCCAGAAGATATGTTTTATTGACTTGTGTGTGTGTGTCTGCTGTGTTTTGTTTCTGTGTGTGCGTTTTTTTTAGAAATTTGACTTGAAAGATGACTTTGATTGGGTGACAGCCCTGATATGGCCCTTTGCAGTCAGCTGGGCTATAAGAAACGCTATCTTTCTCCCTCCATTTGGCCAGGAAAAGGTGCAAACACTGATTTGTGGTGGTGTTTTTTTCAAAGTACGATTCATGAGGTGAACTCACGAAGGGTGATCACTCTTCCGGCCTGACTTGTGATAGAGACATGATTAGCTCTCTGCTCTCCCAGTTTCTTTTTGATGATCCTGATGACATGGCAGTACTCCACGACAAGTATGGATAAGGCATAAGTGTATCGTAAAACAACTTTTAGTCTGAAATTCTTTTTTATTATAAAAATCAACAGGAGGATGGAATACAAATGTTTGAAAAACAACAGAAACACAAACTGGAATGAGTATTTGAGAAAACTGATTGGTCATCAAAAGAAAATATCTGGAAAAAAGGTCTTTTATTTTTGTTCTGGACCTGCACACTCATGAATTTAGATGTGTGTGTGTGTGCGTGCGTGCGTGTGCTTAGATTGTGTGTGTGTGTGTGTGCGCGCGCGTGCTGGTGTAAGAAGGATTTTTTGATGTTGAAGAGGATGCCAACTTGGTTAGATCACTCTCTACGTTTTGTGTTTTCATCATGGTAGATAGAAAATCAGTTACAGAATGAAAGTAGTTATGGAAACGATGCTTCATTTGGATACAAATCTGGGTATATGTTTTCTTGAAGTTAATCGCAGTTCTGCAGTTGGCCTTTCCCTTTTCACAGCCAAGGGCCTCTGGGAAATTACAGTACGTTTGGTGGCTATGGACCAAGCAGATCAAGCACATGTAAGTTACTGTTTGGAGCTT
This sequence comes from Conus canariensis, assembly GCA_033310375.1. NCBI lineage: Eukaryota > Metazoa > Mollusca > Gastropoda > Neogastropoda > Conidae > Conus > Conus canariensis. Next base: position 62,071,640 of record CM065727.1, read on the forward strand.
TGTGTGATCTTTGGCTGCTTACGAAAAAAAACAACAAAAAACAAAAACTGCTTGACTGAATGAATATTGTGAAGAAGAAAATGTTGGATTTTACATAAACTAGTTATCATTTTCATGGAAGAGAAGCACAAGGGATATGTTTTAGGGAGTTACTGTTTGAACTTCCCCCTCATACAGCCCAGTAAACATAAGAAACCTTGAGTTTCGATCATCAACAGGAAAAAGTTTGAGAGGTCACCACCACATCTTGTACAAATTCAGAACACGCAAAGAGCAACCAGATTGGGGAGATAAACTTCTGAATGCTTTTTTTGTTTCTCTTGTTCTTCACTGTTTACCTAACGCTCTTAACATAGATGTTACGTGAGTCTCATTTTGTAGTATTTTATGAGTATTAATTATGGGTGAGAAATAATGTTTTAACAGTTTATTTTCAGTCAACTGACAAAGCAGTTACGTGTGATTCATTGGTTGGGTATGTAGTTTTAAAAGCAAATGAGTAATTGTGTGTAAATGAGTTCAATTTACAACCTACAACAAGTGTAAAAACAGAATCACTGGGTCAAACAAAAGAACAAAACCAAAAAAAAAGATCACAAGGTCTTTTGACCTGTTAGGTCTTTTTCAGGCTGGACAAATAACATTCAAACTAATTAAAATGAAGGATGAACAGTCATTCCTTATCTCTTCGAGGCAGATGCAAAATTTTGTCATGGGGGGGGGGAACAGCTGAAGTTACAGAATGGAACACAGATTGAAGGGGAGAAGATAATAATAATGATAGTAATAGTAATAATGATAATGATGAAGATGATGACTAAGAATTATGGAATGGGTCTGTCTGTCTGTATATTCTTATGCATGTCTTTATCATTTGAACTTGTTTGTATGTGCTTGTTGTTTTCTTGGCTTCCTTTTCTACACTTCTCTTCAAAATTCTTGTTTGGACTTGTTTGCCAGCTTTTCTTTCTAGCATTATGAGAATTATCACTTTTCATAGTGTACTTCGTTATGCCATGTAATTTCAATTTGAATAAGTATGCCAAACATACATACACACACACAAACAAAAATGAAAAAAAAAACCCACTTTTATGCAGACTCTGAAAATCTTGTTAAGAGTTTTTGAGTTCCTGGAAGAGATCAACATTCTTCATCTGATCTAAGATTTTTTGGAAAAAAGATTTTTGATGAAATCCAGTTTTGAAAACATTGTTTTAAAGAAGTCCTGTTTTAATGAGTTGTGTGTGTATATTTGTTTTTTAATCTGTTTTGAGAGTTGACTTCAGCAAAGTTAAAGTCCTGGTATGGCCTTTTGTGGTTGGCTGGGTATAAGCAACATAATCTTGATCACTCTTGTATTTTAAGGTTTATCTTTTCCCTGACATATGTGACATTGATGTGTTTGATGTCTTTCTGTCGTGCAGTTGATCATCCGACGCTTGACTTGTCTGATTTCCCTTCATTAAGTTCACGGGGCAGTGTAGCACCAAATCCAGTGCCAGCGAACAGGACATATGGTAGGTCTTGTGTGTCATGACAGTGTAAGTGTTGGGTAGTGTTAATCATTAGAGAAAGAGAGAGTGAGAGGATATGTAAATACTTAGATAATACATTATGTGTGCACGAGACGGAAAGAAAACAATATGCTTTTGGATAACATTTTTTTGTGCCTATATATTTGTGTGTGTGCATGTTTGTTCTATTGTAAAAGTGTGAACATCGTTAGCCTGATTCAGTTGTCCATGTGTTGGTGGTAAACTTCAACCTTGACATTTTCTCAGCAGTTGGTAGATGGATCAAAATCGGAAGATCTCTCCAGCTATCAAAGGTCAAAGTTACAATGCAGCATGACATGAGAATGTAAAGTAAACAGAGGTTGCAACTTGCATCAAATTTTTATCCAGTTTGGTACCGTGATCATTGTAAGAGCATGAACCATACTGGATTCAGGGGCAGCATCACAGCTCAGCAAGACATGAAAAGACTACGGACAAGATAAGCGTCAAGTTTTGTTGTTGGATTTAGAGCAAGATCCCTTGCAATAATAAATTGAGAGTTGTGTGTGAAACCATATCATTTCGCCAAAAAGGTTTTGTATTGTGCATTTAGTCTTCATCAGATGTGGTTTAGGGATCAGTTTTGGCCAAAAATGTTAAGTCCGTTGAAATTCAGTTCGAGTGATCAAGGTCACTGCATGAAACTGTTTAAATATGTTTTTAGATGTTTTGTTTTAAGGTGCTTCTTTGTTTCTCTGGTCTCTTATTCATGTGTTGGATTTGGTAGTATTAAATTATTGCCTAGTTTATATACATATATATACACATGTATATGTATTCATACTTTATCTTGTAGTTTTCTCATTGACTTTGTCTCCGCCAAATAAAGAAATATTTGAAATTTTATCCATGAACGGGCTACGATTATGCTCAGACCCTAAAGCAAGTGTTGCACATGTATGTGAGTAAGAGAAAGAGTGACTGATGTTGAAACCATTGTTTCTGATACAAGTTGTGTGCCTAAAAAGAGTGTGATGGCTTATGTTCTTTTAAAGTAGGTATGGTGAGCAAACCAACGCAGGAGTCAGCCCCGGAGTTCAACATTACCCAGGAAGAGTTTCCAGCTTTGCCTGGATCCCAGAGTAAGCATTCCATATTCTGTCCTCCCATATTGTCCTTGTCCACTCCCTCCCCTTATCTCCAATAACATTTCAGTCAGTATGATTAAAAAAAAAAAATGAATAAGACTCAAACAAGTAAAACGCGGTAACGCCGTTGTAAAAAGCAAATTTTCGGTTTATTACAAACCTTCTTCAGGCTAAAAGGTTGGCCAACTGACCACGCATACACACACATCCAAGTCCCTGTCACATAAAGCAGAAGCTGAATTAAGTTCAAAGAGAATTAAAATCACTTGCACGAGCGTATCGTTGGAGAGGCAGTGGAAAACATGTCGGTGTGCTCACACACACACGCACACACTCCCTCCCACACACACACTAACTCACCCACTCCCACATCCACACACACACACACACACACACACACACACACACACACACACACACACACACGCACACATACACACACGCACACATGCACGCACACATCCCACACACACACACACACACACACACACACACACACACACACGCATTCACCACCACCCCCCCCCACACACACACCCTGCATCAACCCTGGCAATTTTTCCCATATACCCAACATCAAACACATTCATCGCCACATAAACACACACACACACCCGCACATATACACTGCATCAACCTTGGCGATCTTTCACACATGCCCAACATCAAACACATTCATCGCCACACACACACGCACACGCACACGCACACTCACACACACACACACACACACACACACACACACTCACACACACCACACACAAATACACTCGCCCAGACATGTATGCGCCTGTGCGCATCCAGATAAGCACACCCATATACATATGTAAGCATAGTGCGCATGGGGGTGAAAGAGAGAGAGAAAGAGAGAGATAAAGGGAGAGAGGGAGAGAGAAAGAGGGTGAGATAGAAAGAAAGAGAGAGATGGAGAGAGAGAAGTGGAGAAGAGAGAGAGATAGAAAGAAAGGGAGAGGGAGAGAGAGAGAGAGGGGGGGGGGGGAGAGAAAAAAAGAGCTATGGGAACGGGGTAAGGGATGGAGGAATGAAGGAGGGTACTAGGGGACAGGAATAGTTGGGCGGGTGGCTGGGAGGGAAGGGGAAAGGGGGCGGTGGGAGGGAAAGGTGGTAGTGGAGGGGGTAAGGGAGAGAGAGGGAGAGAGAGAGCAAAGAGAAGAACAAAGGGGTACACCGAGGAAGTTAAATGGTGAGAAATATTATACTTAATAAAGGGGGGGGGGGGGGGGGGGAAGAGAAAAAAAGAAAAACGGTGAGGGCAAGAAATCAACTTGAGGAGGGGAGAAGAGGTTGGTGGGGGGGGGGGATTGTAGGGGTTAGGAAGGTAAAGGTAATGAGCAAAAAGTAATGGAGATAGTGAGTAGTAGAGATGGAGGGGGGGGGGGAGGATTAGGTGGAATAAGAGCGGGGGAAGAAAAAGCATGTGCTAGGAAAGGATGTGGACGTGGATGGTTTGTAGACTGGGGTGGGGCAGAGAAGAAAATGGAAGGGGGATGTGGGGGCGGGGGTTGAGAGAGAAGAAAGACAACAGGGGGGGGGGGGGGGGGGGGCTATAGGGCGAGGTGGGTCAGGGGAGGGGAGGGAAAACAGGGGGCGAGTCAGGGGGAGGGGGCCAAGGGGGTGGGGATGGGGCGAGTATAGGCTCCCACTTCTGGGGGCATGGGAAGCTGGTGGACAGTAATGAGCACAGTAAGGTGGTGGACAGTAATGAGCACAGTAAGGTGGTGGACAGTAATGAGCACAGTAAGGTGGTGGACAGTAATGAGCACAGTAAGGTGGTGGACAGTAATGAGCACAGTAAGGTGGTGGACAGTAATGAGCACAGTAAGGTGATGGACAGTAATGAGCACAGTAAGGTGGTGGACAGTAATGAGCACAGTAAGGTGGTGGACAGTAATGAGCACAGTAAGGTGGTGGACAGTAATGAGCACAGTAAGGTGGTGGACAGTAATGAGCACAGTAAGGTGGTGGACAGTAATGAGCACAGTAAGGTGGTGGACAGTAATGAGCACAGTAAGGTGGTGGACCGTAATGAGCACAGTATGGTGGTGGACAGTAATGAGCACAGTAAGGTGGTGGACAGTAATGAGCACAGTAAGGTGGTGGACAGTAATGAGCACAGTAAGGTGGTGGACAGTAATGAGCACAGTAAGGTGGTGGACAGTAATGAGCACAGTAAGGTGGTGGACAGTAATGAGCACAGTAAGGTGATGGACAGCGAAAAAAAAGAGGAAAACTAAGAAAAAGTTTTGTTTCAGGATCACTTTTCTCCCCACATTTTTGTTTCATTTTTTTTTATGTAGATGTTGATAACCATAATAACAATGACTTTTTGAGCAGTAGAGGCTAGAAGTGGTTGATATCAATAGGACGTTTAAATGAAAGAGTATGTTCCTTAGTAAGGGAAGGCATGGTAACCACTGCGCTTTAAAACCCTACCACCTCTAAAGTCACTCAGATAGTACAAGTGACATTACAAGCAAGACTATCATGAAGGAAAACAGAACAAGAAAGGCTGATAGAAATCTCAGAATTTGACTGGTCCAAGTAATGCGTTAGTGAGTGCACATGCTAGTGTATTCATGTACAGTAAAAGTCATTGACTTACTTTCAGTCTTTTTTTTTTTCAGTGTCATAGTAACGGGGTACTTACTGCGTTTTTTTCCGTCCCAGTGTAATAATTTTTACAAACTTCTTGTTCATCAGGCACTAGTATACAGTTTTAAGGGTTGAAAATGATGAGTGAACTTGAAAAATGAATTCGCTATAAGTGTTCTCTTTATTCTGGATCTAGTACTGATTTTTTTTTTTTTTAAATGTGTGTGGGTTTGTTTTTTTTTTACTTCTAAAAATTTTTGGTGGGTATATTGCTTTCATTACTTCATGAGTGGAAGCAGCTTTTCACAAAAGGGTATGCCTAGAAGGAACCCACATGGAAGATTTTTTCCACTTTATCTGTGATCCAGTTTCCAGCGTGTATTCAAAGACTAACTGATGGAACATCTTGGTTTATGGCAGATGCATAGGAAATATGTGCTTGCCAATAGTAGCATGATGACAAGTGAATTCTGCTTTTATCGATGGAAGCGGACAGCCCATACTCTGAAACAAAGGCTGTTCACAAAAGTTTGTTTTAAGTGACTTATCTTTTGTTTGGAAATTTAGTCCAGTAAGGTCTGAGAAAATTGTCAAAAGTTTGTAAATTTTCTGCCGTATTTTTTTTTTTTTGGAGTATGAAGCCTGAAAAAAATGGTATCCTTGTTTTCTGCAAATTCTGTGCCAGTGATTACCTTTTTCATTTAAAAAAAAAAAAAAAGTCATTTCTGTGCTAATGGTTTCATTTGTTTTAAATTTCATTACTGTTGTCCATTATTGTTGTGTATTTGTGGGCCATAATCTGCATTTGTTCTGGAATGCTTTTTCACTTTTTTCTCTTCTTACAATTTGTATTGTGTTAAAGATTATATGTGTTTTTTGTTGTAATTGTCGCACGCGTGCACGCGCGCACACACACACGCACACACACACACACACAGAGACAGACACACACACACAGACCAACACACACACAGACACATACAGAGACAGACACACACAAGACAGACACACACAGACAGACAGACACACAGACAGACAGACAGAACACACACACACACACAGACACACACACAGACACACACACACACAGACAGACAGACACACACACTTACAGACACACACACACATACACACACACACAGACACACACACACAGACACACACACAGACAGACACACACACAGACACACACACACACACACACACACACCAGACACACACACACAGACACACACACAGACACACACACACACACACAGACACACGCACACACACACACACACCACACACACACACACACAGACAGACACACACACACACACAGACACACACACACACACACACACACACAACACACACACTCTCTCTCTCACTCTCTCTCTCCTCTCTCTCTCTCTCTCTCACTCTTATAAAGGTACAGTCATTGGAATGACGTTTTTTCAGACCCTCCTGCACAATCGTCAGATCCATCATCAAAAACGGTGAGGATTTTTGTTTTCTGCTTTTCTGTTTTCTTCTTGTGGTCTGTAAGTTAATGTCCATTGCATGTCTTTTTATTGCAGTTGTCTGTAATAATTTTGTTGAACATTTTCAGTTGTGTGCAAGCTGTCATTAAATTGCTAGCGAAGGTGAAAATATCGTCATTTTTGTATGTTTTTATACCATGTTATCTGTATCATAAAGTAGCGTTATGAATTGTATGAGAAAAAAAACCAAATGTTTATCAGCATTTTGGAATGATGAACTCTTTATGTGCAAAGATTCACCATTTTAGTATTATCCTTGAGATAGTACAACGACGACCAATTGTCAGGTTTAAGGTATTTTTCACATTGCTTCAAATTACAGGATTCAGCAAGCCACACACATTGAAAAGTGCTGCAGTCATGATTCATATGCTTTATGGCATTATGATAGAGAAAAGACATGGCGCTGTCAAAACACTGTTTGTTTGTTTGTTTTTTTACTGATTTTGTTCTTTCATTAACAAGATATGTACATGGTGTTGACATAAAGCGATTTTTTAATAAATAGAAATTTATTAGATATAAGTGTACATGCCTGTGTGTGTGTGTGTGTGTGTGTGTGTGTGTGTGTGTGTGCAGTTAGTTATTTTCTTTTGGTTTCTTTCAGGGTTCGTACGCTCCTTGAAACTCCTTGAATTCTGACAGTGAATTTCAAGACCTTGAAAACCTTTGAAAATCAACAAAATGTGGTTCTGTTGACCAAACCTCCTTGAAAACCTTTGAAAATCAAGCCATCAGCTCCAAACATTTTTAATGTGGCAAAAAGAAATGGCAGTTTGATTTTTCTGTATTGAGGCTAATGAAAAATTATTTAAAAACAAATTTTTATGTGATCCTGGATTGCTGGCTGCTATTACCAAGGGAGGTAATTTGTAACTTCAATTTTGATGAAGTTACAAATAATCTCCCTTGGTATTAACGCACCCGACGATGTTTGTAAATTTTGTTTTGTTTAACTTTTTTTTTTTTTTCTTTTTTTCCTCCAACCAGTCTCTTACACACCATGCATAGTCTGTATGTTCTCTTGCAAATGGACATATTTTTGCTGATTTTAGTGTTTTGGCATTTAATAAAAAAGAGTCTGGGTTTGTTAATGTTCTAATGTGTGGTGTACTGGCACACTCACTCTGATCAAAACTGAAAAAAGAAATGGCAGTTTGATTTTTCTGTGTTCAGGTTGATGAAAAAAATTATTTAAAAACAAATTTTTGTTGTTGTTTTCATTGTAAAAAAAAAATTGTTTTAAAATTTTTTTTTTTTCATCAACCTTAACACAGAAAAATCAAACTGCCATTTCCTTTTTCAATTTTTACGCAAGTATTGTTGCCTTGAAATAGAAAAAAACACTCCTTGAAAACTCCTTGAAAACCCCTTGAATTTTTTTCTTGGGAGTCTGTAGGAACCCTGTCTTTGCTTCTCATTATGAGAGACCATGAAAGGGTTGTGAAAACTGCTCAGATTCCATTTTTGTCACCCCCGTGGCCCTCCTCTTTCCACCAGAGCATTGCCCCTTGACCCCACTGGATATAGGCAGCCCTAGACCCCAGCCTTTTTCAGAGATTTTTTCAACTGTTCTCCAGCCTGGATGGGATAAAGCACCTGACCCTTGGCCTGTGTATACATACATACCAAAACAGGCCTTGCAGTTTTTCCAGTCATGTTGGCATTGTCAGTTCATTATTCTTTTTTTCTTATGATCCATTGCTTTCCCACCCTCGCCTGATCCTACCTGTGCCATCTGCACATTCATCCTGATAAATTTGTGCATTCTCTCACCTCTCACGCTGTCTTTATTCTCCTCTGCAAAACCACAGCTAAACTTCACAGGAAAGCTCCTTTGACTTTTTGAGTCCAGGAGGTCCATGGTGTATGGTCTTTGCTGCAGACAAGCTGTGTTCATGAGGTGAATGGGCTTTTCCAGGCATTGAAATCCTGGTCACACACAAACAAGTCCAGAATGGCAAAACAGTAATTGTCTGTTTGGACAACTCATTTAGCTGACTTACAGACAGAACTAGGAGGGATGCATACCTGGACTCAGAACAAGTGGGAAAGGAGGAATGGCTAAAATTTTGCCCTTTTTAAAGAATGGATGAAAGAAAAGAGTAGGTGTGAGAGCAGCCATTCATGTTATGCAATGATAACTCCCTATATGAATGAATAGATGGGGGGGGGGGGGGGGGGGGGGGGTGGGTAATGTACACTGCTATTCAGGGCTATTCACTCGTATATGATAATGCTGAACAAGTAGGTTTTGGGGGAAAATGAACACAGGGTTTGCAGAAAGATGGATTGATTTGTGTGTGTGTGAGAGAGAGAGAAAGAGACTGAGAGAACTACATCAGTCTGTATATTTATTTGTACATTGTATTTCTGTCAATCCAAAATTATAGCCGACAAGTACGCCAACAGGATTCGATCCAATGGGCAACAGGGATGGTACAAAGTTCTCAACAGACAAAGCACCTGGAAGCCAGGTTCCCAAGCGAGGAATTCAGACACATTCAGATGGTATGATACTTTGTACTCAGTGCCAGCTAATTCTTAAACTGTTGCTGTTTTCAGTACATCATGCCAGCATATCCATTGGTAAGTCCATGCAATGAGTGACCAGCCACTGTGGTGAAATGATTAGCGTCACAGACTCCCAGTTGGGAGGTTGTGGCTCCATTCCCATCAGAGCCATTTATTTTACTGCCCAGTCCGGCTCCTACCCAGAGCTGAGTTTGCTACAGGCTCAGTTTGGAAGACTGGGACCACACAGTTGAGTTTCATCCACTTAATGGATGTGTCTCTGACCAACACTGCAGGTGTCTGTATCCACTTAACGGATGCGTTTCTGACGGATACTGTCAGTTAATGGATGTGTCTCTGACCAACTCTGTCAATTAATGGATGTGTCTCTGACCAACACTGCAGGTGTCTGTATCTCCTGGGCCTGGTTGATGCTGGGACATATCATGAAAGTAAGTGTAGAGTACAGCCCTGTCATGCAGTCTCAGTCCAGAACAGATATCCTTGGCATCATTTTCATTATCCTCATTGTTATTGATCAGCATTAAAAACAAAAGTCTCAAATTCTGTGGCCCTTCATGCTCTGCTCTCTTGGTGACCTCAGTTTTGATGTCCTCCACATCTGTGGCGTTGGTTTGATTCTGCCAGGATCATCTATATCGGCAAATTCATGGGGGCTTTCGTTGGACAGACACAGTGGCACCCTCTGGAGGGAGAGCTCACTCATGCCAGCTCCGCGACTAAACAATTGTTGTCAGTAGGGGGCTTAATAGGTGGTATCCTATAATAATAATAATAATAATGAATACTTATATAGCGCCTATTCTCGGCTAGAGACCAAGCTCTAAGCGCTTTACAATCAACACTCGCTTACACAACGGGCTGCCTACCTGGGTAGTGCCGACTGAAGAGCTGCCAGCTGGCGCTTCATTCAGTCGTTTCCCGTGTCATCCAGTCAATATCGTTCAATATCGTTCACTCAGTTTCTTTACTTCCTTCATTCTTTCCATTTCTTACGCAGGGTGCATGCTGTGTGTAACGTGTCATCCATACCAACGGCCAAACTGGCCTACTCTTCCGAAAGTTGGTGATGGGATTTTACGTGTGTGCAAGATATTATGCGTGCGTTCACACACGGAACCTCGGTTTATAGTCTCATTCGAAGGACTGTATGGGAAATGGAGTCAGAACTAATGTTAACTCCGAGGGAAAAATCCCCCTGTACCGAAACGCCCCAGCGGAGATTCGAACCCGCAACCCCAGGATCACCAAGATTACGAGTCAGGCGCTCTACCAACTGAGCTATTCCGGCTCCTATGTATATTGGATCAGAACAGGCACCACTGAACACCAGCAAAGTGACTCGGCAGCAGTGCAGTGTCTTCTCTGGTGCGTTGCCTCTTCACATTGACTATTTATTCACTGTGGATTGCCGGTGCCAGGAATGTGGTGGTAGGGCCGGTCTATGGCTGTGGATGGAAGGTTGGAATGAGTGGCATGGAGGCAATACCATTGAGGTGGCACAGAAGATGGGACAGCCAAGAAAAAAGGTCAAATAATGGGCAGAGGGACAGTTGAAAGCATTGGTGGAGACAAACAATAAAAGAAAAGTAATTCATCTCTAGAAATATTCAAAGCATTGAAAATCGTTTATAATGATACTCATAAAGGTTCTTACAGCTGTTCTCCATTGTATATTCACAAAGCATCTCACAGCTGTTCTTTGTTCAAAACAGTTATTTGTGTGAAGCATAATGAAAGTGTTAGAACTCTCCTTTGATTGGTTTATTTTTCTGGTACAGTCAGCAACATCCCACATGGAATGGTGACAGAATTAAAAAAAAAATTGTTTTATTGAAAACAGTCCTTTGTTTGAATCACAGTGAAGCATGCTTAGACCTCTCCTTTTATTTGCTTTCAGGTACTGTCAGCAACATCCCACATGGAATGGTGACAGAATTAAAAAAAAAATTGTTTTATTGAAAACAGTCCTTTGTTTGAATCACAGTGAAGCATGCTTAGACCTCTCCTTTTATTTGCTTCCAGGTACTGTCAGCAACATCCCACATGGAATGGTGACAGAATTAAAAAAAAAATTGTTTTATTGAAAACAGTCCTTTGTTTGAATCACAGTGAAGCATGCTTAGACCTCTCCTTTTATTTGCTTCCAGGTACTGTCAGCAACATCCCACAAGGCATGGTGACGGACCAGTTTGGCATCGTGGGTCTGTTGACCTTCATCCGGGCCGCAGAAAACGATCACAACTTGGTAGCTTTGGCCCCGGGCATTGATTTGACCACATTGGGACTGAATCTCAACCAACCAGAGTAAGTTATCTACTCTGTTGTTTTGTTGTGGCTCTTATTGTCATATACTCTGCTGATCTTTGCAAAGGCCATGGAGCCCCTCGTAAAGTTCTCAGCCAAAAATGTGTGGATGTGGTGGAGGGGATAGGCGTCTGTCTGCCCCTAGAACCTACACAGGAAAAAAAGGTCAGGATGAAAGACACAGAACTTGCTCTCAAAAACACTTTCTCTCCTCTTCAGTCAGGCATGGAAGATGCAGAAATGGAGTAAGATGTCCACCGTTATCATTTCCTTGCCACGGTGGAGCCAGAAATATTCTCTTAGAACATTTTGGGGCGTGTATTCCAATTTTGATAAGCTTTATCGTTGTCTTGTCAGAATCTGAAACCTCTTGTGGTAGCTCTACAGGAAACGAAAAGTTGGAACCAGAAGACTTCCACTCTTTCTGGCTTTAATGTCTCTCAAAACCAGCACATCCCACTGCAGATGAGGAGTCTCATTACACATTCACAAGCCTCCTTTGTTCAGCCCTTAGGATTTAATACTCTTCTTTGAACTTTAGCTGCTAGAATTATTTTGTATAAAATGATGATAATTCTCTATATTTTCTCCCTGTCTTCAGCTGTTTGTGGACAAGAGTTGATAAGCCTGATCAAAGAACTAAACCTTTGCTGCTGTTGGGCAGGTATAATGGACACAGTCCTCTTTGGGACAGTGTGGATTATCCATCAAGAGGTCCCCTTCTATGAGATGTCTTCTCAATGCTAGATAAGTGTTGTCTGGTCTCCAGCATATCTCCATTCTTCCACAGGTATATTTGTGTGTTTAGGTTTCATGATAAGTGACCCATCACTGATCCTGGACAATGAGTGGTGTGCTCACGACGGTCATCATAAAAATGTCCACTTTCCAATTTTCCTGAAATGCAGTGCTAATGAAAACTGCAGTTTACCAGAACACCTCAGTTATCCAAAAGCTAACTGGGACCTGTTTGCAGGCTATATCTGAAAAAAAAAAAAGTATTGAAAAGGAAGGTCTGCAGAGTCTGGACTCTGCCAAAAGCCTGACAAACATATGAAATATGCAAAAGACAGTAGTCTGACTTATCTAACAAACTGCAAATACCTAAAATTCCATGGTTTAATTGTGAATGCCAGCATATTAGAAATGAATGCAAATGAACTGGGTGTTATATGTATCACAGACCTTCAGCACCCAACACTCGAGCCCATCAAAAATTGCTGGCCAAGTCCAGACATATTTTTCAGTTAAGTAGTCGTCAGCCTTAAAAAGGTTTTAGGTCAGAAAAATCCTGTTACAGGTTCTTTGTTTTAACCACAACTAGTGGCCATGAATGTTATTCCTGCTTACCTATCCAAATAAATGCCTTATCTCCACTAGGCGTAGAACACCATACATCAAGATTAAAGATGGAGAGTGAGGAGTTGACTTCATGTTAACCAACAAGCGAGCAGGAGTAACCTTTAGTGAGTTCACACTATAGCACCCGTAGTGATTGAATTCAGGTTTCTCCTTTCCCTCAGCAAGGAAATATGCCCTCAACTGGACATCTGAAGTTTGGTTTCCATCATGGATTCTCAGTAGTCATTTTAGTTGGCCTTCACCACTCAGGAGGAAAACACTTTGTCTTAGCTGATGAAGAAAATACCAGGAAACCTGTGCTTGGCAATGTTATTACAGACGCAGTCATCAAGGAGCGCCCTAGCGTCCACCAAGTCAACCGGCGTTTCTTCTGCTTCCAGAGCCTGCTTGTCGTGTGGGAAAGCTGTCATTGACCTTGACTCTCATGAAACCTGAATCAGCTGCATTGGCTGTTCTCCATTCCTTCGTCTTTGATCTTGACCCTCATGAAACCAGCATCAGTTGCATTGGCTGTTCTCCATTCCTTCTGTGCATCGTGTGCGAGAGTTGAACTGGTTCAGCATGGTGCACAAATTTTTGGGTATTGTTGTTAATATCTCAGTGTCTGCCGCTTTTGGCTAGGGCAGCAAGGAGAACTTGGAAATCCTGAATTCAAATAGGAATAGTATGTTTCATTGTCCCTGTTGTTTTGACCTTTATATTACATGTTATTCCATTATGACTCTGCTTGAATGTTTGTATGTGTTTCTGTTCCATGGAGAAGACATCAGGTTTGTAAAATCTTCATGAGTTTACTGTGCTAGCTACCTGTAGATATATATATATATTTTTTTTTTCTCAGTGGTTTTATATATTGATTCATTTGTCAATGTCACAAAGTTCAAATAATTTTCTTCAGAACTATTGAAGATCTTGTAACATTTTTTGCATAACCATAACATTAATACTCTTTGTACTGGTGCAGTTAATTTTGAGTTATTATACAGATGGAAATTTAAATGGTCTTACTAGTCAAATACCTGAGTAAGCAAGTGACGTTGAAGGATGATGTAGAGTTATATCAGACATTTGAAAGTTTCATGTGACAGATAGCCATGGAGTATATAGAACACTTTTTGTGTGTGTGTCAAGGGCCATTTGTGTTTGTTGTGTTTCAGAAATCTGTACAGCACATTTCAGTCACCTTGGGCAGATGCACCATGTCGACCTCAAGACATAGGTAACTAATTTAGTAAGGGGAAATGTACCTTTTCTTAGGCTGGTAAAGAAAGGATTACTTCACAGTTGTTGAAGTTATTCCTTCTCATTTTTCGAGGACCAGGCTACAGGAAAAGAAGATTAAATTTTTTTTTTTTCTGTTGTAATTTTGTTTGGTTCTAAGCTTGTCCTCTCATATTGCATTTAATTTATCTGTTCCTTTTTTATGCTGTATGTTAAAAGTTTTGAAAACTGAGGCAAGCCTAGGATGTGAGCAGCAACACATTATCAAGGGAGATTTTCACTTGAGTTTTTGATGGCAGTGCTTCATGTCCCCCCCCCCCCCCCCTCCCATGTCAGTACTTCCAAATGGGGTTGTGGCTTCCAGTGTGAAGGGTTATGAATGGTAAAAAAGTTATTTAAGTAAAAGGAAATGTACCTTTTGATAGGGTTGAATAACTCGATGCATTTCCATCATATTTACATGTTAATGAGTAGCTATTTCTCCCTTTCCTCCCTTTCTCATTGTGAAATCATTGGCTACCTGCTGCCTTTGCTGGTTACATGCACCTTCTGATTTAGTGTTCAGCATCACTTCAGCCATTGTGTGCATTCTGTGGATAAGTTAATGTCAGTAGATTATTGGTATAAAACAATAACACTCAACTTTTGAGGCCCCCCACACTAAGAAGGTAATGGTAATCAAATTCTTATAAATTTGCTTACGCTCATTGTTCCCATTGATGATTCTTCTTGGCATCTATCTGGCCCTAGAGATAAAAGATGTCATCTGCAGTATCAGACAGAGAATTTGAGCAACACTGTCCAAGAATGGATGGTTCTCTACAGCATGGTCCACTCTTTCCAGTTGGCCTTTAGCATAAGTGTCTAGTTGCCAGTTGGGTGCAGTCGGTTAATGACAAGTCCCACTCAGACACTTTGATGGCTGAGGGGTGGGGGTGGGGGCTTGTGGGGTGGGGTCCTATTCATAGTCTTCAGTCACTGGTTCGTGATTCTAGCCGCTGCACCATAACACATTCACCATATGAGAATACTTTATCTGTCTAGGTGTTAATCTTGGTGTTTAATCGCTGTCCTCAATCCTGTGCAGATTTCCACGTTCCTGCTGAGTACCTTACAAATATCTTCATCAGGGAAAAGGTAAGATTTCTTCTCTGGAATTCATTTTGATGTATTTACAGAGCTTGCCTTTATTTATGACTTTTTGACAACTTTACAATCATTTCGCTGCTGATGCAGTTTGCGTGCTTGCTGTGTTCTGATAAAATGGTCAGAAAAACTACAAAATCACATGCACAATTTTTCAGGAGTGTGTGTGTTAAGTTTTTGTTTTGATTGTTTGTTTATTGTTTCTTTTTTTTTTTTCCTTTTTTTTTTTTTTGTTGGTTTACCTATGTATCATATAAACATACCACTAATGAAGGTAGGCCGATAGAATTGAATAATAGTGAAATGAAAAACTTTCAAAATAGGGGGCAAAAAGAAAGAAGCTTATTATGGAGGAACTTTTCATGATCTGGCAGGAGAACTGTCCTTGGGTCCAAGGATTTCCAAGAAAATCACCTGATTTTCAGAAGCAGGAAAAGTGAACATCTGAGAAAAAAAGATGGGTTGAAAAGTCACGAAGCGTTTTAGTACCCGGAGTCTTATATCATATACAGTTTTTCCAAATCCAATCCAGGTTTCCATGATTCTACCTTAAGTGCTCTGCCACCCATGGTCATGGTATATCATGGTGCTTCTGCTTGCATTAATCAGAGCATTTCAGTGGTGGGCAAGTATGTAAGTGAACACATTTCATTCAGCCATTTTTCTGGTTATGGGTCATGGATAGGATTTTTCTTTTGAAGTCATGGAAAATTTGATGTCTTGTGTGTCACAAATCATAGATAAAGCTGAGATTTTTGAGGAAGGAATATTTGTCAACTGTTGGAAGTTGGATTGGACTGGAAACACTACAATAGTGAGTAATTTTGATCAGTGTTTTCGACTTATTTGTTGGAAAGTGAACTACCGAGGAACAGCTCATAGTTGCATTTTCGCCTTGTTGAGAAGAGCTGAACTACGCCAATTGTGGATTTAACAGCACTCTTAGAACAAATGCACAGCAAGAAGTATGTTGATGCTTCAGTAGCACTGGACTGCAATCAGAGCAGACTGGATTTCTTAATTCTGACCCGCTCCCGCGAAGGGTACAATAAGTCGCTCACGGCGATCGCCACTGCAGGCAAAAAAGGACGGGAGAGGTCGATTTTGTCAATTTTCAGTTTTCCTCATTTTCGGATTCTATGATCAATTTTACGTCATGTGTATGCATATTAAATCAAAATTCGACCTCTAAATGCATAAATTTTTATGTTTAATTTGGACAGTTCACCATTCAAAGGGTTTGTACGCTCCTTGAAACTCCTTGAATTCTGACAGTGAATTTCAAGACCTTGAAAACCTTTGAAAATCAGTAAAATGGTTCTGTTGACCAAACCTCCTTGAAAACCTTTGAAAATCAAGCCATCAGCTCCAAAAAATTTTAATGTGGCAAAAAGAAATGGCAGTTTGATTTTCTGCGTTGAGGCTAATGAAAAATTATTTAAAAACAAATTTTTACATTGTCGCGATACTCGATTGCCGTCTGCTATTACCAAGGGAGGTAATTTGTAACTTCATCAATTTTGATGAAGTTACAAATTATCTCCCTTGGTATTAACACACCCGACGATGTTCGTAAATTTTTCTTCTTTTTTTTTTCTTTTTTTTCTTTTTTCCCTCCAACCAGTCTCTTACACACCATGTATAGTCTATCTTTTTTTCTTACAAATGGACATATTTTTGCTGATTTCAGTGCTTTGGCATTTAATACAAAGAGTCTGGGTTTGGTAATGTTCTGATGTGTGGTGTACTGACACACTCACTCTGATCAAAACTGAAAAAAGAAATGGCAGTTTGATTTTTCTGTGTTCAGGTTGATGAAAAAAATTATTTAAAAACAATTTTTTTGTTGTTTTCTTTGTACAAAAAAATTTGTTTTTAAATAATTTTTTTCATAACCTTAACGCAGAAAAATCAAACTGCCATTTCTTTTTTCAGTTTTTACGCAAGTATTGTAGCCTTGAAATAGAAAAAACACTCCTTGAAAACTCCTTGAGAACCCTTGAATTTTGTTCTTGGGAGTCTGTAGGAACCCTGTTCAATCCAACACAAACTCGCGAAAAAGGCCATTTTTGCCTCGAAGCGACCGGCCGTGACACAGCAAAAAGTGTGGCATGTGGCATACCGTTGGACTCGTCTCATTCCCGCCGTTTCCGTCGTTTCATTCACAAGAATGTACAACCTGACCCCAATGCATAATTTACCTCCAAAAAAGGTAAACAGACGCTGTTCTTTTGACCAATGAGAATGGACTTTAGAAACCTTGCTTGGATACAGTCTGAGCCGAGAAAGCGGATTGGTCTAAATTTCGGCAAGGGAAAGTACTCTGTCAGTTTGTTGTCGTTCGGTCACTCGTGTGTGAAGATGGAGAGGCGAAAGCAAAAACGAATGATTGACTTGTTGAATCAGTCTCAAGCGGCAAATTTACCTCAAGGTGAGGAGCTGCAGGAACTGATCAACGATTTTTTCATTGATGATCCGAATCAGTCTGATGAAGACTACTCAGAAGACAGGGATCATGAATGAGAAGAAGAAATGGAACACGACGGTCCGAGTGATAATGACGCTGACGAAGCACCGCCACTTGTTGACGTCGAATCCGACAGTGATTTTGCAGCTTGTATTAACGGTGCACCACAATATCCCACGCTCCAGACTGCCGCAGAATTTAAGTGCAGTTGCACACAGGTCAGAGTGGCCACAGAGACAGATCAGTGTGCCGGAGAGAAGAGAGGCTGCATCTCCCAGTTTTCTCCCCAAGAAATTCTGGCATTGCAGCTGAGTTGCCTTGACATGACTGCAGGTGAGTGACTGATTGCCAGCTAAGTTGATTATCAAAACCAACTGTTCTCCACTGTGACTGATTTAATCAGTTGAAATACTACAATGTAATCATGTGCTATTCATATATTTATTTATTGTGTATTTACTTCTTTATCAATTATTCATTTATTTATTTACCTACATTATTTTCTGAACATTGCTGTCATTGATTTGTTTTTGCTAGCCACCACCAAAGAAATACTGAAGCAGCAGAATATGAATCAATGAGCAATTATTTACTTTGCTTAAAAATGTGTATTTCACTGACAGTATGAACTTTAATCTAAGTAGCTAAGATTAGGTATTAAATCTAACACTAGAATGTTGAAATCATTTTGCGTTCTTGCATGTGTGTGTGTGTGTGTGTGTGTGTGTGTGTGTGCATGCATTGTGTGTGTGTGTGTGTGTGTGTGTGTGTGTGTGTGTGTGTGTGTGTGTGTGTGTGTGTGTGTGGAGGGGAAGGGGGAGCTCGCGGGGTGTGTGCGTACAGTATAATGCATGCATGTGTATCATCAATCTGTGTGTGTGTGTGTTTGTGGAAGGGGTACAAAGAAGGGGTGGGGGTGGGGAGGGGTGTGTGTGTGTATGCCTGTTATCACTGACTCACTGTGTGTGTATGCATCTATGTGTGTGTGGAGTTGGGGGAGGTGGCGGGGGGGCACAGCAACGGACAGTGGAGGGGGGGGGGGGGGGAGGCAGTGTATGAATGTGTGAGGTGTCACAGTGTGTGTGTTGAGAGTAGGGGTCCACAGATTTTTTTGGGTGGGGGTCTTCCTAGCTTGTAAATTGAGTTTCTTATGTGAATTGTATCTGTTGTGCCAGATGAACTGGACTTGCTTGTGATGGGAATCTTCAGTTCAAATATGCGGCAAGGGGAAACTACAGAATGCAGTCGCAGAAAAGAACAGAAGACACACCAAAAGCCCCGCACTTCATACACCATGATGAACCGACTTGTCTGTAGAAAGACCTTCATGTTTCTCACTGGGTAAGAATTTTAGTGCTAAACTGTCATAGATTTTTTCTCACTATCAGTTGGATTTGAATCTGGCTTGTGATCTCTCAACACTCTTCAAGCACTGACTAAATAGTGAACAGTTTGTTTTTTTTAATCTACAGTCTGATTTTTTTTTTCAGTAGAAAACTTGTGAGTGAGTTTAAATTAAATAAATTTCATCAAAACACACAGACATAACCCCTCACACACACACACACACACACACACACATACACACACACACACACACACACACACACACACACACACACACCACACACATATTTTCACATTTTTTTAAATGGTGTACACTGTTTTTGCAAATCATAACCTTAGTGTAATCTCAGTTGTGAACAGTCATATCTCGCTTTTATCTGCCAATTAATCATTTTGTCCCTTTTTGTTACTAAAAGGTATTTGATGTGTGAGGGAGTTGGATGGTTTTTATGTAAAGACAGGCTAACTGTCTAATAGACAATGGACAGTTAGCCTGATCAGATTTTGACAATGTTGCAGTGTTGGAGAGAAACAACTGCGAAACCTGATGAAGCATTACATCAGCAGCGGAGGGCCTAGCATTCGCATGAAAAAGAGAGGGGGGAGGAAGAACAACACTAAGGCCCTGTCCCTGGATGACACCAGCTGCATAGTTCAGTTCATCAAAAACTATGCAGAAGACCATGCTGTCAGTCTTCCGGGCAGGGTACCTGGTTTCAAACGTGATGACATTTTGCTCCTGCCGTCATCCCACCCAAAGAGTGAAGTCCACCGTGATTTCATTGCTGTCTGTGAGAGTCAAGGTAATCACTGCCCCATGCACTTCTGTTTGCCTTGTTCAACATTTTGCTTATCATTTACTTTAAACAAATTCCATTTATTCATTCATTCATTCATTTCATTCATTCACAAACAAATTCCATTTATTCATTCATTCATTCATTTAATTAATTCATTCATCCCATTTGATCAATTTCATTGTGTATATAGTGTGGAAAAGTCATTTACTAGTGAGTTGTTTATAATTTTGTTTTGCTTGCTTGTTTCTTGTTCATGTGACCCATGCAAACAGTAAAGTGTCATGCATGCATGTCTCTGTAGTTCAGCGGGTTTTTTTTATCAGCTCTTTCCTTCCATTTTTTACAGAAAGTGATGAAAGTTCAGCTGATCAAAATAATGTGAATAAGTTTAGATTCAGTAGTAATAAAAACAAATGTTAATTCTGTTGCCAGATCACTTAGTTGATGGCACACACCGAGTTTTGTTGGCATGTACTCAGGGTCATAACTGATACACCATTCAGTTTAATTCTGCATTAACCTTTGTGGAAACTGGGATGTTAAAATTGTGCAACCTCAAAAAACTAAAGATTTCAAACATAGGTACTGAGTTTTGTTGTGGTAGTCAGGGGGAAAAAAAAGCTCATACCATGATAAAGACCATTACAATTAATTAATTATTTATACAAGTAAATGTTGTTTTTTCCTCAGGATTGCGTCCAGTGTCATTGTCAACATTCCGGAAACTGTGGGCGACCCTACTTCCCTTCATTGTGGTTGCTCGTCCTATGACTGATCTGTGCTGGATCTGTCAGTCCAACAAGCACCAGATTTTTCGGGGCGGCATCCTGGATGACTGTGAACAGCAGGAACTGCTGATGGCATAGCAACAACACTTAAGCCGTGTTGAAGAAGAAAGGGTGCTGTACCGACGCATGACAGCAGAATGCAAGGAAGTAGTGGAACAGAGGCAGATCACATCCCTGGGACGCCACCAACCCTGTAGCAGGGATGTCACCATCCACTACTCCTTTGATTTTGCCCAGCAAGTTCATCTCCCAAACAGTCCCTACCAGCCTGGACCCATCTACTTCCTGACCCCCAGGAGAGTGGGTATTTTTGGTGTTTGCTGTGAGGGTCTGCCACAGCAAAACAATTATTTAATTGATGAAGGAGCCTCATCTACCAAGGGCAGCAATGCTGTCATTTCATATCTCCATCATTTTTTTGATCACCACGGCCTTGGAGAGAGAGATGTACAGCTCCACTGCGACAATTGTTCTGGCCAGAACAAGAACCGCTTTGTACTGTGGTACTTTGCATGGCGGGTGATGACTGGGAGGCACAGGTCCGCTGCTTTGAACTTCATGCCTCCTGGTCACACTACATTTGCACCTGACTGGTGCTTCGGCCTTCTAAAGAGGAAATTTGGCGTCATATACTTTACCATGTCAGACCATAGCATTCCACGGCAGTTAGCCAGCTCTGCCAGGCCGAATTTTTTGTGGCTAATGCTGTAACAAGACCATCACGTGACGCCCACCTTACTTCCGGCAGGGAGAAGCCGGTGTAAAGTTCCTGTTCCTCATTCAACCTCGGCCTCCTGCCTAACAAGGACAGGTTTTTTGCTCTGTCTCGCCTATATTTCCTTTTTTGTAAAGATTGCTTGTGTGCTTGCCTTCTTTACTTGCTCTGTTGTGGCTTGCATTAGACCATGGGTACCATTGCCGCGTGAGGCTTATGGATGACGTGTTATTTCATTTTATACGCGCTCTACGGCATGACTGCTCACGACTTCTCTTCACTCCATTGTTCTCCATTCGGCCCTTACTCGCCGATGTTTGAACGCGTCCTCCCTTTGTTGGCGAGGTTTTATTTCATTCGCGCGCTATTGCTCCTGCCAATTTGTGCGATTGTCGTTTCACGCTGTTGCACTCTCCAGTTTGTGCGATTGTCATTTCACGCTATTGCTCTCGCCAATTTGTGCGATTGTCGTGTCTGTTTTGCTCTCGCGATTTTGTCCCATTGTTGTTCGACATCGCGACTTCGTCTTTTCATCGCCTTGCCAAAATTTTCACCCACGCCGGGGCAACATCGTTTCCCGTCACTGGGTTTTCACCTCATAAATTTTCTTGCCTTTTACCGGCTTTCAGTGCCTTGCGCGTTTGTTTCTCTCTCGCGCTCCCTCGGTAAATTTCTTTGCTGATCTAACATTCTCCGGTCCCTCGGACCGCCATTTCTCTCCTCGCCAGTCGTCGTCGGGTGTACTCACATCTCTACCATCAAAATGATGATGGCTGATGTTTAAAGAAAGAGGAAGAAGAAGAAGAAGAGTTCGCCTTACGATCGCCCGTCTCTCTTTAAGACAATAAATAAGCATTGGTTATCCAAATTCCTCTACTCTGTCGCCGTTCGGCCTCTTCGTATATATTCTGCGCGTTAGTCTGTTTTACTCTCGCGCCCATTGCTTCTCTTTCGGCGATCGAACCCTCCCCGGTCTATCGATCCGCCATCTTGGATTTTCCACTACGATCAGCGTCTCCGCCATATTGCCTCACCGCATGGTACCCACTTTCGGTCGTACATGCTTGCCGGTACGGGTACTGCCCAGGCCACATTTATTTGTACCCTATGTGGCACTCTATATATCATTACTACAGGTAGATCGAGTGTCTGTACGATCTCTTGATCTACCTACGGGTGCACATTGATTAGTACCTAACTTATCACAGGTAGATTGAGGGTCTTACGATCTCTTATCAATCAACTGGTGCACATTGATTAGTTCCTTCCTTAGCATTATTACAAGGTACAAGAGGGGTATTTCACACTTGCGCGCCATTGCGCATCACTCTCGGCGATCAATCCCTTCCCGGTCAATTGATCCACCATCTTGGATTGTGCCACGCCGGTTGGCGTGTCCGCCATATTGCCTGACCACATGGTGTCCACCTTCGCTTGCACCTTGTGTGGCGGACAGGGCTTCCCTGGGCGCATTTTTCTGTACCTTATTTATCATTAGTACAGGTAGATTGAGTGTCGTACGATCTCTTGATCTACCAACTTGTGCACAGTTCTTAGTGCCCTTTGTAGCACTTAGTCTTACTGTCTTTGTACTACGATAGATCGGTCGAGTTCCTCTCGATCTAGCAGTGCACATCATTAGTGTTACTAGTACGGTCGATCGAGTTTTCGATTCGATTCGATTTCTCGATCCCCTAGTAAGGTGGTAGAGTATTTTATGATCTCTCGATCAAGTATTATCGTTGCTTTATTTATCAGTGGTGTAGCAGTAGGTCGATCAAATTTATTTTAATATTTCTTGATCGACCGACTTCTCTCCACTTTGTGGTCGTGTCTTATTTACAGTGCTGTAGCACTAGGTCGATCAAATTTATTTCATTAGTTTTCGATCGACCGACTTGTCTCCAGTTTGTGGTCGTGCGTGCCGTGATTGCCCTGCTGCCAGAGCCCAACATGGCGAAGGACAATGACGGGTCGAGCCACTACGCCTTTCTGAAGTCGCTCACTGCCCCGGAGGACCCGCCGGTCGATTCCTTGGGGCAATCCGTTTTTCCCATGGAAGAACGTACAGCCGGTGTAGAAGGGGGGTCCGCGGAGGGGATGCGCGACCGTTCCTCCTCTACCCGACTGGCGGATGCACGATCACTACGTCTGAAGGTAAAAAGGCAAGCTGCCACCATTGCTGCTAAACGCCTCTCATTTGAGATTTCTAACAAATCGAAAGGCAAGGCTCCCCTCAAAGGGAAGAGCTGACCTAAGAGTTCCTATTCGAACTCTCCCTCCCCCTCCCCTTTGGACAGCTTGCCTCCTTCCCTTCCGACGCACAGTGACACTTCTCACTATCATGCTGTGTGACGTGACCTCCGGCTCCTGGGGACCTTTGCCGAGGCACGAACCAGCACGGGTGATGGGATGCGCCCAGAATCACTGCCCGCCACTCGCCTACATGAGCTGTCTGACTCTAGTCTTCCCCCCACTAGGGTCACACATGCTCGGGATGCTCACCCCAACCGTGCCCCAGTGCAGCCACCACTTGCGCACGAGGAGCGTCGATACTCCGGCGGCGGAGTTGTGGACAGTCCCTGGGACCCACAAACTGTTCACAACTCCGGGTCTCGGCCGCAGGCACCGCCACGCCCAGACCTGTGTCGCCCAGACCCCCGACGGTCGACCATCCCCGATCGACCGTCGTACTCTCCCCTAGGGGTACAGGACGTTGGGGGGCAGACCTATTCCGCCCCCCACTTGGGCAATGTCCGCGGTCCCGTTCCTCCGAGGGGGGGGGGGGGGGGGGGATCTACCCGCAGGACCAAGGTTGTGCGAAAGAGCACACCTGTTAAGAAGGTAAACATACCTCAGATTGTTGCACATGAAAAGGGAGATGTTGTTGTGCACACATACAACTGGCAAGACTTCTTCAGGAATTCTTTCCGCACCCTCCAAGGGATTAAAAAGATAGGACATTTTCGATTTTCGCATGACAGTCCAGGAGTGGTGTTTCACAGGGAAACTCTTGCCGACCAGGAGACAGCATTTGTGATGGTGGACAATGCTGAAGAAGTGTTGCGTGACCTGAACGACATGCCAGCTGTCATGGATTTACCAGGTCTGACCCGTGACAGACTGCTCTACCTGTACAAACACATCAGGCCTTTTGTGTCAGACGATGCAAAGGACATACTGACCGGAAATCCTGATGCGTGAGCAAATGGTTTCCATTGAAAACCTGTTGGCCACGCAAAGGGTTCTGTTTTTGTACTTTTTTTTTTTTTTTTTACCTATTGCTGGATTCCTACAGTAACTTTTGATTTACTGGATTTTTTTTCCAGTGTTTGTGTTTGTGTGTGACTTTTTCATTTTTCTTTGGAGGTTTCTGGTGGAGAATATCAAGATTTCTACTTTTTTGCACAGACGTGTGCATTATTGATAGTGTTGATCTTCATGTAAGGTCCCCGTATGTGTATGTTTACATGAACTACTTCATCACTGCGTTCAACAAACATCAGCTTTGTCAACATCAAACCATGCATTATCACTGAGGATTTGGTGAGAAATTAGGGCTAGATTCTGATGAAGGACCATCATTTTGTGCAAGACTGTGATCACCTCTTCAACAGTTCTAGTTCACGTAACTGGTTGTAAGAATAGGGCTGTGTCAAGGTTCCAGTTGTGGATTACAAAATGTTTGTGCGCAGAGTGAAGAACTGACAAGGAGAGTAAAAGATTTTAATGCACTGCTAAGGATAGTAAGTGATTTTTTTTTTGCTCTTTCAGTTTGTTTGCATGCCATTGTGTGCAGATTTGTAACTTGCTGCTCAGATTTGATCATCAGATCTTTAGCACTCATTGTTTTTGCTCCACCTGTCTTCTCTGCACCCCACCTTTTCTGCATGGAATCCCCCATCCGCCTTACCCCCTCCCCCTCCTCTCCTATTGCACACTTTTTAAAGATCTTATTTTACTTATTTTTATATTTTGTTTCCATCTGTTTTTCTTCTTTTCATTTAATTTCTTGGCAGACTGGTCCGTTTCACAGCCAGTTACAATTTTTATCTTATTTTTGTCATTGTACCAGTACCTGTTTTGGTTTAAAGGTTGTTCATTCGAAACTAAGTATTAAAATTTAATTTTCTCAGAAGTCTTTAGTTGCATAAATTTAATAATCATGGTATGACATCTTCCAACATGTCACAAGTGACTTGTATGCCAATTTTAATTAAGTTTGGTTGATATTTAACCCGTTCGCTGCTTGAAAATGTTACAAACAAAGGCTTTCCCAGTGCCAGGGAAATCTAATGATTTGGGGGTAATAATTAACAAAAAATTCTAGCTCAGAAACTACAAAAGATATAACAATGAAATATATATGATTTTTGAAGGAAATTGAATGAAGATTTTTAATCTGGGCTTCTTTTGTTTTAATTTTGATAATAAAAAAATATTTAGGCATTTAGATTTGGATAGATTTTTTTGCACGATCAAAAACATATGTATTTACCACTACAGCTTCACATCCAAAAAAGAACACAAAGCAAAAAAGTTGAAAATAGAGTTTGTATTGTCACACTACACACGTAAATGAAAGTAAAACAGTTTAGAAGTCTGTCAAGACGCTCGCACTCTATGCAGACAGGTCAGTCCACGACCACGCCCCCCTCCCCCCACCACGCCCCTTGCTGGACTTCAACCCTCTCTTTCACTCCTCCTCTTCTCTTCTGCCCCATGTCACGCCGCGAGCAGGCCACGCTCCCCTCTCGCGCTGACTATCGCATCACTGGCCACTGGCACGCAGTGCAGAGTACACACAAGGCGAGCTCGTTCGACGCTGGCAAACCAGTCAGCTGAACACACACTGAGGTCACACAGCCCGACTCAGTAACTGACGAATACGGTCAGCAATTCCATCACAATCATCATCTCACCTTCATGCTCGAGTAAGTTGTTGAATAAAAGATTATTGTCTTTGTCAAAAATGATTAGCAGAGCCTGCTCAGCTGTGTAAATACGTTGATTTGGTCGCTACCCTTGTCGAAGGTTGCGCCGCCATCTTTGCAAGCGAGACGAAGTGCTGGCTGGTCATCCAGTCAGTGATGAGAATAAATGGGCTTTCCCCTCACGTGTGGTCATTTGCATATCATTTTAATACTACAGACAAATAAGGCTTACTACGCACACTCTATTTAAGTCCGTTAATAGAAATAGTAACGAATGAAAATTCAAGAAAAATGCATGACGTCAGTGGACGGCCCATAGGCACTGGGAAAGCATTTTTACTTTGGCGTCAGCTGACGGCTTATAGGCACTCTTCGGGTTAAACACCGTTGCTAGGGTCTTTTGACCAGAACCCTTCATTTCACTTTGAAAGGCAATTTCTCAAAATGGCTGCCGTCCAACTTACCAACTTTGAATGCTTATATCTTCCTACTGAATTGTCCCCAGTTTTTGAAATTAATATCAGCAGAAAGCTCTTTTTCTGTAGTTTTTAATGATACTAAATACTCAAAAAGTCCAAAATAGACTTATTGTACCCTTTGTGGGAGTGGGTCACAATTGGATTAATGTTTTAACACCCCCCACCCCCCAGAACATACAGGGATTTTGATAGTGTGACAGCCCAGAGAAGTAGTATGTCATCTGTACCCCAGTGGTGGGTTAGTTATGAACAGCAAGAAGTGAGGTGGAGAAAGTTACAGTGGTTATGTCCACAAAAGGGAATATTGCCATTTCATTGCCAGGTTATATTCATGACTGCTGAGGCATTCAGACAAATGCCAATTTGATGTTTTTTCTTTACTTTTCTGAAAATGTATTGAAAACAAGTGTGCATACCTCTGTGTGTGTGTGTGTGTGTGTGTGTGTGTGTGTGTGTGTGTGTGTGTGTTCGTGCATGCGTGCGTGGATGCGTGCGTGCGCGTTTTCAGTTACTTTGTTTTGGTTTCTTTGCTTCCTGCATAGTAATTTGCCTGTCATGAGAGACCAAGAAACAGTCTTTAAAACTGCTTAGATTCCATTTTGGTTTGGGGGCTTTGCCCCCCTGGACTCCCATGTTGCCCCTTGTCCCCACCATGGTCTGTGTGGCCCCTGGATCCTGGCCTTGTTCAGAGATTTTTTAAGTCAGCTGTTTTCCAGCCTGTGGTATTTCTGTAGTAGTTTGCAGAAATGCTCTTGTCCAAGCGCAAGGTCTCCATCCTGCCTCTTGGTTTCTTGCGTCGGAAAGGTGTGGAAACTGAATTGACAACTCACTTAGCGGAAGTGTGTGTGTGTGTGTGTACAAGATAATATTCTTACAACAATATAGTATCCACTGAGTGACATTTTGTCGTATTGTCTGTGCAGTTGGCTCCCATCAAACTGAATCGGTATGGTGAAGACCTGCTGTTCTTCCTCTTCTACATGAATGGTGGAGATGTTTTACAGTTAGCAGCTGCAGCAGAATTGTAAGTTCTTTGTGGTGGTGTGCAGATTTCAGTCTGTCGGAAGACTTGTATGTTGTTCTTTTGTTGTTGTTTTTTGGTTAAATCATTTCAAGCTTCATATGTTGCATCTTTTCCAAAAACAAGCTGTAGCCAGTTGGCTTTCTCTGTTTTTCTGGTTTCATGGCAGCTGCAGGTGCTTGAACTGGTTTTTCCAGGGCTTGTCACCCACATCAATATTTATTTTATGATCAGGATGCAGGACAGAAAAAGTTTTTCTTTTGTCTTCTCTCTGTCATTTAAGACAGCTCAGACAAGGATAGAAAATTTGCCTTGAGAGATGTTTGTTATGAGGGATGGATCCAGACTACCAGTAGACTTTTAGGGGTATCTCACAGTGGTGTTGATACTCACAGGTGAACTGGTATTCAGGGTCTGCATAATGTTCCTCTCTAAAGACGGTTTCCTTGATCTTTCATTCTGATGCTCACTACTTTTATGTTATTCTTTCTCACTGTACTTTTCAAAAAAAGGGACTGCATACAACCACATTCTAAAACTATACAACTGTTGGACCTGCCCACAGCACCACCCTCCTCTCTCTGCCGCTCCGTCCCTCCTTCCCTGCTACCCACCCCTCTTTTTCCTACCAGCCTCTCCTCCTCTACCTTCCTTTCAAACCTGTCAGATGCCACAGGAGCCGTGCGTAGTTGCTTTACCAATTTGTGGTGCTCCTGATCCTGCACTGGGCATGATTGGGTGTTGCTTAACTCCTTCACTGTTCCAAATTTCAAACGAAGAATCTGCACTTTAATCAGCACACTGTACCAAATTTCAAACAAACAATCTGCACTAATCTGCACTTTAATCAGCACACTGTACCAAATTTCAAACAAAGAATCTGCACTTTAATCAGCATGCTGTTTGACTGGCTTTAAATGAAAAACTTGCCTGGAAAACAGACTCTCTAGAGTTATATAAGCTACACATGAAAAACTGTTGTAACTTGTGGTCTCCGAGGAAGCTCCATGTAGGAGCTATTTTTGTATTTAGAGATGTGAAACACTTTTCTTTCAGGATAAGCATTGATATTACATTATATTCTAGCTCAGTACATGCATCAACAGGATTTTTGTGCCTTGTTGACTCATTGATTTCTCTTTTTACCTCAAACAAACACACAGATGCGTGCATGAAGGCACACTTACACACACACACACACACATGCTCTAGACACACACACACACACACAACACACACCACATGCTCATGACACACACACACACACACACACACACACACACACACACACACACACACACACACACATGCTCATAGACACACAGATTACAGTCTTATTCATTAGATGTGAACAGAGTTTAAATTAAAATGAAACTTGACTTGAAATGTTTTGACACTAATACATTTTAAGTGATGTGGTGTATTATGTACTTGCACATTAAAAGACCCATCTGTCTTGGATTGATTGCACTGATTAATATTTTTTATCCTGTAATGAGAGAGACTTCATTGGCTACCAACAAAGTTTATGGCTAACGACATGGGCTATGAAACCTTTGTGTCCTTTATGCCTTCATGGATAGAAATAAAAGTATATGATACAGAATGTATTGCAAGCATGACCTTTAAACTTAGGCTTTGTGCAGTTTTCAGCAATTCTCAGCGACAGCATTATATGTGGCAGGTATAACCGGGACTGGAGGTACCACAAAGAGGAGAGAGTGTGGATGACACGAGCAGCAGGTATGGAGCCGGTCCACAAAACTAACACGTCAGAGAGGGGTACATACTACTTCTTCGATGTCGTGGGCTGGCGAAAAGTCATAAAAGATTTCCACCTGGAGTATGACAAGCTGGAAGACAGGCCGTCCTTGCCGCAGACGCTTCACCACAACCCCAATATGCCGGCAGCACCTGCCCACTAGTGTTGGCTACCCCATTGTGTCATATGTCAGGAATGAATGTGGTCGTTTGTTTTTGTTTGTTTGTTTGTTTTTCGCCCCCCTTTCGTGGAAGTTGAAGGCAGATACCTTATGGACCATGACAGCATTTGTAGATTCTCCCTCTGACAGTGAAGGCCGTTTCTCCAAACTTTTGATTTACAATTTATTTCGACAAGTTTGTGCCAGTGGTCGGGACTAGTGGATGTGATAAAGGCCCAAGACACGTGATAAGAGAATGTAATGGTGAAGTGTTAGGATACCAGGTTGTATGTATGGTGGCGTGGATGGACTGCTTGTTTATGTACAAGTAAAGAGAAGTTTTGTGTGCATGTATGAGTGCGTTGTTTTTATTTACGTTTGTTTTTTTTGGATGGGTTTTGTGGTTGTGCACTACGATGCTCATTTCTTAAAGTAGATCAGCTGATCCAAGTGAGATGTCAGATAGTAAAAGTAATGATGCTGATGATAGTCGAACAGTTGTAGTGATTTGTCATGACTGTGATTATCATTTACCAGCTGATATGAGATTTTGTACACAGTTCTCGTCATCATTGATAGCTTCTCCAGTGTATGACTCTTTTCCTGAATGTACCAGGACTTACTGGTAACCATAATCCAACTTGGCGCACACTTACTAGAAAGGGAAAAATCAACCAGCTATACTCGGCCAATACTGATTTGTTGTCATGAGCACTTAGTTGGTGAGTCCTTGAACACTATAAGAGAACTTCAGATTTCGTCTTTCTTAGGGTGCATCTGACTAAAATTTTCTCTCAAGAAAAATGTGCCAAGCACCGCTTTTGATGCTTTTGGCTGAAGAAAACTTGCCCCATTCAAGATTTTCAGCACAGTCAACCATCTACGGTCATCTGCTCTGTTGTCACAGTGTCCACCATTTCTGATGTTAAGGTTTTGTTTTCGTGCTGGCCCTGAGGCTGGCAACTCTTCCAGTTGCATTCTTACTGCATCTTTGTTTACCTTGACTCCAGTCTTTGTCATCCGTTGGGTGTCCTGGTACCGCCTTCTTTGTCTGTCTGTGGCCTCTGCAGTCCAGCAGGGCTCTCAGCTTTCATCAGTCATTATTGCTCTCTGGCTGGAACTGATCTAAAGACCAGTGTTTGCTATTACCAACTTTCAGTGGCAGTTTCAGTTATGCTGCATGCAGAGTAAGCTGCATAGACATCCTTCCTACTACCCAATGTCACACACAGCATTTGCATGTAGTCAATCACAAACACAGTATGCTCAATCCATATGCACGCCTGTACTCCATTCATTCAAAGAAGAGACTGGGGAAACAAAGATTCCAATATTTGTGTGCTCCTTCTACCAAGAAAAAAAATAAAGGAATATCAAGTAACAGTCAACATCAAGCGAAAATACAATGTATCTTTTTCTGACTAATCTTCCATGTCCAGTTTTCACATAATCATTTACTACTATTTTGTTGGTGTTGCTTTCTTTCTTGAATGTACATCACGTAAAACACTGTGTTTCTCTTTCTTTCGTTTTACATGTAAAGTTGATGTAAAAATTTCTATTTCTTTTGTAAGGGTCCACTAGCGGGACTCAAGATTGCAGGAGTAGGCTTTTAGTCCAAGGGTCGGATGCTGAGGTCTTCTGAAAAGAAACCCTAATTTCTACTGTCAGGTTTTGAAAATGTGATTTTTGTTAATTTTTTTCTTAAGGTATTATACAACAGAACATGATAACACATCATACTCATGAATTCGTAGTAATCCTTTTTCAGCACATTTGTACTTACAGTTGGGGATACAAAGTGGAATCTTTACAAAGAATATTACTCTCAAAAAAACGATTTATACTTTTTTTTTTTTTAATAAACCAATTACACATTTTCACAAAATGCTTCTTTTTACATTTACTTTTTTTCATTAACCTTTACCAGCCGTGTCAGCCAATAGTGGCTGACGAGATTTCTTTCCCTTGAGCTGCGTCAACCAAGGCTGGCTGACGGACAGAAAGTACATTCTGCTTGCTATGTCAACCACTATCGGCTGATGGGAACATAAAAAATTCCTACACTTTCCATAAAATGATCCAAGGGAAATAAGCTCTGTAACTAGTCTTGGGGATGTTGAGCGAGTTGTAGACCTTACTTTCAGTGCTCTATCGTGAACGCAGCAGACCCCAGCAGCTTTGAAACAAAGGAACTGACGGACCGGTCTTTGCCGATTAGGGCGCGCGAAAAAATGTCGGTCAGATGAAGGGGTGGTAGCGATTTCTTGCTCAATGAAGCGCTTATAATCATATTACAAAGTGGATCTGGTGAGGAGCGGTGTGATAGAGAGATAGAAAACTATGAAAGAGAAGGGAAAGTGAATTGTTTGAAGATGCAGCCATCCCTTCATCTTCTGATTTGGTGTTGTGAAAGAACGGAATAGAATGTAAACAAAGAATTTTTTTTACTTGTCAGACATATTTTTCAATGCACAGTCATGTCTACACATTGAAAGTAAATGATTCTAAATTACTATGTTCGATTAGTTGAATGTTTGTTCTTTCCTATGACACCTACCACAACACTGTCAGTTGTTGCCTAGCTACCGTAAAAATAAATTTGAAAGTGGCGAAATATGTGCGTCGGCAGGGACTGAGCGCCATGCGCGAGCGTCGGCAGCAGGGAATTGTGTCGTACGCGCCGCTCTTGGCTAGATAGTATTAATCACATCAGTGTTTGTGAATCAGTCATTTATGATCACTCATAAATAATTTCGCTTTTCTCTTTATTTATTTATTGTTCCCCAACTAGCAACTTACCCGTAGGGAATCACCTTTATACAAAATCCCAAGCAGACTTCAGTCTGCAACTACATCATTGATGACCATTCACTGGTCGTTATGAAAATCCCAAGTTTTCAATCCCCAAGGTTAGAAAAGTATTTGTTGATCAGTTCTTGACTCGAGTGAAGGGACCATCTGACCTCCTGTTTGACATCTGGTCTGCCACAAAGGTTGGGAACACACCCGTCCTACAAACAAGTGAGCTCTCACCCATCACGTGCCTCGGCGTCCAGTCGAATCAACAGTAAGGAAAGGTTAGGAATTTAAGCAAATTCACATGTGGTCTGACATTGTGACCACATTTCTATATTTCACAGTCTCTCTTTTTTCAAAATCTGCCCATGTGCTCCTCAAAATGAAAATTCACTTACGTTTCACACAACACAACATCTCTTGTCATGGCACCCAAATGCCTCGTCCAAAGCAGCTCATTTTAGGGTTGGTCAGAATCTTCCTTTCATCCCCGTTTTGCCCAGCAGGAATGATGTTAGTAATGTGTGTTTGGTCTTGGTGAACACTCCTGGAGTGATGGCAGTATTTATCAACTGTATTTCTGTGGAAGGTTTGTACATTTGGATTAGAGCATTTATCTTGCTCAGGGGGACAAATACATTTTTCAGTCATACTTTTTTTTTCAGTCATCAAGTAAAGGGTGACATTTAAATGCTCGACTCTCACCATAGAAACTAGATGAAAGTTGAAAAGGAGAGCCTCCCATCCAGGAGCAGATTTGAACAAATCGGGAATGACAGGGTGTATGGGGGCCGGAATAGCTCAGTTGGTAGAGCGCCTGACTCGTGATCCTGGGGTTGCGGGTTCGAATTTCGGTACAGGGGGATTTTTCCCTCGGAGTTGACATTGGTTCTGACCCCATTCCCCACACAGTCCTTCGAATGAGACTATAAACTGAGGTTCCATGTGTGAACACGTGCACAACATCTTGCACACACGTAAAATCCCAACACCAACTTTCGGAAGAGAAGGCCAGTTTGGCCGTTTGTATGGATGACACGTTACACATAGCATGCACCTTCCCCAAAGATGGAGTATGGCTGCCTTAATGGCAGGATAAAAAAACGGTCATACACACAAAACTCCACTGCCTGTCTATACAGGCAGTGTCCACAGGAGTATCAGCCTGCGTATGCAGAAAGAAAGAAAAAAAAAAACCAGGGAGTATGGCAGATAATGGTTCAAAGGTTAATTTTGGTTTTCTAGTCCATCTGTGCCTAAGTTGGGTTATGACTAGCAGTGAGTCCTATTCACTGTTGGAAAACCTTATTTTGTCAGTGAGGAGATCTCTTTCTGTGTGCCTTTGACGGTTGGCTAGTGATACCAAGAGAGTCAGCTTTAGGTTTTTCTAATTAGTTATCTTTTTGTTTGCTTTATTTTTCTCTTTTATTAGTTTCCTTTTTAAGTAATCTTGAAGACTTGAATAAACCTGTTCCGTTTGCTGGAACTGCAGAGGGAGATGTGAGCTAATGTAGTCATGCATGTTCAGTGGTTCACGACTTGCTCTACTATCCACACCCTATCCTCCATCCCCCACCTTTTCCGGCCTGGTATGTCTTTTTTTCCTCACACCTTCATCCCTCCCTGTATGTTTTTGTGATGTTGGGTCACTTTTAGAGATTTTTATCAGGAGTCATCCGTTCAACTGCTCTCACAGAGTACAAATGACTTTAAATAAGTTGTGGGTCCTTGGTTGGTTGGTTGGTTGGTTGTGTTTGAACTCTGCACTTTTTTTTTTTAATAACCTGTGGATGCAGATTTGTCGAGGCCACGGGCACCAGTATTTGTGCACTCTCTCTGGTATGTGTGCGAGGGAGTGTATTGGGTGCACAACATTGAGAGAGGCTGTGAATGCATGCAGAGAGTGTTGTGAACGTGTGACTCTGGATTGGTTGAAAAGTGGCTGGTCTGAGGGCAGCAAGTACCCCAAGGGGAAGCGGTTGCCTTCTTTGGATTAGAGGTCCATTCCTGTGGATGGTGCTGAGTGATAAAGACTGGCGTTTTGTTGTGTGCAGGCATGCGCGTACATCTGTGTTCATGGTTGTGTGGGAATGAAGAGAGGTGTGATGGTATATAGAATGGATAAATGGAACAAAGTAGTGAGGAGATGCGAAAAAAATAGCAATCACAAAGTAGTGAGGAGATACGAAAAAATAACAGCCACCAAGTAGTGAGGAGATACAATAAAAATAGCAACCACAAAGTAGTGAGGAGATACGAAAAAATAGCAATCAACTGGTTAGGAGATATGAAAAAAAGGCAATCGGGGAAAAAATGGGTAATACTAGGTGATATGAACTAACATTAAGTGTTCAAGCTGAATTTCATAGAAATAAAAGTTAGATTCAGATTGACAATAAAAAAAAAGAAAAGAAAAGAGTATGAAATAAATTCATGTTTATGCTACGTTTACACGGGATGCAACTAACTTGCAACCAAATTCAGATTTTGGTTGCATGGCTGTACATGCGACTGGACGGTCTCCGCAGGATGCAACCGGCGGCGACTTACGTGCAACTAACTAGGCTCCTCCCCTTTCTTTGGCAGTGGGGCCAAGCCAGACAGAAAAATCCGTGACACGCGTGCCGCTTGCGTCATCAATTTCCTGTTGGAAACCGGCTGAGACGAGCGGCAAGCTGTGGCAACCGGCGGCGACCGTTTTTTCGCAGTTTAGTTGCAAGGCCCTCCAAAAATTATCGGTCTGGGAGTGAAAATAAAATGAGCCTTGCGTCCAAACATGCAACCAAAAATCGGGAAAATCCGTTGGTTTCTGAGACCGGCAGCGACGGGCCACAACCGGGGGCAACCAGTCTCCACCAGTGTCTGCCAGTTTCCAAGAGTTAGTCGCAAGTTGGTTGCAAGTTAGTTGCATTCCGTGTAAATGTAGCATTAGCGAGTGTCACAAATGGGGGGAAACCTACTATGAAGCAATTTGCAAGCCTGTATTTTTATCCACAGATCTACAGTTCATGATTAGTTTATCACAAATCTTGCCCAACTTCAGTGCTTTCTAGATGTTTAGAAGGGTGCAGAATTGCCTCTCTCCCATTTTTGTCAGTCTGCTCCTATGACCCAAGTCAAATAATGTAAACATGTGTTTGTTGCCAGTGTCACTGTGACGTATGGAGTGTCATGAGTAAGATCAATGTAAACAACTCTATTTTCAAACTCAGAATGGGGCAGCTTGTGATACTGTTGTGATACTCCTGAGATCAGGTGTCTGATGCACTGCGATGTTCATGTGACATATGAAGGTGGAGTGCAATGTTTAGGCACTGTGTAAACAACTCGGACTTGGAACGGGGCAGTTTGTGATTCTGAATTCAATGACGGTATCAGGTATCAGGTATACTGCAATGTTTATTTCAGGCATGAAAATCCTTCTTCGAGAGGAATTCCTACTTCTCTTGGTTTGCCAGAGCCGTGTCCGTGATTAGTCAAAAGAGTTTAACATTACAGAGTAATGGGTCCTTTATCTGTTTGTCTATCTATCTATCTTTTCTGTCCTGTCTGTCTATAGATAGGTTTTTTAAAGTCTCCATTCCTACCACTTTCAGACTTCGCAATTGGTACTTACTGATGCCAGGAATAGAAACACCACATCATTTTGACATGGTCGTTTTTTTCCACTCTTGTGTTAGATATTTCTGTCTCAGTTTTCAAAAGTGACACATTTTCAGTCATTTTGAGTCAGTATATCAGAAACAGCATACAATAAATGCTTTATGTAAAAGACAACAAAAAAAAATGATACAATCACAGCCATGGTGCATGGACTTTCAGGCTAGGAATTTAGGTTAGATTCCCATTGGAGCCATTTAGATTTAGATCTTAGATTTTCTGCCTCCCCTAGCTTCAACCCAGAGTGGAGCTTGCTATGGGCTCACATGGGAAAGACTGGAATCACACAATCAAATTTGATCACTTAGTCATTGGGACATTGCTCAAATTTCCTGATCAGCATTGCAGGTGTCTGTATCTCTCAGGCCTGGTAGATGATGGGATACATTATTATGAAAGGAAGCATATTGTACAGTCCCAATCAAGTAATGTCTGACAAGAGTGGCAGCCCATCTCTGTATGTGGACGTGGGAAATGCCTTTGGGACACAGGAAACTATCCACAGGCAATAAAACTTTTTTCTTTTTTTTTTAGATCTAACTTTCGTCGTGAAAATTTGTGCTGCTGGTTTATAGTAAGAAAAACCTCCAAAACAAAAGCACAATGTAAACAACATTCTAAATAATGTGCACTCATCAAAGAAGAAACAAACCCGAAAGTACTGTTGATCATCAAACCTCCTGAGTTAGATCTACAGTGGAAAGGAGCACAACATTTGTGGTGGTTTCTCTCAGAATAAACATGCTTGTTTTCAGTCTCCTGCAGATCAAGTATAACTTTTGATATACCCATCAAAATATAAAAAAAAGTGATGTACAGAACAATAGCTTGTTGTATAAAAAGCGACCTAACCCACAGTGAATCCTAAAGTATGCTGAAACTTTCATTATATTACTTACCAGGGAATCAGACATGGTATACAATTCAAAACAGTTTCGTACTTAGATTCAAGAGATGGTCAGCGTGGCATGGATAGAATTTTCCTGACATTATTTTGTCACAACAATGCAGTGTCAAGTGTTGCGATTCAGTAGTATAGTGTGTTTTCACTGTTGGTCAGAATTGCATGGGTCACTCATTGAAACGAAACCACAGAATGTCAGAAAGAACCATAGAGTTTACACCACTAATCAATGATATTTTTAGATACCGTCTGGTCATTTTCACAAATAATGTTTAGCCGTTCGTAAATGCTGAAACTTTTTTTGTTGTTGAAAATATGTGTGGATTTTAGGCAATTTTCTCTTGAAGTTGTGTATGGAAATGAAAGTAACTCGCAACAAGACTTTTTCAGGTACTTCAGAATCTTCAAATGAATAGATTTTCTTCCATTCCTTTTTGTTCACTGAAATCTGTTTTCTTAACTTAAATTTCAGTGCAGAATTAATGCCACCAGAATTTTCAACATTGCAGAACAGTGCACGAAAATGTGCAGTTGTGCTTATCTCCATTTTTAGATGTCATTTGGAATACACACTTCAATGAAAAATGAATAATATAAACTGTCCAAACACAAAATAGTATTCACATGTTTCATTTCACAGAAGAAAAGCATCACACACCACATGAAGTCATCAAACAAAACTAAAATCTTTCCTTAATAAGTTGATAGACCATTGATTTAGGTTACCAGGGAACATTTTTGCCATTATCCAGTGCCATGGACATTCACATATATATAAATGCACTTTTCAAGTATCTTTTACCTAGGTAGCTGCAGTTTGTTGTGAGTCACTTTGACATCAAAACGGCTTTACGCATCGGCCTGCAGTTCAAGATACACGATCTTCGGTACAATCTGCAGGTCAGACTCAAACTTTCGTAGAATGAACACTATCCAAAACAGGGTAGTGAGCATTACTGATCAGAGTGAACACTAGGTCACAGCTCTGTGTTACTAGGTCCCTTACTGTCCCATTTGTAGCTGATGAACAGGGACATCAGAATCCCCTGCTGAGTGTGCCATATCATGTTCACAGCCAGGATATGCCATTCTACCACCCATTCTCCTTCAATGTAGCTGTATTTCATCTCTTGAATCATGGACTGGCCTACGATATTCATCCATTGAGCCAACACAGTTACCTTTCCCTCTCTCTCTTGTTCTCTCCCTGTACTTCCTCTGTTGAGTCCAGGGCACAGACATCTTTGTAGACGTCTGTGGTGTTGGGTTCATTCCCTCTCTATCTCTGTTTATCAGTGTAGTTTTTGACAGTGTTGTGGACTAGATCAAGCTGGCAGAAAGAGACGGAAGGGGAGTGGGGATGGATGCAATGAGAGAGAGATCAGGTGAGCAGGTTTCATAGGAAATGCTGGTAGCATCATTATCTATAACCCATATCTAGATTGATCATCACGAAAAAAAAAAAAGCCTCGGATTTTGTCGCCCATCATGCTGTTCTTCCATGATGACCTCGGTTCTGATGTTCTGTCCTCTTCCATCCTGTGATGAGTTTGTTTTGAAATCATTCATTGGCTCAGTCAGCGGCTCTGTGAGCATGCATAGTCATGTGTTGGCTGGATTAGAACAGGCTGCACTGAACAAGGCTGAAGTGACTCGCAGCAGTGCAGTGTCTCCTCAGGTGGGTTGCCTTATGAGTACTTTGCATTGATTGCTTCATGTAGTCTGCTGTCAGTGAGGATGCAACAGGACTCGTATGGGTGTGGTTGTGTACGGGGAGCCAGAATGACCAGCATTGGAGAAGTGCACCTGGTGCAACACAAAAAATTAAAAGAAAAGATCAGTATGGAATGATGGGGCAAAAACATTCAAATTGATTTAAGAACTCGGTATTTTGGAATCTTGATTTAGCAACTACTATGAACACTAACAAATAGCAGGTATTTGTGAATGTCAGATAGCTCAGTTTGATGCATTTATTGTTTTTCCAGTTCATTTCTCATTCAGTCATACTTGTGGATACGTTTCCACTATTACCTGGGGACTGTGCTCTGGGAATGGTGCAAAACGTGTGCACAACATGCTGAGATCATGTCTGATTTTCACCCACATTGGATCCGCTCAGTGACAGTACCAGAGGTTTGGAAGGGCAGGGAATGTGTACC
Source organism: Conus canariensis (assembly GCA_033310375.1). NCBI lineage: Eukaryota > Metazoa > Mollusca > Gastropoda > Neogastropoda > Conidae > Conus > Conus canariensis. The sequence goes on from CM065727.1 coordinate 62,110,995, forward strand.
TTGTGAGAAAATGTAAAGCATGTTATACCTCATGAGCATTTGCGTGTTTGTCTTGTTGCATGCTATGACCTGGATATGGAAGGTGTGTGACAGTTGCTCAATGTTTGCTTGTACATTTTGTTGTATGTTGCAATTAGTGTATGGAAGTTGTGTGATACCTTCTGAATGTGTAAGACAAGAAATGAATGACTTTCACCAGCCAGCGGTTTGGTAAAGAACAGTTAATGGTTGGCCCCATGGTTCATAGGCTCCTGGAACCTCTTCACTCAGGAAATCGCTTTTCATGGATTCAGCCCCATTAGAAACGGTGAAAACACATGATTGGAGAGAGTCTTGAGAAGCAGTTTGTGCTGGTCATAACTTGGCATCTGATTGCCACAATCAGAGGCAGCTGTCTCTCGCCTTCTTTTCACTCTTTCTTCGGATGATGAGCAAAGCGCTTAGTTATCGTAAAGAGTGGGTGGCTGGACAATCACCACTTTCTATCTTGCCATTGCTATGGATGGCCGGGTAAGACGGCCTGTCCATCGGTGAGGGTCAGGTGGAGAATGCTGCCACATCAGGCATGACGGCCTGGATCACGTTGTGGGGAGACTGCCCACAGTGGGGAGGGTGATCACTTTGCAGAACGTCTGGCGTAATGCTTGCCGGTGCTCAACATGGGAGGTATACAGGTGAACCAGAGTTGAGCAGTCTTGTTGAGTGGCATGACAGAATAGCTCAGACGTACAGCATGGAAGCGAGCGCAGAGAAGACCACAATCATGATTCGTAACAGTTACTAGAATTTTGTGGAAGATGAGAAGCAGAACCTTTTAACTGTCCCGAGTTCTAAGTGTGTGGGTGCTGTCGTCACAGATGAAAGATCAAAAGCTGTTAAATACTATTGACAGAAGCAATGCCAAGAAAACTGAAGACCTATTGGTGCAACACTAACATCTTCCTTGCATGTCAAGTCAAAAGTCATGCATTCATTGGTTATCCTGTTTTCTGTATGATTGTGAAACTTGGACTGTCGCAGCACATCTCTGAGAGCGAATCCAAATCGCGGAGATGAAATGTTGCTGTAAGATCTAAACATCTTACTGTATTTCATCTTCAAAAATTGTAATTTGTGCAGATTCCAGATCGATTTTACAAACCTTGCAACAGAACAACAAAATCCAAAATTTCCAAAAGAACACCTAAAACAAGGTATGATTTCAAGAAGTATTGGCATGGTCTTGGGTTCCAACACATCATGGACTTTACTAGCGTAAAGTATTTGATAAACTATACGACTAACACAAAAACAAGGACTAGCAATTCCAAACAAAATACTTCAGCACGGAAAGGAGCACAGCTGCAACTCTTTGCACGTGAAACCCCATTCTCCCGTATGCTTATCTGATCGCTGTACAGACATGAGACATCGTCTAAAAAGAAAAAGACTCCCCCCCCCCCCCCCCCCCCCCCCCTCCCCTCAAAATCATAGAATTTTTTTTTTTTACCTATTTCAAAAACCGGACAAGACAACAAGCCACAGGCCTGTTTGTAACATTAGCAATTCAAGATGCACGTGTGAAGGGTGTCCAGTGTAAACACCGTTCTTCCTCGTTCAGCAGAATACTGCTTGAAGGCGCCAGGCTGTTTTACAGAATCGGCCTGCCTCCAGGAAAACAAATGGAACACAGCGTTGTTGGTCCACGACTTAGTCTGGCAAAACAAAGTGCTTCGAATAACAGTGTGAACACTTTTTTTTTAAAAATCTTAACTTGTTAAGTCCAAAAATCTAGTCTTTGCAGGAAAGACTAGTATCTACAGTATCTAACATCACCCCCCCCCCCCCCCCCCCCAAAAAAAAAAAAAAAAAAAAGGTCCTGCAAGTCTGGAAAAGTCATGGGAAAATAAAAAAAGCCCATTTGTAGGGCTGGAAAAGTCATTTTTGTTGAATATGAAAAAGTCTTGGATTTTCCCAGATTCTGTCACAATCACAGACTGACAAGCAATTGATTATTTCCCAGGGAAAGTATCTTTCCACAAAGCTTTGCAAACTGTATGCTGGGGATGGTTCGGCTGGCGGATCGCTACTGTGCCATTGCACCAATGTGGCTCAGCAGGCGACTTCTGTGCTCGCGCAATTATTCTCCAAAAACCAACTGTGCATATACATAATCATGCTGCCTCGCTCTTCTATGCATTGAGGTTTCTCAGCGGCCGGTGGTGGCAGAGACAAAAAGAAAACTAAAGGGAGAAGTGCGTTTTCGACCAAGTTTGGTCGATACAAAAGTTGTACAATACCAGCTTCAGATGGGGCAAAACACAGAGTGCATTGTCTTCCCGGCAATGGACAGAGTTCTGGATGAGTGAATGCTCAGCAGTTGGAGAAAGGAACAAGGCCTAACTGGATACAGAGCTGTGCTTACAAAAAAAAAAAAAAAAAAAAAAAAAAAGGAAAGGGATATGCAACCGGTAAGCTAGCAGAGATCTACTGAATCAGCACATAGCTGATCATCCCGGCTGGGTCGATGACTGATTAAAAAAAAATTGTTTTTAGGCCAAATAAATCCTGTGAAAAGTTTTCAACAACTTTATGCGACTCGCTCATACATGCTGTGAAAGGTTAAGTTTCCAAAATTTAAACATAATTTTTTCATATATCCTGAAAGGTTGAGGTTGTCAACAACTTGGCAAACTCTCTCAGAAGTCCTGTGGAAGGTTACGTTTTCAACAATTTATGGTAACTTTCTCTCTCCTGGACTGTCAGGACTGGTATTCAGTTTTTGTCCCCAAAATGTTATTTTAACATGCCCCTCCTCCCCTCCCCCTCTTTTTCCCTCTCCCATACATGCCTCCGCTTCTCTCGATTTTTTTTTCCTTTTGCAGCATGTACTACTTTACTTATTTTGGTCCTTCTCAGATTTAGGTTTGGATGTAAAAACAAAAACAAACAAAAAAAAAAACCCACCAAAAAACCATGCTTATCTACCATAACTGGAACATGAAAGATTTTTGTCCCAATCCCTCACCCTCCCTGTCTCTAAGAAATCTTTTGGAGGGGTACAAATGCAAATGGTTAATGCAAATAAATACCATAGTGTGTATTTCACCAACGGGCTTTTTTTTTTTTTTTTTCTGAAGCCTACAGTGATCACACCACAAAAACCAAGGAAGTTTTTTTTTTTTTTTTTAAATTTTTTATTTTATAGAAATTTGAATGATTTGAACACTTTAGAAAAGAACTCGGTTACTGTTTCTCTGAACTTGTTTGATGTCCAGGTTCTGTCACATGGTTCAGAAACATGGGGACTGTACCAGGCATACAGAGAAATAGAAAAGGCACACGTTTGCCATGAAACAAAAATGTGTGGGAGTGGGCATATGAAGTCCAAACGAGATGATCTATGGGGAGATGGGACGATACCCTTTGCACATTAATTAGTGTTGTCAGTTGCATTCGATACCGGTTGAAAGTAAACAGAATGGCTCACTACAGACTTCACGCAAAGATTATGTCAAGCTATGTGGCCAAGATGAACGAGGTAGCGAACATGGGCATCCGATATAAGAATAACTTTATCTAAATCAAGTTTTTATTTCGTGTGGATAATCCAAGCAGTTGAATATGTCTGACTTTTTACACTGTTTCAAAGAATCACTCGTTGAACATGTCAATGACTTTTTACACTGATTCAAAGAATGACTCGCAGACAAACAGAAACAAAATGGGGGAAATCACATTACAGGAAATGATAGACTAGAATCCTGTGGTAATTATGAACTGTTCAACTGTCTCTTGAACTGGAACGTAATATTTTTCTTTTTGTCGCAGGCTGATACTCCTGCGGACACTATCTGTATAGACAGGCAAGGATTTATCCCATCTACCCGACAAAGGGCGTGGAGTTTTGTGTGTATGACCGTTTTTTTTTTTTTTTTTTTTTTTTTTTTTATCCCGCCATTAGAGCAGCCATACTACAACTTTGGGGAAGGTGCATGCTATGTGTAACGTGTCGTCCATACCAACGGCCAAACTGGTCATCTCTTCCGAAAGTTGGTGATGGGATTTAATGTGTGTGCAAGATGTTATGCATGCGTTCACACACGGTACCTCGGTTTATAGTCTCATTCGAAGGACTGTATGGGAAATGGGGAAATGGAGTCAGAACCAATGTTAACTCCGAGGGAAAAATCCCCAATTGACTAGAATAGGGTGGGGTGGGGTGAGGGTGTGTGTGTGTCAGAGTTTGCATGGAAGTTAACTCCGAAGAGGCAGTTTCTTCTTTCATCCTCTACAGCTGTCGGGTGGGGGGGGGGGGGGGGGGGAATCGAACCTTAGACCTCGGAGCAAGAATCACACCTTACACACAAAGCCAGCCAGACTCCATGAGTGTCCTTTTTATCTTTCATGTCTTTTTTTTTTTTTCAAATAGCTTTTGGTTATCTGTGAATGTGGAATGAGCAAGCCTACAACTTTTGGCTGTGGATGACTCTCACGCTTTTCTTTCTTTCTCCCTTTTTTTTTTTTAAACAACCACCACCACAACAACAACATCATCATCAACAAAACCAGTGGCTACGGTAGTCACGTGTAAGAGCATATAATCTATCGTACGGAAAGAAGCTAAACGAACAATTATAGGATTCTCTTTCTGTCGGTGGCTTAGCCTCTTATTCTTATTCTATTCATTGAGCCTCCTGCCACCAACAGGTTATCTTCTCTTACTCCAAGCTGCCGCTACGAACCATACGAGCGCCCAACAGAAACATGGACATTTTCGCAGCCCATCTTAACGTGTTGTTCTGGTGGTGTGTGCAGTGTAAGGCAGCACCCCCCCCCCCCCCCCCCCCCTCACTTTTTGGGGGATGGTTATCCCTGACTGACTTGTCAGTGTAGGCGGAAGTGGGCGTAAAACCTGAACATGACAAATTAACTACCCACGCGCTCATTGCCAAAATCAAAATATTGAAACCTCTTGATTGGAGCATTCGAGAGGAAAAGGGGGATAAATCGTATGCAAAACATGTCATTCAGGGGGAAAAAAAACCCGACTGCAGAAAATGTTTAAAAAAAAAAAATTAAAAAGAATTGCAGACAATGTACCGTTAACGCACTCCTGCCATCCCCATCTCCGATGCCCATGCCTATACCCCCCCCCCCCTCCCCCTTTCTGCCTACCCTTTCCCCTCTCCCACCCAGGTGACACCAAATTTTTGGCAACTATTCAGTTCTCTCCCTTGAATTCGATCACCGGTAATCAACAGTTTTCTTCCCGGAATTATGGTATTCAAAACAACATTTTTGTTATCTGAAGTAATGTATCGCCTAAAAAAACCGAAATAGGCACATTCAACACAAAAATATTATTGTTTTAGAAATAATGCGCAGAATGCTAAGAAAAATT